>JAKOOJ010000003.1:35390000-35994500 GCA_022577455.1 Arizona elegans | reverse complement strand
ATGCAGCTGGACAAAACTAACTCAAATTATTTTGAGATTGTATTACCTAGGGGTCCAGTTTGATATGAAACAGTAGCAGCAATTGTAGCCAATTCCAGATCAAAAACTGTATCTTTGAGTAAAAGGAGGACCAATTTCTGTTTATATCTTCTAATCTTTGGCAAACTAAAAACCAGTTTACCGTCTCATGCTTCAGAGCACACCAGTAATTCCTAACCTTAGGGGTAATAGTATGAATAGCGATTTTCTTCTTTTCTTTTTTTTAATGAAATATTAAAGTCTCCCAATACATTTCCAAAGTTGATGCAAAATTCTCCCAATTTGTGGAGGTCAGGAAGCAGGTGGCTGAGTCAACAACATAGAAGGAGATTGGGTTGATTAATTATGAATTAGGACAAATTGGCGGCCTGCTACTCAGTAATCTATGTAAATAAGGATGATAATACTATGAATGCTTGTGCAAATAGAAACTTGCTAAGGAGCAATGGGCAAACCCAGTTCCCCGTGGTGGTTGGGGGAGAAGGCTTTGTGCTGCTATTAATTTTTATGGGGTGACAGAATGAAATTTACATGGACAATGAGATGCCTATCACAGGGCTACCTTGTTAAAACTATGCTTGGTCAATGGAAGGAGAAGAAGAACAAACAGCAGAAGATAGAAGATGGATACATTGTCTGAATTCTAGGAAGATCATTCCCCTCACCTCTGCCTATATGTCCACCCAAGCATAAGCTTGGCTCAACTGCATCTTGCTTTCTTATCTCTTTTTGTATGTAGTGCTGTGGGAAGAAAAGTAAAGATGTCTTAAATTCAAATATCCAATTTGTTTTAGTCATCTTGTCCTCTGTAACTTTATAAAAGTTGGAATTAATAGGGTTACAATGAATGGCATTGTACAAGAGAGGTAACTGAAGTGGCAGCTTTAAAAGTCAGGGTCATCAACAGATGTGGCACTTATCAACAGCAGGTATGGTTTTTGAATGAGACCTGCATTTCATTAAAACAAGCATGCACACAGACACAACATTTAAGATTATTTTCCCATCCTAGTCACAAAAAAGATAGGAGAGAATCATCATGATATATAAAAGGAAACAAACAATGGATGTTGTTATGTCCTTATAAGGACATCCGCCCGGATTGGCTGCCAGCCACCGGGCGGGAAAGTTTGAATCCCTGTCAGGGGGCGGTGCGTCTGCCGGAGCGAATATAAGGAGAGCTCCGGCAGCGCACGGCCAGTCTTGCTACTGTTTCTTGTACTCAATAAAAGTTACTAATGTAACGAGCTGGTCACGTCTTCCTTTCCTGCGCCGATCTAACACTGGCGACGAAGGACTGAGAGAAGAACGAACCTCGCGGCACCAAGCCAACAAGACAAGACTCCGGCACCGGGAACTACAGTAGGCATTTCCAAAGGCATGGCATCCGCTGAAGTCACCTTGCCAGCCCTTGCTCCTTTCCGCCCAGGGAAGGACAAGTGGAAATCCTACGTAGTGAAATTCCGGCAATACCTGAGAGGCAACAACATCAGGGATGCCGATGATGACCAGAAGAAGGGCATCTTCCTGGCCAACTGCGGCTCCGAGGTCCTCGACATGGCAATCGATCTCGTAGCACCACGAGACATCGAAGAAGTGCCATGGACAGACCTGCTGCAGATCCTGGAGGACCACTATGCCCCAACAGGAACACCGGTGGCGAACCGTTTCACCTTCCATCAACGGGACCAGAAGGAAGGTGAGACGATCAAGGAATTCGTGGCCGCCCTACGCCAGATCGCAGCCAGCTGTGAGTTCGACCACGTGGACAATGCCATCGCTGACCGCGTGGTCTTCGGCATGAGGGACAGAGGCCTGCAAAAGAAATTCCTGAGCAGGAAGAAGCTCGTGCTCAAGGATGTGGTGGAGGAAGCCACCGCATCCGAAATCTCGGAGAAAGCAGCTGCCGCAGTAAGCAGAGCTAAGGGAATCCACAAGATTCGCTCCACAGAGCAATCATCAACAGAGGATTCCACGGCTGGATCCGAGTCGGAGGGAGAGTCCACCGTCCACAAGGTATCCAGACCCCCAAGGCGGGAAACCGCCCAACGGAACTACAAAGGGGAGCGCTGCGCCAGCTGCAGAGGGGACCATGCCAGAACAACCTGCAAGTGGAGAGATGCGACCTGCCGACGCTGCAACAGAAGGGGTCACATCGCCGAAGCTTGCAGAGCTGAGGAACCAGCCCCAGAGCCCTCCAGCCACTGTCCCCGCGAGAATCGGAAGGATTACCAGAGGTCAGCCAAACGGTCCTCTGGCCCTTCCAGACGCAGAGACGACGAATTTCCCCGGAGCGGAGCGGTCCACCAGACGACCATCGCTCACACGACATCAGACAGTGCCACCAAGTTCCATGTGACCATCCACGTGGAAGGAGCACCCTGCAAAATGGAGGTAGACTCCGGCTCGGTCTACTCCATCATGGACTGGCAGCAGTTGAAGCGCCTGCAACCCAGCATCACCAAGCGAGAGCTGAAGCCACTACACTCCAAGCTCGTCGACTTTGGGGGAAACCCCATCGGAGTGCTAGGAAGAGCCAACATCCGGGTCACCTACAAGCAGTTCGAAGGCAAGCTCCCCATCACCGTCGTAAGGGACAGCCGACCGAACCTGCTAGGAGTGGAGTGGTTCAAGCCGCTGGGGCTCTCAATCGAAGGCATCAACCAAATTGGCAGGGACGAACTCGACTACCTCATCGAAGAGTTCAAGGAAGTCTTCGATGGTAAGCTGGGGAAATTTGTGGGGAGGCCAATCTCCTTCAATCTGGACAAGGGAATCACCCCAATTAGGCTCAAGCCCCGCCGAGTTCCGTTTGCCCTGCGGCCCAAAGTAGATGAGCAGCTGGATAAGCTGATCGCCCAGGGCGTCCTGGAACCGATCGATCATGCTTCATGGGAGACTCCCATTGTGACCCCACTGAAGCATGATGGGTCTGTGCGCATCTGCGCCGACTACCGTTGTACCATCAACAAGGCGTTGGCACAGAGCGCATACCCAGTCCCAGTGGTGCAACACCTGCTGCATTCCCTGGGATCTGGATCAATTTTTGCGAAACTGGACCTGGCCCAGGCTTACCAGCAACTGCCAGTGGACGAAAAAATGGCGGAGGCTCAAACAATTGTCACGCACAGGGGGGCATTCAAATGCAACCGGCTCCAATTTGGAGTCAGCGCTGCCCCCGGCATCTTCCAATCCATGATGGAACGCCTCCTCCAAGGCGTTCCAGGGGTGGTGCCTTACTTCGACGATGTGCTCGTCTCCGGTGACTCAAGAGCTCAACTCCTTGAAAAGCTCAGGCTTGTCCTGCAGCGATTCAAGGCCAAGGGCTTGAGGGTCAGGCGGGACAAGTGCATCATAGGAGTACAGGAAGTCGAGTTCCTGGGCTACCTCATTGATAGCACAGGCATCCACCCCACCAAATCAAAAGTGGAAGCAATCCATGAAGCTCCAAGCCCAAAAAACAAAACGGAGCTTCAGGCATTCCTTGGGTTGCTCAACTTTTATGCAATCTTTCTAAAACAGAAAGCCACAGTTGCTGAGCCACTTCACCGCCTGCTGGGGAAATCGGCATCCTGGAAGTGGGGCCAGGAAGAGGAAGCGGCATTCCGAGCCATAAAAGGACTATTGACGTCCAAAAGCGTCCTCATCCAATACAGCGAGACGCTCCCCATCAAGCTGACCTGCGACGTGTCGCCATACGGGGTGGGGGCAGTCCTCAGCCACGAGCTGCCCAACGGCACGGAAGCCCCCATCGCCTATTTCTCGAAAACCATGTCCGGCGCAGAGCGGAACTACAGTCAGCTGGACAAAGAAGCCCTGGCCATCGTGGCAGGAGTGAAGCGCTTCCACGAATATCTCTATGGAAGACGCTTCACCATAGTCACCGATCACAAGCCACTCCTGGGACTCCTCGCAGGCGACCAACCCACCCCGACCTTCATGTCCCCGTGGATGACGAGATGGGCCATCTTCCTGGCCGGCTATTCCTATCGGCTTGTGCACCAGCCAGGCACAGCCATAGGAAACGCCGACGCACTCAGCAGATGCCCATCGAAGAACCCGGTGGAAGACCCAGCCCCCACGCTCCATCTATTCCACATAGATGATGACGCCAGCTGTCCAGTCTCCTCCGCAGATGTGGCCGCGCACACCCAGAGAGACCCCACCCTCCGCCAAGTAAGGTCCTGGATCCTCAGGGGGTGGCCATCGAAACAGACGGAAGAGAGGTTCAGCCCGTTCACCAGGAAACAGACGGAGCTGTCCACCATAAAGGGCTGTCTGCTATGGGGAGACAGGGTGCTGATCCCAAGCACGCTACAACGGCGGACGCTGGAGACACTGCACAACGGGCACCCGGGCATCGTCCGCATGAAGGCCCTGGCACGGAGTTACGTCTGGTGGCCCTCACTGGACAGAGACATCGAACAATGGGTCTCCAGATGTGACCCGTGCCAAGAAGTCCGCCCCGCGCCGCCGCAATCTGAAGTCACGAACTGGGAGACCCCCAGCAACCCCTGGTCGAGGGTCCACATCGACTTCGCGGGCCCGATGCAGGGGCGACACCTCCTCATCGTGGTAGATGCCTTCTCCAAGTGGCTCGAGGTGGTACCCATGGCATCTACCACAACAGAAGCGACGATCCGAGCCCTGCGCCGCCTGTTTGCCACACACGGACTACCGGACGTGCTGGTCTCGGACAACGGCCCCCAGCTCACATCCCTGGCCATGGAGGCCTTCCTGGCAGGACTGGGCATCCGCCATGCCCTCTCCGCTCCGTACAGGCCGGCCGGAAACGGACAAGCGGAACGGATGGTCCGGCTCACAAAAGAAGCCCTCACCAAGATGGGCCCGGGAGACTGGCAAGAACGCATCGACAACTTCCTCCTCACCCAGCACATCATGCCGCATGCCACCACCCACAAGAGCCCGGCCGAACTCCTGATGGGCAGAAGGTTGAGGTCACCCTTGGACCGGCTGCACCCCCAATACAGCCCGGAAGTGACCGCAACCGCCAGCCGCCCGCTTCGCGCCTTCAGCAAAGGAAATTCAGTTTTCGTGCTGAATTTCAACGGCTCGCCTAAGTGGCTAAAGGGGAAGATTGCCAGCACAACCGGCCCCAAATCCTACACCGTCGAGTTGGAAGATGGACAGGTCGTGAGACGTCACATCGACCAACTCCGGAAAAGGTGGGGGGGAGCACACGAAAACCAGCCTGACGAGGGAGGCCTACAACACCCAGACGAGGTAGGCCTGCAACACCCCGGCGAGGTAGGCCTACAACACCCAGACGAGGTAGGCCTACCACACCCCTGCGAGGCAGAGCAACGCCATCCCGACGAGGTCGGCCCAGCACACTACCAGGCACTGTCACGTCGGCAGTGCAGCGAGGTAGACCGGGGCCAACCACACGGGGGATGGCAACACCAACCCGGCCAGGTGGGCACCCGGCACAACAGGGCCAGGGACCCCCGACCCAGCCCGCAGGTAGACCGGGACCTGCCCAGAAGGGGAGCACCGCACCCTATCAGTGAAGGCAACCCACGGCAGCCCTACCAGGGAGACCTCAACGCAAGGCGAGTAGACCGGGGACCTTCGCAGATGGGCACACCACAGCACATGGGCGAGGGTGGCACACGACTCCCCGGCGAGAGGGACCCCCGCCCAACGCAAGAAACAACCCGGCAACAACAACCCAACCCAGACGACCCCAACCACCAACAGGCGGTAGACCAGGGACTAGGGGGAAGGGAAAGCCGACAACAACCCGGCCAGGGAGGCCTGCGCCACCCCGGCAGGGGAGACCTCCACCAGCCCGAGGAGGAATCCCCTCAACGACACCCCGACCAGGTCGACCACCACCAACCCGACGGGGAAGGCCAACGCCAGCCCGGCAGAGGAGACCTGCGCCACCCCTGCAAGGTCGGACACCGCTACCCGGACCAACACCACCCACAGCGAGCAGACCAGACCCAAGGGCACCGGCCTGAACCACCCTCCGGACCACAGCGAACCGGGCCGCAGCAGAACCGCAGCCACCGGGAGACCGAGGAAGAGCAAGTGACAGCCGGGGTCTTACCGAGACTCAGACGCTCTTCCCGGGTCGGAACCGAACAGCACCGCCGAGGCGAAAGATCCACAGGCCAGGAGGAAGACCACCAGAACCAGCCATCCAAGGTCTGCGGTCCGGCCGGAGGCGCTGGGGGTGACCCCGCACACTCGCCAGCCGAACCGAGCCCGGTTCCGGGGAAGGAGCCAGGAGCCACAGGAACCCCGTCCGTCCAGGGCGGGGACGCGGAAGAAATGAGACTGCGCAGGTCAAGTAGGGTGCCTAGGCGTCCTACGTACCTGCGGGACTACGTCACGTTTATTGACGAACTCTGAACGTTTTTTTTTGGACTAGGGGGGAGGAGTGTTATGTCCTTATAAGGACATCCGCCCGGATTGGCTGCCAGCCACCGGGCGGGAAAGTTTGAATCCCTGTCAGGGGGCGGTGCGTCTGCCAGAGCGAATATAAGGAGAGCTCCGGCAGCGCACGGCCAGTCTTGCTACTGTTTCTTGTACTCAATAAAAGTTACTAATGTAACGAGCTGGTCACGTCTTCCTTTCCTGCGCCGATCTAACAGATGTACTCTTATGACCTAGGTGGAAAGTATTTTGATATGGGAAAATTCCCATTGTTACAGAATTATGTTCATACATTTCTAGTGAGTGACCCTACTTCAAAAAGTCCTAATTAACTAACACAAGGCAGTCTCCAGTAAGATAGCATCATGGCTGGGGTACTGGTCAGGAACTGGAAAGCTTCAAACTCATCTCCCCATTTGACTGTGGAGTTCACTGGATGACCTTGAACAATTCTTCCCCTATTTTAACCAAACCGGCTTGACCAGCTTGCTGTTATGAAAATAAAATGAGGGGACAGTCCCTTCTTGTACCTTGACTTAAACTCAGAGATGTAAGATAATAAACTTGGTCAATGAAAGGAGAGGAAGAACAAACAGCAGAAGGTAGAAAAGATGATACACTCAACTGATTATTGTGTTAAATTTATATTTACCGACAAAGAAATAAAGGAAGACTTTGTTGGTAAATATAAATTTAACAAAAATAGTTTGTCACAAAAGCAACTGTCTGCGAAGGCTCCTGGATTGGGGCTGAAAGGCGAAAGCAGAAGTAGTATGCTCCGTTCCATATTTGGTAGACCAGGTGGCCCTGATAAAAATACATTTACTCAACTGGTTAGTTGAGACAGACTGCTGTTATTTTGGTTGCAAGAGGTTAAAGCTGCTGTACCTCTGGCAACTTAAATTGTACTTGAATCGCATGATATCTCAAAAAAAATTAAGCTGCCTCCAACTGCCCACCATATCCTTCCCCAAAAGATTAGCAAGGAAGCAGCTTTCATTGTGATGTTGCTACTGCCACCTGGTGTCTTGATGCTTTTTAGGAGAGCCAGGATTTTTATTGGCTTGAACTGAAACAAAGCAAAATACAGGTTGCTTCAGCTATCATGTTTATTCCATCACAACAGACCAGGGGTGAAATCCAGCAGGTTCTGAAAGGTTCTGGAGAACCAGTAACAGAAATTTTGAGTAGTTTGGAGAACCGGCAAATATCACCTCTGGCTGGCCCCAGAGTGGAGTGGGAATGGAGATTTTGCAGTATCTTTCCCCTGGAGTGGGGTGGGAATGAAGATTTTGCAGTATCCTTCCCCTGCCATGCCCACCAAGTCATGCTCACCAAGCCACACCACACCCACCAAGCCACGCCCACAGAACCGGTAGTAAAAAAGTGTGGATTGCACCACTGCAACCGACCACCACCAGGCTCTAGTATAACAAGCTGCGCCTCAGATTTGAATGTTCAGGTAGTCCTCAATTTACAGCCGTTTGTTTAGTGACCGTTCAAAGTTATAACCGCACTGAACAAAGTGATTTATGACCAGTTTTCACACGATCATTGCAGCATCCCCATGGTCACGTGATCAAAATTCGGGCATTTGGCAACTGGCATGTATTTATTTCAGTTGTGGTGTTCCAGGGTGATGCGATCACCATTTGTGACCTTCCCGGCTAACTTCTGACAAGCAAAGTCAATGTGGAAGTCAGATTCCCTTAACAAGGGCATGATTCGCTTAACAATTGTGGCAAAAAGGTCGTAAAATGGGGCAAAACTCACTTAATAACTGTCTTGCTTGGCAATGGAAATTTTGGGCTCAATTGTGGCCATAAATCAAGGATTATCTGTATTGAATGCTCCACCAAGATGGAGCTAAAGTGGCTGGGGCTTAGCTCTGGGACATTAGTTCTGGGTGAAATCTATGGAACTCTAGTAAGAAACAAGAGCACTATTGGATTACATGGAAGGTTCTTTGGCTTGGACATCCTGTTTCTCCCTTTATGGCTAAGTAGCATTAGGTTCAGATGCTGGTCTCTAGTGGTGGAGACTGCATATATCTCTCCGACCTGTTTGGGTCACATCCTAAGAATAAGGAATCTTTTTTTGCCTGAAGGTCTTGTTTCTTCAAAGCTATCCAAATGCGGTAAGGAAACATGGCAATGATGGCAAGGCTACAGTTGGCAACACACACATGCACATCCGACCTACACATTACACAATCACAGACATACAATCTTCTGAGCAGGGCAGCAGATTCCAATAAAACTGTTCACCTTTCTCAATGCCCCTTACGTCAGCCAAGTCTTGGTAAGCCAAAAGGAAGGACTTGCAGGCTGGCTCCAACCTGTGAGCCCAAATGTATCTTGTACAAATTGGGGGACTCAACAAATCTGCTTTTATCCAAGATCCCAAAGATGCAAATAGCACATGCCAGTTCCTGCGGTTGTTCTGCCTGGAGTTTCTCCTGCTTGTATGCTACCATTCCTTTGGTAAATGTACTGTAGCCTCTCAATAATTTCTTTAGAATAGGGAACTTGTTCAACCAAAGTTTGCAGTGTGTTCTGATCAGGGCTTCAGCCTTGCATGTGAAAGCCTTGTGGCATGCATAAACAAAACTGAACTGCTATTAGAACTTGCTTCTGCTCTCTCTGGACAAGTTGACAGGGTTTTCTTCAGTTGCTGCTATAAAAACTGAATACTGATCTTAAATACTGTAAATGTGGAACAAGAAATGAGAATGATTGCCTGCAAAAATGAAAGCCAGATTTCAGAATTTGTATAAAACTCTAAAAAAATAAATTTTCATTTTTTTTTGTTTCTTTCCAGGGGAGTTTTTGTTTTTTTAGAGTTGCAACATTGTCAATATCTATTTGCTATGCAGATGAACATTTAATTATTAATAGTAAACAACATATTTACTTTTAGCCCAATGAAAACATAAGTTTTATTGATGAGTTGTGGGGGTTGTGACACAAATTAATCTTATTTCAGGGTTCGAGTTATCTCAAACTTTGATTTGGGCAACCTTTGTGCCAAGAAGTTATATATGGATAGGAATTAAGTAGCTAATCATGAGTCCTGTGGTAGTATTAATGGCCTCTAGTTCTTCTGTGGTAGGGATTAAGTTGAGAAAAGAAGTTGAAAGGTTATTTAAATACCTGTCTTTCACTCCTCATGTTAATTTCCATCCTTAGGTACTTTGCTTGTTTTCTTTTTTTAACAATACAATTGTTCTTAATGTGTGTGTCAATACATTAGATTTCACCATCTGTTGTAAATCTTTCAGCTATAGATTTATTCCTGTTATTAGGGGGGTTAAGGATCTAGGCTAAATTCTTTGTATTGTCAATTTCTGGAGGTTTGTGATTAAACAAGCCAACTTGGTAATGATGAGTTTAGGCAGATATTGTTGGGTGATCATATTAACTGCCATGAGGTGAGTGGTCACATTTATTTATTTATTTATTTATTACATGTATTTATATGCCGCCATTCTCCCGAAGGACTCAGGACAGCAAACACAAGTACAACAAACAAGTACAATAAAATCCCATTTTAAACCAAATAACTAATTAATAGTAAATAATAAAACCCGGAATCAGAATCAGCCTATTTGTTTGAACAGCCAAGTCTTCAGGTCCTGACGGAAGGAACGGAGATCAGGAAACATCCGGAGCTTGGTAGGTAATTCATTCCAGAGGGTGGAAGCACCCACAGAGAACGCCCTACCCCTGGGCATAGCAAGACGACATTGGCTCGCCGTTGGAACTCTGAGGAGAGCGGCCCTATGTGAGCGAACAGGACGGTTAGAGGCAGGCAGGAGAAGGTCCTGCAAATATCCTGGACCTAAGTCATGTAGGGCCTTATAGGTGAGAACTAGCACCTTGAAGCGGGCCCAGAGAATCACTGGTAACCAGTGCAGCTCACGCAGGAGGGGTGTTATATGGGAGTAACGAGGTCATTTAAGCCTCTGGGGAACTTTCCATTCACTTGAAACAACAACCAATCTTTCAGCAAACAGAGGAGCCCACCTTGGTCAAAGAAAAATCTCCAAAACCATATCAGGGGTGTTCCCTTTATTAGATTAACTCAAGTCCACAGAACAATATGTATGTTTTTGAGTTCATATGGACTTTTCATCAGATAAAGAGCCAGTTTGGTCTAGTACAGGGGTCTGCAACCTTAAACACTCAAAGAGCCATTTGGACCCGTTTCCCACAGAAAACACCCGGAGCCAATAATTTAACAATCGGTGTGACTGGGTGGGCGTGGCCAACTCAACGTCACTCACTCCCACCCAGTCACAGGACACCCCCCCCAGCCACACCTATCCAGCCAGTCATTAGGGCAGAGAACCATTGCTAAATTATTTGACCCGCCCAGCCACCTCACCTCTCCCTCCCCTCCCAGTCACATCTTGTCACACTAGGACTTGGGTGTCTTGTTCACCTCTCTCTCCCTTTCTCTCTTTCTCTCTCTCTCTCTCTCTCTCTCTCTTTCTTTTTCTTTCTCTCTTTTTCTTTTTCTTTCTCTTTTTCTTTCTTTCCTTTCCTTTATCTGTCTCTCTGTCTCTCTTTCTCTTTTCTTTCTCTTTCTTTCTCTCCCTCCCTCCCTTTCCCCCACTCCCCAACCCACACACCCAGGAAATATTTCTAAGGAACTTCTGTCTCTGAAATACAAAAATAAACCTTGCATTGCAAAAGGAGTGACTATCAGACTGTTACATCACAGTGCAAGGTTGCCGCCTTAGATCGCCACACACATTTCAGAGAAGCAACATCACAAGCAGCAGCACACTCACACAGGCACGCATCCGCATCCTGCAACTCGATCCAAAGTGGCTGGAAAATATAGTTCCCAGGCACCCCCGAAGACGCTTGGCAGGCAAAGCACGGGACGACACCTCCCCCCATCACTAAGGCAGTATCCGCTGAATCCTTGCAAATCTGGCAAAGGTGGAGAGAGGGGAGCAGACGGAGCTGAATCAAGCTGCATCTGTCTCTCTCTCAAGTACCTGCCCAACACTGCAGGAAACAGTGGGCAGTTACTTCTGGCCTTTCTTGGTGCTGGACGTGTGATCTGCTCTCCGCCCCGAGACATTGGCCTGCCCTGCAGCCAAAGCTGCTACTATTGCCAGAGGCGAGTGGGGCAGGGTCGCATTGTGGCTCTGTGGCGTAATGGGCTCCAGGAGTACGGAGCCTGTCTCCCTCATTGTGAAGTGCACTAAATTTCATCGTGTGCGCAAGGTGCTGTGAGAGCAGCGGGCAGGCCATGGAGGCGGTAACAGCAGCGGCGTCAGCTGCTTCTCTCCGCAGCAGAGGAATGAAAGAAGCGAGCTGCAGCAGAGGGTTAAAAGAGCCACATGCGGCTCTGGAGCCGCGGGTTGCCGACCCCTGGTCTAGCCGTTAAGATACCAGGTCTTCCGGGTGCGCTTCAAGGTGTTGGTTACCACCTTTAAAGCACTCCATGGCATAGGACCTAGTTATCTTCGAGACCGCCTGCTGCTACTGACAACCTCCCATCGACCCGTGCGCTCCCACAGAGAGGGCCTCCTTGGGGTGCCATCAGCCAAACAATGTAGGCTGGTGACCTCCAGGGGGAGGGCCTTCTCTGTGGGGGCACCTACCCTATGGAACCAGCTGCCCCCTGAGATAAGGAGAATCCAAGACCTTGGTGCCTTCCGACGTGCCCTTAAAACTTTCTTTTTTCATCAAGACGGGCTGGCTTAACATATTTTTAAATTTTAAATTTTTAATTGGTTTGTCATTTTAAACTGGGGCCAAATTAATATATATTCTTTTAATTGTTCTTAATGTTTGTATTGTATGTTTTTATCTGGCTGTACACCGCCCTGAGTCCCTTGGGAGAAGGTGTGGTATATAAATTTGAAATAAAATAAATGAATGAATGAATGAATGAATGAATGAATGAATGCATACATACATACATACATACATACATACATACATAGAAAGAGGAAGATTGTGAGTTCAAGTCCTGCCTTAGCCATGAAAGCTGTCTGGCTGACCTTGAGCAGACACTGTCTCTTTGCCTAGCCCACTTCACAGGGTTGTTGTGGGGAAAGGAGGAGAAAGAAGGAGCATTAGATGTTTGCTCTCTTGAGTTTTTTTTGTAAAAAATAATAAAGGCAGGATATAAACAAATAAAGAATCTAGGAGTTGGGGACTTAAGACCAGGGGCCACATGTGATCTTCAAGCTCCACTTAAGCTTCTACAGGAGGTGTGTCCAACCCTGGGCAGCTAGCCCCACAATAAATAAAAATAAAGGATTTTTATCTATACAAATTAACTATAGTATACTGTATATATTATGTGCAGCCCAAGACAATTCCTCCTCATTTAGAGTGGCCAGGCCAAAATTTTGGACACGCTTGCTCTACGATAACCTCAGATTCAAATCACAAGATTACTTATTTTTATTGGTATAATGTTTCATGTTGGAAATATATATACTTGAATTACTATTTTTAATTTATTTGTTAGATTTATATCACACTTTTCCTTCAAGAAAAGGCAGCTTATGTGGGGTCTTCCTTCATTTTATCCCCGTAAGAGCAATACTCTGAGAGAGGAGTGACACACCCAAAATCACTCAGTCGTTATCTATGGCTGAGGATCAGCTTGAATCTGGATCTCCCACAGTCTCAGATTAATACCTTTAATTTGATTGATATAAATGAACTCTGAAAAGTGTAGGTAGATGATAATTTTGACCAAGTTCCAGGCTTAATTCTCCACCCTGATCCGATAAAGATTCTCTGCAGAGCCATCTCTCTCTCTCTCTCTCTCTCTGATGTTATCTGTAACAGAGTGTGCTCTGCTGCCCTTTGACCATTCCTCCTCCTTTCCTGACCTACGTCCTGTGTGTGCAGTGCTCTGCCGTACCTCCTCCCCCAGAAGGGAGGCAAAGTCTGTTAGCCTTGTGAGGTGAAAGGCTTTCTGAGGCATTAGAGTTGCCTGCATTTTCCTGATGTTCCCACTGACAATGAGTTGAAAGGTAGGTGATTATGATTCTGGAAATCAAACATTTGCACCCTCTCATCCCGAACCATCTACTCTTACTTGAAGGATTTTCAGGGTGCTTAGCAGGAGTCTTTCCTAGTCTTCCTTAAACATGCTTTTGCTTGAAAAATAACTTTTGCTTTAGAAGCAGATACTCTGCCATTGAAATACTTGGCGGGATTCAATCAATGAAAGTTTGGGGAGGCTATGGAAGCAATGCTCTGATTAGGAAATGATTGATCTTTTAGATGATAAACTGTAAGAAAGCACCAATGGTTCCCTGGATTAGTTGACAGGAAAATCAAGCTGGCGCTAAGTTCTCCTGCACAGTATCATAATGCAGACACCTAGACCTGGGGAAAAAGGCAGGCAGACATTAGCAGGGAGGGTGTGGCTCGACAACAGGAAGAAATCATGACTTACAGTCCAGACATTTGATTAGCTTTGCGCTGCAGGTAACTGCTATTTTTTATTGTTTCTCTCTCCACAGAACTATTATTTGGCATCCAGGGAGGATGGAGTATAGAAAACAGCATTGCCTGCAGTGATATGTCCGGTGGTGCTATGGCCAAATGAGATGGCTAAACATCTTGTGGTGGCTGTTGCTCTCTGGGCTGTGGGGGGCCCTGCTGGGCTTCACCATCTCTACCTGGGCCGAGATAACCATGCCTTACTCTGGATGCTGACTTTGGGTGGCTTTGGCATAGGGTGGCTTTGGGAACTGTGGCTGCTCCCTGGTTGGGTAGCCCAGGCAAATGGTACCCAAGACTTGCCTAATGGTCAACCCCCACCTTTGAACCCTGTGCGTTTTCTTGGCCAAGCTTTAGTGGGCATCTATTTTGGGGTAGTGGCTTTGATTGGTCTCTCTACTCTGCCAGGTTTTTACCTTCTGGCCCTCCCTCTGGCTGTGGGTCTTGGAGTTCATTTGGTGTCTGAAGTAGGCAATCAAGCCTCCAATCTTCAAGCAACCTTAACGGCTGCCTTCATAACTGCACCAATCTTCTATGGCCACCCACTGGGGATCTTGCCCATTACTCTCACCACTAGTGTGACAGCCCAGAACTACCGATGCTATAAAACCAGCAATCGCACCAAGAAGAAGCTTAGCCTCCGACTTTACCGACTAGGCCTGGCCTATCTGGCATTCACAACGCCACTGGCCTACTCTGCCTTTAGCAACACAGCAGCCACTGCCAACTACATAGCCAGCACAATTGGAGCAGCCCTGGATTATGTCAGTGTGTTTCCATCATTGAGTGGATTATTGGAATCAGTACTGCTTCTCCCCTACCGTGCCGGGAAGATGCTGGGTTTAAGTGGTGGCTATTTCCAGGAATGGGAGAACATTTTAAAATTTGTACAGTCTTTCCAGAATGAAAGACGTGAGATGGCATATCAGGTACAGTGGATTTTTATTATTGTTCAGCTTTTGGAAACAGTTAAGTTTCAAGTTTCCTACAACTTATCCAACAGGATCAGGGTTGTCCTCAACCTTGAGGGAAGAATGTTCCAGAGGGCAGGGGCTATAACAGAGAAGGTACGTGTCCTTGTCCCTGCCAGTTGACATTCCTTAGCTGATGAGACTCGTAGCATACCCAGCATCATTTACTACCTGTGCAGCTACATTTTGCATCAGCTGAAGCTTTTAAATGCTTTTCAAGGACAGTCCCGTGCAGAGTGCATTGCAGTGATCCAATGTTATATTATCAAATATAGGAAATGAGACTCTGCAGTAAATCTTTCCTTCCATTCTGAACTAGCACAGGATCATCTGCAGGAAGGATTTTAAAAAAAGTCAAGCTACATAATAGAAGCCCTGTCCCCTTTGTATATGCATCACAGTGTTTATAAGCTTTGATTGCACATTTGTGGCCACCCTCTTGATTGCTTTACCCGTTCCCAGTCATCCTTGATTCAGGTTGTCATATTTTTTCTATCTCTGTGTGCCTTCAAGTAAGTTTTTTATTCCTGGTGACTACCTGGATTAGCCCCTGCAGTTTTCTAGACAAGATCTTTCAGAAGTGGTTTGCCATTGCTTTCTTCCTAGGGCAGAGAGAAAATAACTGGTCCAAGATCACCAAACTAGCTTTGCATCTAAGGCAGGAATAAAACTCACAGCCTCCCGGTTTCTAGCTGATGCCTTAACCAATACATCAAACTGTCTTTTGTCGTCAGACAGACTAAAATATTCACTTCAAGCCTTACATATCAAACAATTTGCCTTGCATGTATTAAACAACCGCAATTTGTATTAATAGTAAAATGACATTAAAGGAAGCTCAAATAATAGTACTGTACAGTGTGCAAGATAAAACAACAAAATGTAAGTCATGTTAAATCTAATTAGAAACTGTATGTGAAAAATTCTTATTCTATTTGGTAATAATATCTTTTATTTTAACAATATTTAAAAATAGGCAAGCAACTAAATAAAACACACGAGAATACCCTAGCCCAGAGGTGGGCAAATGTGGCTTTTTTACAACCTGTGGACTTCAACTCCCAGAATTCCTGAGACAGCCAAGTTGTCTCAGGAATTCTGGGAGTTGAAGTCCACAGGTTGTAAAGGAGCCACATTTACCCACCCCTGCCCTAGCCAATAATTTTGCACTTACATTCATTCACCAATTTTAAATGCTACTTGTGAAAAGCATATCTGAAACCAGAACTTTTTGGTTGTTAAAGAAAATAGTTCAAAGGGCAAAGAAGTACCGTAAACCATGTGATAAGTTATCTGTCACACATATTTGCTCCATTATTGACTATTTCTTCCATTTACAGTATTTTTCCCTGATATCCAAGAATTAAAATTCCCAGAATTTTTAGTATAGCCCTTGGTTAGAATTCTACAGTCTTAGATTTAACACAAGACCATATTGATTTTAGTGGAATTTTCTGAGATTATTTGAAATATTACAGCAGAATATGCCATCTTTAAAGGCTGGAAATTGTATATTATCATCTTGCTAGTTGAAAGTTTTACCCAGAATGTATGACCAGAGATAATAACAAAGCTCTTCAGTTTTGATGTCTTTGGGTGTAGAAAGAAAGAAAAGACAACTGTGTTTTGCAGAATTGCAAGAAAGAGAAAGTACCTTTATGCTTAGCTTTCCAAAGCTCTGCAAAAATCTACTATTAGTTCATCCCCTATAAAAATCATCCTTCATTGGATTTTTGGCTTTTATAGATTTACCAATAAATTGTAACAAGTGCAAGAAAATTATTCTTTGTTCTCTCCACCTCCGCTCCATCCCTGACAAATGACTAGTTTATTTCTTTCTTAGATGTTATCCTGCCTTTATTACTTTATAAGAAACTCAGGACAGCAAACATGCTCCTTCATCCTCTTCCTCCCTTTTCCCCACAACAACCCCGTCAGGTGGGTTGGGCTGAGACAGTGATTGGCCCAAAGTCACCCAGCCAACTAATTATAATTACATAATTGGTAATTAAAATATTCGTGAACTCACAGCTTTGATAGGATGCTAATACGCCTCTCCCCTCTTCTTCTAGATCTTAGGTATCCCTAATGATGCCACTCCAGAAGAAATCACCAAAAGCTACAGGGAGCTGGTGAAGCTTTGGCATCCTGATCATAATCGACATCAAATAGCAGAAGCTGAAAGACGTTTTATTGAAGTGCAAGCTGCCTACGAATTCCTCATTCAGGCAAAGAAGTCAAAATTCACATGATTGCATTTTAGATGGCACAGAAATTTTATTACCATCAAACAGCTGGGGAGTAAACTATTATTATTAAAGTAATGGTTCTCAAAATAACATGGGCCAAGTTATAAATAGTGTTAACTTTCTATGTACCTTAAATTTGTTAGAAGGTGAAGATTACAAACACAACTGTTTTATGATCTTTCATTAAATGTTTGTTATAGTTCCAAGACTTTTTGGATAAATTGGGGAGCGGGACCTTATTGTACTGCAGTTTCACTAAGCTTGTTTTTAATGAGATACTGCCAGTTTCTTTTCAAGTTGCCAATCCTCTGATATAAAAAGGGAATCAGTGCCATCAATTTTGCTGGTTTCTGCCCCTGAAATATATATTCAATATATATTAAAAAAGGTATCTTATTTATCGAATAAATCCTACTATGTTAACAATGAGATGATGTACCTCATCCTTTCTAACTTCAGAGAAAATCAAACAAGAATTGCATAGAATCACCTTGTAGGGGATATGGGCAGCACAGAAATTTAATAAATAAGTAAAAATGTTCTAATTTTCTTTGTATTTTATTGTTGGTTTATATTTCTGATTAACTTTAATTATAGTCATTGGTTATGACACTGCTTTAACTGTAGTTTTAAGCCACCTTGAAAATGTTTACACTGTAGACGTGAATTTCTTAAATTATAAAAATCAAGAAAGGAGTTAGCTCAAGGTAGCAGTTTACAGTAGTATACAAGCTCATGCTATGCATACATCCATTATTACATCATAGGTTTCCTTAAACTTATTGCATTCTTTAAATTGCTTACTTCATTAATATTCCTTTCCATATCTTTTAAGTTTTAATTGTCCCAATATTCTTTTTGATAGAGCAATAACATTAAATCGTGTAAGGGTTTCTCTTTTCCGACAATAACATTTAACTATCCTCAATATGAGTGAACAGCAAACTTTGTCATTAGTTTTACTATGACATAGCATTTGAAAGAGTACTTTCCCTTTACACTGCAGTTTGTGTTGCTAATTTTTCTTGAGTGCTTGGATGGCTGTAGTTGGTAAAACATATACCTATATTTTTTGTCTATTATACTTTATTATCTTTTACTGGAAACACAGTATGAATTATTGGTTGAAATTGTTACATGTTCATCTAGGCCCAGTAGGTGACACTATTGAGCTATTAACAGAAAATGAATGAGACTTGATTTTTAAAAAAAAATCAGGGGAAGAAAAATTATATTCTTTTTTGTTACATTTGCTTGCCACCCATCTTGTTGTGAAATGATTCTGGGTGGCTGCAAGGCCATATTAAACAGAAACTAAGGGCAAAAGACAAGAATGAGATGCTGGAAATGAATTAGCATTTTTATAGCAATGTCTCTCATTTAAGGAACTTTCAGATTTTCAGTCTGGATGTAGTTTTAGAAAATGTTTTATTAACTATGTTTTAGAAGTAGCAGAATGCTCTAAATATTATGGCTGGGAAGACAATGCATCTCCATCCATATACAGAAGACATCTTGAGGCTTGAAGGCAAGTGATGCTTTGCCTAAAAGATACAGGATTCGGGGAGAATTTAAACCAGACAAATCCAGTGAGAACTGGAATTAATTATAGTTACCACTGTGGAATCCTGCACAGGAGGAGACTTGAGAATGTGCAATTGTCTAATCATGGTACAAACCTTCTGAGATTGATTTCACTCTACACTAATGTTGCCTGTTTGGTTTTATTTATGTGTAAACATTTGTTTTTGAGCAACTGCATACATTCAGCCAACCATGGCCTGTGTGACCTCAGCAAACTTGCAGGTTTCTTTTCTTAAAAAGCATTAGTATAAAAGAGCCTACATTCAGACAAAACACTGGCTCATACCGTGAGGCTAGCATAGAAGGCAATCACGATGAATTGATGTACTGGATGAAGTCAGAAAAATGGGTCCAGAGGCTGTAAGGCAAGAGCTACGGTGGCCCAGTGGTTAGAATGCAGTACTGCAGGCTGCTTCTGCTGACTGATGGCTGCCAGCAGTTCGACAGTTCGAATCTCACCAGGATCAAGGTTGATTTAGCCTTCCATCCAGTGGTGGGATTCAGCCAGTTCACACCCCTTCGGGAGAACCAGTTGTTAACTTTCTGAGCAGTTTGGCAAACTGGTGGTTAGAAGAAATCATTAGGGCAGAGAACCGGTTGTTAAAATTACTTGAATCCCACCACTGCTTCCATCCTTCCCAGATGGGTAAAATGAGAACCCAGATAGGCTGACTATGTAAACCGCTTAGAGAGGGTTGTAAATCACTATGAAGCGGTATATAAGTCTAAGTCTAATAAGTCTAAATGCTATTGCTATACATAAGTTCAGTAGATCGTGTCACCCATGTCAACATCTGCAGGGACAGATGTTCTGGATCTCTGACATAAAACAGGACAGACGCACAATGAATACACGGGCATACACGAAGCTTAAAAAAAAGTATGCGCGGCGTGCAAGGGATTGGGATCCTCCTTCGGCCGTTGCCGGAGACAACGCGCATCTCCACACCCCGTCTCAGGATTCGCAGCAGGAACAGGAAAGAACATCCAGAGCAGCTCGCGCCCCTCCGTCCGCCTGGATTGGGTCTCCTTCCACGGCTTTGGCAATTGGTCTATCGTAGGTTAACCATCCGTCCGCAACAACCTCTTTCGCGGTCGCTGATTGGGCTTTCTCTAACGCCGAAGCCGATTGGACAGCGGGCGAAGCGCTTCGGTGGCTAGAGTGGTTCCGTTGTCCTCGAGCCGAACTCAATTTTTGGATCTCGGGGGAGGCGAGGGAGGGAGAAGAGAAAGGAGGGAAAAGGTGGGAGCGAACCGGGTTCTCCGTTTCTCCTATTGGCCGGCGCTCCGCCGAAGAGAAACACCTTTCTCATTGGCTGAAGGAAAGAGGGCGCCTGTGTCCGGTTGGTTGCGGGGCTCGCGCAGCCTTCGACGATTTCGCTCTCTTCTCCCTTACGGGTGGGCGGGGCTCCACTTTCCCCGGCGCTTGGCGGCGGCGGCGGCCTGAGGTGAGGAGGGGATGTGTAGCGGCTTTGATGGTTTGGTGAGGTTTTCCGCTGAGGTAGATAAGACGGTGGCGCGTGTGGGAACAAGGCGACGAGCGGGGAGGTTGGGCGTCATGGTGGAGGGGGTGGGGGATCACAAAAGCATGTGGGAAAGGAGCCTCGGAGGAAAGAGGCTGGGAGCGGCGATGGGGAACAAGGGAAGGAGGCACAGGCAGGCAACCGAGGGAATGGCCCCGTGTTGGGAGGATAAGGGGTGGGCTCAGAGGCAGGCAGGCAGGCAGGCAGGGAGGCCGGCCATTGAGGGGCGGCGGGCTGGAGAGCGCAGAGGCGATGTGGCGGTGGAAGGAGGGGTTTTTTTTCATATGTGGCAGGCAGGACTGAGGCTCAGCCCGGAGCCTTGGAAGGCTTCCCCCTCAACTCTCCACGGCAGAGGAATGATATCTCTATCCCACGAAAAAGAAAAAAGAAAAGACCCCGCTCGGAAAAGTAGAAGACGCCTTGGCTTTGTGGGGGAAAAAAAAAAGAGACTCGGGTCCTTTACGGATAAGGACACCCCCTTTCCCAGGACAAGTCAACAAAGAACCGTTTACAAAAACAGGCTGCAGGGCAAGCTGTTCCGATTCAGGAGAACCGTTCATCAAGCAACCTGGTAAACGCCTTAAAGAAGGACACAAGAAAGTCCTGAACTTGCCCAAGAGGGACTCTCCTCGGGATTTGTTTTCCAGACCTAATGAGTGTTGTTCCCACATGCCCTAAACCTTTAATTCCACTGTCACCCCCTTCTCCTCCATCCAGCAGCAGAGGGAGAGAGGATGGAAGGAGGAAGAAGGCAAAATAACAATGGGGATGATGAGAACTCACAGAGGTTTTGAAAAAAGCAAGTTGTGGCTCTGTCCTAGCAGTACTGTAAAAAGCATTGCTTCCTGCTATATAGTACTTGCATCTGAACTGCAGCATTTTGGTATTTGAAAAAGATGCTTTCAAAGGGAAACAGCAGTAGCTAAAGAGTGCAAAAGTGAAATAAGTTACTGCTGAAGTGAATTATAGTTATTGGAATTCTGGAAAGATAAAGTGACAATGCACTGATGTGCCCTGTTTGCAATGGAAAGGTGAAACAGAGAAACTTGTATGTCTATGGAGATTCTCCATCATTCAGATCATGGTTGTCCCAAAGGTACTTTTTCCAAAAGGCAACTGGACTTCCTTTTCACCAAGAAAGTCCAGTTGCCTTTGGGAAAAAGCATCTCTGGGACAGATAAGCTTGTCGGGAGCATGGCTTTAGACTGAATGGAATTATATTCATTAAGCAGAAAAGATAAATCAAGACAAAACAGAGAGGAAAAGAATGTCCTACAATTGAAGGCTGAGTTTTCCTGTTTAATTATACAGCTCAGTTCACACAGTATTAAACTGTGTTTTGTGGCTTTAATGTGAAATGTGAACCCATTCCAAGAAAGGAAATACATTTATTTGCCTGATTACAAAGATGTATGTAAGTTAAGATAAACAGTTTTGGTCCTTAGGGCTTTTGCTACTGTATTAGTTGTGACACTTCTACCTTATGATCTTTGAAAGTAATTGAAAGTTGCAGACTGTGAACATGCAGAACTCTTTGTGTTTGTGATCAACAAGACTAAAATAGCTTGGTAAGGGACTACAGTACTCAAAAGCCAATTAGCCAGATGTTACTGTTTTACCATAGATGTTGTTCAGGCTTTGAAAAGGATAAACTTTTTTTTGTTGTTGTTCACTACCACAGAATGAATTGAAAAACAGACTAGATCTGACAAAGGAGTATTTGCTGTCTTGGTTCAAAGTAGATTGGCCACCAAAAACTTTGGATGTATTGATCTACAGTGGCAGGTTTCTGAGATTATCAGATACATTATAGACTAATGATGCTATGTAAATATTGAAAGTATAGTTAGACAGATAAAGTATGCATGGTTCAGAATTATTTAAGAGTAGGAAGGAAATCTTTTTTCTTTCTTTTTTTAGGTATTAAAATTGGACATTGTGGCTAGATGCCTTATATTTGTGATAAAATGACATCTATTGGTTCCATTTTATGCTGAATAGTTGGTTATACTTTACTCTTTATTTAAAGTGCTAGATTAGAGTGACTTTTATATGACGTCCTGTGCAGTTTAGAAATGCTTTCAAATCAAATTTATTTACTTTGATTATAGATTTGTTGCAACTGCAGTGTAGAATATTAATGAACATCATTAACATTAGTCTCCACTTAATGTATGTCAAATAATGTTCAATGGTTAAATAAAACAGAGCTTAAAATCATAATTTATTCTTTAACACTTCTACTAAACTGTTTATTTGGCATAGGAAGTCTATCTCCTTGATTGTCAGTGGTAAAAATAATTTCTTAATTTTCTGTAGTGACTAAAGCAGACAGACAGACAAGAACTATCCATTGTAACTAATAATAACAGGACTTTTATGTTCAGAAAATTCTTTGGCAACTGAGGACCATATGTTTATCAGAATGTACTTAATTTCAAAACTGCATTCAAAACTTTTTAAATATTCTCTACATTGCTGAATTATTTGCTCCAAAATTTTGAATTTATATGCAATATTTCTATACTGTAGATCTGTCTAGAGCTGTGGAACTCTTTTGGAAAAGGGACTTCTTTCAAGCCAATTTGGTTTAGTGGTTGAGGCACCAAACTAGAAAGTCAGAGACAGTAAGTTCTAGTCTTGCCTTAGCCAGGAAAGCCAGTGGATGTCCTTGGGCCAGTTACTATCTCAGCCCAACTCATTTCACAGGGTTATTGTTGTGAGGAAAATAGGAGGAGGAAAGTGTGTTGGATATGTTCACTTCCTTAGAGTTATCTGTAAAAATAATGAAGGTGGGATACAAATAAATACAATAAATAAAAATAAAATTTAAAAATATATTTCTTACTTACTTATTTACTTTATTTGATTTATATACCACCCTACTCCCGAAGGACTCAGGGCGGTGAACAGCCAAACAGTAAAAATACATAGATGCAAAATTTAAAAACAAAGTAAAATCGAATTAAACAATTTGGCCCAGGCAGATTAAAACACCCCAATCATTTAAAAACCGATTAAAATTTGCATAATTAAAAAGAGGGAAAAGATTAGGCCAGGCCCACCTGGTGGAATAAAAAGGTCTTAAGAGCGCAGCGGAAGGTGCGCAGACCTGGGATCCTCCGTATCTCCAGGGGGAGCTCATTCCAGATAGTAGATGCCCCCACAGAGAAGGCTCTCCCCCTAGGGGCCGCCAGTCGACATTGTTTGGCCGACGGTACCCGGAGGAGCCCCTCTCTATGAGAGTGTACCGGCCGGTGGGAGGCTATTGGTGGTAGTAGGTGGTTCCGTAGATAATCAAGTCCTAAACCATGGAGCGCTCTAAAGGTGGTAAGCAAAACCTTGAAGCGCACCCGGAAGACCACCGGAAGCCAGTGCAGCTCGCGCAGGAGAGTTGTTACATGGGAATGCCATGTCACATTCCCATGTAAGACCCATTTCTGAATTGTTAAAGTGGCTATATCTTTTTCCAGGCTTATGTGGTTGCTTTGGAAGCTGTTTATGATCTTCTCTGCATATGTATCCGTCCATACACAGTGATTTCATTTCATGTTCCCACTTGTTCTAGAACATCTCTTTTGAGGGACTTGCACAACTCTGTAACCATGTGCAAATCTTCATATACTGTTTATCACATTTTGGGATCTGAAGCTGTTCTAACTCTATTGTCTTCATTTTTGTTATGAAGTTTGATATTTACAATTTAGAAACTCCTTTTCCAAATTTTGTGCAGTTTATTTCACAACTATCACATCCACAGGCTGTATTTATAAAGCATACTATTTATATTTTATAAACTATAGTATAGGTCTTTGAGACCGCCTTCTGCTGCATAGCTCCCAGCAACCGGTAAGATCCCACAGAGTTGGTCTCCTCCGGGTCCCGTCAGCTAAACAATGCTGGCTGGCGGGCCCGCGGGGGAGGACCTTCTCTGTGGCTGCCCCAGCTCTCTGGAACCAGTTACCTCTTGAGGTCCGGACTTCCGAATCTCCACTTCCGAAAAGTGGTGAAGACCTGGCTTTTCCGGCAGGCCTGGGGCCGTTGATCTCGCTCTTGTGATCTGGCGAGATCCGGCCATGAATGGCTTGAATGAGTTTTTAATGTTTTTTATAATTATTTTTTAAAAAGTATTGTGAGCCGCCCTGGGTCTTCGGAGAGGGGCGGCATATAAACTTAATTAATTAAATTAAATTACTAGATATTACGGTCTGAAAATAAACATGTGGTTTTGATTTTTGGAATTCATTTTATTAAGCTACAATCCTGTGGAATTCTCTGGGAATAAGTAACATTGGGTTCAATGTGACTGACTTTTGAATTGGATTGCTCTTCAAGAGAAGATGGTCCTAATCACAGATGGGTTTAACAGATTAATATAGCACTGGGAAGGAGGGAGGCTTGCTGCCTACAATTTTAGAGTTTCAGAAGTACTTCTGCTTTTTGAGTGGCTTTGAAACTGAGGTGCAGCATTCAAATAATTGTGTGCTGTCTGTTTATTCCTGAGCTCATTTGGTGACTAAAGTGTGCAGTCACTTTATCTCTTTCAAGGAGAGAGAAGGAAAAAAGGAGTTTTTTAAAAATGCAAGTTAACCCACCAACTCTTCCTGCTGCCATTATGTACACGATGAACACATGTTTAGAAATGCTGTTTCATCAATAGGGTAGATAAATGGATGCTTAATATTTTTATGAAACCAATCATTTTTGACCAAGTTTTGTAACAAAAAACTGCTTTTCTTGTTCTTAGAATTTCAACTAGATGTATACTGCTTTGAGTATTATGAGATGGGATTTTTTTGTCAAAGAAGTTACAAAACCAACAATGATTGTAAGATGAATTTGTACTTAAATCTGTTTCATAGGACACTATCCAAAACAATTTTCTTTTTCTGCTCTTTCATAGGCAGAAATTCAGATATAAATTCAAATGCATCATATCATGCAGGGATGGGAAGTTAATTTTACCAAGGGGTGACATGAAAAACGGACTGTTCTGGAGGGATGAACCAATAGAACTGTGAAGTTCCATAGACATGCATGCATAGACATGCATAGAGTGGGGAAAAAAACAGTCACCTTCAAAATAAAAGCAATCCACTTGGACTAGACAGGGATAGCCAAAGGTCCTGAAGTGACCTGGGGGCCATAAAATGCCCAATGACCAGGTCTGATTAGTGTGTACTTGTTCAATGTATTTTAATTGCCATGTGATAACATTCTGAAAGAACCGATGGCCAGACTGATTACAGAATAATTATCTGCACTTATGGTCCCTTACAATTCTCTTCTCCCAATCTGGACTAGGTGTATTTTTTCCCCCAATATCTTTGTCACTACCCATTTTCATAGATGATATACATCATAATTCTTGTTTTCTTATATCTATGTCTAATCCTCAGTTACAATGGTTGTGAGTGCACCATTGGGAGATTGGAAGTTTGGGATAGATTGTCAGGAGAAAATCTATGTGGTCACTAGGAATCAAAAATGATTTGATGGCAAATAAATCAAAATCAATGTCCAGTATTTTGTACCAGAAGTCAAAAATTGACTCAAAGGCACATTTTTAAAAAAAGTCTTAGTATATTTTTGTTTTTCCACAGTTTGCTGTGTTCTTGATCTTAGTAGCCTCCGGTTGGACAAGAGTCTGTCCCTTTCTAGCTTGTGAAACTTCATAAAATATTAATGGTGTAAATATTAATGTAGCTGAGGGCTGGCTACAGATATTATAAAGCCAGTTGTTTTTTCCAAGTACCCAAGTCTAACTCAGTTTATAAAAAACCGTTTGTTACAGTTCTGAGAATTTAAAAGTATTGTGTCATGCAGCCCATAAGCGTGGTTAGTTTTCTATTAGTATGCTTGGCTTCTGGCTGAACAGATTATTGCCTTTTAGAAAAATACTTGCATAAAACAGCCCTTGCTTTTATGTAATGCTTCTAGAGTTGCTAGTTGATTTTGGGACAGTTATTCATGAGCAAGGATCAACATGCTTATTCTCACAGCAATTATTTTGTCTTGGGAGAAACAACCATAACAACAGTTCTTTGTATAACTGGAATAACTGATCTGGCCACTATTTTTAAAAGCATAATTCTGTGTAAAAAACTGGAAGCTAATCATTTTGGGCTACAGTCCAAAGTTGCCATTTGGTATATAGACAAATACTAAAGATTTGTGCAGTGGTACACCAGAGATAGATTTGAGAGTATACTGTTTAGTTTTTAAAACATTTGATGGATATATAAAATGTACCAACTGTATACCTGATTCTGTTACATTCCTATATAATTGATTTCCTTGACTTAACAATAGCAATAGCACTTAGATTTATATGCCACTTCAGAATGCTTTACAGAGTCAGCACATTGCTCCCAACAATCTGGGTCCTCATTTTATCAACCTTGGAAGGATGGAAGGCTGAGTCAACCTTGAGCCTGGTGAGACTCGAACTGCCGAAGAATTAGCCTACAACGCTGCATTCTAAGCACTGTGCCACCATGACTCTTACAATTTTATTTATTTCTAAAAAAATTTAAAGTGTCTGTCTCCCTTACAGAGGGTCTCTGGATTATGTGCAAATAAATATTAAAACCATAAAAACAGTATATAAAATTTAAAAGGCAATCTGTGTTAAAAATTAAAAGGCAGGGGAAAGGGCTTTCAGGGCGCTAACCAGCTACATGTCCCTCTGTTCGCCCCAAGTAAGCTTGCAGAGTCATGATTTGACGCCTATGCAGAAGCCCAGGAGAATGGGGCCTGCCTCCCTTCTGGCGGAAGAGAGGCCCTGGTGCGGTGGTTGGAATTTAGTACTGCAAGCTACTTCTGCTGATCACCGGCTGCCAGCAGTTTGGCAGATCGAATCTCACCAGGCTCAAGGTTGGCTCAGACTTCCGAGGTCAGTAAAATGAGGACCTTGTTTGTTGGGGGCAATATGCTGACTCTGTAAAATGCTTAGAGAGGGCTATAAAGCATTGTGAAGTAGTATATAAGTCTAAATGCTATTGCTATTCTACAGGGCATGGGCAATGGCAAAGAAGGGACTCTTCCTGGACCCTGCCAATCAGAATTCTTTTAATGGATAGTGTCCAAACATTCCTTCCCTACCTGACCAGTGGGATGAGCTGATGTAACAAGATTTTTATTTATTTTATTTTTTTATTTTATTTATTTTTATATGCCGCCCTTCTCCGGAGACTCAGGGCGGCTTACAATGCGTTAAGCAATAGCCTTTTTTTTTTTTAATTTGATTTATATGCTGCCCTTCTCCGGAGACTCTGGGCGGCTTACAATGCGTTAAGCAATAGCCTTCATACTTTTGTATATTTTATACAACGTCATTTTATTGCCCCCACAAACCAGGTCCTCATTTTACCCACCTTAGAAAGGATGGAAGGCTGAGTCGACCTTGAGCCTGGTGAGAATTGAACTCGCAGTAATTGCAGACAGCTGGATATTAAATACTGCCTTAGTAGGAGGCATTAGCCTCCTACGCCACTCAGGCTCATAGAACTGTCTATAGAACTGTCTTCAGATGAAGACAGTTCTATAGATAACCTGGCCCCATGCCATGTAGGGCTCAAAAGTCAAAACCAACACCTTGAATTGGACCTGGAAGCAAACCAGCTCAGCAGAGGTGTTACATGTACCATTCTTTGGGCACTCAAAATTGCCCATACAACCACATTCTGTACCAGCCGAAGCTTCCAGGCAACTTTTCAAGGGTAGCTTTGAAAAGCGCATGTAGAATGCATTGCAATAGTCCAAATGGTAGATGACCCGGTCGTGAGTGACTGATTCATTCAGATGATGCCTGCGACTTTCATTATTCTCTAATCAGAGAAAATATTTCATATAGAATAACCCATTCAGGGAACAAAATGGAATAGCTTAGTTAAATAATGTATGTTCCTGAAGTATTCTTTTTGAAGGAAAAAAATTGAATGGGTTACAAGATGGGTGGATATGGCAGTGTTTAAGCGCTTGAAATTTTTAGAGTTGTGTAGTTCTTTCGGCCAATTTTTTCTTTCCCTGAACTATTTTTGTATGTGGGAAGCAAAAGAAAGACATTGAAATAAACACTTTTCTTAATAGCCAGTATATAATCTTTAATTGCAGTATTGTTAACATTGTTCTCTTATTTGCATTCTTTGTGCAGCTGTGATCTTCATTTATTTTTTCCTAGACTCTTGTGCATGATATGGTAATATGATGATATTACTGATGGTATGCAATTAGATGTGATTGTTTTTTCATTATTTGGAGTGATTTTTTTCCCCTTTTCTAGGTGTGTTAACATTGTCAAAAGTACTTTAGAGTGTATCTGTTTTTAAATAATAAAAAAAACAGGACAGTGTATAGCTGTTTTCTTAAGTTGCACCGTTTGGGGGACAATATAACTTGAAGGTTGCAGTTCTTGAGGCCTGCTTAAAATGTGTAATAAACTCTGAATTCTAAAAAAAATGAAATTACCTTCTTCTGGGAATATTGGTTGTCAAGTAGAGAACAGGAAGATATATCTTGAACAAAAACTGAACTTTTAGCATTTTGAAATAGTATTTTTAGTTTCCTTACTGATGTTGGAGTATATAGCTAACAGAGGTTTTAGAATTATAAGTACCGTATTTTTCGGAGTATAAGACTCACCTAAGTTTTTGGGAAAGAAAATAAGAAAAAAGCTGATTGGCGGGTGGATCAGCCTCCCAGAATACCCCTAATCAGCTGCTCCCAGAGGTGAAGTTTAGCAACAGGTTCCTTGGTTGTGAGCTCTGTGCCTTGCTTTTCTTTCAGCCTCTGAAACCTCTGTTTCAGAGGCCTTTTTTTCTGCCTCTGAAACTACTGAAACTCTGTTTCAGGAAAAAAAAATCTGCTTCTGAAAGCCTCTGAAACAGAGCTTCAGAAAAAAAGCCTCTGAAACTTCATTTCTGAGGCCTTTTTTCTGAAGCTTCTTTCAGAGGCTTTTTTCAGCCTCTGAAATCTCCGTTTGAGAGGCTGGGCGGGGCTACATTTGGAGTATAAGATGCACACAGATTTTCACCCTCTTTTTATGGGGAAAAAGGTGGGTCTTATACTCCGAAAAATACAGTACTCACCAGACTAAATGAGTAATATGTGGGAGTTACAATGTTGTTGGCTCTGAGGACTATACAGACTTTTAGGAAATAGTTTCATGACTCTTTGCTTGCCTTATGTTTATTCTTGATTTTGAATATGAAGTAAATTATCTTTTTTAAAAAAGTAAAGGTAGAAATGCAAAGATTTTTTACATAAAATTCCCTAAGCATATTAAGAGATAAAACATTATTATTAGAATTAAGCAAAACTGCTATTATCTATAATACAATATGCTAAAAACTTAAACTAATAAAATGAAAATTAATACCTGAGTGTTTAAAGTTTGAATATAGTAAAATACTATTCTTATGTGACTATTTCTGTTCTTCAATTTATATATTTTAAAAGTGATTTTTATACTGAAATTTTAATGACATTTATGGAGACAAAGAAAAAAAATATAAGGCTAGCAACTAACAATTTATAATTTAGTTTATTTTCTTTTATCCTGGTGGTAATATCAACTATTTTTATGATTTTTCCCCCTGTGGCATATGTGTAACTTTTTTTAAAAAAGAGAACTACAGTATCTTAGGAACTACAACATTTCATAAATTATTGTATGCTGTATGCACTCATAAATATCACTTTTATACTCTCTTTGCAATGATTTTGCACATGAGTCAAACCTTCTCAGTTTCTGAAAAAGTTTATATTGTGTAAATGTAAAATACATTAACTTCAGTTTCAGAATACTAGCTGTTTAAATAGAGGGCAAAGTCTGCCAGATGTTACACTGGCCTTGATAAGTTTCCCCTGCTCTTTGTTTTGCATTTTAGTGAAGAAACATTCAGTTTGGTGAAAATCACCCCATTTTGTGGAATGCTCTTGCATACTGAATACAACTTATTTATCCCACATAATTCTCTACCCTAGATTTTCTTTGTTAAATAAATAGAAGTGATAAATTAAATTCCCCTTATACATTTTCATTTTCAGAATCTGAAAAACAGCAACATGAACTGCTGTGTGGGTGCTTCCTGACAGAAGATTGGTGCTAAAAGAAAGAATCTACAGTCTTCAGCTAGCAGGATTTTGACAATTCTCCAGTTGCCTTGGGAGCTGGGGAGGTTGCTGTCTCTGAGCAGATATTTGCCATTTCCTGCCTGGATGCAAAGCAGTACTTGAATCACATCTGCTACTTTCATACTTGAGGAACCATATTCTTTGCTGTGTAATCAGACATTAAATAAGACAAGCTATTATGTCTAAGAAGCAAAACCAAAAAGGTAAGCTTTAATATAGAGGTAGTATAACTAAGAAAAAGGACTATATAATATGTTGTTATCAAATATGGGAATTTAGTCAGTGTTAAGACATTCATCAAAGTCAGGGAGTTTTCTCTAATTGTTCTCTTATGTGTCTGTAAAGAAGAGAAATTCTGTTCACATCTTCCTAAATAGATATAAGATTACTTTTCTAAAATATAATCCTTCATCCCAAATCAAAGAAGGAATGTCTTCAACATTTGAAAAACATGCGACTTTCTAGTGTTAGGATTTAAACTAATGGCAGACATGAAAATTCTAGTTTTGTTTCAGAACCATCAATACTAACAACTGCAAGACCTGCTATGGCAGAGAGTTGACTATTCCCTGTGCCTCATTTGAGAAATTACACCTCTCTCTAGGCAGAATTCCATCGCCTGAGAAATCAGTATCATTTTAAGAACTGCTATTTCGATTAGATTAATAGGTACCACTTTGGTGGGGAAGTAGCAGTGTTCCATGCACTTTTGGCATATAGCCACGCTGGCCACATGAACCTGGAAAATGTCTTCAGACAACGCTGGCTCCCTTAGTCAAGAAACGAAGATGAGCACTTACTCCCTAGAGTTGGACACAACTAGACAGGAAGCCTTTACACCCCCCTTTTTTTTTTAATTTTAGGAACAATAAATCTTATCAGAAACTGACATCTATATCTGCTTGTTAATATTAATTACAGATTGTATGAGAAGTATGTCTGTCTGCAAAAACATTTTATTTTATTTTATGCAGGTTTTGCAAATGAAAATTGCTGGTGACTTTTCTTTCCTTGATAAGGCTAACATGTATTTTTCATTTCCCTGCCCTCTCTTGGATGCTACTGATAATATGTCAAGATTCAAGGTTCACTATGTATGTTTGAGTTAACATGACATTTGGACAGGTTTTAAAGATCAAAACTAGTACTTTGAATTAGATTCAAACAATGACTAAGAGTCTATTAAGGCTTTTTTGAATATGTGGAAGTTGTATTTGCAGCATTTTGAGTTTAAAGTGGATTGTTTCAACTTTCCTGAAAGTGCCTTGATCTGAATCATTGGCATTCTTATTGACCAGTCCTATTGAATAACTTCCAGCTAAAATGGCTAGATTGAGATCAATTATAGATTCCAAAATTATAGTTGTTCCCGGGCTTCAGAAACATCCTAGGGCTGAGTATATGATTTGGTTGCTCCCACCTCTTCCCAAATCGGCATGAATTGGTTCCCCTCTAAAGTTTTTTGCAGCCATCTTTCCAAGAGGCTGCAGTGGAATAGGTTACAACTGGCTTCATGTCCAAAAATGTGCCCCCCCCTTTTTTTTCTTGCACATTAGTAAGGACATTTTTCTTTCAATGGTAGACTTAGCTGACTGATTTTCAAATGCACAAGAGGTCTTTCTGCATACTAGGTTTATCTTGCAAAATCTTACAGTAAGATACTGATGTATTTTACAGAAATGTAGCTCATTTGAAGTATAGATCTGAAGTTGTATTCAGGTCCCTGAATTCCAATGGCTAGGAACAAATTGCTACATTGGCTGTGTGCTCTACTTCCAGCTGTAAATTGTTACACTATTCATCCTGTGGAAAAAAGATTTTTGGCTCTTCTAGACCAGACATTTGGTTCAAATTACTATTTCCAGTGTCCTTAAAGCTGAATTAGGGTTGAGTTAATAATCTGTGCTATAATGCTTAAAAACAGAACATATGAATTTATATTTTAATAATGTGTATTCTTAAGCTATCAGTGTATTAGCTCTGATTTGTATTGTTTAATTGCTTTATTTACTATTTATTTCTAATTGATTTTTTTCCCACAGCACAAGTTGTATTGGGTTATAGGTGCAGAAATCCTAATTTTTATGAACCAGCAAAGATTTTGTCTTGTTTCTAATATATCTTTCAGGTAGAAACAATCATCTTGTATACTGATGTAATTTCTAATGTTTCAATTCTGTATATTATTTGTGATGGGAAGCTGTAATAAGTCAGGTTTTCTTAGTGAAATTTTTCATATATACACTTAATGTTAATAACAAGTACTAGACATTGGTTGTAACTGTATGTACTGAGTACTCTCTTGTTCATACATGCTCATTTTATTCTCTTTTGGGAAACCATTGTGCAAATTGCAGAAAAGAAGTAAGAAATAGTAAACAAATAATGAGGCAATGTTAATTGTTTTTTTTTTATATATATATAGACCATGTTCATTTGTGATCCCACATACATACTTTTTGTATTTTATTTCTACAAATTCATTCTATTTGCCCTGTTTTTTTTACCACTAAATTATAACTTGGAATTGTTCATTCTGATTCCCCTGTCAAATACAATTAGTTTGGTTTTAAATACATATAAGTCCATACTCCACGTTGCATCATACAGTCTAACTGAAGGTTATTTAGGTTCTTGGCTAACAATTCAAAAATTATAAAGTTACACTTACGTTCCCAAGCAACCAACACACTTCTAGCATCATGCACTGTCTTTAAATCAACAAATATGCAATAAATGTTCCCTCTTCTCAGCGACCAAAGAACAAATATATAATGTGTAATACACACTACCCTGACAGGAATTCCAAATTTTGCTTGTGATCAGAATCAGAATTCTACCCACATCTTTCCAGTTATATTTGAAGTTAATCCATCTCTAGTTTTCACATTTACTCTTTTTTTGACATTACACTATTTTTCTTTTAATTAGAAGAACAACAGAGGCATTTTTCCAATCATTGGGCACAGACTTATTCTCACACATGTTAAATAAATTACACAGCACACTATGAAAAAACTAAATCTGTACGTTTACATTTTTCCAGGCATGCAGCCTACATCTGCAACCTTACCATTTTTTAATAATTTCACAGTATTTATCCCTTTTCATATTTTTTCTTAGATGTTAACATTTTTAACCTACATTTACTGCTTTCAAAACTGCTCTGTATTTTCTCTGCTTCTTTTAAACATCTCTCTCTTATTCTCTGATGATAGAATAAGATTATTTGCAGTTTTTTTTCCTGTATATACATTTGTAATGGCAGGGCTGAGTCTAAACATTGGAACTCTTTCCTCTCAAAAACCCTCTGGATTTACACAATTTGGCCCCTTCTTCCTGCTTTGTAATAACTGCTTAGTAGTTACTGCTTATCTTCTCAGAGGACAGAAAAAAAGAATGTAGAAATTCCTTTTCAAATAGCCCATTCCAAAACCGTTCCTGATGGAGAAGAAAATACAGGGATGCTCAAATCACAGAAAGCATCTTAAAAGAAACTCCCATAGAACAATGTATGATTCAAAGTGAATCATAAGGATCTGCTTCTAATAAAGAACCAGCTCTGATGTGAAGAAGTGGATAAAATAATGTACTAAGCATGTATAAAAAAACATAAATATCATAAACCACAAAGGATCAACTAGCAGGAAATAAACTAAAGAGTGTTGTCCTTAGTTAATTTTCCTCTATTCCTCTAGAGAATAGATTAGCCTTGGAACATATGTTATTCTTCAGTAATCCTGCTTCCTGCAAATTCTTAAATCTGAGGCTGGGGGAAGACAGTAAATCTCACTTGTTGCCAGCCTTTTGTCCAGCAACCTATGCTCAGTTTCTAAAAGAATATTTTCCCCCTAATTTATAAAAAGGATTAGGTTTGGGGGAGGAGCATCTCCATATATGCCATACCCTGTATCTTTTTGCTTGTGACAAAGATGGGGCTGATTTGAATGTCTGAGCTGGCAGCTTTGACAGTAAAAGTGGGGACCGGGACTTGTCTACACATTGTTTACAACATTATACAACATCTTTCATTTTTATTTTTTGCAGCAATCATTCTCTTATAAACCTTTCTTTTCTTATCCATATACTCTGACCTCATCATGGCACCAAAACGCAGTAAGAAAGATGATAAAAATAATAGAGATAAAAATACAGTATAAAAATGACACAGCAGCAGTAATCAAAACAGTTGTTGAACAACTTTTGGATTGCCAGATGGTCTGCAGAAGAGCTTGCTTGGTTTGTAGCATCTCCTGAAAGGTAATCAGTAATATGCAATATGTCCAGTGGAAGGCTGTTCCAAATAACTGATACTGCCCCTGAAAAACAGCATTTCTGGGCCTCAACCATTTGATATCCACCTGACATTCAGAGCCTTTCATTGCCTTTGTATCCTTCGCTAATTCTCTCAATCTTACAGCACAACGATAAGACCAATTATTCTTTTAGATTTATGTTAATCTCTTTGCCATATGTGTATCTTAATAAACTTGTACTTAAACTACATAGAGTATTCAGAAAAGACATTTAGTATACACATACCGTAATCTAGATGATACCAATTTGTATTCTCTGACATCTGTATTAGCCCTTTTATAATTAAACATAGATGTTTACTTCCAATCATGTATTCATCACTTCCACAAGATCAGACAGTTTCATTCTGATCTATTAATGCTTCCACTTTTAGTTAATATGTATGCTTGTGATTTGTTCTGGCACAATACCTTTCTATTTTATGACATGTTTTAATGGTCTCTTAATTGTATTTTAATTTGTATTATTTTAGATTTTGAATGACTGTCTTGCTGTCTAGTTTACATGCAATTGTGTTTTATAGCTTATATGAAGTTTTTATTTAATTCTATATCTTTTTATTCAGATTGTATTTTAGTGTATTTCATGATAAAAAATAGCTTCAGCTATTGGGCACTTCAATTAATAAAAATAAAAATTATATAGATATGTAGATATAAAACTAAAATGAATAGAGCATGCCCAAAGCTTGTACTTCAGTGTGTTTTCTACTATTTTATTCTCTTATTCTGTAAAATTTATATCCAGCCTTATTAAACATTTTCCAGAGACATAGTTAACATTCTTTAAAATGTTAAGCCGCTTTTTAGTTAAAATAGGGTATTCTGCTTCATCCTGTTTCTCTTGCAAATTACCAGTATCTATCTTCATAATGTTCTTCTCTGATCTGTTTTAAAAAATATATGGGTTTACAATCTTCCCAAACACTTTCTGGTAATAATAGTAATTCAGGAGCTGCTAACCATTAGTGTCAGAATATGTTTTAATGTGTATATTGCCATCCTGCAATTTTATTCAGATGAATTCATCTTGCTGCTTCACAAATGTTTTAAAAGATGAATTAATTATAAGCTAATGTAGGGTACATTTTTCCCAAGAGTTCTAAAAAAAGGGGAGAGATTTACAATTTTGAAACATGTAATCCCAGACTGTCAATTTCTCTTTGGAATATGGTTCAAATTAAGTATCCTTCTAAGTGGTAATCAAACATGTCTTGGCAGCTTTAATGCAAGAAAAGTGATTGATTTGGGACCAACCTAGAATCTACCAAGGACAGCAAAGTAGAAAATCCCTACCTTCATGATTAAGGTGAATTGGGTCTTTCACCAAGTTAGGGAATGGTCCTTCCCTCCCTCTATTCCCTTCTGAAAATCCAATTAGCAAATGATTGGAATAACTTGATAAATTGAGCAGAATCTTCTTGAACAGAAAGAGGAATTCAGTCTTAATCAGTTTGGTTCCAATAACACCACATGGACTGCTGTGATCCAGACACAATTGAATATTGGACCTTGATCCTGTTGACTTTTAGAAGGACATTAAAAACCTGATTGTTTCCTCAAGAATTGGAGCCAGGAAGATGAGGGTCTCTATCTGGAAGACAATAATAATTGTGAATTCCTGATTTCTTATCAAAGGTTGATTATTTCAATTGAATCCTTTTATCTACTCTACTTTATATAGGTTTATTATAAGCTGATTGTACCCTGTTTCCCCTAAAATAAGACATCCCCTGATAATAAGCCCAATCGGGCTTTTGAGCGCATGTACTAAAATAACCCCCCCCCCCCTTGAAAATAAGCCCTCCCTGAAAATATTTAAACACATGTGCAACCGGTCCCTGCCATTTCCTCTGGTTTCCTCCACGCACCCCAAAATGATAAGACCTCCCCAAAAATAAGGCCAAGCACTTATTTCGGAGTTCAAAATAATATAAGACAGGGTCTTATTTTCGGGAAAACACGGTAGCATCCAAATTGAGCAGCTATATATATGTTATAAGTAGATAAAGTGTTGACCAAGATCTCCCTGGGGGTCATTGCATGCATCAAATTATCTGTGTAATTCCAACTAAGCCTGGCGCACCGGAAATTGTGAATGACTTCATTAGAACCACCTCTACGCTAAAGCCATCTAGTAATGTTTATTTGGGACTGCTGCACAATATTCCTTCAGAAAGCGCTGTTCATTTCTACATCCAGATAAAGCATCTTTCAGATGGATTATGTTGCAGAAAATAATTGCCAACCAAGATTAGAAGCCCTCCAGAAGTAAGATCCCATTCCCAGGGACAACCCTGGCATATCCCATATCAAAGACTGGCTTTGGTGTAGGCAAATCATACACCTGTAAGTCAATCTTGACTTACAAAATTGACATTTTGTGAGCAGCAGATAAGGGATCCAGGCCATCACACACTGATGGGGCCCCTGATTTTAATTTAATTTAATTTAATTTAATTTAATTTCCAATTTATATACCGCCCTTCTCCCTGAGGACTCAGGGCGGTGTACAGCCAAGATAAAAAACATAGAATACAAATATTAAAACATTTAAAAATATATATAGATTTGGGCCGAAAGTTAAGAATAACAAACTAATTAAAAAATTTAAAATTTAAAAATTTCTTCTAAGCCAACCCGGCTTGCTGGAAAAGATGGGTTTTAAGGGAACGACGGAAGGCATTGAGGTCATGGATTCTCCTTATCTCCGGGGGCAACTGATTCCAGAGAGTGGGAGCCCCCACAGAGAAGGCCCTCCCCCTGGGGGCCACCAGCCTACATTGTTTGACTGATGGCACCCTGAGGAGGCCCTCTCTGTGGGAGCGCACGGGTCGATGGGAGGTCGTTGGTAGCAGCAGGCGGTCTCGGAGATAGCTAGGCCCTATGCCATGGAGCGCTTTAAAGGTGATAACCAACACCTTGAAGCGCACCCGGAAGACCACCGGGAGCCAGTGCAGCTCGCGCAGGAGCGGTGTTACATGGGAGCGCCATGTTGCTCCCATCACTACCCGCGCTGCTGCATTCTGGACCAGCTGGAGCCTCCGGGTGCTCTTCAAGGGGAGCCCCATGTAGAGAGCGTTGCAGTAGTCAAGGCGAGAGGTGACGAGGGCGTGAGTGACTGTGCACAAGGAATCCCGATCAAGAAAGGGCCGCAACTGGCGAATCAGGCGAACCTGATAAAAGGTCCCCCTGGTAACAGCCGTCAGATGTTCCTCCAAGGACAGCTGCCTATCCAGGAGGACTCCCAGATTGCGCGCCCTCTCCGAGGGGGCCAGAGACTCGCCCCCAATAGTCAGCGATGGAGTCAACTGACTATATCGGGATGCCGGGAGCCACAGCCACTCAGTCTTGGAAGGGTTGAGCCTGAGCCTGTTCCTCCCCATCCAGATCCGCACAGCCTCCAGGCACTGGGACATCACTTCAAGGGCATCGTTGGGGTGGCCTGGGGTGGAGATGTACAGCTGGGTGTCATCAGCGTACTGGTGGTATCTCACCCCAAAGCCACGGATGATCTCGCCCAGCGGCTTCACATAAATGTTGAACAGAAGGGGCGAGAGGACCGATCCCTGCGGCACTCCACAGATGAGCGGCCTCGAGGTTGACCTCTGCCCCCCTGCCAACACAAACTGCGACCGGTCGGAGAGAAAGGAGGAGAACCACCGCAACACAGTGCCTCCCACCCCCAACTCTTCCAGCCGGTGCAGCATGATACCATGGTCGATGGTATCAAAAGCCGCTGAGAGATCTAATAGGACCAGAACAGAGGAATAACCCCTGTCCCGAGCCCTCCAGAGATCATCCACCAACGCGACCAATGCCATTTCCGTGCTGTGCCCAGACCTGAAACCCGACTGGAACGGATCTAGATAGGATGTTTCCTCCAGGAATTGCGGAAACTGTTGCGCGACCACACTCTCAACAACCTTCGCAATGAAGCGAAGGTTGGAGACAGGACGATAGTTGGCCAATATTGCTGGATCCAGGGACGGCTTCTTGAGGAGAGGCCTCACCACCGCCTCTTTCAGGGCAGCGGGGAAGTGACCCTCACTCAAAGAAGCATTAATGACGCCCTGGAGCCAGCCTCGTGTAACCTCCCGGGAAGCCAGTACCAACCAGGAGGGACACGGGTCCAGTAAACATGTGGCCCCACTAAGTCTCCCCAAAATCCTGTCCACATCATCGGGAGTCACAGCATCAAACTCCTCCCAGATAACATTCTCAAGACTGTTCCTCGTCACCCTGCCCTGATCTACCCAGTCAGAGTCCAGATCCCCCCGGATCTGAGCGATTTTGTCATACAGGTATTGTCCGAAATCCTCTGCCCTGCCTTCTAAGGGATCCTCCCGCACTCCCAGATGGAGCAGGGCGCGGGTCACCCTAAACAGGGCGGCCGGACGATTCCCTGATGACGCAATAGAGGCGGAAAAGTAGTTAGACTTTGCCGTCTTTATCGCCACTAGGTAGGCCTTAATATGCGACCTTACCAGTGTTCGATCAGATTCAGCGAGACTGGCCCTCCAACCGCTCTCCAGGCGTCTTTTCCGGCGCTTCATTTCCCTCAGCTCCTCAGTAAACCAAGGAGCCGCACGGGATCGGCATCGGGTCAGAGGCCGCAAAGGCACAACTCGGTCCAAGGCCCCACCAGCCGCCCGATCCCAGGCGGCTACCAGGTCCTCGGCCGAGTCATGTGCTAGATCCTCAGGAAATGGCCCAAGCTCCGTCTGGAACCTATCAGGATCCATCAGGCGCCTGGGGCGGATCCATCTAATTGGGTCCGCCTCCCTGCGGCGAGGGGTCGCGGTTCGAAGATCTAGGCGAAGGAGTGAGTGGTCAGTCCATGACAAGGGTTCCACGTCTATATCCCCTATAACAAGACCACTCAACCACTGGCCAGAGACAAAAATCAAATCCAGAGTGTGACCTCCCCTGTGAGTAGGGCCATGAACTAACTGGGTCAGGTCCATGGCCGTCATGGAAGCCATGAACTCCTGAGCCACCTCAGACGTTTCACCGACGGATGGCAAGTTGAAATCACCCATGACTAAAAGCCTGGGTGTATCTACCGCCACCGTGGCTATCACGTCGAGTAGCTCAGGTAGGGCTGTTGCCACGCGGCAGGGAGCCAGGTACGTAAGCAACAAGCCCATCTGAGCCCCACGGCCCCACCTCACAAGGAGGGACTCACATCCGGCTATCTGAGGCACAGTGGTCTCCCTCGGACTCAGATCCTCGTTAATAATAACCGCCACCCCCCCCGCCCCTCCCCTGGGCCCTCGGCTGATGGAATGCTCTGAAGCCTGGTGGGCACATTTCCACCAGAGGGACGCCACCCTCCGGGCCCAACCAGGTCTCCGTAATACCCGCCAGGTCCGCTCCTCCCTCTTTCTATAAGATCGTGAATGAGGGCCTTATTGACCACGGACCTGGCATTGCACAGCATCAGCCGAAGGCCCAGCTCCTGAATATCTAAGCCACCTAGTATCCGAGCGGAGCCTTGGGGACCGGGGCAAGCAATTGCTCTCAAACAGCAAGTGCGAGCCCCCAACACCTGATGTGGTCCCCTGCTCCCGCCATATCTGCCCCTCCCATTCACCGTGCCGATGGTACAGCCCTCATAGATATCGCCCCCCATCCCTTTTCCAATCCCTCGTCCGGTGCCTCCCGGATCATTACCCTGTGCCGGGCACGGCTCTGACCCTGGTGGATTCCCCCCCCCCATCCGCCATAGTCGTCTTCCCGGTATCTGATACTCTATTTATTCCACAATCAATAGTCTCCACTGCCCTGAAGACTTTTGTTTAAGGCTTTTAGTTTAGAAAAGTTGTAAACTAGTTTACAAACGTAAGCTGTCATCTTGCCATCCTCAGCTAATGGAATTCCTTGTTAAAATGCATCATTTTTTATAGGCTGAAACATCTTGTTGCATTTTGTTTTCTCATTGTAAAAGAACCGAGACTAAATATTTAAAATAATTCAAGCCAACTGAGAGAGCCAGTTTGGTGCAGTAGTTAAGATGCTGGCCTAGAAACCAGGAAACTAGATTTAGTTCCGTTTTAGGCATAAAAGCCAGCTGGGTGACTTTGGGCTAGTCACACTCTTAGCCCAACCCACTTTACAGGGCTTTTGTTGTGGAGAAAATAAGAGTAGGCAGGAATATTAGGTATATTCTCCAACTTTTTTTATAATAAAGGAAATGCAGGATAATTAAAAAAAAAAGATTACAATTTACATGAGCAGAATAGGAATTTGAAGTGCCTAATTTAGTCTTGTTTAACATATTATTTAAAATAGCTGAATGCAGTCTGACTTTATATATTAACTTTTTCTCTAGTTTTCTTCTAACATATAACTAAGTCACCTGGCACCTGGCACACACCACTTTTTGAGTTTTCAACAAGCAGATTGTTGAGATTGAGCAGATTGAGGCAAATAGAAAACTTTTTTATGAAAGTAGCCTGAAAATTTGTATCTTCTTTTATTAGTAACTAAAATAGGGGTTCAGAACTCATTGTATAGTCTGAACACCCTACTAGAGTGTCCCAAGGGTGCTTTTCCAAAAGGCAAGTGGACTTTCTTTGGTCTTCTTTTTTTTAAAAAAAACTCATCCAAGAAGCTTCTTCAGTTCTAAACTGACTGGCGGGGAATGGAAGGATTTATATTTTTTGCAATCATCTGGTTGTTAGCACTCTGAGACTGCAAAGAAAGTAAATTCTTCCATTCTCCACCACTCAATCAGAAGTGAAGAAGCTTCTTAGATGAGAAGCAATATGTTTTCAAAGAAAAAAACCAAGAAAGTCCAGTTACCTTTTGGAAAAGCACTTTTGGGATAATCATGACATGGATGATTGAGAATCTCCATGAATAGGCAACCTATTTGAGTATTTTGAGTATATAGTAGTTTATTGAACAGACTCTAGAGTCCTGTATGAAAGAAAGAAACAATGTAAATATTGTAACAAGTTACAAAAGATGTGGATGAGGTTCCAGCAACAGAAAATTTTTGAGGGTGTTTTTTTGGGGGGGGAGGGTTAAGTTTGATACTTTCATTGAGTAAGTAGTTCAGAACTCAAATTCTTTTCTTTGGCTATTTTACCAAAAGGAACACTTTATCATTCTCACAGCGAATGTGGCTATGGATATTGTATGTCTGCATTTGGAACAATAAATTACATTACAATTGTTTGTACATTTATTGATAGCAAACTGCCCTTAAAATTCCTGAAATTGTCAAGACCCAATTGAACAAAATATTTATTTATTTTATTGAAATATTATTCATATTTCTTTGCAGCCCTGCCCGAGCTACTCAACAGCCCTGCCCGAGCTACTCAACGTCATCGCCGCGGTGGCGGTTGATACCCCCAAGCTTATGGTCATGGGGGATTTCAACCTGCCGTCCATGGGTGAGGTGTCTGAGGTGGCTCGGGAGTTCATGGCTTCCATGACAGCCATGGACCTGACCCAGTTAATTCATGGCCCTACCCACACGGGGGGAAACACGCTGGATCTGGTTTTTGTCTCTGGACAGTGGCTGAGTGATCTTGAGATAGGGGATATAGTTACCGAGCCCTTGTCATGGTCAGATCACTCTCTCTTCGTCTCGACCTTTGAACAGCTGCATCCCGCCGCAGGGAGCCGGAGCCGGTAAGATGGTTCCACCCCAGGCGCCTGATGAAACCTGATCGGTTCCAGATGGAGCTTGGGCCATTTCCCGAGGCTCTGGCACACGCCTCGACTGGAGACCTAGTGGCCGCCTGGGATAGGGCGGCCGCTGGAGCTCTGGATCGGGTCGTGCCTTTGCGACCTCTGACCCGGCGCTGATCTCATTTGCTCCTTGGTTCACTGAGGAGCTGAGGGAGTTGAAGCGCCGGAAAAGATGCCTAGAGAGTAGTTGGAGGGCCAGTCTTTCTGAATCGGACCGGAAACTGGTAAGATCCCATATTAGGAATTACCTAGTGGCAATAAAAGCAGCGAAATGTAGTTATTTTGCTGCTCTTATTGCGTCATCAGATAACCACCTGGCCACCCTGTTTAGGGTAACCCACTCCCTGCTCCACCAGGAAGCGCGGGAGGACCACTTGTTCAGTATCTGTATGACAAAATCACTCAGATTCGGGAAGATCTGGACTCCGACTGGGTAGTCTCAGGGGGAAGGACTGGGGCAGGTCTTGAGAATGTTATCTGGGATGAGTTTGATCCTGTGACCCCTGAGGACGTGGACAGGATTCTGGGCAGACTGAACGCGACCACTTGTTTATTGGACCCGTGTCCTTCCTGGTTAGTGCTGGCTTCCCGGGAGGTGACGCGAGGCTGGCTCCAGGGGATTATAAATGCTTCGTTGGGTGAGGGTGACTTTCCCGCCGCCTTGAAAGAGGCGGTGGTGAGGCCTCTTCTCAAGAAGCCTTCCCTGGACCCGGCAATGTTGGTAAACTATCGTCCGGTATCCAACCTTCGCTTCGTGGCGAAGGTTGTTGAGAGTGTGGTTGCGCAACAGCTCCCCCAGCACCTGGATGAAACGACGTATCTAGATCTGTTCCAGTCGGGCTTCAGGCCCGGGTACAGCATGGAAACGGCATTGGTCATGGTAGATGATCTCTGGAGGACTCGGGACAGGGGATGCTCCTCTGACCTGGTCCTGTTAGATCTCTCAGCGGTTTTTGATACCATGGACCATGGTATCATGCTGCACCGGTTGGAAGAGTTAGGGGTGGGAGGCACTGTACTACGATGGTTCTCCTCCTTTCTCTCCGGCTGATTGCAGTCTGTGTTGGCAGGGGGGCAGAGGTCGACCTCGAGGCCCCTCATATGTGGGGTGCCACAAGGGTCGGTCCTCTCGCTCCTTTTGTTCAACATTTATGTAAAGCCGCTGGGTGAGATCATCCGTGGTTTCAGGGTGAAGTACCACCAGTACGCTGATGACACCCAGCTGTACATCTCCACCCCGGACCACCCCAACGATGCCCTTGAAGTGATGTCTCGGTGTCTGGAGGCCGTGCGGATCTGGATGGGGAGGAACAGGCTCAGGCTCAACCCATCCAAGACCGAGTGGCTGTGGTTTCCGACGTCCCGATATAGTCAGTTGATGCCATCGCTGACTATTGGGGGCGAATCGCTGGCCCCCACAGAGAGGGCTCACAACTTGGGCGTCCTCCTGGATTCACGGCTGTCTTTAGAAGAGCACTTGACGGCCCTGACCGGGAGGATTTTTCATCAGGTTCGCCTGATTCGCCAGTTGCGTCCCTTTCTAGATCGGGACTCCCTACACACAGTCACTCATGCCCTCGTTACCTCCCGCCTGGACTATCGTAACACTCTCTACATGGGGCTCCCCTTGAGGAGCACCCGGAGGCTCCATCTGGCGCAGAATGCGGCCGCGTGGGTGGTTATGGGAGCAACATGGCGCTCCCGTGTGACACCTCTCCTGTGCGAGCTGCACTGGCTCCCGGTGGTCTTCCGGGTGCGCTCCAAGGTTTTGGTTACCACCTTTAGAGCTCTCCATGGCTTAGGACCTGGCTACTTACGGGACCGCCTACTACCACAAACAGCCTCCCACCGGCCAGTACGCTCTCATAGAGAGGGGCTCCTCCAGATGCCGTCAGCCAAACAATGTCGACTGGCGGCCCCTAGGGGGAGAGCCTTCTCTGTGGGGGCACCTACTATCTGGAACGAGCTCCCCCCAGAGATACGGAGGATCCTGGATCTGCGCATTTTCTGCCTTGCTTTGAAGACACTCCTATTCCAGCAGGCCGGCCTGGCCTAATTTTTCCCCCTTCTTTTAAATTTTTAAACTCAAATTTTAATTCGTTTTAAATTATTGAGAGTTTTAAATTGTCTCGGGCAAAAATTATTTAATTGGGTTTTAATCATGTCTTAACTTTTGTATTTATGTGTTTTATTTCGTGCCTGTTCACAGCCCCGAGTCCTTCAGGAGTAGGGCGGTATACAAATTTAATAAAATGAAAAATGAAATGCTGCCCACTCTCTGAGGACTCTGGGCGGCTTACACCAAAGACAGTATACTAAATAGCATATTGCCCCCAACAATCTGGGTCCTCATTTTACCCACCTCGGAAGGATGGAAGGCTGAGGCAACCTTGAGCCAGTGAGAATAGATGTACATAGAAGAATATCTGGGGCTCAGGTTTGAAAAAGAATTGCAATCCTTACAAATAATTTCTGTGGGGATTGAATGGACTAGTATCTTTAAGAATTTGATCAGGAAAATTGCTTATAAGAGGTGTCGGTATGAAACTTGCAAGTGCTATACTTGACCTTAGCCAAAAGGCTGAGAAACAAATGAAAATTGAAACAATCCACTTATGTTTAGGTCCTGAGAGAATTTTTCTGACATGTGTACAGTTAATATTGGACATTTGTCTGAAAAGGCTTTCTGTTTCAGCCTGATATAAATAGCCCTCTGAAGGTAGTTATTTTGTTTTCCAGGTTATCCTCTTTTAAATCTAGTAATAGAATTTGCAGCTCCCTAATGTGTCATGTTCCTGTCTGTAACTTGTAATAAGTAGATCCAATTTTAATTTGATGGAATTAGAAACTGTTTTCAAGTATAGTTTTGCTCTGAGCTGCAACGGGATAGTCTTGATAAGTTACAAAGACAAGCAGTTTAGATTGTAAAAAAATGCTAATTTTGTATTATTTGTGATTAACTTAAAAGCATACATTTATTTATAACGAAAACCAAAAATGGTTCCAATCCCATGTGTCAATCAATAAACGCATGGTGTCACTTCAGCCTCTAAAGGACAATACAGAATGCTTTCACTTTTAATAACTAGCAGAAAACCAGTACATGGAGGTCAGTATACCACCAACCCTGCTACTCAGGTGTGAAGCTACTAGGCCAGAAGTAAAAACAGATAGTTGGCCCCTCCTTCACTGTATTGGCATACCTACCATTGCCTATCCTATCCTACCAAAATCAGGATACGCTTCCCCCTTATCTGAAATTCCCCCCCCCCATATAATATCAAATATTTTTGGGTACTTTCTGCACAGTTACAGAACCTACAGACTGCCAGGAATATGGCAAAGCCATTCATATAGTACCCAACCATGCACCCACCACTTTTCTACTGTCATCCTAATTCCTCCCTCCAAGTGTTCCTCTTGCAAGGATAACCTTATTAATGTACCCTGCCATAACCCCTGACATCTCACTATGAGTGGAGGACCCCCTCAAGCTGCTGACCCAATTCACCTCTTCTGCTGCCCACAAGACAGTGTCATGCGCTTGGGTCATTCTATTGATAGAATTCTCAGAGGGATTCCAATGTTACCAGGAGTCTCAACCTGAGCTGTAAACAACTCTAGCATTTCAGTTGCTAAGCCCATGAAGCCCCCACTAGACTTAGGGCATTATATCTTGACCCTGTTGTCCCATTCTTAAAATGCGTAGAAGTAAATCAAGCTGCGCTGACTCCCAGCCACAGTCCAACAGGAATTACCCAGGACAGGAAATTGCTAGTAATTTTCTTCCAGTTTCAAATTCTTGAACCTGAAGCTTGCATTCCATCATGGTGAAGCACCATGAATTGAATTTCCTGATGGCCATTCTTGCTCTCTTCCAAATCTGCAATATCTATCCAAGGCACTGCTTCACCAAATACCACTTTACCTCATCCACACTGGCACATTCGACCAGCTCCAGTCTGTTAAAGACCCTCAGCTCTATCCAAAGTCACCACTCCTACATCTATTATTCTCTCCACCCACAACTACCAGTTCCTTTTGGAAATATTTTGAAAGATGCCATTTAGTGCCATTTTAAAAAAAAATACTGCAAAAATAATCTGACTCCAATTTCTAACAAAAGGGTGAATTTTATGTAATCTTATTTTTCTGAGAGCAGTTGTGTTTTAGATTATGTTGTTAGCTGTAATTAATTTGCCTACTCCACATTTGTTTTATGGAACAACGGCTTTGGTTACATTTAGGTTTTTATCTTCCCTTGTTGAAAAAGAAATGAGTTTATGGAAAAAGCAACTGCAAAAACCACTACAATGCACACTACAATGTTGACTTAGCCATGACTATAGTTCATGGAACAATGAAAAGCATGGTCCATCTTTTAAAAAGGAATTTGCAGCTAAAGTTTTTTTTTATTAGCAATAACTTTTGTGTTGCATCAGAATTTCTCACTTAGAAGAGTTTCAGTATTTGTTTTCAGCTGTATAGGAAAGCTGCTACAAAGAAAAATAGCTGTCCACCTTGCAGTTCTTGTTGAATTTAGGGTTGCATAAATGTATATCTATAAATATTGCTCACTCTTTTAAAACTAATCTCCCTGAAATGGAGATTTAAAATTTCTAAAAATTTCTAGAATTCTAAACAAATGTAACCCCATAGGTTCAAATTCCCTTTTTTTTTCCTTTCTAAAGAGAGAATATATTTGCACATAAGTTGCAGAATTCGGTAGAACAACAAAAAGTCAGCAAATGCAGTTCCATTTTATACAGGTTGTCCTCGATTTACAACAGTTCATTTAGTGACCATTCAAAGTTACAACATCACTGAAAAAAAGTGACTTATGACCATTTTTCAGTTACAACCTTTGTAGCATCCCCATGATCACGTGATCAAAATTCAGATGCTTGGCAATTGGATCATACTTATAACTAAGTTCATGTGATCCCCTTTTTGCAAACTTTTGACGTGCAAAGTCAATGGGGAAGATTCACTTTACAACAATGTTGTTAACTTAATAACTGCAGTGATTCACTTAACAAGCAAGAAAGGTCATAAAATGGGGCAACACTTAACAAATGTCTCACTTAAAAACCAATTTTGGGCTCAATTGTGGTCATATGTTAAGGACTTCCTGTGTAAGTGACTTATACTGGGTATTCTTTTCAATCAGAACTAATGTTTAATATTGTTTCCTTAGCAATTAATGTAAGTCTTAAGAATCTTAGTTTATTAAGAAAAATGTTGATTTTTCATGCTACAGATTATTGTATAAATGCAATTGGCAATGGGAATCATATCTTTGCTTTGACACTTAGTTCCAAAGTGTCACTGAAGTTCAGTATGACTGCCAAGATGCCTTGCTTGTCTCTTGCATCTTTCATGCTGTTAGCAATAGTTAATCATATAGGCAGCTAATGTTATATGGACATCTGAATGTAAAATTTATAGATTACTATGAGAGAATGAATCCTTCAGGGCCTCTAGCGCCTAAATTGTATATAGGAAATAAATTGGACAAGGCCACATGCCAAACCTATGCCCTCTGAAAGCCTTATATTAACAAGACTACTCTCCACAATGGGAACCAGAAAGCTGTTTAAAAGATGAAGGATGCAAACCTAATTACAGATAGTCCTTGATTTACAGCCTTTCAATTAGTGACCATTCAAAGTTACAATGACACTGAAAAAACTGACTTGTGGCCATTTTTCACACTTAGAACTGTTGCAGCATCCCCAGGTCACATGATCAAAATTTGGACACTTGCAACTGGCGTGTATTTATGAGAGTCGTAGTGTCCCCAGGGTCATGTGATCACCTTTTGCGATCTTTTGACAAGCAAAGTCAATGGGGAAGCCAGGTTTATAGAAACCTTCATACTACTATACAGATTTTAATGAATTTTCTGGACATAATAGGCCATTAGCTGTAATTCCAACTAATGAATCTTTCCCATTTTCCTTATATTTGGCCTCAGAGCCATAGAGGGCTAGGGATAGAGTGGTGGTGGGGGCCTCCCAAGAGATGATTATGATTTTGCTCTTAAAGTATTTTGTGATAAGCCTTTTCAGTTAGTTCTTGAAGAATTTGTTGAATAATGAACTGAAAAGAAGGTGCTTGAATTTCTAGCAATTCCTACTTAGGTATGATTAATTAAGTGAAGTTTCTCTTCTGTGGTATAAAATTGCCCCCAATTATTATTTCTTTATTTTTTTTGCTGTTATGACAATAAGAAATGTCCTTCCTTGTTCAGTCTTTGATCTGCTATTTTCTATGGAGTGCTGCTACTGAGTAATTGGGAAATAAACAGGATGACTAAATAGTCATCCTATTTAGCAAGCATCTCTTGGCAAGCAACATGGGCTTTCCTCACTTTGTCAGGTTGCTCTGTCTTTTATGGAAAGACAGAGCAACGAAAGAGCAAAGATTTAGTTCATGGTTGACCTGATAGAGGTGCATGGTTAGTTTGTCATGGTCATTGTGAAGTCTCAGAAGTAGACTTGCATCCAAAAATCCACAGCAATATGCAGGACAGACAAGATTTAAAATCCCAATAACTCACTATGTAGGACAAGGTACTGCACATCGTCACATCTCCTGCATCTTCCTATATATTACAAGATTATATTATGAACAAATTCTGTGTAGCCTACGGCAGCAGTTTTCAAACTACAATCTTTGAAGAAAAATGTTAAGAGCCATTTTAAATACTTTAGCTTTTCCGGTGTTCCATCCATTCTTCTCAGAACAGAGAAAATGGCATGAGCTATGGAAGAAGGAAGAGCTCACTGTTTTTTTCTCCATAGGTTCTTTTTTTTATAGATAAAAATTCCACACTTACCCCCACACTGTGCTCACATCTTGAGATCTGTACCTTGGCAATCACATATGGAAAGTTATATAAATGGTTTGCCATATACAGTGTTTTCTTTTGCAATTTTAATAATGCTGACTTGGTGGGTTGGTGGGATCACCTGTAACCATAGTTCATGTTAAATTTATAAGACCATAGCTATACTATGTCTTATAAATTTAACATGATTACAAATTAATATGCAGACTGTTTTCTAGCATACTAAATTAGAAGTAAGCAAAAATGCCACTGTACCTTGATGGCATTATTATTGATAGAAGATTCCATTTTGGGGTTTCATCTTAATAAGGAGCTTGGGAAAAAGGCTTGGGAACAGCTGACTGAACTCTTTCTAACACCAATTATTTCTTAAGGTTTATTTACTAAAATAGTGTCAGAATAATTGGTTACTTCAATGCAGTCAACAAGTAACAAATATATTGTTGCTATGGTGAGTAGGTTGTTCCTAGTATTTTAGTTATTTTAATAATTATTTTAGTATTTAGGAAACATGATTGAATGATAATCTGAATGTGAATTACTTGTGGTAACTGCCTGCATATGCTTATCTAATAAAGAGATGTTATGCCTGGCTGGGGAATTCTGGGAGTTGAAGTCAATAAGTCTTAAAGTTGCCAAGATTGGAAACCCCTGTTTTAAAGCAATAAAATCATGCTTGACCTCTTAATTCTGAAGTCATTATGGTACAAATGTATTTTTGTGAAAAGAGGACTGTTAAATCAATGTTAGCAAACAAGTTGAGATTTGTTTAATGATCTAAGAGGAATAAGTAATTGATTTCGCCAAACTGCTTTTTCAACTATTTCTTTGTAAAGGAAAAATACCTCAAGTCGTTATTGGAGAGAATAAAGGTATTATGCAAATTAATATTCCATTATTCCTCATGCAATATTTCACTGAATTCCTCATGCAATTCAAAAGACAGAGCAATGCCTGTTAAAATTAAAAGTCATCAAACTAATGCATCTCTGGATAACCATTGAAAGAAAGGTGAATATTACATGTTTACTTCCTGGTTGAACTTTGAATTTCAGATCTGGAGACTTTAAAGAATTTTCAGATAAAATATCTCAAGTTACATTTGCTGTACTACTGATTTCTGCATCACCAACTAGATATTTAAGTCATCAAGTAACTCATTTGCTGCTAGATCTAAAACTGATAAAAGGATAGACCTGTAATATCCCTATTTGGTGGCATGTATAAAAGCAGAATATCTAATCATTTTTCATGAAAATTATAATAACTAGTAGACGTAATAATGCATTACAGAAATCCTGCACTTTATATAACCAGAAGAGAAAGGCAATATTCAATATAAAATAAAATCTTGAAGCTGAAGTGGATTCTTGTTCGTAGATTTGGTATCTTATTTTTTGTATTAGCAAAGAGCAGAAAAAAAATGTATCCAGTTGCCATAATTGATTCTATATTGCCAATTTGAAAAAGGTTTCATTCATTCATTGCTTTTGTGATTCTTCTGGGAGTTTTTCTTTTAGGGTTGCTAATGTAAAAGAATTTCAATATATTCCCAAAAATAAATGGGTTAGGAAAGAAACAGAACTAGTGTGTCTCTTGATAAACTGCACTGTCAATCTAATATTCTGGCTATGAGTTTCAAACAAAGATAGTGGATTCCAGTTGATTGTTACACATGGCACTGCTTTAAATGTTGAATTCTGATCTTAGTTGAGTGGGCCAGTGTCACCTTTGAGATAGAGAAGGGTATCTACCTCAGAGGTAAAATTTATACTTTTGCTACATAGCTTATTATTTTTTGTGAGCTGGGAAGAGCATAGTAGAACTGGGTACGGAATCAGTGGAGATCAGTTAAAAACCCAGTCATTTTTTATCCAGCAATCCTGAAAGTAAGAACTGATTCCACAGTGCTATTAACAGTGACCTCAGCTATATCAGCACTGGAGGATGAGTTTTTCCCAAACAATCAACTAATGACTAATCAGCCTTGGAACATAGAATAGCCAAGAAATGTTTACAGCTAGCAGGAAACACAGCTTGCTATAATTCTGGTCTAAAAATAGAATTACCCTGAAAATTATGTAGAATCTAGTGATAGACATTAAGAAGAACTTCAGCATGCCTCGGGACATAGAAGTCTGAATTTCTGACTTTGAAAACTATTCAGTTAATACTTTTCTAGTGCACATTTTAATATTTGACTAGTTTTGCAATATTGCCAGAACTGTTTGTTTCAGAAGTCTGCTTCAAAAAAGTATGTACTAATGCTGTGGTGCTCAACAGGTGAAACTGATACGCTTTCTGCCTCTCCCAAGGGGGTGTGCCTGCAAATTATTGCTTTCAGGGATTGGATGACTTATTCTAGCATAATTTCCAGCCTATATTTATATGATTCTGCACAGAAGGATCTATAACTGCAGCTACTCTCTGAACTTAAATTTCTTCCTTGTTGAATTCTGAACATTCATTTCTTTCTAACTCTTCAGATTTGTCAGGATTTATTTTTGATGTGCAGTCAAACACCGTGATGGCCCAAGGAGGTACCTTTGAAAATATGAAAGAGAAGGTAAGTAATATCTTAACAGTTACTTCATTAAGAGCTGAAAATAGCATAATATTGTTTTGAAAGTCAGAAAGTATGATGATTCCCTTGAAGTATGAATAGAGCATACAGGGAAATTTTCAATGTACAATAAGTTCTTAACTTTTATTGTAACCCTTTTGCTGTTGGAAGTGGTATCTTCCACAATTGCAACCATTGATTGACAGATAGCTTGTCTCAGAATAACAGAATTGGAAAGGACCTTGGAGGTCTTCTAGTCCAACCCCCTGCTCAGGCAGGAGACCCTATAAATTTCAGACAAATGGTTGTCCAATCTCTTCTTAAAAACTTCCAGTGTTGGAGCATTCACAACTTCTGGAGGCAAGTCGTTCCACTGATTAATTGTTCTGTCAGGAAATTTCTCTTTTGTTCTAGGTTGCTTCTCTCCTTGATTAATCTCCATCCATTGCTTCTTATGCTGCCTCTTGTTGTCTCATGGCTGAACATTTGTTTTTCCTCTTCTTTTTTAAGCTGGTATTGATTTGGGGACAAGCTTTTCTGGTCAGACTGTTTCAGAGCATATTTGCTTTTCAGTGACATCTTAACCAGTGAAAGCTGGAAGGCTTTACTCATGCTGTGGGCTCATATTGCTTGCAGCTCTAATGTAAGAGTTTGAAATGGGTTTAACACCACACACAGGCTGCCAGAGGAAAAATGAATGGGCTGTTCCCAGAGTAAAAACGAAACTGACTTCAGTTTAGGAGAACAGAAACTTAATTTTTCTCCTGTATTGGCAGTTGCACATATTTGTCTGGGAAGTAAGTGGCTAACGTGTGACCTGCATATCTCATTTTTCTAGATTAGTGCTGTGAGAGCAATAGTCCCTAACCGCAGCAACAATGAGATTATCCTAGTGCTGCAACACTTTGATAATTGTGTAGATCGAACTGTACAGGCTTTCATGGAAGGTAAGTTCTTAGTTCCTACCTGAGATGTTTTCTGGCAGGACTCAAAAAATAAATATGATGAAAAAAAGCAATGGGTTGTCATTTAACATGTAATCTTACTATAATGCAATTACAGAATACTAAATAACTGTTGAAATATATTTATACATTCCTTCATTTTCTGATACTGTGGTGTTTCAAGATATGTAACTAAGGCACAGGACTTATTTGTATTGTATGATACTTGGAGTATATAAGACTTAACCTCTCTACATCAAAGTTAGTTATGAAGGAAATAGAAAATGTCTGCCCTTTTTATTAAATAATTTCTAAATTCTATTTTCGTTGTTGAAGACTAAAAATGGCTACCTGGGGTGGAGAAAAATGAGCGGTGCGCTCAGTTAAAATTCCGCTTTAGACATTGAGTTCTATGTTCTCCAGTAGCAAAGCACATTCACAAGTTTTCTCCATAACTCATTTACACATGTTCATAGGAACTCATGGAAACTGAAATTTTCCTTGCCTAATGAAAGACTCAGCAGGAACTACTTAGGAAGTTTATTTGCTGCCTTTGGAAGCTCTGAGTGTTGCCCCAGAGACAGCAAAGGTTGTTATTAGACTGTCATTTTAATTGTAACGGAAGTGGGGGGGGGAACATGGCAGTAACATACTAACTTAAATAAAAATGAAATTAATGTTTTTTTTAGGTGATTTAACACAGCACTTTTTATTGTTGTGTGCTCTTAGCCCAGAAGGTGTTGTGCATCTTTTTTCTAAACAATATAATCCTTTTTTAAAAAAAGGTTTCATTCTTTATTCTAAATGTGGCTTTATCCTATGACTTCTTTCACAATCAGACTTCTGAAAACAAGACTTTCTGGTTAAACCTAGAATTCTACGCTTCAGGGCCTAGATTAGGGAAGCATTTTTTTCTGAGATCATTCTATATGGAAATGAACTAATGGATTAATGCCTTTCATTAGGTACTAAAATTAATCGGAAAGTATGATTTCAGAAACTTGTGTAAGTACGCTACCATTGGCTTTTGGCTTCAATAAATCAGTCTTAAACAGCTTTCTATGAAGCATAGAAATCCTGAAACCTTGTCACTATGATACAAAACCACTTTGTCTAAATTGTGTCCTAAAAATACCCTATTTAGCAACTTAGCTTTTACTCAATGTCTCGTTGACCAATATTCTTCAGCTTTTATGTTTTAAATTCCAACAATTATTTTGGAAAAAATTCAGGTCTCACTATGATAGCAATAATACTTAGACTTATATACCGCTTCACAGTGCTTTACAGCCCACTCTAAGCGGTTTACAGAGTCAGTATATTGCCGCCAACAATCTGGGTCCTCAATTTACCAACCTTGGAATGATGGAAGGGTGAGTCAAGCTTGAGCCTGGTGAGCCAGCAGTCAGCAGAAGTAGCCTGCAGTACTGCATTCTAACCACTGCGCCAACCACGGCAAACTTCCCAAGAATATATTTACATATTTGTAGGCATTTTGTTACTATATTTATTTTTAAGATAAATTTTAAAGATTTCACACTTCAGTGGCATATTCTGGTCTTCCCTTAAGAACCACAATCATTTTTTTTTAAAGTAACAAAAACAAAATAGTCTTCTATCTATCTTCTGGCCAGAAAATAAATTCATATCTTTTCTATCTTTATGCCATTTTTTGCTAGCAGCGATATAAACTTACTGTGTGATATTCCATTCATGTGATATTCCATCCACCTTTATGTTTTGCTATTGTTTTGTATAGCTAAGAAGCACATAAACCGTAATAATTATGTGCTTTTTTTCAAAACAGGTAGTGCTACTGCAGTGTTGAAAGAATGGACGGTAACTGGCAAGAAAAAGGTTAGTCTTGGTTTGGATTTGAGTTTGCTTTGATATTCTACTGAATTATAATGAGTCTGTTGATATTCCAGAGACTTCAGTTCCTCATTCTTAGGTTCTCCCTCCTCCACCAAGGATGTTGGCATCCCCAGTAAACCATTTATAAGTTCCAAAGCACCTATAGGACCTTCACTTAGTATCTTTCAGGCTTCATACCCATTTTTCCTTTAACACTTTTTTTAAAAAAGGAGTCTGCTATATAAACAGAGTACTTGCATGATCTAAATTTACCAATGGATACTACACACCTTCTTAGAAGATAAAAACTGTTGTGGCTAGAGTCCATTGCTTTGGTTAGAAGTGTGCCCAAATAATTAGAAAAAAAATACAAAAGTAAGTTAGGGTGTAAGAACTTAAAGTATGAACGACCAATCTCATCTGTTTCTCTTCTGATAAATGATGCTTTGTGGCCAGATGTTCCCCCTGTTGCAATCATTTTGGAAATAGTAAGAGTATTCTGTTTATTTTTATTTATTTAATACTATGGTCAGGGATCTTCACCCTGCTGTTAGTCCCCGCAACACAATCTTGAAATTCCAACAGAGATTCTAGAAATTCACTAGAAATTCTTCTAGTCCCAAAAGCCTGACTACCCCAATGAAAAAGAGAGAGCGCCCTTGAAGGGGGTAACTTGAAACTCATTGCCAACCTTTATGAAGCCTTTCCTTTATTAATCCTCACATTGGCAACATTAATTTTAATTTATGCTGAAGGTCAGCCTTACAGCAGGGATCCATAGCCAATCCACAGTCATGGCCCATTAGCTCCTGTTATGTGTCATGTGGCATAACTGAGGTGATGCAACTAGTTTAAGTAAGAGGGAATGACTTTTTAAAAAAAGACCTCTGGAGAAGGGGAAGAGAAGCAAAAAAATTCCAGTACTTGCTTAGGGCTATTAGAGCATTCTGTAACATCAGGTGGGATTTCTCAGGAACATTGAATATATGATATGTAAGACCTCTGCCGGGTTAGAACAAGGTGTAACCTGACCAGCATTTAACATATGTACACTAATTCATTCAAGGTCTAACCTGACCAGCATTTTCCATATATATAAAAATATATCCATGATAAAAATCAAGTATACACTAATTCATTCTGCTTCTTTTAATAATGTATCTTTTATTTTATGGACACTGAGAGCCTATGCACCAAGACAAATTCCTTGTGTGTCCCATCAAACTTGGCCAATAAAAATTCTATTCTATTCTATGTAGAAGGCTTAAGGATATGTGTGATGGTAAGGTCTCGCCCATTAACTATTTGAAACACAACTCTGAAATTGTCCTGTCTTCTGAGATTTCACAAAGCATATTTTTTTCCTGTATTTGTATGGAATTGTAGAATGTGCATATTTCTGAGAATAGTCAGCCCTTCAGATTAATTTGGGGTAAATTGCAGCAATTTAACATCCCATAGAGCCATACTGTCTCTCTCCATAAATGACCTCTATATACTGCACACTTGAATTTCATTAATATCACAGTCTGTCAATTCTGGCTGTTAAATAAATCCATCTCACATTTAAGGGATCGTCCTTAAGTCCTGACTGCTGAAGAATTTAATTCTTTTATATTCAGGCAATTGTAATAATATTCCATTTCATACCAGGAGTTAAGCTTAGTTTCTTCTCTCATAATGTCGGTGTCTTAATTCTAGAACAAAAAGAAGAAGACCAAATCAAAACCCTCTGCAGAATCAAGTGCCAACCTTCCTGACCCCAGCAAGCCAGCAGCCACTGAAGAAGAACAGTCTGCAGTTTCATCAGAGAAGGGTGGGATTAACGGTTACCATGTCAATGGTTCAACCAATGACACAGAGTCTGTGGACTCACTCAGTGAAGGCTTGGAGACACTTTCAATTGATGCGAGAGAGTTAGAGGAGAGCGAGCCTGCTACGCCTGAGACTCCTGATGGGGCAGGTTAGTTCTCTGTTGGATTATTATGAAAGTCAGAAAGTCTGTATGGGTAAGGAAGGCTTCCTTCTTCCATTCTACTTGTGTAGTGCCGTCTGCCACATTTCATTATTTAATAACCAAACAATTACAGTTTCCCTTCCACTATTCAGTAGTTGCCACTGAAGGAGATGAATCATTCTTTTTCAAATTACTTTGACTCTTCCCAGAGGGGGAAAGAGGTAGAAATGGAAGCAGCATGACAGTAATAATACTAGATAACTGGAATTTGTATTAAATTATATAATCTGACAAATCCATAGATTGCATGGGCAGTGAATGTAGTGAAATAGAAAATTGGGTACCATGTAAACCAGGGGTGGGCAACTATGGCTACTTTACGACCAGTCGACTTCAACTCCCAGAATTCCTGAGCCAGCCATTCTGGGAGGTTTTTTTTTTTTTAATTTGATTTATATGCCGCCCTTCTCCGGGGACTCAGGGCGGCTTACTGCATTAAGCAATAGCCTTCATCCTTTTGTATATTTATACAAAGTCAGCTTATTGCCCCCACAAACTGGGTTCTCAATTTACCTACCTTAGAAAGGATGGAAGCCTGAGTCAACCTTGAGTCTGGTGAGATTCGAACTTACAGTAATTGCAGACAGCTGGTGTTAATCACAATGCTATCAGTCTGCTGAGCCACCAGGCCCTTAAGTTGAAGTTTATAGGCCGTAAAGTTACTATAGTTGACAAGCCCTGATGTAAATTCTAGGTAGGCAGATGTTCACTATACAGAGACACCCTAGAAAAGTAATTTGGAATTCCAGTCTACATAAAATTCCTATTGTTCTTTTTTATGTTATTTTATGATTGTGGGAAGTTTAGAGTAACTCTTTTTTCCCTTCCTCAGCATTGTTACAGTTTGAAAATGGAATAACCAACTTGAGTCCAAAATCTGCAAGCACGCGGTCTTCCCAGAATACCCAGTCCCTCAGAGTGCAACCTGAATTGAGAAATGCTGGCAAGCCACTCTCCAGATCTGTTTCCAGCACCCAGTCTCCAGCTCCCTCATCCCTAGCAATGCTGGATGAGGTCCCTGTGCCCCCTGGAAACAAAAAACTAGGTAGAATTTACAGATCTGTGACATGATTCTGTTCTCTTTTTAGTTTTTCTAACAAGTTCTTTGTTGCAAAATAATTATATGGTGCCAGTTGACATTTGTTTTAACTCTAAAGCTTGTAATTCTTAGTGTATATCTCATTAGTTGTTGTGCTGTGGTGGATTGTACAGGACTTTGATCCTGTTCAAATCTTGCTGAGTCATAAAGTTCATTGGGTAACCATGTACCAGATCAGCCTAACCTTCAGCTGTTTCAGAGATAAGCAAAAAGAGCCTAATCTATCATTTCAGATATTCCTTGGGAAACAGTAAGATTAAATTAAATAGAATCTAAAATTGAAGTTGTTATTTTTGTTCTGAATACTTAATGTGCAAATATATGAATATATTTTACATAAATATTAAAATGAAGATAAATATTCAGGACATCTCAGTATGATTATTCTTGACATGCTTATTGATAACCTTTTAATATGCTCTAAACAACAAATCATTTGTCATCATGGGGGTTTTATTGCTTTTTAACATAAGTAATATGTTAGCTGCTGCACTGGGATTGGTAAATGAAGAGTGGAATCCTGTGGAAGTTTATTGCCACTTCCTCTCCTCCCTGATTTCGATCAATCACTTCATCTTGCCTATTTCAGTGTTAAATTGCTGCCACTGTATAATTCTCATTTAGTTTTATGATGACTTTGCAAATTCAAAATTGCTACAGATCTGTTCAAGCCTGTTGGTATAATACCTGCTTGCTCTGTGAATAAATGCATTCACTGGGCACAATATTTTTTCCAGTTCTATTTCAATTCCTTTATCTATTTCTATTTGGGTTGCAGAGAGCTCTTACATAATATATTGCATTAATAGTGGGGAGTAATTTGCAGAGCACATTAGGTAGCTAGAGTTACTTGAAACGGGTTGTAATTGACTTACCAAGGAGCACTGAAAGATTGTAAATTATTTAATATAAATATTGTATCCTTTGGGGGCAGGTTGTAGACTACATTTTTTCCTCAACTGGATATACAATAAAATGAGAATTAGTTGACTTAATTATTTAATTAGCTGGCATTGCTCAATGATTCACTCTGTATATGTAATGTGCAACATAGTTTTAGAAAAGTGTGCTCTCCCTTGTAATCATTATATTCCTTATCCCAGCTTTGCACGCTTCTTTTTTCCACACTGTGAGCCAGGTGTTCAATGAACCTGGGTGGATAAATGAGACGCAACAGCCCTTGCTATTCCTTCTCTTATTTTCTGTTCTTCTCTTCTACACCTGTCAGCAAGTAAGACCTTCAAAATCTTGATTCTAAACATGGTCATTATCCATAGTTTTGGGGAGACAGGAACATCTGCCTCTTGGCAGCAGCATTTCAGCTTTTTGCTTTAACAAGGACCATAACAAGCAGCTTAGGAGAGGGGAGCACTTCAGTAATTTCTGATGACAGAAAGAAGCTTGGAAATGTGCTTTTTTGGAGATAGCCAGCAGAGAGTCTAACCTTTGCAACCGGTACCTAAGCCTTAAATCTTCCCTTTTAGAGGAAACAGCAGTTTCATGCAGATTTGATCATAAAGGGGACAGTCAATCTTAGTGTGAACTTTACAGTTTTATTCACAATTAGATATTTTCTCTTTATAACTCAATGCTGCTATTTTATTCCTGGAACATTTTTTTCTGGTAAATATTTAGCAGAAATATTGGGAAGAAATGACATTCAAAGTAGCATTCAAGTTTCTTTGAACTCCCTTTTTCATGTAATGAACAAATACTTTATGGCAAGTAATTTGTGGTTTTGATAATTATTGGAAAATTTGCAAGAAGTACTGGCGCTTTACTTTATTGTGTTCTTTTTGGACAGGTTCCAATATTGAAAAATCGGTAAAAGACCTCCAGCGATGCACCGTGTCACTGTCTCGATATCGGGTTGTGGTTAAAGAAGAGATGGATGCTTCCATTAAGAAAATGAAGCAGGTCTTTGCAGAGCTGCAGAGTTGGTATGCTAATACTCCAAAATCTGGTATATTCAAGAGTGAACATGATGTTAAAGGATTTAATTAAGAACAATGCCTTCCAATTTCCCTTTTTTCCTTCACCAAACTAGTCCTTGCCTGAGGGTATATATACAGCCTGATTAGTTGGAGTCATATAGTAGCGCATTAGTTGGGGTCATATCATGTATTTTATAAAAATAGGGATTTCTTTTTTATTTGGGGAGAAAATTGCAAAATTTAACTATAAATTTAACTATAATGGCGTCTGACTACCAGATTCTGGTGATACTGTATGATGTTAGGATACAAACTATTTCCAAATAGCATCTTTATCCCGAAATAAAACAACTATGTATATGGGTGGCTTTATGTAGGGAACCCATGAATTTAGGAATGCAAGGTTACTAAGAATAGATGCTTTAAAGATAATCTATACATTGCAACATACAGTAGTTGCTTAATACGTTCTCCTAATTTTTTAGAAACTGGCTTATGATAAAAATGGGCCAAACAAATGTTCTGTACATATATGCAGGATTTCACTGACCACTTTTAGTAATGAATCCTCATCATGGTTGAGAAATCTATTGCATTTACATTTCAAATGACCAAGTGATTAAAGTGATTTTAGTTTTTTAGTTTTTTATTTATTTATTTTTACATTTTTATACCGCCCCCTCTCCCGAAGGACTCGGGGCGGTGGACAGCCATAACTAAAAAACATACAATATAAACATTAAAATACTATAAAAACAGAATTAAATTTATATTGGCTCCCCCAATTTAAAACCCCTTACCCATAAAATTCAACAATTAAAAGATTCTTAACCCAGCCTGGCTTGCTGAAATAAAAAAGTCTTCAGAGCCTGGCGGAAGGTCCGGAGGTCCGGGATCAGTCGTATCCCTGGGGGTAGCTGATTCCAGAGGGCGGGTGCCCCCACAGAGAAGGCTCTTCCCTGGGGGGCCGCCAGCTGACATTGCCTGACCAACGGCACCCTGAGGAGGCCCTCTCTGTGGGAGCGTGTTGGCCGGTGGGAGGTTATCGGTGGCAGAAGGTGGTCTCGTAAATAATCGGGCCCTAAGCCATGGAGCGCTTTGAAGATGAGAACCAATATCTTGAAGCGCACCTGGAAGACCACTAGAAGCCAATGCAGCTCACGCAGGAGAGGTGTCACGTGGGAGTGATTAAAATAATTTGATTCCCAACTTTCACAAAGCTACAGAATGAACAAGAAACAATTCCTGCTTAATACCAAGTGAGTTTAAAAAGTTAGTTTGAAATCTGAGCAAATAAATGGAAATTTTGAGGACAAAATTCTTTTCCATGCCAAAAAGCATTTTCATTTTCAAATCTTAGCAACCTGAGATCAAGAGACTTGAGGAGGTTTATAGGCTGACTTAATCTATCACAGCTCTGTGTGTTGCTTATCAAACACATTGTTAGAGTATTAAAATGGATGGTCTAAATAGCTAAAATTTGTACATACCTGTACTAAAATCTTTGCTGTTTATCTCACATACAGCCTTAAGAAAAATAATGAAAGCATTTCTTTTTAGTGAGGGTCACTTGCATCTGATTTATTTCTCCAAGGATACATATTGGAATTGTAGGCAAAGGAGAATCTTGAAAGATTCCTTAATTGAAGGCTAGCAGCCTCTGCATGACTTTTAATATTTAGAACTAATTCTCATTACAGATTTTGCCAGTAGATTTGTTATTCAGTATTACCCATATTCATTTGGATGGTGTGTTTTCCTGCAGATATCTCTTCCTTCAGCATAAAAAGCTAGTGCTTTTTATATATCATATCCTCCTGTGTCACTCCTCTAATCTTTGCTTCATCATGCGTCATGCTTTAAAAGGTTAAAGACCTTGTTTCAATAATTCTGCTTGCTGTGGGGCAGAGTAAGGGCAGAAAGCAGGAAGTGCAGTTCCGTGACACAGGGAAATGCATGGCTAGTTTGGAAGTAAGCCAGTAGAACCTCCTTTAATAAATGCCAGATAAAGAATCAAGGGTTTGTTATTTGTTCTTTCCTCAAAACGGGATGATTGCCATCCTGCAAGTAAGGTTGTGTATTTTTGAGCCACAGCATACAAATCCCTTTCTATTCACTTCTGAGGAAAATTATTTGCATCAACACATAAATGCAGCATTGCTGGTTCAATGTAGGAAGTCTGTCAAGAGAACTGGTTTTGCAACTGTTGGCGTTACAAATATTATGTTCTCTTGATATACATTGGTTGTAGTCACTTGCTAGAAGAGGTGTTGAAGGAATTGCCACAATTTTGTAAACTAAAACTGAACAAGTCATATTTTATAGCATCCCTTCAAAACTTAATTATTTTGCTTTAGAAATTCATAATGTACTCATTAGGCAGGCTGTGTTTTTTTTAAATATAATGATGAATTTATAATATTTGGCAAAAAGAGGAAAACCCATTCAGGAATACCTTGCCATGTAACAGACTGAAGTGTTCAGTTTCCTGAAGAACAAACCCTCATGCTAAATATTCTCTGCATTACTCTTTCGCTGTTTCCATCTTTAGCTGTTCTATGGTAAAGTTTAATAACTCTGCAAACTGTATTTTCAGTTTTTATTTGACTTGTTATCACATACTATCACCTTTTGTTTTATATTTTTATTTTCATCAGAGTTAGGGTTAGGGTTGTTCATCCACAATAGAGCTTTCAGGGGCCACCTGCACTCTAGATGCTATTTTGTAATTGAGAAAGTATGGCAAAAAAAAACATTTACCTGATGGGAAACGCTCTTTGCCACTTCCAAAAGAAATGAATGTGCTGTGAACTCCTGAAGTTATTGCCAGGAATGAAGATTTTCAGGTTTTGGGTATCACTGCTCAAGATGCTCAAACTTTTAAATATATAAGTTCAGTCTATAATTTCTGAATTTTTGTGAAGTTCCTATTGAAGAACAAATTATCTGTCTCTGGGAGCATATCACAAATGCAGCCTAATTAGTCCTCTAAATTTTTTGATCAGATTCTGTGATTGCCTTGAACACTAGAATTATTTTGGGTTAAAGCACAAACAATAAGCAGGCAGATCACACTTGAAGGTATAATAAAAGAAAATACAAGGTATATAGGCAGTTCACTCTTTCAGGCTTACTTTTACCTAATATTGGTCTGAGAAATAAATCCATTGCTTAAGACTTCATCAGCCTTGCCTTCAGGCTTGTTTTCAAACACACATTCTCTGGTTCCCCTGTACAGATAGTTCATTCAGCGACAATTCAGAGTTACAATGGTACTGAACCAGGAGACTTACAAACAGTCCACATAGTTATAGTTGTTGCAGCATCTCTGTGGTCATGTGATCACAATTTGGGCACTTAGCAACCAGCATTTATTTATGATGGTTGCAGGGTCCCATGGTCCCATGGTCATAATTTGTGGCCTTCCCCTCTGGCTTCTCACAAGCAAACCCCAGTGGAGAAGCCAGCAGGAAGTCGCAAATGGCAGTCACATGATGTTCTGCTTAATGACTATATGGGATTTACTTAATGATGGGAATCAGAACTGCTGTTGTAAGTTGGCATGGTATATGAGTTTGCACTTTACAACCACATCACAATGGAGTTGCCAGTCCCAATTAAGTGAGGACTAGTCCTCTTTCATTCATAAAGGCAAGCAGTAGAACTCTACTTTGTAGCTGCTTTAATAATAATAAAGGCTGATACCTACCCTGTCTTCATTCTCCTCACCGTAAGGATTTTATTGTCTTTCCTTGGCTTGTTGCCCTGAATAGAAGCTGGAACATATTTACGGGTGGTTATTAGGATTTAGAATTCCATCATCATCCATGGCCTTTATTATCACAATCTCTGAACCATTGCTGGGATTGTTCAACCTCTTGAAATGCAAGCTTTCAATGATTATATTTTATCCATTATCAGTTGTTCATCTGGATGCATCTAAATTGGAACCTATTCATGCAGATATTCAGAATCTGATATCACCCATCTCTGCATGTTGTCACCCATTTCTGCATGACTTAGTGGTACGGTGTGATAGATAACTACTCCAAATTATCCTCAACCCCTCAGAAATTTGGAATTAAAACTGAAATATCAGATGGTTCCTTTATCTCTTTCTCGGATGCATGACCCCTTTAGGAAACCTCTGAGCTTTTTCAGATTCCATAAGATTGCTATATTTTGGGGGCAAGGGGTGTTATTTTTGTTAAAATATTTAAAGGGACAGAATAAACAGCTATTAAAAAAAGGCGATAAGAGATGTAGTGGATAAAAGATAAAATGTCAACAAATAATGTTTTATTTATTTCCTTCCTTGTTATTGAGGGTGGTAGTGAAGATCAGAGAAGCAGCTGTATGGCGAACAGCTCTTGGTATCCATGCCAACCTCTGCCGAGACTCCTGAGGGGAATGTCTTTTCAGAGACTTTTAGAGGTTCTAATGATGCCCATAAATAATCTCTGCATTTATTAGGCCATTTTTCTCTCTCACAAGTATTATAGCATGGAGTATGAATGAGCTTTGCCCCCATAAACAAATTCCTGGCATTCCATAGGAATAAACTGATGCTGCGAAAGCCTGTTCTCTTGCATTTCAACCAATAATTTATTCTTCCTATTTCTTTCCAAATCTGTCTTCCTCTTTGGCATATGCTAGGCCTGTTTAAGAGGATAGAAGTCCTTCATAAGGAACATTATATTCTCCTCGACTCTGAACAGATTAAGAAAGCAGTACCTGTGTCATTCAAAACATTGCTATTTTGATAAGGTGTGAGCTGGCAAAGGAGTCCAGCCTATACTGGACCATTCCACGTCAGCTACATATGTGCCTCCTGATTCTTGTATTGTATACATCTGGTACTAGTACCATCAGTTTTTATTCTCAATCAACAGTTTTGTCTAAATGGCTCTTTGGTGCTAACCAAGAGGAAATGAGAGCGAAAAAGAACAGAGTAACGATAAACCTGAAACTCTGGTTCTTCAAATGGTCACCAGTGTACGTCAAGCCCCCAGGTTAAGAACACCCTGGTTTAAGGACAACCCAGAGTTCAGTCTAGAACCTGTTATAGCAAAATCTGAGTTAAATACACAATGATTCAAATTAAATACACAAGGGTTCAACTTAATTACACAATACTATTTATTCAGTATAATACTGTTCTGGCTTACATACAAATTTGACTTAAATGCAGATCTTGGGAACAGAACTTGTTCTTAAACTGGGGATTATTTCTGTTCACAAAATGAACACTGGTCCCCTCCCCCATATCAGATACGTGATTCTGCTTTATCAGTTCCAGTCATTACTATAGCAGTTGCTAATTTGAGGAGAAAAACAATAGTTACTACTTGCAGGGCAGAGTTCCCCAACTTTTCTGGATTGGCGACGTGGCGGGCGGAAGGGGGATGATTTGGGGGGAGGGGCAAGCGCATGTGCACGTGTGTGCTCCTGCGACATTTACAGTGATGCAAACGCAAGTGGGGCCACGAGCATCCGTGACACGGCGAGCGTCTGCGACAAGACGAGGGCGAGTGGGGCTGTGATTGCCCACAACAATATTTGTGTGTGTGGGGCTGTGCATGTGCACAGAGGCACGCCCATCGGGCAGCCACTCATGTGGCCCAGTAGTGATTAGCCCACGGCCCAGTAGTGGGCCATGGCCCACAGGTTGGGGATCCCTGTTATAGGGGACAAGTTATAATGAGGCTCAATTTCCTGCAAAAAATAGTTCTGGTATGTTTTGAATTGGGTGCTTGCAAGTACAAACCTTGTATAGGCAAATTCACAGTTGACCATTTGAAATATGAGAATTATAGGCAGTTAAACACTTTAATAGGCCATAGTGATTGCTACATGGAAATTAGAAATAGATCAGCACACTGTAAATAGCTTTGCAAATAAAAGCTTAACACATCAAGATAGTTACGATTTTTGGAATCAAAACAGTGATAAACCATGTAGAATTTCAGTTACTGTATTTTTTGGAGCATAAGATGCTCCGGACTATAAGACGCTACCTTTTTTGGTGAGGAAAACAAGAAAAAGAAATCTGCCTCTGCCTCCCAGCAATTTTGCTTCATTGCAGCAAATAGCCTGCTTTACTTTCATTTTCGTTTTCAGCATAGTTTGATTAGCACAAGAAAAAGAAATCTGCTCCCAGCAATTTACCTCCTTTGCAGCAAGCAGCAGAGGCCTGCGCAAAACAGCTGAGAGTCGGGAGGCATCCAAGGGACAATCAACATGTGCTAATTAGGCAGTGCTGAAGCTGAAATGGGCTGTTTCTTCTTGCTGCTTGCTGTAAGGAGGTAAATTTCTGGGAGGCAGAGGCCAAAGGGTGGGGGCCAGTGGGTGGGCGGGGCTACATTCGGTGTATAAGACACACCTAAATTTTCACCCCCTTTTAGGGGAGAAAAAGGTATGTCTTATACTCCGAAAAATATGGTAGTTAACCTAAGAAAAAGAGATGCTGGAAGTCTGAGAAAAAAAGTTGACTTGTTCCTTGTTAGTGATATTTATCCATTCAGTGTTTGAAAGCTTAATGTATAGCAAGGAACTGTTTTCATCAGGGAGGCAAGGTTTTGTCCCAATTTAATGGCCTGATTATCGTTGAGTTGATTTCTGAGAGTTATAGCCTATGAATATAAGAATTTTAATCTTTATTTCCTTCCTTCCTTCCTTTCCTTTCCTTTCCTTTCCTTTCCTTTCCTTTCCTTTCCTTTCCTTTCCTTTAGCCTCATGGATCGAGAAGTAGCCCTACTTGGTGAAATGGACAAAGTAAAAGCAGAAGCAAGTAAGTTTTATAAAACACAACTATGTTAATATCTTTGTAGTGAAACCAGTATAAGACCACCAGATGTTTGAAATAAGCAGTCCAAGACAAAATGCAAAGAAGGACTTCCGTTTCTGGTGTTTCCAGATAATGCAATTTGGCTATTTTTTAAATATCGCATCTAGTTGTATAGGTTCATGTTTCAAGTGTCTTGTAATTATAGATACATGGGTAATATCCGGTTTTACGCTTGACTTACAACCATTCATTTAATGACCGTACAAAGTTACAGAGGCACTGAAAAAAGTGACTTATGACTACTTTTCACACTTACAACATCCCCACGGTCACATGATCAGAATTCAGGCGCTTGGCAACTGGCATGTATTTTTGACACTGCATTGTCCTGTGGTCATGTGATCACCTTTTGTAACCTTCCCCGCTGGTCACCTTTTGCTAATGTTTAATGAAGCACAGCCAATGTGGGAAGCCAGATTCACTTAACAACTGCATGATTTACTTAACTTCAGTGATTCGCTTAACAATTGTAGCAAAAAGAAAGAAAAAGTAAAATGGAGTGCAACTTACTTCATTGTCTTGCTTAGCAATGGGAATTTTGGGCTCAATTGTGGTCGTAAATCAAGGATCGCCTGCATTTATTTTCCAAGTATACTGCCATAGTTAATCCCAGTTGCCACTACACCAGCACTGCATCTGGGATTTTCTCATTACAAACACAATGTTAAACAGAGTCCTGTTATGTGTGCATTTATACACTGATTTACTTATCCTGGATGAAAACTATCACTGTCTCATTCTCTGTGACCATTCCAGTGGTATGAAAGTTCTCACTTTAGAGTCCAAATATGCTGAAAAGTGCAAGAATAAAATAAATGCCCAGCCCGATTGTCTGATTTGAGACTTGAATTACTGTTTGTGATCCTATAATCTCCATATTTAAATTAAGTTATGGCTACCTATGTTATAAAAGAAGCAATTCCCATTACCTCTCTTAGTAGAAAAACTGGAGTTCTTTCTGTTTAAGTTCCCCAAGCTTTATTGTAGTATCTTCATTGTTTTCTCCTTACAAGACAAAAGAACTGCTTTGATACAGGGGTGAAATCTACTTTCCTTCCTTACTGGTTTGGAAGTGCACACGCTGCGCGCGTCACAGGATGTGCAGACCTTCTGCACATGCGCAGGAGGTAAAAAACACATTACTGCCTGGTTCAAACCAGGAAGTAATGACACCTGGCCAGGTGGGTGGAGCTATGCTCTGCCATTGCTACCGGGTCACCGAACCACTGGCCAAAATTGCTACCGGATCAGGTGATCCAGTCCGATCCAGGAGCATTTCACCCCTGCTTTGATACCATCTTTCAATGGGAAAAAAGTACTGGAGAAAAGAGTTATAAACTGCATCCCACCCCACCCATTGCAATCAAGCAAACAACCAATTTGACTTGGTAACTTTTTTTAATTAAAAGGGGAGAGAGAGAAAGAAAGCAAAAAGACCTTATTCACAGTTTGAGCTACATAAGAATCTGTCAATTTAAGGAACTTAATAGTTCTCACCCTGTTGCTCAGGTAATTGTCCCCTGGCATTTAAGTCCAGTCTTCTTAGGCATTTTCCAAGGCCTCAAGTATTTTTCAGATGTATTGCAGAGCTGGAGCTGACCTTTGAAGGATAAACTAAAATATCGGGGAAAGGAGAGAATAAGGGCAGGCAGGAATTAGATTTGTAGCAACTTAGACATTGTTTTGTGCTTTAATTGGTTAATTATCGTATTTATTATAAACATGATTGCCTTTTGGGGGTTCTGTTTTACATTATAGTGGAAATCCTAAGCAGCCGCCAAAAGAAGGCAGAGGCACTGAAGAAACTAACTGACGTAGCAGTCCGAATGTCAGAAGAGCAATTGGTAGAACTTAGAGCTGATATAAAGGTGAATCTCCAGACTGCTTTGGGCTATATGCAACTTTTTCTAATCTACACAGATTGGGCAGTTGGGGCAGAGATCTCATCAAAAGTACCACCACAATATGCACAGAGAAATTATATTTTCCCAGCTTCTGTTGATGTACCATATTTTTCACACTATAAGACGCTCTGGACTATAAAATGCAGCTAGCTTTTGGGGAGGAAAACAAGAAAAAAAAATCTGCCTCCCAGCAATTTGCCTCCTTACAGCAAACAGCCTGGTCAGCTTCAGCACAGCCTGATTTAGCACAAGCAGCTGATTGGCGGTTGGATCTGCCTCCTGGAATACCACCTATCAGCTGTTCCAGGCTGCAGGAATCGCCACCACCCATTGCTGCCCATCGCCACTGCCGCCCATCGCCGCCTCCTTGCACCCCATTTTCGGCCTCCGCACATCCTGTTTTTCATTCATTCCAGGCTACAGGGGTTGCCATTGCTGCCACCTATTGCAACCGAACAGCAGCGGTGGTGATCCCCGCCACCTGGAACAGGCCAAAAACGGGATGCGCAGAGGCCGAAAATGGCTGAAAACAGGGCGTGCAGAGGCAGCGATAGCCGGCGATGGGCGGCTGCGATCCCCACAGCCTGGAACAGCTGATAGGTGGTATTTTGGGAGGCCAATCCAACCGCCAATCAGCTGTTCGTGCTAAATCAGGCTTTGCTGAAGCTGACCAGGCTGTTTGCTGTTTTCAGTACCAGATCTGGCAACAACATTTGCTTAAGCTTGACTAAAAAACAAAATCATTATTTTTTTGAAAAGAACAAACTCGAAAATCAAGTTGAAGTCTTTGCCTGAAACTTTTTCACATTTATTAACCTCCATAAAGCTGAAGAATAATTTGATTGCGACTGCAAAAAGTTGATCTTAGTGTGTTGTGCTGTGTGAACCAGCAACGCTGACAAATGCTTCCCTTGCCTACCACTAGAGGCCAGAATGAAGTTACGTTCAAATTCCCACAAAAATCTCACTGTATGGAAAAATTCACTCTGGTACTTGCTGTTCTATCAGCAGTTCCACCTTTAAGCTGTTCATTATTTTCTAACAGGGTCATCTTGCAAAATAAATCCAATTGTTTCTTTTTCTGCAATTATATAGAAGCAGAGAGAAGGGTATGTAGTTTGTGCCTCGGTTGATACCAGCAACCCACATTGACAGCTTCTCTCCCAAAACATGAATTTGCTTTGTGCATAATGCTCACATGCCTACATTTTTCTTCTCTGCAGCACTTCGTTAGTGAGCGCAAATATGATGAAGATCTTGGAAGGGTGGCTCGCTTCACTTGTGACCTGGATGCACTAAAGAAAAGCATTGAATCCTTTGGACAAGGTGAGCTTGTATATCCTGGGTACCAAAACAAAATAAAAACACAGCAATGATGGGATAAAGCTGAACTGAACTAAACACATGTAACTGGTAAAAGCATTTCTAAAATTCTGAAATTATGCTTTTCTGTGGCTTTCAACTGAAAAGGCCTTCTCAAAATTTTATCAGCTCAGGAAAGGAGGATGATCGAGATCCCTTATGTTAGCCTTCATGTTATTACAGTTCCAGAACTGAGTCATTTACATGCATTTATTACTTTATCCTGCTTATTTTATGTACATTATAAATTCATATGTTATATATCCTTTGGGCATGGGGCACACTATAAATATTCAAGTTAATAAACCTGGAACAGGGGTCTTTGTTTGGAAACCTTTATTTGACGTAGCCCAATGCTGTAGATTTTAAGAAAAAATGAAGAAATATTCAACTGTCCCTGTTGCAATACTAGTAAAGTGAAATCCATTCACTTACACAAAAGTGCATTTGCAGGCTTTTCCTTTCTGCTCACTAGTTCTCAATGGATTGGGTCTTGCCCCTTCCAGTATTTTTGGTATTTCTGTATACCTCAAGGTATTTTTCAGCAGGCACATGGCTCTCCTGTCAGTTGGCTCACAGTGTCTGAGGAGTATTTGTAAAGTGGTGGCGGTGGCAACCACAGGAACACTATAAGAGCAGACTGGAAGCAATTTTTCTTTTTATTGCAATTTGATTGTGTAAGGATTTGGAAAATATAACATCACTGGTTGCTGATGGGATGAGAGGTAAATTCAGGTTTACAATTTTTTTTTAAAAAAAGAGTGAAATAACTTTTTGTAATTCTTGTTTCAGTTTCACATCCGAAGAACAGTTATTCAACCAGATCACGGTGCAGCTCCATGACCTCCATGGCAGCGAGCAGTCCAGATGAGTCCACTACCACAGTGTGTGCCTCTACCTCTTCTCCTAGCCTCATAATGGCCAATAAGAAACCGTCATCCCCTATAGAAACCTCCACAAATGCAACAAGCCGTCCATCTCAATCCCACCGTGAGGTAATGGTTTAATGTTGTTTCTGTAGTTGAGAGTGGCCTGGAGATTGCCCAGGCTTGGGTCCTCTTTACTGTAGTGTTTTTCACTTAGAAGGGGAAAGCGAAGGGCACACATTCTCACATGTAGTAAGCTGCCATCCTACACCTTTAATCTCACCTTTGCTTGTCTTAAGCCAACACTTGGAATGAAAATTCAACTCTAATAGGACATGCACCAAATTTAAAATAACTTCCCATTTTTAAAGACTGGATTGACAGCATTCAAATGAAACATTCTAGGCCATTGCATCTTCTTGTGTAGTAGACATATTCCAGGAGAGAGAAGTTCCGCGAGGATTGGCTCCAGCACGAATCTAAAAGCTCATAAGGAGTAAACCTCTGGTCTCGGCGACCAACTCAGATTGGATCTTGCAACATTATCCTGGGACACATATATTTGCATTTGTTCATAATATTGGTACCGATCTCACTGATTCCCCCCCCCCCCTTCTTTCTGTTCCAGGGGTTCCAGGGAAATAGAAGGTCTGGTCAAGGTTACCGGCCCCAAGGACAACGCCAAAATGGCTCATCGCATCTCAATTCAAATCGCTATAGAAATGGGTCTTGGTACCAGTCCAACTACAAGTCCCGACCACCCTCTGGAAATGCAAACAGCCTCAACCAGACTTGCCCCACCGGAATCAATGGAACTGGGCCTGGGCCTGAGCCAGGCCCACCAGCCCCATCCCTACAGACACATTTGGTCCCACTCAGCCCAGAAGTCAAGGCTCTGCCACAGAGGAAACCTAGATCAAGCCAATATGAGGCATCCAATTCCTGAGGACCGCAAACTCTGCCACTTTCCAAAATTGGAGAACAAGATTCTGGGACACACTTAGCTAGAGATATTAACGAGAAAGAAAACTTACACTTTGCTATCCCTGTGCCGCCTCTTTTTCCCAATCATTCCATTCTGGGAAAGCAGCAGCTTAGCATTTCTCTTGCCCTTGTTTCCTGCAGTGTAAAATGGGTCAGATTTTAATGGGAAGACATATTCTTGCTGTTCAGGAGTGGCCTTGGCACACCTTACTGATGCCCCTCCTTACGTCCAATGGCTCCTCTTAACATTAGGGCCAATTTGAAATATTGCTGGGTCTATATCCTAAAAGTGGGGTGGGTGGTGGGTGGGAATGTCTTCCAATAGTTCTAAACCAAAATTTTCTGATCCCTATTCCTCCCAGAATGCCACTAGCCAGGCCTTATTTTTAACAGCAAAAGCTATTCATGCTGACAATGAAACAGGTTGCTGTGAATTGTGGGTTCAAGATGAGAAATTTGAAGGGGAAAAGCTGTAAGAGATTGCTATATTCTTTTTTTGCAACTTATCCTAAATTTCTACACTTGGGAATACTGGGGAATATCTCTTCCAGCAGTGGGTGAGCAATTTCCATTCTTCCTGAGAGAATTAGCATTCTGTCTATATGTCATGTACAAATTTAGATATTCCCTAGTTTTAATGTTTGGTGTGGGATGGGAGGTTTCATTTTTTTAATTTCCCGACCAAAACCCCGTTATCTGATTCTAAACTAAATTTCTAGCAATTTATTAGTAATGCTAAGCCTAAATGATTGCAAGTAAAAGCAAAAAAAATGCTACAATCTCTATCCTTGTATAAATAAAAGCAACATACATGTTTAAAAGATGGTAGCCTTCACTTTGTGCCCTTATTTCTTCTCTTTAAAAAGAGTTCATAGTAAATGGATTTTCTACAGGTGTGGGTTAGATTAATTTAGGATTAGTTTAGTTTCAAGGAACAAAAAAATGTCTGGACTATTTTGAGTACGATTAGTTTGGGTATCTAGTTTGCTGCTACAGCTGATAAATGAAGTAAAAAATGATAAGACTTTTAGCGATAATAATAGGTAATTTAGAATGTTCAATTTGGCTTCAGGCTTGGACTCCCAGAGTAAATGAAAAAGGAGGAAGAAAAATCGGTCTTTGGAAGAATAATGGATCTCAAAATATTTTGTGTAGGATGATACAATGTTTAAGAAACTTCAAAGAATCTGATCACTTCACACAGTCATGCTGTATGTTACCACCCATATTGCAGATAACTGAAAATGGTGATTTGCTTGAGACTAATCAATCAGTTTATTGCAGAAGTGAAGTTTGGATCAGATTCTTAGCACACTATTTATATTAAATACAAATGGAGGGCCAAAATACTAGATCATAGAGAATGATTAGAATGTTTACTGTGATTAGTCCTAGATGATAGGCAGTAATAAATGGTTAACTTAAAAGCAAATATTAGGAGTATTCAGGTTAGTGCAGTTTCTCAAACCTGCTAATAAGTTATGGAAATGAATAGTCAAAGCATCTAAGTGATCATTCAGAAGACTCGATGTCTGGCAAAGAAAAACTTTTATATGACCAAAGCCTGGGCAGTAGGAAAGCAAGTGAGAATCACACTCCTTTCTATTTTGCATTGAAGCTAACAGGTATAAGTTAGGAACCCCTGCGTACAGAACTAAGTTTATAGAGTTGAGCTTTAAATTAGGAAGCTTTTCAACCAGCCTTAAAAATGACAAAATTGGTTTGAAAAGGAAAATTGGAGAAGTATAAGATTTCAGAAACAATTGCAGTAATGGTTGTATGTGTTACTACCTCAGGTGATAACTACCAAGAACAAGAAAGCCCTTACTGCCCCATTTAATATTTTAAAGTATTTCCCTGTCCCAACTTTGTATGTATGCCTGAATGGATTGTAATGTCTTTGCTGGCTGTTGCATCAAGCCCTTAAAAGTCTTTTCCTTTTGAAATTTCAACTAGCAAAAAGGCCATCGTGTGGCTAAGACGAGGCATATGAGGATAAATCCTAAATTCATTATGGGAGTCAATATGGTTGTCATGTGGCCGAAAGCTTTTCTCAAGCCTTTTATACAACCTAAACATGATAATAACCAATCTACCTGATAAATGTGTTTGGGTTTGCTGAAATAATATATATGGACTAATTTGGATAACTGAAGTACATTATTGATGTGTAATATTATTCACAATGATGCGATTTATCTTCTCATTATATCAATAAAGGCATTTTCTTCACTGGCATGGTAATTTAATGTGAAAACGACACTATAATGCAACTACAACCTCACGGCAGTATGGTGACTTTGCTAAACAAACAGCAATCATACCCTTGAGGGACAATAAGAAGATTTAGGGCCTGCTGGGGACAATATTAAACCTGCGGGAACCTAGTATGGATCCAGTCTTTCTCCAGAATAAAGATCTTGATTATATGTCATATAAAACTGTACAAATGATTGTTGTATATAAATATAAATGATGATCTTAAGAATACTGTAATTGCATGTGTCTCATCTTGCACAGAACCAAAGTCCAGAAACTAACAAAGGAGTCCATTTTTGCACAATATGCTTACCCCTGATTTATGTAACTGGTTGACTCAACTGGATGCTATTTGTACAAAATATAAACTAACTGCAAGATTCAGGATGAGTTTACATAAAATCATAGCTAGCTAGAGTAGCTTCTGTACAACATCATTTGAACATAGCCTGTAAGAGGTTTGGCTTCTATCCCAACATTCTGTCCTCATATTTACAATTTGTGAGCTTGAACTCTGTGCTAAAAAGACACTTTTTCCAAATGGTCAAGAGAAACTTTTAAGGACAGGAAACCCTAATGCTTCTCAATATGTTTAAAACTGTGCTGTCTTTAATTTCAAAACAGATGTTTCCTTAAGAGTTTTAGTCCCTGAAAATGAGGTTCAAAACACTAGCTCAATCTTCAAAGATACAGTAAATACAGTTTGGAGCAGGGTGATGAGGAAATTTATTTCCTCAATAAAATAAGAATTATCCACATGAACAAGGTCCCTTGCAGCAGAGAGGTTCTGTTACTGTACTTAACCCGTAATTACTCAGTTGTGTAGCAATAGTCCAAGTATTAGATTTGAATTCTATTGGTCGAAAGTAATTGCCAACCCCAAGTACATTCAGGCCTAAAAGTGCAGTGGAAGAAACAGCAACTGCTTGAACAATCTGCCCAGTGAGTGTGTTGATACACATTTTGCTACAAGGAGAAGAACCTTGAAGAATGTGTTATCTATGCCTAACAGTTTGAATGGAAGAACTTGCAATAACTGATCAAACTGTTGGCAACTTTCTCTGCTAAGATGCTCCTCTGATGATTGAACCTATCCTAGCAGGTGTACATGCACGTAACAATCCTGAGTTCAGCAATTGCAATAGCACTTAAGACTTGTATACTGCTTCATAGTGCTTTACAACCCTCTCTAAGTGGTTTCCAGAATCAGCATATTGCTCCCAACAATCTGGGTCCTCATTTTACCGACCTCAGAAGTAGGTCATCTTGATTTTTTTTTTCTTCACATGCCTCTTCCCCTTGGGCACCCCTGTGTAAATTGGAGGGTTTTGCAACTGCATAGAACAGACTGCTGCTTTTTTTGCTTTTTCTTTTCTGTTCCTTGAGGAAAGCACAGGAGCGTAGCAGAGAAAAAAATGAATCGACAGTTGAGAGACCATGGCACTAGTTTTGTAATGAGCGATACTCATATTTGGAGAATATCTTCCAAGGTTATGATGAGAATTCTCCTGATAGCTTGGTGCTGTTTGGTTGCTTAGATAAAACCTGAAGTTCTAGGACTCTGTTTTGTGGTTTTGTGTTTAAATTAATCTCCAAACTTGTAAATTCTTTTATAAAAACTATGTCCTTAATAAGAGTCCAGAAAACATATCTAAATGTATTGTACCCTCTGGGAAGGTAGATTTATATATTTTATTTATTTATTACAACTACCATTCTCCAAAGGCATGTTTTGAGCAGACCAGGTTGAGTCTATTTAGAGTAGGTAGACTTTAAGGTAGCCATGTCCTTAGTCACATAGGACTTTAGACATAATGCCCAGCACTGCTGGAGTTAAAACCAGAAATCTGACTAAGAGTCAACCCTAAAGCCCACATTTGCTTTAGTAAGAGCCTACCATCGCCTCTGTGGAAAAAGAACCTTCTGGTGGGGTTACAATATCTGGGCCATGAAACCTCAAATAACTTCTAGAATCATCTTCTTGCTATCATCTAAAGTCTAATAGCTCTTCCTTCTGATCTTTTGGAGCACTTGTGTCTCAGCATCATGAGAAGAAAGGAGTGAATCTTGGTCCTCCCATGTTGCTGAGGTGATGAAAGAGATGCTCACCGCATTGCCTAAAGTCCAGGCACCAAAGCAGGGGGAAGCCTTCTAACTCTTCAAAAACATCAGATTCAGTTCAGTTCCTGTTCTTATCCTTCTGAAGCTCTTGGCTCTTCTCCAAGACAACAACATGTTTCTGCAGCCTTACCAGAGGAAGTGTAGTTTTCTTCTCTAGCGATGTGGCAGGTGCATTTGGGGAATCCATGGCATGGTGGATGTGAGATTAGCAGCCTCAGTTTTAGGCGCTGTCATGATAGTACCAGAGCCCTCACAGGAATACCTCTCTGTCATGGAGCCAAATTAACCCTGGAGCAAAGGGGCATACATTTTGATCCCAGGATGTCTGCAGCTTCTTAAAAGATCACCAGTGGTTGCAAGAGAATTGTAATATTGAATGCAATCAGGAATGTACAGATATTTAACCTGGCATACTGTTCTGTCAACATCTGCATTGGATGATAGTACTTTAATCCTGCCATGCAGAATCACCCTTAAGAAGGCTGAATGTAGAAGCCAGATTGATAGATACAGTCATTTGCTTAATACAGGGGTGTCCAACCTTGGCAATTTTAAAACCTGTGGACTTCAATTCCCAGAATTCCCCAGCCAGCTATGCTGGGAGTTGAAGATCACAGGTCTTAAATTTGCCAAGATACCCCTGGCTTAGTAAGTAAGAGAAAACACAGAGACCAGAGAAGAAATGTCAGATGTGTTTTGTATAAATGGACATGTTTAAGAACTTTGTTTTTACTCCTAAATGTTTTATCAATAAACTATTCTCTGGCAGATTCTGTTCGAAGTATTTCTAAATAGGATGTTTGATACCCATAATTTTAAATGCCTTGTAATGCAATTTGTGCATATTTTGGCACCCTCACTGTTAAATAATCTTTCTTTCCTTCTGTTGGTTCCCTCCTTGTCAGAATTAGATCTGGCAACATCTGCTCTTGCTTTCATTTATTTTACTCTCTAAAGCAGTATGGCTAGCATAGGCAAAGTAATGACAGTGCCAAACAACGGGAATAATAATTCAAAGAAATACAGTAGTTAGGACCCCACATTATGGTTTCTTCTGTTTGGAACAGACCACTCTTTTCTGTATCTGCTAGCTATAGAATAAATCTGAAGTTGTTGTATAATGCATTCCCAAATGCCCGCTTTTCTATTGCCACCTGTGTTAAATATGTTGCTTGAAATACAGGTGGCTTTTTATTTTCAATCCCCCCCCCCCATATCTTTTTACAACCCTCCAAACCCAGAAAAACCATCAAAGCACCAGAGTTCCCGGGAATAATAAGCTCCTAAAGTGACCCCAAATACTCTGAGTATCTTTTAAATCTCTTTTCCCCAAAAAATCACAGTTGTTGTGGGTGGAAGAGGTGGTGGAACTATTAAAAGCAGCACAGATTATTTTCCTGTTACAAAAGAAACAAAGGGAGAAACCGAGCTTAGGCTAATGATTCTCAAATGTTTAGGGTAAGACATATTTGCAATTCTCAAAAAAAATGTTTTCATAAGTAAAATAGAGTTTGCATAGATGAAATGGCAAAGGCAGGGTCACGAGAGGCTGCCAAACCTGATTTGGCACTCTCTCTATGGGATTAGAAAGGGTTTCATACATTTAATATGGAACAATTCAAAATAATTAGGCTTGTGATAGTGTGGCACACAACGACACATGGATAGTGGCTATAATCATACGTAGCCTGATGTTAACTTAAAGCTATTGTCTTGGCTTTCCTGAGAAACACCACTCCAATATTCATTGGAGGTAGAAATGCTCTCTTCTGCTTTTATTAAGATCCAAAGCTTTTCCAAACCTCTCAGATTCTAGAGTGAATGGACTGAATTTTTATAGATAGTGTCTATTGAATCTTACTCACCTGCAGTAAATATAGACCTATAGAAACTGTTGGAAGAAATGTCCATCTGGGTTCAGTTCCAAGTGGGGAAGAAAGACACTGGAAACATGGTAACTGCTTGGAAAGATGGTTTTTAATGGTGGACAGGACCACATGGTTTGAGGTCCTGAGGGAAAAAAGGGAAGCGATGCTGAGAGTGCCCTGGTTTTATGCCCTCTCTGGGCTTTTGAATTTGAGCTTGTATTCTGATTGGTTGTCAGACTCCCATGGGGCCATGCAGGGGCAACTCTGAAGGCTGTCCTGACTTTCAACTTTGGTTGACTCTTGCTACATCATTGGTAATGATGTAATGAAAGGACTTTGGGCAATTCCAACCATGGCTCTGCCTGAAGGAGGTAGATCTTTGTTATGTAGAACAGATTGGCCTAGGCCTTAATGGTCCATTGACAAAGGTGGGGAGTGGGCTGAGTTTCTGCCTCCCTTTTAGGGGAAATATACTGCCCTTTTAATATATCCTAAAATATCTCATTTTCCTAGGAGAAAGGTGGGTGCTAACTTCCTACAAAACATTCTTATAAATGATTAGAGATCAATAGGATGCAAAGCAAGTCAACCCCAACACCAAGAGCCTTGGTGATGCGGCGGACTAAAGTGCTGCTAAGTAGCACTTAGCTGCCAGCTGCCTGCAATTACTGCGAGTTCAAATCTCACCAGGCTCAAGGTTGACTCAGCCTTCCATCCTTCCGAGGTAGGTAAAATGAAGACCTGGATTGTGGGGGCAATAAGCTGACTTTGTATTAAAAAAAGAACACCGCTTAGGGAGGGCCGAAAGCCCTACTGAGCAGGTATATACAAAAGTATGAAGGCTATTGCTTAACGCATTGTAAGCCGTCCTGAGTCTCCAGAGAAGGGCGGCATATAAATCAAACCAATAAATAAATAAATAAATAAATAGATAAATAAATAAATAAATAACTCTATCTGACACTATAGGAGACAAACAATATCTCAACAGTATAACCAAGTCCTGTTCTGTAGCTCCAGAACATGTTCCACGATGTAGGGCTTTATAGGTAATAATTAGCATCTTGAAAAGCATTTAGAAACTTACTGGTAACCAATGCATATCACAAAACAGTCTTTTTAGAGTTGGGCAGCCTCAAGATCATCTGCAAGAAAGCAACCAAGCTTGGAGAACACCAAGGGCCACTGCCTTCATGTGCTAAAAAGTACTTGGAAAATGTTTAACCTTGTGGCTGCTATATTCATCACTTACTGTTTTATACTTTAGGGACATTTTTCTTTGTTAAATAATCATTTTCTGTTCTAGTTTCCTTGAACTTACAGGAGCAAAAGCAGAATAGAAATATATTTTAAAGTATGTATTAAAGTAACTAGGGATCCTTTCCCAGAGAACAGGCATTCAAAATACAGTAAGCATTTAAGCTTTGAAAATAAATGAAATAAAAGAATAGCAATTGCTAGAACAAGGACAATGTAACCAAGTTTATTTATTTATTTATAGGTTCTATTTATATGCCGCCCTTCTCCGGAGACTCAGGGCAGCTTACAATGCGTTAAGCAATAGCCTTCATACTTTTGTATATACCTGCTCAGTAGGGCTTTCGGGGCCCCCTAAGCGGTGTTCTTTTTTATACAGAGTCACCTTATTGCCCCCACAGTCCGGGTCCTCATTTTACCTACCTCGAAAGGATGGAAGGCTGAATCAACCTTGAGCCTGGTGAGATTTGAACTTGCAGTAATTGCAGGCAGCTGGTGCTAGTTTAACAGCACTTAGTCAACTGCGCCACCAAGTTGATTCAAAAGTAACTAAGCTGCATTTCCCAGGCATCGTCCATCAGCAGTCTCCCACTTCATATATTCTATGTAAGACAAACAGGGCCCTAAACATTAATCTGTCAAGCTCTGAAGTCAAAAATAGTATTATTATAAAACAAACAAATAGAGGAACATTTCAATTTTTTAGGACATCCTGAGTTGATCTATCATATAAGCCTTCTTTAGTTTATCTGGTTTTCTGCTAACCATCCTGATTTGTAAATCATGTTTTACGACTTAGCGCTATTGATAGCTCCCGTTAATTGTGATTTATTAAATGAATCATAGTGAACATGAACCATAGCATTGCACATTGAATGGGCATAAATCCAGCCTTTGCTGCTAGTTTCAGGGTGAACATCCTTCAGCAAAATAAAATAAATGGCTAAGAGGGATTTCATCACAAAGTAGCTGAGCAAAACTTCATTTGGAGATTTAACATTATCAATGTAAAGGTGTCTTATGTCACATCCCATTAAGACCTTTTTAAAAAACGGATTGCCTTGTTCCCATGCACTACCATAGAGAGGGGAATCTCATCTGAAGAATTCTTTAGTGTTGGAATCAATCAGGTAGATCATTATTTTTTTCATTTAATGTTACAGAATGAGTAAGTCAATATATAATGCTAAGATTTAAAGTTCCCTACCCAAACTCAGGAATGGATGGATGAATGAGAGGGAGGGAGGGAGGGAGGGAGGAAGGAATAGAGACAAGATAGTTGGGGTGCTTAAATGAACTCTATGTCCCTTGGTGGCCTTAACTTTTCTTAATGCTGAGTTTCACCCATGCACTAGTGAAGGATAATGGGAATTGTAGGTTTAATATTAGGTCTGGAATTCCAGATTGAGGAACAACATACTTGTTTTTTTTTTTTAAATTTGATTTATATGCCACCCTTCTCCGGGGACTCAGGGCGGCTTACAATGCGCTAAGCAATATTTGAATGAATTGTGCAGACTAGGCAACCTGAAGGCTTCAGACCAGGACCAGGACCAGGATTCCATAGTCAAAGATTTCCAATTTTTACAGGTATTTATTAAATGAAATCCCAGTCCTTCTGAATTTGACTCACAAATGTGAGTGAGTGGAAGTCTCTGATTAAATAATGTTTGAGTTGTAGTTTTGCATAATAAAATCCTCCATTTAAAGCTATGGTTATAATAAATTGCAGTGATGAACACATACTGTATATTAAGAAATATCACCCCTGTGGCTTGGCTTCTGCATTAATGATGATTTATTGACTTAACCACCGTTGGGATCAAGAGAACCCAATGAGCTATAAATGCTGGTTTTCAAATCACACTGACTTTGTTCCAGCAATACACAAGACTACAAACAAGCACTCCACAAGGCAGCTTATAGTTGTGAGCCTACTCTCAATTTGCCATTCAACTAGAATTTACATTAACTTGAACAGGATCAGATGGCAGATTTATGCTCCTCCCTGCTTAAAAATCTTGCCATTCCTAGACTTTGTACTTGTGCTGGCTCTGAAGAAGAGAAGTCGGCCGTGTCTCTTACGCATGCCCAGGTGAAGATGTACAGAGTTAGTATAATCACACTACCTGGTAATTCCATGTAGGATTTTGTTAACATCCAAAATAATTTCATAATTTTAATTATGTCACTAGGGAGGAGTGAGTTCAAACTAGGAAGAAAAGTTAAAGGCTTTTTTTCCTAACATAAAAACACAGGTACTTTGCTGAAATTTGCAAACAATCCTATTCGTATCTATTCAGAAGCACATTGTGTTTAGTGGGATCAGGTAAACATAGGTAAGATTTCAGCTCTACTTTTCTGGCTTATGCTTTTTCCTCAAGGGACCGAATGCCTGATCTTAATAGTGAAGAAAGCCAATTATTTATGTACATGGGCTTAACCCTGAGCTGCAGTGTTATTACATGTTTATGTTTGTTTGAATACATACAATTTATAATTAGTCTTTGCAAAGCTGAAATTGAGAGAAATTGCATGCACATGCTATTATGTAGCATACAGAAAAGGAGTAAGATAGTAAGCTAAAAATTGGTTTTATTTTTTTAACACAAATATCCTTCACGATATCTCTCTATACCTTTTATTCTATTCTATTCTTACAAGCCACTTTTATTTCCATCAATCCATATACTTTTTCACACATGGCTCTTTAAACATCTGATCTCTTTCTCCTTCGGGATCTGATCAAATTCATCCAGGTACAATTTTACTTCCTCTTGAAGTAAAGAGGAAGCTTTCATCTTAACCTACCTCACAGTGTTGTTATTGTGAGGAGTGGTATGTTATGCTGTCTTTAGCTCCTGAACAAATGAAAAACATGATATTCAGAATTGATATATAAGATATAATATTATGGTATTCCTATTATTCTACGTTGTATAATAGCTCCTATCAAATCAAATCATTGCAGGATAAATACCACCAAGATTTGCTTGATAATGAGATGGGTGGTATATAAATTTAATAAATAAAAAAATAAATGTCTCATTAAAAACAATGTACAATAATCCACCATGCTGTTCTGATGCAGTGTGGTAAATAAATAGTGTCCACTTTCTAAGCTAGGGATAGGATGGAGTCATTGACACAAAGTCATCCAGCTGGTTTCTCTGGGTAAGGGAGAACAAGAACTTGGATCTCCTCCTTAGTTTTAGTCCAGTAACTTAACACTGAGAGAGGGAGAGAGAGGGAGAGGGAGGAAGGGAGAGAGAGAGGGAAAGAGAGAGAGAGATGGATACATAGACAGACAGAAGAGTGTGAAATAAAAACTTGTTCTTTATTCCTTTTATCTGTGACTAAACAATTTCAGTGAATTTATTTCTTTGATATTAGTCACTTGCTTTGGAAAAAAATGGTGATGATGATAATGTTATCCATTCAGTCATGTCCAAGTCTTGGCGATCCTATGGGGCAAACCTCTCCACATCTTTGGATCTTGTACTACTTCTTCTGCTCTGGCTGGTTTCAGCTTTGATGATGTCCAGCCACCATGTTCTTTGATAGCTTGGTTTCCTTTTACTGTTAACTCTTCCAACCATAATTGTTTCTTCCTTGAATTCCCCCGCATGGCGTGGCCAAAGTCGTGAGACACAGTTTTGTGCTTTTGCCTTCTAGTGACATGTCTGATGTTATGTGCTCCAGTACTTACTTGCTTGTTAGTCACCTGCGTTGTCTAAGGAATCCACAGGAGCGTTCTCCAGCAGCACAGCTCAAATGAGTTGATTTTCTTCCTGTTTTCCTTTTTTAAGGTCCAACTTTAAGAACCATAGATTGGTCGGTGACCAAACAACTTCAGTTAATTTATTCCTTTGATATTAGTCACTCGCTTTGGGGTGTGGGGTGGGAGGTAAGATTCAATATTATAGAATTAGAACCCTTGACAGATTTTGTATACAAAGTTGCACTTGGAAATGGTTTTTTGATTTTGTGTCGAAAACGATCTACAATGTTAAAACAATATTGCTACTAAGTGTGCTTGGGGACACACGTGTATGACACAGACATGAGTTGAAAACGAATCTGCAGGATTCTCTGACTTGTCTAAGGGGTAGGATATCTCCAAACCCTGAAAAGCTTTGGAAAGGAGCAGCTGATTACAAAATGAATGAAAGCAGGTTCAAAACATCTGTAAGGGTGATTTAAGAAAATATCTTATTTGATTTCCAGCTTTATATCCCTAACTCTAACCAGAGGAAATGGTGGGGACCAGCTGTGTATGTGTTTAAATATTTTCAGGGAGGGCTTATTTTTGGGGGGGAGGATTATTTTAGCGCACATGCTCAAAGGCCCGATTGGGCTTATTATCCGGGGAGGTCTTATTTTCGGGGAAACAGGGTATGTTTGTTTGTTTGTTTTATTTGAGAGAGGTTTTTGGCAGAAAGGTTTGGGAAAGGGGAGGGCAAGAATGACCTTGAAACAGGATTGGAGAACAACTTCTAAGGGAAGATTTTGGGGAGCAATGTTGGCTATAGACTTCAAGAAAGTTGCTAAGGTAGGTTTTGTGGTGAAAACGTCAGAAAAGGGCAATCAAAGAAGAGCTTAATTGGTCTAGGAACCAATTCAAAGAATCCTAAATTGGTATTAAAATATACATTTTCTTTTCTACTTGTTTGGATGTGAAGGAAATGGACAGAACTTCTTCTGACAAAAGGAGGAAGTGGAAAGAAAGAGAAAAGGAGAAGGGGACATTGCTCAGTTGAGCTACAAAAGGGAGGGTCTCTCCTGGATGGCCAGAAACTTTCTTTTTCTAGTTTGGACTGCTAGGGGTCTTTTTATTCCTTTGTCAAATATAGCAAATTAAAAAGATATGCAAACCAAAAAGATGGCACAAATGGATTTGGGAAATCATCAGCAAGGTTCTGTTTGTTTTGTTCCTTCTCCTTTCTCTAGGAAAAAGAATAAGACAATTCTTTAGCAAAATAACCAGCAAGAGGTGGGATCACTCAGAAATTGTCCTAACAAAAGGATTGATGAAGAAAATTGTGTTTGGTACCATTAGCAGAACGGAGGGAAGACTGGAATGAATACAGCTGTATGGTGTGTATACAGGTAGTTCTTGACGTATGACCACAATTGAGCCCAAAATTTCTGTTGCTAAGCAAGACAGTTGTTGAATGAGTTCTGCCCCATTTTACAACATTTCTTGTCACAGTTGTTAAGTGAATCATTGCAGTTAAGTTAGTAAGATGGTTGTTAAAGGTCACAAAATGATGGATAGATGAGAGAGAGAGAGAGAGGGGGGGGGGGGGTCAGAGCCAATGTGGTTCAGTTATTAAAATGTGGGATGAGGTGGTGGAGACTTAGATTTTAGTCTTCACTTAGGTAGAGAATCTAGCTAGGAACATTTGGAGCCAATCCTGGACCAAGAAGCCACTATCTATCAACCCAGACTGGACCAATGTGGTAGATTAGTCTTTAATCTTCCATAAAGAGATCTTTATCTTTGAGGATTAATTTAAAATGATAATAGCAACATAACACACTCTAACTTTATGGCTTAAATCAGTATCAGTAATGATTCAAATCAGTAGCTCTTCCTCGGGGATCCCTTCAGATTCTTGGCTATTTGGTACTGTCTGCAATTTTATAAAACTGTGAGATGCATGTGAAAATGAAAACACATTCCATCAAAATCTCTTCTAAGAGAATACTGTATGTGTACTGAGCTTCCTAACAGTGCAGAACATCAATTGTGTTCATTCCCTACTTTATACTTGCTGGAATTTATCTTCCTTAAAATCCTTAAAGTCTACTGCAAAAGGCAAAGTGTAGGAGACAGCACCCCTCTTAGAAGAAAATGTAAATGGTGAACAATAGCCAACAGATTCTCTGCTCCCAGGTGCTGTTATTCTCTAATAGCTAGCCAGGTTCAAGAGCTGTTACCTCTCCTGCAAATGAGTTTTTGGCTGCAATCCTGAGCCACTCTGGAGGGAGCTGGTTGTGCTGCTCTTGTGGGACCTGTTGCTGAGAAACAACCTTAAAGGCCAAATGTGTGCCTTCATCACGCAGGGAGAGAAACAGGTGAAGCAGCTGAGTGAAACAACAATAGCCACTGCTCTAAGAAATCAGTTTAAGTGGATATATTTTGCTCATAATGGTGACTGTAGAAACTGTTGGGCAGATAATATGTCCCTGCAACTATCCACTTCATCTTCTGTAAGTCTATCCAGACAGGGAATTCCATACAGAATCTATCCTATGCAATTTGATTGCTCTTATGTGGGCCTTATTTTTTTTTTTTTAATTAAAGGGAAAAAAATCCCCCAATTTCTTGAAATCTGCATTATGGAGCTGAACAACAATTAGTAAAAATGATCAAGCTATTGGCTTCTTTGCCAATATTAGGAGAAGCCTCCATAGCTACAAATTGATGCTAAATCAAGAAGTGAGAGCAGTTAGGCTGATACTCACATAAAATTAATCCAATATTTATTCCCTCAGTTTGCTTTGTCTGAAAGTTTGAGCTATTCACCATGTGGTTTTATTTTCTCATTTTTATCATTAACAGCATATGGGTGCAAGGCAAAGGCAGCTAAAAACAGGAACGTTGGCTAAGTTTGGTATAATGGTTACGGCCAGTGGGTGGGTTGCCCCTGGTTTGGACCGCTTCTATAGAACCGGTAGTAAAATCGGTGGAAGGCTCCTCCCACTGACCCCAACATCATCAGGATGCTTCTGCGCATGTGCAGAACCACACACACGCAAGCGAAGCAAGAACACACACACGGCCCCATTGCAAACCGATAGTAAAGGTAAGTCTTAACCCCTGGTTAAGGCTAGAAACTGCAAGACTGTGAGTTCAAATTCTGCCTAAGCCATGAAAGCTGGCTGGGTGACTTGGGCCAGTCACTCTCCCTCTCAGTCTAATTCACTTCACAGGGTTGTTATTGAGGGGGAAATAGGAGGAGGAACAAGTATTAGGCATGTTCATCTCCTTCAGTTATATATAAAGGTAGCTTAAAAATCAGATGATTCTCCTTGCACCTTTCATTTTTCCTGGTGAAAGTATTCTTTCCATACCCAGTTCCCTTCTAAGCACACAGGAATTGTCCCATCTCTGAATGCACTGTAGAAGCCAAAATAAAATGTGGTTTTACAAAAATACATGTGAGCAAAACACAGATTGCACTAAAAAATGAGCGCAGACATTCTCCATCTCCCCACATCAGGGCTGTGTTTGACCTCGGTGGGTGGGTGTGATCAGGGTGGGTGTGGCCAGCTCAACATCACTCGTATCGGGGCACCTGTGATGGCCCAAGTACTCTGCCAGCGAAAACGGAACTCAGGAGGGCCGCTCCATTTCACTAGCAGAGGCACTGCGGGCTGATCTTTCCCTGTTTCTAGGGTGACCCCATGGGCCAGATCTAAGCACCCTGTGGTCCAGATCTGGCCTGTGGGCCTTGACTTTGACACCTCTGCTCTAGCCTATTCCACAAGGCATCTTTGCCACAGCATCTGCTGTGTGAAACCAACCTACGAGTGGGCAGCTGGTTAATCAGGCTTTTAATCTGCTTGATACTTGGATCTTTGCTCTATGCCCTCTTAGTATCATCATCCTTGGAAATTTAAAATGCCTGCCCAGACCCTGAGATCTCCTACCTTACTCTATATTAGTAAAACAGAGAATGAGGGAATTAAATCAATTAGCAGATACCTCCAGAGTGCTGCGTATGGTGGGCTCTTTTTCTTGCAACCATCCAGCTGCACATCTCTACAGAACGTTTTGAGGACTTGGTAAGAAGCAGTATAAGCAAGTATCATACAGAATGCTTCAATGTGACTTGCTTTTTTTTAAAAAAAATTAAAGATTAAATAGTTCAGCCCCATTCTCCAAGTCCATGGAAATAAGTGGGAGGTGTAGCAAGGCGCACCTGCTTAGCCTTATTTGTATATGGAGCAGGTCTGTGGTTGAAGAGGCCTCTCATCCACATCAGATCAAGACCGGCACAATAGAGCAGTTCCTGCTTTGTTTTATTTTGGATTCTTTTCTGGGGATCTTGTTTTCTTTGCGTTTATTTATTTTTTTTTAAAAAAAGAAGAATACACTTCTGTGTCTCTTTAGTGAAGCTGAATTAATTTAAATACAGGTGTTGCCTTTGAAATTTATTTCTGACTAATGTAGGGAATGAAGCGGGATTTGAGGCAAACCCAGCCTTTACTAACCAAAGAGCGAAGGGCTTTCCTGCTGAGTTAAACTACTGCCTCTGGAAGAGCAAAATAATAACAGTTATTGACACTGTTAATATACTCCTCCTTCTCCAAACAGCTGAAAGTTCAAGGGAGACTTTACCAGGCAAATCTCCATTGGAGATAAGAGCAATGGAGCGCTCTGGTATTTTCACCACAATCTGTATTAAAGTGTGTGGAGCAGGACGCTGGGCCTGAGTATGGAACAAAACCTACATTCAATGGTGCTAATCCAGCATCTGTTCAACAACCACATCAGAATCAATTTATGGCCAGCTTCCAAAATTCTAAATGGCGGTTCAAATTTTCCAGTACAAATTTAGACTGGATAGGGGAAAGCAGGGGTAAAATCCAGCAGGTTCTGGAGAACCGGTAGTGGAAATTTTGAGTAGTTCGGAGAACCGGCAAATACCACCTCTGGCTGGCCCCAGAGTGAGGTGGGAATGGAGATTTTGCAATATCCTTTTCCCAGGAGTGGGGTGGGAATGGGGATTTTACAGTATCCTTCCCCTGCCATGCCCACCAAGCCACGCCCACAGAACTGGTAGTAAACAAATTTGAATTTCACCACTGGGGGAAAGCCACTGTTTTAACTTCATCCTGGTTTTAAATGAGGTGCTGCTACTTCTGTTTTGGCCTCTTGTCTTCCTCATCATCAGCTCTGATAAAGGCAGGGCCTATATTATGTTTTTTTAAAAAAATATTTCTATATTTATTTCTATATCCAATTTATATGGCTGCCTATTTCACTAGAGGTGACTCTGGGTGGCATACCACAAAAGGATAAAACAACAGTCATTGTTAAAAAGCACAAGTTACATAAGAGATTAGAATGACAAGGAAGCCACCTCAAGATCTCACCAGACCTCTGGGACCCCTGCAAACTCTTGAAGCCTGCTGCAAACTCTTTATCAGGAAAAGTGCACAAAGCAGAAAAATCCAAAAATTAGGCCAGCAATTTTAGCCATGAGATCTGTCGTTTACAGTCAGTCTCAAGATTGCAAACTGAATATATTCACTAACAACAGTTTAAAAATCACATTCAGGAACAAAGAATAAGGAGCGAACGTTCCCCATTTTTAAAACTTAACAAATCTCCAGTCTGCCTCCTGTGTATCATCCATCCCGAGTACCAAATTGGAATGGGGAAAAAATTATTTGCTTTTAAGGAAGATTAGGGTTAGGTGTAATTGAGTTGATTCTGTTCTCCGTGCCTACCGAATATGAATAGCTGTGGCTAGAAAGAGGGCAGAAGGGGCTTGAAAATGTCTTCCAGGGTTAGAGAGGCTGACAAACATGCCACCTTCTTTGGCCTTTTGCTTAACAGAAGCTTGTCACATTTCGGTTTACTAAGTGATGATGCATTTCTTGGCAGGAACACAAGTGATGGGTAATGTTTCAATTAATTGCTCTGTATCCATTTGTTATAAAAGGCTCAGGGTATTATATGGCTATCTTAAAACCATTACACCCAATTTAAGCCTTTAGGTTTGTCAATAAACTCCATCAAAACCAACCTATTTTGGTGATCTGGCACTCCAAACACAGTATCTCTGGTATATTCTGTACAGAGACATTGATCTGATTCATATACATAAAGTTATGCTGGGTTTGTTCAGTTTGACATGAGTTTACTCATTTTTACTTGCTTGGCATTATTTGAGAGGCCAGTTTGGCTTATTCCTACCCCTTTTTAAAGAAGCTCAGGTCAGGCAACGTTTGAACCAAATCAAGGTGAACCAATGAAAGTTTTCCTAACCCGATGAAAAGGAAAAATGAAAAAAAAAGGAATAAAGGAAAAAAGGGGGAACTGAAATAATACTTCATTGTTTATTTTTGTGATAATATTGCTTGAATGTGCTGAAGATCAAAGTAAAGAGAAGTCGACATAAAGGAAATTAGAGTATTTAAGTAGTTTAAGATAAAGTTAGAATATATGTAAATAATAAGAAAGGATCACCTTAAATGAGCTGTTAACAACGGAAAAATGATATGTATATATGTGTTGTTTGTTTTGTGTTTGTTTTAATGTGTTTAAAATAAAAAAACTTTTAAAAAAATAAAATAATAATAATAATAAAAAGTTTTCCTAACCCGGGTTAGAGTAATATCCCATCTCTGGAGTAGGTAAATTGGTGCTTCAGCTCTCATTAGCCACAACCATCACAAAAAACTCAGATTGCAGTCTCCAGTGTCTGAAAAAGTTGGCCTACAAAGAGTTTCTGGTAATCTTCCTTCATCATCATTCTAGGTATTGTTTATCCACTACAGGATGAAGGTCTCTTTTGCATGTTTCCAACCAATATGGTCTTGAGCTTTCCTTTACCAATACTTGCTGATGCCATCACTCCATCTTGTTTTAGGCCTCTTTTGTGGATGCTTTTTATCAAGTGCAATCCATTCTATGACTGCCTTAATCCACCTGCCATCACTTCTTCTTATGTGACAAGCCCATTTCCATTTCCATTCTTTTACTTTTTTCATGGCATCGTATATTTTCGTTTGTTCTCTAATCCATGTGGGGGGTCTTTCTATCTTGTCTTGTGATGCCGAGCATGTATCTTTCCATGGCTCTTTGCGCCACTCATAGCTTCTGTATCGATTGTGAGGGACTATGGAGATTCTCAGTCATCCAGGTTCTCATGGTTGCCCCAAAGGTGCTTTTTCAAAGAGGCAACTGGACTTTCTGTTTTTTTTTTTCTTTTGAAGACGTTTCACTTCTCATCCAAGAAGCTTCTTCAGCACTGACTGGATGGTGGGGAATGGATGATTGGATGGCCAATCTCCACCATCCAATCAGAGCTGAAGAAGCTTCTTGGATGGGAAGCGAAACGTCTTCAAAAGAAAAAAAACAGAAAGTCCAGTTGCGTCTTTGAAAAAGCACCTCCGAGGTCTTGATTGTGAGGTTAGTGTCCGTGTTTCACTGACATACGTTAGAACAGGTAGCACCCCACTGATGGAAAAAACTTCCTTACTCTGCATACATTCAGTAGGTCAATCATCTTGGTAAAACTATCTTGAAATGGGAGATAGATGATAGATAGATAGATAGATAGATAGATAGATAGATAGATAGATAGATAGATAGATAGATTGACTGATTTATTTATTGATTTATTGATTTATTGATTGATTGGTTTATTTATTTATTTATTTATTTATTTTTCATATTTCTGTGCCGCCCACTCTTGGAGGACTCTGGGCGGCTTATAGCAAAGACAGGATACTAAGTAGCATATTTTTGTACCTGCAGGGCCCCCAATTGGATCTCGGAAAACTTTTGCCCCACCGAGGAGGCCCAGCCACTCAAACCACACCCAGCCAGTTATCCCCCTCGACGCGGTAGGCGGCTTGTTTCTTTAAGGAAGAGCCGCCGGGTGTGTCTTCAGTAACTATGGTAACTTTCAAGTTGAGGATGCTGGGTGCTGCTGCTGCTGCTGCTGCTCCTCGGGGCGGCTGAAACTGCGGACGGCTGCTCCGGAGGCGAGCGCGGTAGGTCCCAATACAACAGGCGGGTAAAGGAGCCGCTCGCCGTCAAGTCGAGCAACTTCGGGCTCGGCGGCCGCTTGCAAGAAGAGCTAGAGAAGGAGCGCGGCTCGGCTCTTCTGCTCTGCAAAAGGCTGCGCCTGCAATGCCGCCCCGGGCGCTCGAGGCTGGCTAGCGGGACTCGCCGTCGGATATGCGAAGGCAGCCAGAGCAGATCGAGGCATCGAGCGACGCTGCCGCAAAGACTTGGGGCTTCCAGCCTGGACGCCGCTCTGGAGAAGGAAGCGGCTCTGCCCCTGGCCGGCCAGGGGAATGGGGAGCCTGCCTGAGCTGGAGGCGGCGGCGGGGTCTTTCCCGTTAGGATCCAGAGGCGGCAGCCGCCCGGGCGTCCTCCTCGCGGCTTTCGGCCGGCCGTTGGCAAGGCTGAGCGAGTCACGTCGGACTTCGGGCCAGCCTGAGCCGGGACTTGCTCTGCCGCCGCGCACCGAGGAAGTGGTGGCCGCTCGCCTTCGCTGCAGTCGGAGTTCTTCGAGGGCGCCCCTCGCCTCTGCCTGACCTCGAGGTCTCTGCCGTCGCGGCTGCGGTCGCCTCCCGTCTGGGCGGCGGTGGCCCCTGGAGCCTCGGCACGAATCCCTCCCCCAAGGCACCCCTCTGGCTTCCCCCTGGCCTGACTCCTGGAGAGGAAGCGAAGGGCCTGGCCTCGGCTCCCTTCTCCGATACCTCTGGTGTTTTTTTCCCCTCCAACTGGACGATGTCGATGTCCTTGAGCAAGTCTTAAAATGCCGGTAATGAGGGGCCTCCTGGCTCCCCAAAACACCTTCCTGGATACCATAGCAACCCGCTTTGATGGCACGCGTGAGTTGGCTTCCCACTCTTTTTTTTTTTTTAACACTCCTCCTCCTCCTCCTCCTCCTCCTCTCCCCTTGTTGTCTGATCTTCCATAAGGAAACTCGAGGGCTCACACTTCCAGGTGTTTCTCCCTGTCTTTCCTCCTGTCAAAAAATTATTTATTTATTTATTTGGTTCGATTTATATGCCGCCCTTTTCCAGAGACTCAGGGCGGCTTACAATGCGTTAAGCAATAACCTTCATACTTTTGTATATAGCTGCTTAGTAGGGCTTTTGCCCCCCCTCCCCCAAGCAGTGTTCTTTTTTATACAGAGTCAGCTTATTGCCCCCACAATCCAGGTCCTCATTTTACCTACCTCAAAAGGATGGAAGGCTGAATCAACCTTGAGCCTGGTGAGATTCGAACTTGCAGTAATTGCAGGAAGCTGGTATTCCTTAACAGTGCTTTAGTCTGCTGCGCCACCAAGGCTCCTTCTTCCCTCCCTTTCTCTCAGCCCCATCCTCCTTCACCTTTGTTACCACAATCCTGAACTGATGAAGTTGGACTTTCCAAGAAAGGCCAGGCGGGCTCTGTCCCTCTTGAGGAGTGAACCTAGTGGGACATCTGTCTGTTGACCTACTGCCCATGGCATGTTGTACGTGTGCAATGGAGGCGTGATGGAGAGTTGTGAGAGGTGGTGGCTCTCCAGAACAGGATGTACGTGCAACACACATATAGGTCCTGCAGGGTTCTCTGATAATCTGGTGAATTTGTTCTAATGATCTCCTAAAGTGCAAAGGGTTCTTGAAGCCTTGAGAGTTTGATGTGGTTGAACTTTTGATCCTTTGCCATTAAGGTTGCCAGGAATAACTCCTCCAGCATGTATCCATGGGGAATTTTGTCAGGTGGATTTTGTCAGGTTATTGAAAGTCCCACCTGGTATGTCGAGGATTACAGCAGACCTCAGCCTTGCATCTGGCCATCCAAGGGTTGTCATATCAATTAGATCCATACCCAGTCATTAATACAGAAGTATCTTTGAACCTGTGCTGGACATCCTTGAAGGTGAAAATTGACCCAATGCATCATTTTTAACTTTGTGTAAGCAAAATAAGTTCTTTCCAAATACAAATACCTTGGTTCCTTCAAGGTCTCAAGCTTCAAGTTGGCTTCCTATTAGAGAATAAAATGTGTGGGTAATAGAATATATAGTATGGAGCTCTGATATCATGGAGGTACATCAGCAACATATAAACATGAGAACTGAGTGCCAGCAAATACAGGTACCTAAAAGATTAGATATTACATGTAAAATGTGTGAAATGGGAAGTTGGGCATTGGGTGTGGAAGGACAATACTTTCAACCTTGTTCCTGCCATGTGATTTGCTTTATGAAGAATGATTTTGTAATCCTTATAAAATTGGTCATATTTGTAGCTCAAGTTACTTAGAATGGCAGCTAGGTACCATTCTTTCTTTCTTTCTTCAAATAATAGAGGTGGGTGACAGATAATTAATCCTAACTCATAAGTTGATCCTGAACCTAGTTCTCTCCAATCAAACTCTACCCACTTAAGCCTTCTCCTTGATTCTCCAAATAATCTGCACAAATTTATTTGATTTTTACCACGCCTTTATTACTTGATAAGTAACTCAAGGCACCAAACAGACCTAATATTCCTTCCCTCTCCTATTTTCCCCACCACAATAAACCTGTGAAGTAGATTGAGCTGAGAGAGAGGGACTGGCCCAAAATTACCGTGCCAGTTTTCATGCCTAAGGCAGATCTAGAACTCAGAGCCTCCTGGTTTCTAGGTTGATACTAGTTACTTTTAAGTAATTGTGCTGAAAATGAAGGAATCAACTGCTGTCTGATGCTTATGGAAGAACGGAGGCACTTTCTGGAAGACAGAGGTGCTATGTATATATGGGAAACAAGGATTATAATGCTCCTTATCTTTTTTTAATTGTTAATTTGGGGAGTAATTGGAAAGTAGGAGAGATAGATTTCATCATGGTCTTTCCCTCCTGCTCTACATGCCAAGATGAGTCATCCTATCATGAGGAAAGAGAACCAAAGATACTTTAGTCGCACAATCTTTAAAGGAAACTTTTCAAAAAATCAAATCATTGGCTTTAAAAAGAGAGGGAAACAATTGCAACTTTGAATTAGTATCCAATGACAAGTCTATGGTTCATGTCGGTCATTGGAGACTGAAGCACTGAATGCATTTAACATTATGACACAGTCTTCATCATAGTTATCATCTGTTGTAGCTAAGAAACCACAGGTCACTTGCTGTCTGTGGAATTTGGTCTCCAGTAATTCACCCTGCAACTTGTACATCAGCATCATGTCCTACGGCTATTTAGTTAAGAAAAATTTGTCTGATTCTCCCATGCCTCCCTCTTCATCTAGGCTGCATGGTATTTTCCACACAAAAATACTTTCTGAGTAGGAATTGCATAATGTGTAAGGTGCTGCTATAGATAGTCTAATCAGCAAAGATGTTTCTTGTTGGTTTATATGCGTTCGGATTTCATCTCTGTTTTTATCTCCAACATCTGCTTGTCATGCTTCTACTTCTATCTAAGCTGGTAGAAGCAAGGGGGCAGTCAACATTGGGGGGGGGAAGCTTTCCTGATCACACAGAAGCTGTATGCCACCCCACGCCACCCCATCCCCCCACTCCCAGACGTTGTCTCTGCCTAGCTTTCCTACAGAAGATAGGATTTTCCCCCCTGTGCCATCCAAATGAGAGAAAGACTGGGGGGGAAAAACTTGGAGCAAGTTGCAATGCCTTTGGAATCTTTGGTGTGTTTTTATTTGATCTGATTTCTCTTCAGAGCTCAAATGTTCAAAAGGATCTGCTCCAAAAGCCTGAAAATAACCCCTTTCAGTAAAGCTAGGGGCTTTACAAATCTAAGAAGAGGGTCTGTTCTGATTAGAGGGGGGGGGATGTCTGCTAGACTCTTGAAGAAGGAAAGAGGGGATTTCCTTCTCCCTCCCGGTCTTCTTGCCTCATCTTATGCAAAAGTTTGTGTGGGTTGAGGGGTTTTTTTGGTTGAATGCAGTGGCTGGTGGTAGGGAGTCTGTTGAGTGTAGAATTGCCTTATAGGTGAGAGGGACAGCATATAAATTTAATAAATAATTTAGGAATAAAATGAGCCAAGGTTTCCATCCTTTCAGAATTTAGAGCCTCCGGGTTTATTGTGCCTTAGGTGCCCCAAGGATATTGTCTTGCGATCAAGCACCTCTGGTTTATTTAGTTGCTTGAATTGTAATCTGAGTTCAGTGTCAACCACCCAAGGATATCCTTCCGAAGAGTTAAGTGTATCAGCTTGCTTGTTGGTTGAATCCTTCTTGCATAATCCAGAGGAGGTGGATTTAGGGAACTAGGGATCTCCAATAATCAAGTTTGCTTAATACAGATGGAACAGTTGATCTGGCAGAATTAGTTTTACTTTACTGAGGGGTGATGTGTGTGTGTAAATTTTTGAGTGACAGAACATTCTTTTTCAGGTTAGTGAATCTGGAACAGAGTGGACTTGGAATCACCAGGAGGGGAAGAGATGATGGTTCTCACTATATTTTCTTCAGTAGGAAAAGCAGTTTCCAACATAGGCCTGTTTGGATAAATATTGTTCATTCCCATAAAATGTATGCAGTGGAGTTTCCTAGAGCCATCTTTGCTGGAAGGTTGGAATTCTGGGAACTGAAAAGCCAATACACATAGAAAGTGCCAGAATGGTGACAGCTATCCTGATAAATTGTGCCCAAAATTAGTGACATATCTGCTACTCACAGAGGATGCTTATAAAAATAAATGTATATTTATTATATTTCTGAGGAGTTTCCAGAAATTTTTGTGTCAGGCTATAATATCCATTGTTATCAAGTCAGTCTGGTATGCTTTTTGGAAATGATAGGTATAGCAATACCACTTAGACTTACCGTGTTTCCCTGAAAATAAGACCCTGACTTTTTTTTTTAAACCCTGAAATAAGCGCTTGGCCTTATTGCCATGTGCTCAAAAGCCCAATTGGGCTTATTATCAGGGGTTGTCTTATTTTGGTGGAAACAGGGTATATACCGCTTCACAATGCTTTACAGCCTTCTCTAAGCAGTCTACAGAGTCGGCATATTGTCCCCAGCAATCTGGGTCCTCATTTTACTGACCTTGAAAGGATGGAAGGCTGATTCAACCTTGAAGCCGGTGAAAATCAAATTCTGGCATTCCGCAGCTTTAGCCTGCAATACTGCATTCTAACCACTGTACCACCATGGCTCTATAGGACTCTGAGGTTCCATATGAGTTACATAATATCTCCAGCCCTTATTCCTACTTAATAATAAGAAAACGAGGAAACTGACTAATTGGAATCAAAGCCAGGCTTGCCAGGGAACCAAGAGAAGCTCAGCCACTCTTGTAAGGAAACATCTATTTGAAGCCAATATCTTTATCTGAAAAAGAGAATGAAAGATGAACGCATTTACATATACTCTGAAATCTGATGTGGTGTGAGGACAGAAAGATTTAAAATAAATGAATGTTCCAGAGATTGAAATCTACATGATAATTAGCCAGGTTCATTAAAATGGGTCATGCCCTTTCTTTTAATGACTCTCATTTGTTGAGACATTTTCAAAATGTGACACCCAAAGGCCCTAACAAGCTTATCCAAACTTTTCTTATTAGTGACACTTTCAGTTTCCTGGTTTTTAGCCAGGTAGCTTAACCACTGCATCAAACTGGCTCTCTAGAGACCCTTTATAAAAGAATAATATTTGTAAGTGCTTCCCTTCCAAGGAATTTCTATACCTGGAAAAGAGGACAAAAATCAACAAGCAAAGAATTCCTATTCCAAATTTAGGATGGGGGTCATTTAGGTTCCTTTACCATTAATGGCTCTTTATTAGGGTTTTTTAAATCTCCCTAAATTTCTGATAGATGAAAAAAAATTATTAGAAGGGTGTACCATGGGGGTTTTTGTTCTCCAGTACGAGCTGCCTTGGACTGCTGCTTCCCAGGACTTGTTGATATGAATGGAAGCAAACCAATGCAATAAATGACTAAGGTAAAGTACTGTATACAAGTATAGTTTGATGGCGGGGAAGCAAGTTTCTCTCTGAAGTGAATACCACCTTAAGAAGGCTTTCCTCATTGCTAAACAAGTTTAATCTTTCAGTTCCGAAAAAACTCTCATGTCTTATTCCCTGTGCCACCAGAGCAGTGACTCTCTTTTCCACAGGGGGCCTTGTGTCCCTTTTTCCCCAGGGGACCCATTTTTCACTTCTTCATAAATCTCTGATTTTCCTTATGTATAATGTATGATACACATGTCATACTAAGTCGTGATTGTTCCAGAGGTGGTATTCAGCCAGTTCTGACTGGTTCTGGCGAACTGGTAATGGAAATTTTGAGTAGTTTGGAGAACCGGCAAATACCACCTCTGGCTGGCCCTGCCCCCGATCTATTGGCTGCCTCCTGAGTCCCAGCTGATCAAGTCCCAGCTGATCAGATGGGTCTTCTTTTGTTGCCCTTCACAGGAGAACGAGCTGGAAAGCAGGTTAGTAGGGTGGGGAGGGAATGGAGATTTTACAGTATCCTTCCCCTGGAGTGGGGTGGAAATGGAGATTTTGCAGTATCATTCCCTTGGAGTGGGGTGGGAATGGAGATTTTACAGTATCCTTCCCTTGGAGTGGGGTGGGAATGGAGATTTTACAGTATCCTTCCCTTGGAGTGGGGTGAGAATGGAGATTTTACAGTATCCTTCCCTTGGAGTGGGGTGGGAATGGAGATTTTACAGTATCCTTCCCTTGGAGTGGGGTGGGAATGGAGATTTTACAGTATCCTTCCCTTGGAGTGGGGTGGGAATGGAGATTTTGCAGTATCCTTCCCCAGGAGTGGGGTGGGAATGGAGATTTTGCAGTATCCTTCCCCTGCCACGCCCACCAAGCCATGCCCCCCAAACCACACCACGCCCACCAAGCCACACCCACAGAACCAGTAGTAAAAAATTTTTGAATCCCACCACTGCACTGTACACGTTCTTAATGAGTGTACCACAATGGCTCTGGTTATTTAATAAATCCAACCCAACCCAAACACATGACAGCTAAGCAGAAATTCTGGAGTCAGGCTTTGTAGTGCTTGATATTCGTCCCACCATTCCAACTTCCCTCTGTCCACCTTTAGAAGCAAAGGAGGATACTGGAAATGAAGACTATAACAATGGTTGGTTAGAGAAACCATTTTGTATAACCCATGCATTCTCAGTCAATCATTCCCAGACTAGGGACTTCTAGAATTGTTGAGTCATAAAGCATCCTAGAACGATTGAGGGCAAAAGAAGAAGGGGACAGCAGACAACGAGGTGGCTGGATGGAGTCACTGAAGCAGTCGGCATGATCTTAAATGGACTCCGGGGAATGGTAGAGGACAGGAGGGCCTGGAGGAAAGTTGTCCATGGGGTCACCATGGGTTGGACACAACTTCGCAACTAACCACAACAACAAAAAGCATCTTAACTATTAAAGCTGGGAGATGTAGTCCAAAATGTTGAGGAAGGCTGATCCAAACTCAACTGATGACAATCTCCATACAAATGTCTTTTGCCCAGGGCAAGATCATCCTGGAAACACATCAGATGTAATAATGATAATCAATGTAGAGAAGAATTAACCAAAGAAGAAAGGTCCAACCATTATTATCAGTATAACACAGATCAGGAAGAAATATCCCCAAATATGTCTGTTTATGAAGCAAATGTAGTTTCTAGTTAGGCCCTGGCAACATTTATTTATTTATTTATTTATTTATTTGTTTATTTATTTGTTTATTTATTTAATTTTTATACCGCCCCCTCTCCCGAAGGACTCGGGGCGGTGAACAGCCAAAATTAAAAAACATACAATATAAACATTAAAATACTATAAAAACAAAATTAAATTTATATTGGCTTCCCCCAATTTAAAACCCCTTACCCATAAAATTCAGAAATTAAAAGATTTTTAAGGCAGCCCGGCTTGCTGAAATAAAAAAGTCTTCAGAGCCCGGCGGAAGGTCCGGAGGTCCGGGATCAGTTGTATCCCTGGGGGTAGCTCATTCCAGAGGGCGGGTGCCCCCACAGAGAAGGCTCTTTCCCGGGGGGTCACCAGCTGACATTGCCTGACAGACGGCACCCTGAGGAAGCCCTCTCTGTGGGAGCATATTGGCCGGTGGGAAGTTATCAGTGGCAGAAGGTGGTCTCGTAAATAATCGGGCCCTAAGCCATGGAGCGCTTTGAAGATGAGAACCAATACCTTGAAGAGCACCCGGAAGACCACTGGAAGCCAATGCAGTTCGCACAGGAGAGGTGTCACGTGGGAGCACCATGTTGCCCCCATAAGTACCCGCACGGCCGCATTCTGCACTAGTTGGAGCCTCCGAGTGCTCCTCAAGGGGAGCCCCATGTAGAGAGCGTTGCAGTAGTCCAAAGTAGGACTGCAAAGATGTTCAGCACTGATGTATTGTTTTCTGCAACCAGCTGTCTATGTGGGGAAAGGAAACTCTGGGCTGAGTCTCAGTTTTTGAAAAGTATTTGTTCAAATAATCAAATTCTTACAGGATCTCCTTTTTTCACCCTTTCTTAGTTTCTTTCTCTTTCCTGCAGGATATGTCTGGTCCTTTGAGGAGAATAGACTTGTTGGACAAATAGAATTTAGTTGCTTTATACAGGTAGTCCTCAACTTACGACCATAATCGAGTCCAAAATTTATGCTGCTAAGTGAGAAATTTGTGAAGTGAGTTTTGCCCCGTTTTACGACTTTTGTTGCCACAGTTGTTCAGTGAATCGCTGCCGTTGTTAAATTAGTAACATGGTTTTTAAGTGAATCTAGCTTCCCCTTTGACTTGGCTTGTCAGAAAGTTGCAAAAAAGGATGACATGACCTCAGGACACTACAATTGTCATAAATATAAACCGGTTGTCAAACATTCGAATGTAAATCTGAATGACCATAGGGATGCTGCAATGGTTGTAAGTGTAAAAAATGGTCATAAGTCACTTTTTTCAGTGCCATTATAACTTTGAACGGTTACTAAATGAACTGTTGTAAGTTGAGGATGACCTGTATTCCATTTTGTCTGCTTAGTGTTGGTCACTAAGCGATGCTGGTTTGAATTTCTTAAAATATAGCATAAGCAGGAACTAATGTGCATGTATTTTCGATAGCAATCATGTTGCAAGGAGCAAGGAGCTAACCAGAAACTACAACATTGGCTTCATAAACAGACATATTTGGAAATATTTTCTCCTGACAATGTATGTCAGGGGTTCCCAACTGGGGGTGCGAGATGATATTCTAGGATGTGTGAAAACCTGGGTTTAGAAGGTTCAAAATTATAGTATATGTGCATAATTAAATGCATATAATTGGGGACACAGTGGCTCAGTGGCTAAGATGCTGAGCTTGTCGATTGAAAGGTCGGCAGTTCAGCAGTTCGAATCCCTAGTGCCGCATAAAGGGGTGAGCTCCTGTTGCTTGTCCCAGTTTCTGCCAACCTAGCAGTTCGAAAGCATGTAAAAAATGCAAGTAGAAAAATAGGAACCACCTTTGGTGGGAAGGTAACAGTGTTCCATTAAAGCCTTTGGCGTTTAGTCATGCTGGCCACATGACCACAGAGACATCTTCGGACGTCTCTTCGGCTTTGGAACGGAGATGAGCACCGCCCCCTAGAGTTGGGAACAACTAGCACATATGTGCGAGGGGAACTTTTACCTTTATGCATAGAATTATTTACTTTTGTAAGGGGTGCGAAAATATATCAGAAGCATTCTAGGGGTACGGGGTATAGAAAAGGTTGAGAACCCCTGATATATGTGTGTGTTTATGTGAGACATCATTTGCATGCAGGTAATTCCTGGTTCAGCCTGTGACATTTCAGCAGAGTTAAAAAGGAGTTTGGAGGATTTAATCCGAAGAAGACAGGATTTAGAAGAGGAAACTTGCTGGGTTAGATAAAAAAATTAATTTGACATTGGTAGGGCTGGAGTCTTTGGGAAGATTAAGTTTGAGGCCTGGGGTTTATTCCCAACCAACTCTACTTTGAGAAAGTACAGCTTGTGGCAATAACTAGATAGCCTTGTGCCAAATTCATTTGATTTCTCATTTGCAACTTTACCTAGGAGAAGCAGATTTGGCTTCCGCTGTACTTTCTCTAGCTGCAAACTGACTAGGCTTCTGTTATGAATCCTATTTGGGGTGGCATATGTATGTGCCAAAGACGTTTTTAGACAATAAAAGGGAAACCAGATTGCTCTTTTTTGAAAGTCCATCCCACTTGATGATGAGTGTTTTGTGACTGGATACACATTCGATGACAGCAAGATCATAAGCACCCCTAAGATTCCCTATTCCCTATTCCCAAGGGCTGAAAAATGGAGAAATCAGATTCACTTAACAACCGTGCTACTAATTTAAAAACTGCAGTGATTTACTTAACAACTGTCACGGTGGCAGTTGATACACCCAGGCTTATGGTCATGGGTGATTTTAACTTGCCATCCGTTGGTGAAATGTCTGGGATGGCTCAGGAGTTCATGGCTTCCATGACGGCCATGGACCTGACCCAGTTAGTTCATGGCCCCACTCACGGGGTGGGGGGACACACTCTAGACTTGATTTTTGTCTCTGGCCAGTGGTTGAGTGATCTTATTATAGGGGATATAGACATGGAACCCTTGTCATGGTCAGATCACTCACTCCTTCGTCTGGACCTTCGTACCGCTACACCCCGCTGCAGGGAGGTGGACCCAATTAGATGTGTCTGCCCCAGGTGCCTGATGGATCCTGATAGGTTCCAGACAGAGCTTGGGCCAATTCCTGATGATCTGGCACACGACTCGGCCGAGGACCTGGTAGCTGCGTGGGATTGGGCGGTTGGTGTGGCCTTGGATCAAGTCGTGCCTTTGCGGCCTCTGACCCGGTGTCGATCCCACGCGGCTCCTTGGTTCACTGAGGAGCTGAGGGAGATGAAACGCCGGAAAAGACGCCTAGAGAGCGGTTGGAGGGCCAGTCGCGCTGAATCTGACCGAACATTGGTAAGGTCGCATATTAAGACCTACCTAGTGGCTATTGCATCATCAGGGAATCGTCCGGCTGCCCTGTTCAGGGTAACCCGCTCCCTGCTCCACCTGGGAGCGCGGGAGGATCCCTTGGAAGGCAGGGCGGAGGATTTCAGACAATACCTGCATGACAAAATCGCTCAGATCCGGGGGGACTTGGTCTCTGACTGGGTAGATCAGGGCAGGGTGACGAGGAATAGTCTTGAGAATGTTATTTGGGTGGAGTTTGATGCTGTGACTCCCGATGATGTGGACAGGATTTTGGGGAGACTTAGTGCGGCCACATGTTTATTGGTCCCTCCTGGTTGGTACTGGCCTCCTGGGAGGTTACACGAGGCTGGCTCCAGGGTGTTATCAATGCTTCATTGAGTGAGGGTCACTTCCCCGCGGCCTTGAAAGAGGCGGTGGTGAGGCCTCTCCTCAAGAAGCCATCCCTGGATCCGGCAATATTGGCCAACTACCGTCCTGTCTCCAACCTTCGCTTTCTGGCGAAGGTTGTTGAGGGTGTGGTCGCGTGACAGTTTCCGCAATTCCTGGAGGAAACATCCTATCTGGATCCATTCCAGTCTGGTTTCAGGCCTGGACACAGCACGGAAACGGCATTGGTCGCGTTGGTTGATGATCTCTGGAGGGCTCGGGACAGGGGTTGCTCCTCTGTTCTGGTCCTGTTAGACCTCTCAGCGGCTTTTGATACCATCGACCATGGTATCATGCTGCACCGGTTGGAAGAGTTGGGGATGGGGGGCACCATGTTACGGTGGTTCTCCTCCTTTCTCTCCAACCGGTCGCAGTTTGTGTTGGCAGGGGGGCAGAGGTCGACCTCGAGGCCTCTTATATGTGGAGTGCCTCAGGGGTCGGTCCTCTCGCCCCTCCTGTTCAACATTTATGTGAAGCCGCTGGGCGAGATCATCCGTGGCTTTGGGGTGAGATACCATCAGTACGCTGATGACACTCAGCTGTACATCTCCACCCCAGGCCACCCCAACGATGCCCTTGAAGTGATGTCCCAGTGCCTGGAGGCTGTACGGATCTGGATGGGGAGGAACAGGCTCAAGCTCAACCCTTCCAAGACTGAGTGGCTGTGGTTCCCGGCATCCTGATATAGTCAGTTGACTCCATCACTGACTATTGGGGGCGAGTCTTTGGCCCCCAAAGAGAGGGCTCGCAATCTGGGAGTCCTCCTGGATACGCAGCTGTCCTTGGAGGAACATCTGACGGCTGTGACCAGGGGGACCTTTTGTCGGGTTCGCCTGATCCGCCAGTTGCGGCCCTTTCTTGATCGGGATTCCCTGTGCACAGTCACTCATGCCCTCGTAACCTCTCGCCTTGATTACTGCAACGCTCTCTACATGGGGCTCCCCTTGAAGAGCACCCGGAGGCTCCAACTGGTCCAGAATGCAGCAGCGCGGGTAGTGACGGGAGCAGCATGGCGCTCCCATGTAACACCGCTCCTGCGTGAACTGCACTGGCTCCCGGTGGTCTTCCGGGTGCGCTTCAAGGTGTTGGTTGTCACCTTTAAAGCGCTCCATGGCATAGGGCCTAGCTATCTTCGAGACCGCCTGCTGCCACCGACGACCTCCCATCGACCCGTGCGCTCCCACAGAGAGGGCCTCCTCGGGGTGCCATCAGCCAAACAATGCAGGCAGGTGACCCCCAGGGGGAGGGCCTTCTCTGTGGGGGCACCCACCCTCTGGAATCAGTTGCCCCCAGAGATAAGGAGAATCCATGACCTCAGTGCCTTCCGCCGGGCCCTTAAAACCTTCTTTTTCCAACAAGCCGGGCTGGCCTAATTCTTTTTAAGTGTTTTTAATTGTTTTGTTTATCGTTTTAATTAATGGGGCCATATTTATATATATATTTTTAACTGTTTTTTAATATTTGTACTTGATGTTTTTATTTGGCTGTTCACCACCCTGAGTCCTCAGGGAGAAGGGTGGAATACAAATTCAAAATAAAATAAAAATAAAATAAAATAAAATAAACTGTGGCACGAAAGATCGTAAAACAGATCAAAACTCATTTAAGAATTCTCTCGCTTAGCAACAGAAATGTTTGGCTCAATTGTCGTAAGTCAAAGTCAACTGCATTCCCAGTTTACTGGGATGAAGGCGAAGATCCTGATGGTGGCCCTATTAATCCCCAAGGTAACTTGACCTGTAATTGAAAAATACATCCTTACCAGTGCCCATTTTGGCAAGAGGCCTTTGAGGCTTGCCGTAGAGCAATACCTGGAAAGCCATGGGCGCTCCATTTGTGGGGAATAAGCTGTAAATAGGGACCACCAGAGATAGGCCTTCTTTCTCAGAGCAGATAAGCCTGCAACAAGTATGTGGGGAAAATTAACTCTCTGTTTTGGTTGACTTTGATTTCAGCACTTTGACTTACCTAGAACTTAAATCCAGGTTTATTTATTTATTTGGATTTTTATGCTGCCTTTATTATTTTTATAAATAACTCAAGGTGGCAAACATACATAATACTCCTTCCTCCACCTATTTTCCCCCAACAACAACCCTGTGAGATGGGCTGGGCTGAGAGACAGTGACTGGCCCAAAGTCACCCAGTCAGTTTTCATGTCTAAGGCAGGACTAGAATTCACAGTCACCTGATTTCTAGACCAGCTAACTAAATCCATTGAACTATTAGTGAAAAGGCCCTGGACCGATTAGTGAGGGTTTTTTCTTCTTCTTACAATAAATGTAGAGCAGTCAACTCAGTATTACAAAAAAACGTGGACTGTTTTTTTTTTTAAATAATGCCAATATATATAGCATACTATTTATACCTACTAAGCAAATGATCAGAGTTCCCATTCCTTTGAGTAACAGTTGCTATAGTATAGGTCAATAAATGGAGGAAGCTTAAAATTATCTGTGCTGATTGGGTCATCCTGGTGATGGAAATGGAAAATAGACTAGATTTATTCTTGGTCTAATCAAATTTCATCTTCTGCTGACTGAGTGGTACTTTTCATTTTAAGCTACTCTTGGGCAGATGGGGAAAAAAATCAGATACAAAACCAACTGAACATGATTCCCAGTAACTAGATGATTCGGTACGGGGAGATACATCAGATTAAACACCCTGGGAGCTTCTCTGTAGGATGATAATGAGGATGATAATATCATTAAACTTGTATGCTTCCCAATTCTCAACGATTCTGGGCAACTCACAACAATGAAAGAAATGACATGTATAAAACATCAAAAAGAAAGATAAAAGATGGCATGTGCAATGAAATGAGGGGCTCTTCATGGCTCTTCTAAATCATAGCAGAATGGGGAGACATCTGGATCTTGGGATGGGGCAATCTCATTCCAGAGGGCAGGCACTGCTACAGATAAGATGCGCTTCTGAAGTCCCAACAGTTGACATTGTTTAGTCCAAGGAACCCCAGAGTGCATCAATCCTGCTGGATTGAATGGACTGGGCATATGTTTTGGGAGCCAGGTGGTCTCTCGGTTAATCAGGCCCTATGCCATGTAAGGGTTTATAGGTAACAATCTGTGGGATAAAGAATGGCAGAAGCGAGGGTTGGGATTAAAAGAGGTATCAGCCTAGAGTCTTTATGTAGCCACAAATGACTCAATCCTCCTTGAGTGCTGTTGACTCTTAATTTAACTCTAAGCAGGTGCCCACCACTAATTGAGAAGATTCCTGTGCACAGGCTATAGCAATAAATCAGCTTAATAGATCCTTCATGTGTCGGTCTTTCACGCCTGACATAACCAATCCTTTGAATTGCACCCAGAATCAAATTTGCAACGGTGACTTTAACTACCACAGGTGACACAGAAATGGGAAAGGGGTGCCGTTTCTGTGGCAGTGGGTGTAGCAAGCTATACCAGCAATGCATGCTTCAGCTAAAAGGCATAATTTCTTTTAAGAAACAACCTGGCAAAGCTATCTGCAGTTGGCTGTGAGTTTGAATAATGTTGCCATCCAAAATAGCACACTTAGACCTATGAATGTCAGTAGTTCCTAAAATAATAATCCTCTGAATCTGTTGTATCCAAATTATCAGGTCATGCCTTTGTAGCATGTTTAATCTTTCAATCAATCTGGGCATTTGAAGAGAGGACCTGGAGGGATATACATTTGCAAATTTCTCCAGGCATGGAAGGTGGTGAGAGAACAACATCTGCATCCGTCTATAAATAAATTACCCTCCCATGTAGTCCTTAGAAATATTGCTGCAGTTGGCCTGCTGTGTAATTTGAACAGTAACTGAACCAATCTATTTCCCTCTCTGTCCTGCACCCCTTCCTATATTCGGGGGCAATTAAAATGGCACAGTGAGATAGAGTCTTCCATTGCACTCTGGCACCCTCTCACTGGTGGTTTATAACAAATGGGCTTTCTCCTTCTATTTTTCCCCTCCCAAATTCTAGTCTTGAATGAGAAAACCTTTACCCTGTTGATCTATTTTTAATCCCCCGGGAATATCAGAGGTAAAAAATAAAGAATATTTAGATTATTGGTGGGTTATGTATTGTATTTTACTCATTACATCTTTATCCTGCCTTTACAGATAATCCTCGATTTACAACAGTTCACTTAAAAAGATTACTGTAAAAAGTGATCTTATGACCATTTTTCAGTTTTTCACAGTTTCAACCTTTGCAGCAGGGGTGAAATCTAAAATTTGTTACTATCGGTTCTGTTGGCATGGCTTGGTGGTGGTGGGTAATGTGACTGGGTGGGCGTGGCCAACTTTTTTTTTTTTTTTACTTTTAAAAGCATTTTTTCTACAACCTTAAGAGTTTGCAGAAAAAAATGTTTTTAGAAGCCTCTGACGATCAGGCAAGTCAGCTGGGATCGCCAGAGGCTTTTAAAGGCATTTTTTTTCCTACAACCTCTTCGGCCAAAAAGGTTGCAGAAAAAAATGCTTTGAAAAGCCTCTGACGATCCCAGCTGAGCCACATGATCATCAGAGGTTTTTTTTTTAAACTTTTAAAAGCATTTTTTCGGCCGAAGAGGTTGTAGAGAAAATGCTTTTAAAAGTAAAAAAAACACCCTCTGATGATCGCATGGCTCAGCTGGGCATGGGGAGGGGGGGTGCAGGGATTTTTGCTACTGGTTCTCCGAACCACCCGCCGCCATCGCTACCAGATTGAGTGATCCGGTCCGAACCGGGAGCATTTCATCCCTGCTTTGCAGCATCCCCATGATCACGTGATCACAATTCAGATGCTTGGGCAACTGGTTCATACTTACGACGGTTGTAGAGTCCAAGGGTCATGTGATCGCTTTTTTGCAACCTTCTCACAAGCAAAGTCAATGGGGAAGCCAGATTCACCTAACAACCATATTACTAATTTAACAACTGTCGTGAGTCACTTAACAACTGTGGCAAGAAATGTTGTAAAATGGGGCAAAATTCCCTTAACAAATTCTCACTAAACAAGATACATTTTGGGCTCAATTGTGTTCGTAAGTTGAGGACTACCTGCATTAAGCAACTTGAAGCAGTGAACACACATAATATTCCTTCCTCCTCCTATTTCTCCCACAGCAACCTTGTGAGTAAATTGGACTGAGAGAGCGAGAGAGACTGGGCCAAGGCCACCCACCTGACATCATCCCTAAAGCAGGACTAGAACTCACCATCTCCTGTTTTCTAGCCCGATTCCTTAACCACTAAACCAAACTTGCATATCTTTTTTCATTATCGCAGAGGTTGAATTCTTACCAAGATCCAGGGTGACCCTTCATTAGTTTACGCTTGAAATCCTTTACAGCTTTGCAGTGAGTGGATATTACCTCATCCTTCTTTCATAATCACTAGATAAATTAGCCCAATTTTGTAATGGTGTTAATAGTTAAAAAATTATCATGTCTCCCTTAATGAGATAAATAGAGGCTGTGCCTCATTACCTACAATGTGAAACAGGTACAATAGTGCAATTTTGTGCAAGTTTTCACTGCAAACAGGTGCACTGTGTTTAATGGGGCTTGGTTCCAGGTAAGAATGCATAAGATTAAGAACAAATCAGAAGCAGCAGCCAAGAAATGCTTCTTCTCTCCTGCTCTTATTGCCAATAATAAACTACTGAATATAAAAGAAGAATTTATTGTGTGATTTCCAGGCTCAAGAAGGAATATTTTTGTCTTAATGTCTTAATTTTATAAGTATAGACATCTCTCAACAATTGGCAAAGTAGTTCTAAACTCTGGTTGTAGGTTTGCCTAGTAACACTGGATGGGGAGGAACAAGCTCAGGCTCAATCCTTCCAAGACTGAGTGGCTGTGGCTCCCGGCATCCCGATATAGTCAGTTGACTCCATCACTGACTATTGGGAGCGAGTCTTTGGCACCCACAGAGAGGGCTCGCAATCTGGGAGTCCTCCTGGATACGCAGCTGTCCTTGGAGGAACATCTGACGGCTATAACCAGGGGGACCTTCTGTCAGGTTCGCCTGATTCGCCAGTTGCGGCCCTTTCTTGATCGGGATTCCCTGTGCACAGTCACTCATGCCCTCGTCACCTCTCGCCTTGACTACTGCAACGCTCTCTACATGGGGCTCCCCTTGAAGAGCACCCGGAGGCTCCAACTGGTCCAGAATGCAGCAGCGCGGGTAGTGATGGGAGCAGCATGGTGCTCCCATGTAACACCGCTCCTGTGCGAGCTGCACTGGCTCCCGGTGGTCTTCCGGGTGCGCTTCAAGGTGTTGGTTATCACCTTTAAAGTGCTCCATGGCATAGGACCTAGCTATCTTCGAGACCGCCTGCTGCCACCGACGACCTCCCATCGACCCGTGCGCTCCCACAGAGAGGGCCTCCTTGGGGTGCCATCAGCCAAACAGTGTACGCTGGTGACCCCCAGGGGGAGGGCCTTCTCTGTGGGGGCACCTACCCTCTGGAATCAACTGCCTCCAGAGATAAGGAGAATCCAAGACCTCAGTGCCTTCCGCCGTGCCCTTAAAACCTTCCTTTTCCAGCAAGCCGGGCTGGCCTAATTTTTTAAGCGTTTTTAAGTGTTTTGTTTATTGTTTTTAATTAATGGGGCCAAATTTATATATGTATATTTTTAACTGTATTTTAATATTTGTACTTGATGTTTTTACTTGGCTGTTCACCGCCCTGAGTCCTCAGGGAGAAGGGCGGTATACAAATTCAAAATAAAATAAAAAATAAATAAAATAAATAAATAAATAAAATAAAACACCAGAGCTACAGAATTTGTGTAATTCCAACTTCCATTTAATGTACTATAAAGACTGAGCTGGTTTAACTCAGAGGTTAAAAAATTAAGACTTTCTTAGGTGGCCTTAGAAAAGGGACTTCTTCCAAGTCTCAGCTTCTACTTTACAATAGTGAAGAAATTATAATGCTGAGGTCCTTTAGAGGTTTATTATAAGAACAGTAAGGCATGCAAAGTGCTTTGAAAATGGAAAATGTTGTCAAAATCATCACTACTTATTTGGGGTATTTTTTTACATTATAACTATAGAGGCATTATTCATCTCTACCTAGAGGTAGAGGTAGGGGAAGACAGTCTTGGTAAACCATCTAATGCGGGGATGAATGTTGCACAAAAACAGTGTCTTCACAGGTCAGATGGCCTAAACACACATCTCATCTTTTATAGCAGCCACACGTCCATGTTGTGTTAGACATTGCTCTGCTCTGCAGGGAAGGGTCTGGGTTGGGTGCTGTCTGTTGTGGAAGGGCAATTGTCAAGTTGTGGAGACAGGTCTACTTTTTCATTCTCTCACTTGTCTGCTGGCCTTCTGGCACAAATGTGGAGATTTTTTGCATTGGCTGATGGCAGCAGAAGAATAAAGTGATAGCTCACTGACTAAAATTGTATTTAAACTGTGATTTGGGAGGGGAGAGCAGAAATCTTTAACTGATAGAGGAGAACATTTGTAGCTCAGGGTTGAAATGAAGGGTCCTTGGTGCTCTCTGAGCTTGGTTGTTTTCTTACAGATGTTTCCTTACCCAAATTAAGTAACTTCATCCATGCTAGTCTGAAATCATTAAAAGTATGTTTAATTCTAGAGTCTGATGCATTTACGATTTTGATTAGCTTTAGTTCTTAATCGTATTCTACATTTATTTGGGGGCTATCGGATTGTTAGAAAAAAGAATGTGGCGGGAAGAGCTTGAGAGAGGGTCACCATTCACTTTAATTACACGAATGTATGACATCGTAATAGGGTAATATGAAATAAACATCTCTTGCTTCCAAAGATTTACATATAGTCCTCAAGATATGACCGTAATGATTCCTGCTCATTACGGTCACATGTCATGACAGTCATTAGGTGAAGCATCTCATCTACTTATCCTCCCCATCCCTTCTCTCCCCAATGATTCATTAAATGAATGTGCAGGTTGTTAAACGGACTTGTGGGGTGCCTCAGGGGTGCGGGAGGCCTTTGGAGGCCCAGCACAGGCCTAGGGATGCCAGCCCTGGCCCTCCCAAGGACTTCACCCACTCTCCGAGACTTCCCATGCTCCATTTCCTGTCCTTTGGGTCCCCCCCACAGTCCTTAGGCCTGTTTTTCTTACCACCAGGCCAAACACCCTCCTCCTCACTTACCTTCTGAAGAACTCTGAGACCTTCCAAGTGTTGGAATTTGCATGGCTACATGGTGCAATTCTGGAAGCGGCCACCATTTTGTTCTGCTCACAATAAGGCGGCTGTGTTTGGGTCACCATCCTGCAGCCCAGGGACAAATTGCTTTGTTCTGCTGCGTTAATAAGGTCTACACAGAACTACAGAAGCTTTCTGCAGCATTCCGAAGCTTCTTCAGACCTATGAAGACTTCATTAAGGCAGCAAAACAAAGCATTTTTTCTGGAGGCCACCATTCCCGCCCCCCTCCATTACAAGGGGGGAGAAAATGGTGGCTGCATTCAGGTCACCACCGCATGGCCCAGGGACACATGGCCTGCCCTCCTTCCCCAACATGAAGTCCAGAGAGATTCAAAAAGTAAGGGTGATGGGCAGGGGTGGGTTCTAATTTTTTTTACGACCGGTTATGTGGGTGTGGCTTATTTTGTGGGCGTGGCTTGATGGTCATGTGACAATTCTTTAGGATTTAGCAGCGGTACTCTGCCAGGCTTTTAACTGCTTGCAGAGCTGTACCGGTCTACCCATTTATTTTTGCAGGCACTGGTCTACCCTTTTTTTTTTTTTTTTTTGCAGGCACTGGTTTACTCATGTATTTTTGCAAACACTGGTCTACCCATTTATTTTTGCAGGCACCAGTCTACTCATGTATTTTTGCAGGCACTGGTCTATCCATTTATTTTTGCAGGCACCTGTCTACTCATGTATTTTTACAGGCACCAGTCTACCCATTTATTTTTACAGGCACCGGTCTACCCATTTATTTTTGCAGGCACCGGTCTACTCATTTGTTTTTGGAGGCACTGGTCTACCACCAAACTGCCTTTTACCACTGATCAGCTGTAGGGTGGCCCTTTGAAGCCCCACCGCAAGAGTTTAAACAGTTTTTTTTCCTCTAGCCATCAGCTGGGAGTCAGGAGGCAGCAATAGATTGGGGATGGGGCCAAATAAAAGGTAAGAATAATGCAGGGGGGTGGGAGGCACGGGGGTGGGGGGGCAGAACCAGTTCGGTGATGTCATATTGTCACCGTTACCAGCTCAGCGGAACCGGGCCGAACCGGGAGGAACCCACCACTGGTGATGGGTGTGTGGGGAGGAGGCCTAAGCACTGCAGGGTCCTGGCCATGTGGGATGGGTTGAAGATTGAAGAGCTCTGGTAGCGCAGCAGACTAAAGCACTGTTATTAACATCAGCTGCCTGCAATTACTGCAAGTTCAAATCTCACCAGGCTCAAGGTTGACTCAGCCTTCCATCCTTTCTAAGGTAGGTAAAATGAGGACCCAGATTGTGGGGGCAATAAGCTGACTTTGTATAAAAATAAACAAAAGTATGAAGGCTATTACTTAACGCATTGTAAGCTGCCCTAAGTCTTTGGAGAAGGGCGGCATATAAACCAAATAAAAACAAAAACAAAAACAGGTACATGGGGAGGCACTGCAGCGTCCCTGTGGTGGGTCATAAGGGTGAATGATCACAGTCCCACTGCAACCGTCATAAGTTTAAAACAGGGTCGTATATAGTTTTTGGGGAGGGCTGTTGTAACTTTGAACAGTCATTAAATTATCTGAGGACTACTTGTACATCTTACATCTTCTCTGGAAGGTGCAGGGTGGCAAGAAATAGCCTAACTATTATTTTCCTGCTTAAACATTCAAGAAGAAATGCCTATTGCCCCTGAGGCAGAAAAATCGCAGCCCACTAGTCATTTTACTAACAATTCCTGTATTCAGTTAATTAAAATGAATTCCTGGATTGGACTGGATGGAACTGACTTTGAAAAAGATGTGCATAGTATTGTATTGTTAGCATTACTTGATGTGGCTAGCTACACATAGTCCAAACAAGCTTTGCGTGTGTGTTCAACAAATCTGATTTTTTAAAAAGTATTAAATCTGCTTCCAGAAGGGGACATTTCTGTTAGATAGGAATGAATGCTCATGATCCCCTTGATAGGAAACTTCCAGTAATTGTTTGGTGTGAAACGACCACAGCTTGGAATATTATATGCAAGAGTCAATCTGGGTCGGTCACCGGACCAGAGGTTTATTCTTCCGAGCTTTCAGACTCATGCTTGGACCCATCCTTGGGGAACCTTTCTCTAGCAGAACGTAGAACTTCACTCTAGTTTTTCTTTGAAGACATTTCATTTCTCATCCAAGAAGCTGACGTCTTCAAAGAAAAACCAGAAAGTCAAGTTGCCTCTTGAAAAAGCACCTTTGGGACAACGATGATCTGGATGACTGAGAATCTCCATAGACAACTCTGTAGCAGATTCTTCTAGAAGTTCCCTGAGGATGGACTCCACCACAAGTCCGAAAGATTGGAAGACTAAACCTCTGGTCCCAGTGACTGACCCAGATTGCAACATTATCCTGGGACATGTGTATATGCCTTCATTAGTGCCTTTACCTTGGCCATTTGGAGTCAGATTTTATTTCCTATCCATAGCCCTGATTGTTCTTCCAGTGGAAAATATATTTTACCACAGAAGGCTAGGGTTTCACATGGATTTCTGGATAGGGAATGAGACATAGGGAATGAGGCAAGGACATAAAAAGAGCATTGCTGAACTGTACCTGTGGCGTGCTGAGATTTTCCTTTTGTTGAAGGGTTTCCCCACCCCCCACCCCCACTTTATGTGTGTGTGAGTTTTTCTGGCAGCACGATCAGAATAATTTAGACTGGGAGAGTGTTAAAAATGCTTTGGAAGCTGCAGATTTCTTACTCCTGCCTGTATTATGGGCTGCTTATAAATAGAGGAAAGTGTGATAAATCAGTTGGTCAAGAGCATTTTCTTTGAGAAGGCTAGGGGCTTGCATCTGAGCTATTTTAGGCTGCATGTGGGAAGCTTACACAGCTATCATTTCCCATAAACAAATATTATTTTAAAGTCTCTAAACAGGTAGGAAACTGTTAGATTGGAGACCAGGTTAATGTAAAACGTGGGTTTTCTACATCTAGGTATTACAGTATTCATTTTTTTTTACATAGAGAAGCAATAAGTGCTGCGAATCTCCATCTACTATCTGACACGGTAAAATTTGCAGGCAGGTTTGCCACCTGATCTGCTATTAAAGTAAGGCTGAGAGTTATGCAGATTGTTTCCATCCAGTCCCATGCTCTGGTCATCCTAATATCTGGTTCCAAGATAGCTTTTTCCTTTTGCTGGATGAGCTAATGCCACAGACAGTAACTTGTTTTGCATGCACTTCTGATGTGCCTGGTACAGTTAACCTGCTTGAGAATTCTCATACTTTCAGTTGGCACCTGCTGGCTATTTCAAAAGAAAAAAAAATTATCCCTATGGTTTCACTGATATATCCCGTTACACAGAAAATCAGCTTCTTTTCTTCTAATAGTAGGGTTGTAAAGCAAGTATTCCTGGGAAAGCATGGACAGTTATTCCCTCCAATGACTTGCAGGGTCAATCAGTTAGCATGTGGCTTATGATACATAAGCAATTTTCAGGCACAGAAGATCAAGTCTACACGTCGTTAAATTAAACTGATTTATTACTACTCTTGTCTATGCACAGGAATAACCTCAACTAGCAATTAGCACCTACTTAGAAAAGGCTCAATAAAATTCAAGGGTGTTGGACTTAGTCCACTTGTGGCTATGTAGAGATCCTAGACTAATCCCTCTTTTCTCTCCCCCCGCCCCAGGTTCTGTCACTTCTTCTCCCACATGATGTATCAAAAGTCCTTTCTCCTGATTCTGAACAGCATTTTCACACTGCTTCACAATTATCCTCCTTTCCTCTCTATCAGTTAGTGAGCACACTCTTTAACTGCCATCGGAAGGAGCACCAGGAACAGCTAACTGATGCCCTGCCACCTTCCTTGCTCTTCCTTGCCATTATTTTTATGGTGAAATAAAATATGAAATCCAGTCCACCACTGTCCAAATGAAGCAGCAAAATGTTCTCTTGGCATAGCTGAAGGGAATGAGGTGATGGAGGCTCAGGGTGGAAATCCAAGAAGCTGTGAGTGTGCAGAGCCCCAAAATCCATTCCATAGGATGCCCTACAAAATGTGTGCTAGCTTTCTTCTGACCATACTCAATTTCCCAAGCTGACAGGAACATCAAAGTTTCATGAGGATGCTGAAAGATGGCATATCTGAAATTAGAGCCACTTCTCCATATAGGTAGCAATAATGGAAGAAATCACAGTGGACTGATTTCAGAGTTAACACATGTAAAAAAAAAGGTAGTCTCCTTCAACTTAAACTCAGTTGCTGATAACTTCATAGATATGCCTTTCTTGGCAATACCATGGCAGGGTTGCAATTGTACTATTATGAAAGAGACTGTTTCATTGAAGGCGCCACTGTTTCAAAAAAGCTCTTTTTAGGGAAGTGGCCATTCATGGGGTTATCTTGTTTGTCACTATGCCAAACTTTTAAAAAGAAAACATCCTAGACTTGCTTCCTCACTCCAGATTTATTCTTTATTACTGTATCTGTTGCTTGTCTTAGCATTCTGCATTTTAATTTGTTGTGCTATGCAGTCTTGCTTAATGGGCGTTTATCATGCTTTTCCAATTTTTAATGGTCCTTTAAATTGTATTGGTTTATTGTTTGGTTTTTCACTTGTGTATGGCATTGTGAGACCTTAGCATTCTCATTCTAGGTTCTGTTCAAGCTGTACATCACAGCTTTAGAATGAGGATTCTAAGATTCTAGAACATGATGCATAAATGAAACTGTGACAGGAACTTTGTCTAGTGTTTAAGATATCAGGCTAGAACCAGGACACTGAGTTCTAGTCCCACCTTAGGCATTAAGGCTGGTTGGGTGACTGTCAGCCAATCATTCTCTCTCAGCCCAACTCATCTTACAGGGTTCTTGTAATGGAAATAGGAGGAAGAGGATTAGGCATGTTCACTATTTTGAGTTATTTATAAAAAATAATAATGGAGGGATTAAAAAAACAAATGCAGTAATCCATTACAATTGACAGAAATTATTAAAATCTGGGGATACGTGACACAATTCACAATTCAATTTCAAAATTATAAACTTGGGAACCAACTAATTCCCACCTTGAAGAAAAATATGAATGTATTTATTTATTCCTCACCATCATTATAAAATATCACAGTTTTGAATATATGGAATGAAAGCTTAGCTCAGCCTTCTTCAACTTGAGCATGCCGTTTGAAGATTGTTGGGGTTGCAATTCAACATTTCTGATGGAAAAATTTGGGGAAGACCGACTTTGAGCATTAAGCCACAGGCAAAACAAAGCTTTCCTATCATTCCTTCAGGAGAAGGTGCGGTATATAAATTCGAAATAAAAATAAAATAAAAATAAATTCCTTCCCTCCTCAGTCTGTCAACCATCAAAATCACCAGTGAAGGCTGAATGTAACTCTAGTGTAGTTGGACTACTACAGAAAATCGGAAGTATTGAAAAATGGGGATATTCAGGCAAATATGTGGGCCCTTGAATCCTATCATAGCTATGGTACATGGTGTGTTCATGTTCAATAGCTTTATATTACTATAGGGTGTGTGAATATGTACACATACCATACTTCCATGTGACAGATTAAGACAAGGACTAAAATAAAGGTTAATGGCTATTAGCTCAGTTTCAACAATAATTCATCAATCATTATTCTAAATCCCCAAGAGGCACCAATTCTATTCTGTGCAAGCTTTTCTATTCTTCAGAAATTCTTCATTAGGCAAGAAGGCAAACAAAGGGAAAAGGAAGAAGGATAGTGGCTGATAGTCAAGAGAGGAGTTCTTCATATAGTTAAGTCAGAAGATGGAATGTGGGTGTAGGTTGCAGATGTTTAAATTAGACTTTCTTGGGTTGCTGAAATGGTGTCAGGTTGCTTGCTATTCATGTAGCTGAGGTTACCTTCATTGTTAACAGTGCACTTCTTCTATTTTAGTTTAAAATAATTTCTTTTTAAAAATGGAATATCTATAAAATGTGGGCTGCTTCAAAGAATAAGATCAGAAGTTTGGACCAGAATCAAATTTAGCAGAAACTATCTTAGCTTACTAAAAATTAATGCATTCAGGACCAAGGACAGCTCCACGCAGATATTAGAACTTGCATTCAAATGACTACAGTTACTGTACTTATTTTAGCTACTAGCAAGCTTTTAACACTTATGAAAGAAAGAAAAAAACGTTTCCCCCCACTCTATATTTTTCATGTACAATTCACAATATGGCAGTAGGATCTTAAGCTTTATAAAGAAATGATTATTAAGGTTAAATCAGTTAAGACAGCACAATAATCAAACAAAACAAAAGCTGGCTAAATTGGTAGAAGCCCATTTTAGTTGTGAAAGGAAAATTTAACTACTGGAGCTGACATTTAAGGACATGCTGGCTTATTTTAAAAACTATTTTAGTAACATAATCTTTGCTACAATATGGAGTGAAAATGAAAGATGTTAAAGATGGTCTTTTAAAAAAAAAAAATAGTGAGCTTTCTTGTGTTAACTGCAAGTATTCCTGCCTCTTTACTAGATGAAAAAATGCAGTGGTGTTGACTTTGCCAATAGATTAGTACAAAAGTTGTACAAAATAATATAATACATTCAATTAAATCCATTAGAAGACAGATGATACACTATAATATTTCAATATGATCAATAAAACGACAGATAAAGTTTATTCTGAAGACTCGTACCTTGGGAGATAAGAACACTTTCAGCTTGTTTATCTTTCCTATGAAGGTACCCATCAGGTTTTGCATTGCTTATGGTGGGCTGGATGTTCCCCCCCAAAAAAAGTGATATCTACTTCTTTTGGCAATGCTTTGTACACTTTACTTATACATATATTGCATCAGTACTGTGGGAAGCAGTTATTTGAAAAAGTCTTCAATGAAGATGTTTGTTCTTATGCATCTTCACAGAAACTGAGTTTTAGTTGTCCTCATTTTACTGATGTGTGCTTACTCCCTGATTTATTTGGTGGGGGTGGAGAGGGGGGGCTCCAAAAGAATGCTTTTCCTTTCTCTTCCAAGTTACATATGTCCATTATGCTAAGTCGAAGTAGGATCCTGCCTAAAGTTCAATACTTAAAATGCACTCACCTTACCTTAGATGGATTCTCCTTTCTGGACTCTGGGGTGCTTGGCAGAAAGTACTATGACTGAAAAGCAGCGTGAGGAAACACTAACTGCCAGCTCAGCAGCAAATACTGTAGCTGCACATACCAGCACCACAAACACAATTAGTTGCGCTTCTTTTTAAAGCCTACTGCTGACCTAAGAATGTGCGTGGACTTCAATTAAACAGGTTTATCTTGCTCCTTCCATTGCACCCTTTGAAATGTTCTTGTAATGGCAAATACGGTGGCTTCTTCCTTCTTCATCAGGCTACTTAAAAAAACATTAAGATGGGAAGTGATGTTCTGAATGGAAATTGACAGATAGAAAGTTGGCAAATGACCACCTCCACACTCTCACCATATTTTAAAGAAATTCCAGGTAACACATAATGATAGTGTAAATTGAGAGAGACACAGCATCAGACTTTCTTACACTGGCATTACTTTTTTAAAATGTCTTTGTTAAATGTGCATCCTACCCTTATCCAGAAACACACGAGTGTACTTATTGCTTTTTCCAAATGTCCTCTGAAGTAACAGCACTGTGATGTCCAAAGTGAACTTTGATTTATTTGGAGTTTGAACTTGGCTGTCCTTGGTTCTTGTCCAATACCTGAACCCCTATACCAGTGTTTCTCAATCTTAACAACTTTAGGACATGGGGAATATAACTCCCAGAATTCCCCAGCCAGCCAACTCCCAAGGAATTCTGGGAGTTGAAGTCTACATGTCTTAAAGTTGCTAAGGTTAAAAAACGCTACTCTACACCAAACTGGCTCTCTAAAACCATTTCCCTGTGATAGCTTACATTCTTTGGTTTTTGCCCTGTACTCACTCTTCAGCGAATCTGTGCAGTATAATTGGTTGTATTTAAAGCTTGTTAGATGTGTGTGCCATGGCTGCTCTAAAAGTGTCTCTTACACAACATGTTTCTTTCCTGTAGTCATAACAATTAGAAGCTTCTCTTCAAAACGAGTAGTTTCCATCCTTCTGTTTCTACAATAGATGTGTAATGTATAACTGTTGGGGGCTAATAGATTTTATATTCCAGTTGAATAGCTGTGAATGCAGAATCAAAATCTCCAGCTGATGTCCTAACAGTCCTCTGCATCAGTTTTGTACTACATGATGCAAATATTATTGATGCAGGGGTGAAAACCAGCAGGTTCTGACAGGTTCTGGAGAACCAATAGCGGAAATTTTGAGTAGTTTGGAGAACCGGCAAATACCACCTCTGGCTGGTCCCAGAGTGGGGTGGTAATGGAGATTTTGCAATATCCTTTCCCCAGGAGTGGGGTGGGAATGGAGATTTTACAATATCCTTCCCCTGCCACACCCACCAAGCCACACCACACCCACCAAGCCACGCCCACAGAACCGGTAGTAAAAAAAATTGGATTTCACCACTGTGTTGATGTATTCATTTGTGCAGGTATGATTATAAAATAGCATAGTGGCAGGGTAGAGAAAATATCAAAGCTTAATCTGAAGCGTGACAAATATGGCAGTAGTTTAGTTTGTCAACTGATTAGACTTACAACATATCAAAAGCACAAAACCAAAATAAAATACAAGTTCTCATGCCCAGGTAATATAGATAAAAGGTAATACAGTAATAAAATACCTATGTAGTGAATACAAAGAACAAACATTCAGGTAAATATGTCACCTTTACAGGATACCCTGATCTGTTCGATATTATGGGTTCTTAGCACAACTGCCTTAACTATAAACTTAGCAGTTCTGCTCACAATGCATAGATTAGTTCCTAGGAGGAAATAGGACAATTTGCAATTCAGGTCCCAGTGGGCTGTTCTTTTGAATAAAGATGCTAAGTATCGAAGCCCAAGAGGGGCATATGATTGACAATCAAAACATGAGCAACGTCTTCAGTGGCTGGAGTACCACATATACAGGTGTTCTCATGATACGACAGGTGATGGAAGCACCCATATTTGGCCATGGAAGTCAACAACTGAAATATGGCTGTAAAAATAGGCCCTTCCTGAGAATTGGCTCAACCTATCAAGGAGGTTGAGCCAATTCTCAGGAAGGGACTATTTTTACAGCCATATTTCAGTTGTTGACTGAAATATGGCTGTAAAAATAGTCCCTTCCTGAGAATTGGCTCAACCTCCTTGATAGGTATTTTTCAAACTGAAGAATGGTTTTGTTCTTAGCCAAGCCAACTTATAGATCTATTTATTTATTTTTGCTAATAACTCCATGTCAGTTTGAGGACTGATACCTAGGACTCTCTGCCTAAAAATTTCCCTTGTCTGGGAGGCAGTTTAGATGCTGGATGGAAGAAGCCATGCTGTGAAATAGCAGGCTACTAGAAGAAAACCAGCTAATGAAGGGCAGCCACTGTGGAGACCAAGAACCAAAGAGGAGTAGTGGAGAATAATAATAAGGTTATAATAAGGATTAGGAGAACAATAGCACAGCAGAACCTAGACAGGACTTTCAGCTCTGTATGCAGCCCTGTCTTTGACTTTCCAAGGCTACAGGTCACTCGTTTCCTCCTGCCATTTTGTTGCCTACTGTGCCTGGGCTTGCAAAGAATGAGGATTATCAAACTCATGGAAGGTGCCTAGGCCTGCGTGGCCACCTTTGTCCCTTTACCTCTCTCCCCCCCCTGCATTTCATCAGATGACTTCACAAGGATCCCACCAGCAATCGGCTGCTCTATAAATACCCACCCCACCCCACATTGCTAATAGTGAGTAACAGCAGCAGGCAAATTACAGAGCAGGTCTCGGAGCTCTCGTAGGCACCAAGTCAAGCAGATCTAACGGATGCACGCAGAGCCTGAAAGCTGCTGTCACCCTGGGTATAATTAGAGGGTAGTGAGGAGCTGTGTGGTGCAGTTTAAACAGGCAGCAGAAAGCGGGGGCTTCTGCCTACCCCCCCCCCATATTTTAATTGCCTCTTAATTTCAACTAGCTGCATCATGGCTCAAAATGGTGTATAACACAGCAATGGGGAGCGAGGGGCTTCAAGACAGTTTGGCTCAAAGTAGAGACCTTCTTTGGGGGGAATGGCTTTCTTGTAGGGTCAACTTGTACAATTAAGAAGCTTGCTCAGGGAAGGAAGGAAGGAAGGAAGGAAGGAAGGAAGGAAGGAAGGAAGGAAGGAAGGAAAGGAGGGAGGGAGGGAGGGCTTGAAAAGAGCAGCTGCAGGACTAGTGCTACAATAGCAAGCTAACTTGGTTTGGGGAGATAATTTTTCTACTGAATGAAAGACTATTTCCTGGCTTAGAGTGTTGAGTGCAAGCCCAGGAAAGGCATTCAATGATGTTAGGGCATAGACTTTCCTCCTTTCCACTTAGTTTGAAAAGTGCAACACCTGCCAAACTGTCTAGAGAGTGGAATAATACTTTAAAAAAAATTTTTTTTTAATAGCAATAGCACTTAGACTTATATACCGCTTCACAGTGCTTTTACAGCCTACTCTAAGGCAGTTTACAGAGTCAGCCTATTGCCCCCAACAATCTGGATCCTCATTTTACCCACCACAGAAGGATGGTGGGCTGAGTCAACCTTGAGCAACTCAGGATCAAACTCCTGTCAATCAGCAGAATTAGCCTGCAATACTGCTTGCTAATCACTGTGCCAGGGGTGTCAAACTTGATTGCATTGAGGGCCGCATCAGGGTTGTGTTTGACCTTGGGGGGCCGGGCTGAGCGTGGCCAGGTTGGGCATGGCCAGCTCAATGTCACTCATGTTGGGGGAGTCTGTGGTGGCCTGAGCACTCTGCCAGCTACAACGGGCTCCTGAGCTCTGTTTTCTGCTGCGACAGCCTCCTGCAACCCTCTGCCAGTGAAAATGGAGCTTGTGAGGGCTGCAGGCAGCCCTACCAAGCTCCCTTTTTGCTGGCAGAGGCACTGTGGGCCGGTCCTTTGCTGTTTCCAGAGAGGATCCACGGGCCAGATCTAAGTACCCCACAGGCCAGATCCAGTCCCCAGGCCTTGAGTTTGACACCACTGCACTGCGCCACCACTTTTATTCTTTTTAATAAATAACTCAAGGTTGCAAACCTATCCAACATTCCTTCCTCCTCCTCTTTTCCCCACAACAAGAACCCCATGAGTTGAGTTAAGAATGGCTGGCCCAGGTCACCCACCCAATCACAAACTCATGGCTTCTAGCCATGACTAGACCAAACTGGCTCTAGTCAGGAGGTGGAACTTCCATCCTCCTTGTCCCCTTCCTTTAACTGGTAGATGAGGAACACGTTATTGGGAACAAGCATCTTTTTGTAACTGTTCTTTCAGTTAATCAGTGTAAATTACATGGGTTGCAAACTGCAAATTTTCTTGGCACATTTTCAGTTTTGGGTGGACATTAGAAACCGACAGCAATCCTGTCAGTGAACTAAAACAACCTGCAAGTGTAGTTCAAGATCTTTGGCCTACGAACAGCTATTTATAGAGTATTTCCTCATCTGATGCTCTGATTACCATTTCAGCCTTAAGCATGTAGGTAATTATAGGTAGTTGCCTGCAGCAGTCTTTTGTAATGTTAGAACTTCTGTTGCAAAGCAGATGGAATGGCTTTTCTCTCTACCCAGTGCCACTTTAATGCAAAAAAAAAAACAAAAACAAAAACAAAAAAGAGGGAAAGATTTCTACCATGTGGGATGGGTCCCAGCGGAACTATATAAATGAATCGGCAAGAAAAATAAGCCAGCCGAGAATCAGAAAAAGTAATTGCTACGGACACGTCAATCAGCCCTTCAATGTATTCAATGGGCCAGATTTCTCCAGAGCAGGTTTTTGGTCATGTTGGTTGAGGGCAGTGGTGGGTTGCCCCTGGTTCAGACTGGTTCGCAAGAACCGGTAGTAAAACCAGCGGGAGGCTCTGCCCACTGACCCGGATGTCATCTGCGGTGGGGAATGGAAGGATTTATTTTCTTTGCCATCATCTGGTTGTTAGCACTCTGAGAGTCATTGAGGCCCCATGGGGATTTCATCTGTATACTCAGAGTCGCCTGAATCAGAGTGCAAAAATGGGTGTGGCACCTTCTTGGGACTGCTGAAAGGACAGCATTGTAAACAGGAGAAGGGCTATTTTGAAGGGCTATTCTAGCACATGTACAGGTAGTCCTTGACTTACAACAGTTCATTTAGTGATTGAAGTTTAAATGTCACTGAAAAAAAGTGACTTATGACTGTGCTTTTTGACTATTGCAACATTCCCAGGGTCACGTGATCAGAATTGGCAACTGGTTCATATTTATGACGGTTGCTGTGCCCCAGGGGTCACGTGATCCCTTTTTGCGACCTTCTGACAAGCAAAGTCAATGGGGAAGCTAGATTCACTTAACCACTGTGTTACTAACTGAACAACCGCAGTGATTCACTTAGCAACTGTGTCAAGAAAATTTGTAAAAAGGGAACAAAATTCACTTAATAACTGTCCCACTCAGCAACGGAAATTTTGGGCTCGATTGTTGTCGTAAATCGAGGACTACCTGTATATGGCATGAGAAGGATGTGGTAGGTAAAGGACAAAGACTGATTTTTAAAAACCAGCCTTTCCCTAACATGGTTTAAGTTTCATCAATGGATAATCGGTATAAAAGCTGGCTCTGGTATGTCCCTGCCCTTTAAAAATGTTCTACTTGGTGTGTTTTGGAGTATAAGCTGTGTGTTATTGCAGAAAGGAAATGAAAGTAACTGGACTGGATGTCTGAAATTATAGTACACAAATTACAAGTCCTCATTACACAGTTGGGGCCGCAAGTATGGGTTTCAGCTTTTGTTTTAATGCTTTGTGGATGTGCTGATAGTACCTGGAACCAAAAGCCAGAAATGTGGAAAAGCATGGATGATCTTCCAGCAGAAAAGCACTTGACTTCATATTCTGACAAAAGGTTGAACCCTTTAGGAATTCTGTGCAATCCGTTAAAAAAAAAACCCTGGAGCAGTCAGATTACTATGACAGTCTCGAAATGCCCAGAACTTTCCAGTGGCTTCCAAAAGTGCTGAACTGGCAGAAATCAGCTTGAAATGAACGCCTGGCAAAATCTATTTTTAAATTCCTGCTTTCTCCTGCTCTTCTTGTCACTGAGTTTTGGGGGAGAAAGAAAAGCGTAATTTGTATCTTGTTTGACAGGACTGGATGGTAAATGTACGTGGTGATAAATTAATGGAAAATCTCTTTGGCTCCTAATAAAGTTGCCATGCTGAACTGAAGGCCATTAAGGATAGTGATGGCACAAGGGGACTTTTGAAACAGACGCATTTCTGAGGGATTTCTTTAATCTTCACTAAAGGTGGTTTTGCAACAGCTGAGCAATATCTTTTATTGAACTAACTGGCCAATGGGGTGAAGAACATAGGGACTCCTCGAGTTACGATCTAAATGAGGCCAAAATTTATGTTGCTAAGTGAAACATTTGTTAAGTGTGTGCGTCCCATTTTACGACTTTTCTTGCCACAGTTGTTAAGTGAATCATTGCATTTGTTAAGTTAGTAACACGCTTGTGAAGTGAATTTGGCTTCCCCATTGACTTTGCTTGTCAGAAGATCGCAAAAGCTGATCACATGACCCCAGGACTCTGCTATCGTGATAAATATGAATCAGTTGCCAACCATCGGAATTTTGATCATGTGACTTTGGGGGTACTGCAATTGTCATAAGTCTGAAAAACAAAGGTGACAAAGTCACCTTTGTCAGCGTCGTCATAACTTTGAGCGGTCACTAAATGAACTGTTGTAAATCGAGGACTACATGTACATACTTTTGAGGCCTTTAGATTGAGAATTTTCTATATGAGGTGAGATATCCAGGATTTTGGAGAGAAGTGGTCCGTCTAGTTCAAGGCTGTCAAACTCATGGGCTGGATGCATTATGTGCTGGCCATGCCCACGCCTGGTTTAGCGAAGGGGGGAAAAGTCACGATACGTCACATGATGAGTCCGTGATGATATGAGTTTGACACCCTTACTCTAGTACGTATTTTGAGATCAGGAATGTTTGCTCAGGAAGCTGGCAGGTTCTTCCAAAAGTAGATGTTTGGATGAGCATAGGACTAGCTGGTAGGCAATTGCGATCTGGAGGCCACATCCACTAGCTCAGGGGTCAGCAACCCGTAGCTCTGGAGCCACATGTGGCTCTTTCATCCCACTGCTGCGGCTCCCTGTTGCTGGTCGGCTCCACAATTAATACAGCTTTCAATTAGGACAGTTAGAGTAAAAAGGATGCCGCACTAGGAGGAGACACTATAGTGGAGGAACTGGACTTCCAGTCAGCAGAGGAAAAAGGATGCCATGCTAGGAGGAGACTATGATGGGGGAACCGGACTTCCGGTCGGCTCCAGAATTGAATGGGGGCTTCCGGTTAGGAACTTTGTGGCTCTTTGAGTGTTTAAGGTTGCCGACCCCTGCACTAGCCAATAATAACATCATCAGGGAGGCAAATGCATTCTGGGTAAACTCAGAGGTGTCAAGTCTTCCACCCCACAAAGGTTTCAGAATGAAATAGGAGAGGGAAAAAACCCAAAAGGCCCTTTCCTAACTAAGACACAGGCTGGCAACCACTCCCAGCTAGCCTGAGCAATGATGAGCAATTACAGGACTAGTAATCCAAAACATTTGAAAACGTGTTATTTTTTTCCCCTAATTAATATAAAAACACACTGTGCAACCTTGAACAAGTCTCATGTCTCCTGGAGTTTTTATTTATTTATTTAATTTATTTATTTATTTATTTATTGCGATTTATATGCCGCCTTTCTCCCTAGGGACTCAAGGCGGCTTACAAAATGACAAATTCAATACAAATCACAATACAATACCAAATTAAAATCAGTAACCCAATTAAAAAACAATTTAAAATTATCCCAGTGTACCCCAAACGGATCAGTTTAATTGGCGGAAGAGCCACGTCTTCAGCTCACGACGGAAGGAAAGAAGGTCGGGGGCTGTCCTGAGCTCAGTGGGCAATCCATTTCAGAGGGTCAGGGCTCCCACAGAGAACGCCCTCCCCCTGGGGGTCATCAGCCGACATTGTTTGGCCGACGGCACCCTGAGGAGGCCGACTCTGTGAGAGCGCACAGGACGATGGGAGAACGGTTGGAGATGGTCCTGCAAGTACCCTGGGCCTAAGCCATGAAGGGCTTTATAGGTGAGCACCAGCACCTTGAAACGTATCCGCAGTGCCACCGGTAGCCAATGCAGCTCACGCAGGAGAGGTGTTACACGGGAGTATCTAGACGCCCCCGTAACTACCCGCGCGGCTGCATTTTGGACTAGCTGAAGCCTCCGGACACATCCCAAGGGCAGCCCCATGTAGAGGGTGTTACAGTAGTCCAACCTAGAGGTAACAAGGGCGTGAGTGACTGTGGCGAGGGCATCCCGGTCTAGGAACGGGCGCAACTGGCGCACAAGACGGACCTGTGCGAAGGCCCCCCTGGTTATGGCTGTCAGATGGTCATCTAAAGACAGCCGAGAATCCAGGAGGACACCCAAGTTGCGGACCCTATCAGAGGGAGCAAGGGTTTCACCTCCGATCATTAAGGATGGAACCTCCAGATCCCGGGATGCCGGCATCCACAGCCACTCAGTCTTGGAAGGGTTGAGTCTAAGCCTGTTCCTCCCCATCCAAACCCGCACCGCTTCCAGGCAGTGGGACATCACGGAAAGGGCATCCCTAGGGTGGTCAGGGGTGGAGATGTAGAGCTGGGTATCATCAGCATATTGATGATACCTCACCCCAAAACCACGGATGATCTCACCCAGCGGTTTCATATAGATGTTAAAGAGCAGAGGAGAGAGAACCGAGCCCTGAGGCACCCCACAAGTGAGAGGCTTCCGGGAGGATCCCTGACCCCCTGCCTAAACAGACTGCAGACGGCCCGAGAGATAGGAGGAGAACCACCGTAAAACGGTGCCTCCTAACCCCATCCCCCTGAGCCGCTGCAGCAGGATACCATGGTCGATGGTATCGAACGCCGCTGAGAGGTCAAGAAGGACCAGGATGGTGGAGCAACCCCTATCCCTGGCCCACCAGAGATCATTTACTAGGGCGACCAATGCCGTTTCCGTGCTGTGGCCACGCCTGAAACCAGATTGGTAAGGATCCAGGTAGTCAGTTTCCTCCAGGAATTGAGGGAATTGCTGTGCCACCACGGACTCAACAACCTTCGCTAAAAAGCGAAGGTTGGAGACTGGACGGTAGTTGTTAAGTACGTCAGGATCCAGGTTAGGCTTCTTAAGGAGGGGTCGAACCACCGCCTCTTTAAGCGCAGCGGGAAAGACCCCTTCCTTTAATGAAGCGTTGACAATAGCCTGGATCCAGTCTCCAGTCACCTCCAGTGTTGATGGTGTGATAAAATTGGCTGAGCCCCCAGCTAACGAATTCTGGAATCAAGAGGGAAAATTCATAGCTACCTGGGTGTTGTTGGAATTTATTCTCATCATCTCCATTCATGGCTGTATTGTTGAGAATTGGAGTCCAACAGCCTCTTGGGACATACAGTAGAATAAATTTCAGTTTTTAATAAATTTCATCACTTTTAATGATGAAGAGAGGAGTAATCTTTGGATAAATAATGCAGCCAAGTTGCATTAAACTGTCAGGGTGGAATCATGTAATAATGGGCCATATGTAAAAGGGTTGATTAAAAATCGACTTGATTTAAATCATAATTTTTAAAGAGCAGCTGTCATCTATGTCCTGCAGAGGCTCCTCCTCTAACCTGCTGTTGACTCACCGACAGTCCCATTCATTTTAATGGGACGGCTGGTGATGCGGCAGTGACATAACAAGGTGAGGGACGTAGCAGGCAGCAGGTGAGTGGATGCCTGCTAACAGGTGCTGCCAGGATGGATCATAAATGACAGGTGCTCTTTAATATTATATTCATAAGCTGCTTAGAAGGTTTCACTTTCATTTTTACTGCTTGCCCTTCCTCCTCACACTTAGTCCCTGGTAGTACAGATGCATTTCTCTTCAAACAATCATACAGTTTGTAGCGTACATAAATTTGCAAAACAATGGGATAAAGGAATATTCCTGAACTTTGTTTTATGATTTATCTCATTGTTACTGTGAAATTGTGAGAACAGTGCATGTTATCTCAGCTTGCAGAGCTTGGATTCATTGAATGAGTTTAACAAAAATGTAAATATTGCAGAATATGCAGCCTTATGCTACATAACTAAGCTCCATTTCATGCTGAATAAACTTAATTATTAATGTATCTTAAATGGAAAACTATGTGTAGATAGATTTTTACTCCAAAAGCATTTTGTTAAAATAAATTTGATTTTAACAAATCCAATTTAAAATTTAAAAATCTGATCTTTTTTATTTATTTATTTTTAAATATCGATTTTTATCCATCGTGATGTGTAAAGCTCAGGTTTATTTTATTTTATTTTTTATTTGTCAAGAACGTATTAGGTAATAAGTATAAACATGGATTGGATACATAAAATAGATACAAATAGAGGAAACATTAGGACAGGGATGGTAGGCACACTGATGCTCTTATGCACACCCCTTACAGACCTCTTGGGAATGGGGTGAGGTCAACAGTAGACAGTCTTAGGTTAAAATTTTGGGGGGGTTGGGATGAAACAACAGAGTCAGGTACTGCATTCCAGGCATTGACCACTCTGTTGCTGAAGTCGTATTTTCTGCAATTGAGTTTGTAGCAGTTCACTTTAAGTTTGTATCTATTGTGTGCTCCTGTATTGTTGTGGTTGAAGCTGAAGTGGTCATTGACAGGTAGGATATTGTAGCAGATAAATTGATAGATTTGAGGCTGAGTGTTGGTACAGTTACAGTTCCAATTAAATTCTATTTGAAGCTCCATTTGAGGCTATATTTTAGGAGGTTCCTTGTAACTCATTGTACACGTCTTCATAAGCTATTTTATCTATATCATAAGTTTCATTCCTTCAGATGATCAGGAAGATCATTCTTAAACCTTAATTCACATCATGGAAAATGAGAAATGGAGAAGATGAAATTTCAGAATTTAGATTGCAGAATTTCAGAATAACAGAGTTGGGAGGGACCTTGGAGGTCTTCTAGTCCACCTCCCCGTCCAAGCAGAAAATCTATATCAATTCAGACAAATGGCTGTCCAATCTTTTCTTAAACATCTCCAGTGTTTAAGAAACATCTCCACCCACAACTTCTGAAGGCAAGCCATTTCATTGGTTAATTGTTCTCACTGTTAGGAAGTTTCTCCTTAGTTCCAGGTTGCTTCGCTCCTTGATTAGTTTCCATCCATTGTTTCTTGTCCTGCCCTCTGGTACTTTGGAAAATAGGTTGACCCCCTCAACCTCAAATACTGGAATACTGCTATCATGTCGCCCCCTAATCCTTTTTTTCACTAGACTAGACATACCCAATTCCTGCAACCGTTCCTCATATGTTATAGCTCCCAGTCCCCTAATAATCTTTGAGGCCCTTTTCTGCACTCTTTCCAGAGTCTCAACATGTTTATTATTAGATCAGACTGTACGGTAATCTTTAACTTATGACCACAATTGGGACAGAATTTTCATTGCTAAGCAAGGCAGTTTTTAAGGGAGTTGTGCCAATTTTATAATCTTTTTTTGCCACCGGTAAGCAAAACACTACAATTGTTAAGTGAGTCATGCAGTCATTAAGCAAATCTGGTGGCTTCCATTGACTATGCATGTCAAAAGCCAGCTGAGAAGATCACAATTGGTTATCACATGACCCTCAGAAAATTGCAACCATCATAAATACATGCCAGTTGCCAAGCACTCAAATTTTGACCACATATTTGTGGAGATGCAGCAATGATTGTGAGAAGATAGGTTGTAAGTCACCATGACAGCACAGTGGTTACAAGTGGTTCAAGCTAACTCTGTCCGCTGTCAGGAGTTCGATCCTGACCAGCTCAAGGTTTTTTTTTAATTATTATTATTATTTATTTATTTATTTATTTATTTATTTATTTATTTATTTTAAAATTTGTATACCGCCCTTCTCCCTGAGGACTCAGGGCGGTGAACAGCCAAGTAAAAACATCAAGTACAAACATTAAAATACAATTAAAATATATATATATATAAATTTGGCCCCATGATTAAAAACAATAACAAACAATTAAAAACATTTTAAAAAGTGTTAGGCCAGCCCGGCTTGTTGGAAAAAGAAGGTTTTAAGGGCACGGTGGAAGGCACCGAGCTCTTGGATTCTCCTTATCTCTGGGGGCAGCTGATTCCAGAGGGTAGGTGCCCCCACAGAGAAGACCCTCCCTCTGGGGGTCACCAGCCTACATTGTTTGGCTGATGGCACCTCGAGAAGGCCCTCTCTGTGGGAGCACACAGGTCGATGGGAGGCCGTCTGTAGCAGCAGGCGGTCTCGAAGATAACTAGGTCCTATGCCATGGAGCGCTTTAAAGGTGATAATCAACACCTTGAAGTACACCCGGAAGACCACTGGGAGCCAGTGCAGCTCACGCAGGAGAGGTGTTGTAAGGGAGCGCCATGCGGCTCCCGTGACTACCCACGCGGCCGCATTCTGGACCAGTTGGAGCCTCCAGGTGCTCTTCAAGGGGAGCCCCATGTAGAGAGCGTTGCAGTAGTCCAGGCGAGAGGTGATGAGGGCATGAGTGACTGTGCACAGGGAATCCCGATCAAGAAAGGGCCGCAACTGGCGAATCAGGCGAACCTGACAGAAGGTCCCCCTGGCTACAGCCATCAGATGTTCCTCCAAGGACAGCTGCGTATCCAGGAGGACTCCCAGATTGCGTGCCCTCTCTGCGGGGGCCAAAGACTCGGCCCCAATAGTCAGTGATGGAGTCAACTGACTATATCGGGATGCCGGGAACCACAGCCACTCAGTCTTGGAAGAGTTGAGCTTGAGCCTGTTCCTCCCCATCCAGATCCGCACAGCCTCCTGGCACTGGGACATCACTTCAAGGGCATCGTTGGGTGGCCTGGGGTGGAGATGTATAGCTGGGTGTCATCAGCGTACTGGTGGTACTCCACCCCGAAACCACGGATGATCACACCCAGCAGCTTTACATAAATGTTGAACAAAAGGGGCGAGAGGACCAATCCTTGTGGCACCCCACATATAAGGGGCCTCGGGTCGACCTCTGCCTCCCTGTCAATACAGACTGCGACCGGTCGGAGAGAAAGGAGGAGAACCACCATAGTACGGTGCCTCCCACCCCCAACTCTTCCAGAGATGTACAGCTGGGTGTCATCAGCGTACTGATGGTACTTCACCCCAAAGCCACAGATTATCTCGCTCAGCGGCTTCACATAAATGTTGAACAGAAGGGGCGAGAGGACCGACCCCTGAGACACTCCACATATAAGAGGCCTCAAGGTCGACCTCTGCCCCCCTGCCAACACGAGGTTGACTCAGCCTTTCATCCTTCTGAGGTCATAAAATAAGGATCCAGAAACTTACTTTTGCCATCAATACACTGCAGTTTCCAAGTTTTAATTTGCTTTAAATTCCTATGGGGAAAAAGATTAAGCATTTCTCCTTATAAATGGGCTACAGATACAAACTTAGTCACACAATTGCTGAGACCTCAAGATGCACTTGTGTGACTAAATTTATATCTGTAGCCCATATATAAGGAGAAATTTTTACTTTTTTTTCCATAGGAAAACCATTCATATTATAGAAAACTGAAAGAAAGAGCAAATAGATGTTTTACTGAAGAGAGTTAACATTTTAAAGTACCTTGAATTGCTTTTTAAATGTTTCGCTTGCATTGTGAGTGCTAGGACTGTGTGGACTATTTTTAAGCCACCTTAAGCTTTTTCTTCCCCTTAAAATGACTTACATAGAGAGATAATTATGTTAAGAAAGCATCTGAGTGCCAAACTGAAACATACCCCAATCATATAGAAGCTTTTCCTATATAGATCATACCCATGAATCGTCTATCCGGACTCAGGGGAGAGTAGAAGATTTTATAATAATCTTCCAAAGAACCAAATTCCTTGGAGACAGGACAATATGTGGACTTAAGGATTACAGCATTAGGACTCTTTTTATAAAATTAATATTTTTTTAAACGTCATGCTCAGTAGCTGTCCTTATTTTATACAGTAATGTCAGAAACTCTGCTACTAAATCAATGGTAGGTCAAATGAAGCTTCCTGCACCAAAGTCTGCCAGAGTGAGAGGAAGAGCTGATTTGAAATACAAAATGAGAAAGTGATACTGCTATTGCGTCTCTTTTTCCCTTTTCCCTCTCCTTCCCAATGCTAATTTCCCCCCCAACTAAGTTTTGGTCAAGCAAAATGCCTCTTCTCTCCCTCCCCCGCCCCATTACACACACACACACACACACACACACACACACACATACATACATACATACATATATATATATATATATATATATATACACACACACTTCCCAGTGGTGGGTTGCCACGCCCACGAACCGGTCCCTAGCCGGTCGCCACTCGCTTACCCCGCCCACCTCATCAAAGGCTTTTTTTTTTACTTTTAAAACCATTTTTTCTACAACTTCTTCAGCCGAAAAAATGCTTTTAAAGGTAAAAAAAAAAAAAGCCTCTGATGATCGTGTGGCTCAGCTGGGATCATCAGAGGCTTCTGAAAGCATTTTTTCTACAACCTCTTCAGCTGAAGAGGTTGTAGGGGGAAAAAATGCCTTTAAAAGCCTCTGGCGATCCCAGCTGAGTTGCCTGATCGTCAGAGGCTCCTGAAAGCATTTTTTTCTGCAACCTCTTAAGGTTGTAGAAAAGATGCTTTTAAAAGTAAAAAAAAAAAAAAAAAAGTTGGCCACACCCACCCAGTCACATTATCCCCCCCCAAGCCACGCCCAAAAATAAGCCACGCCCACAGAACCTGTAGTAAAAAATTTTAGAACCCAGCCCTACTTTCCCATAGTGCTTTACTGCACTCGGTGGGTGGATAGAAGCATTATTTGCATTTGCGATAGCAATAGCACTTAGACTTCTATACTGCTTTACAGTGCTTTACAGACCTCTCTACGCAGTTTTCAGAGTCAACATATTGTCCCCAACAATCTGGCTCCTCATTTAACCAACCTTGGAAGGATGGAGGACTGAGTCAAGCTTGAGGTCCATCAAGATTGAACTCCAGGCTGAGGGCAGATTTTTGCCTACAGTGCTGCACTTTATCCACTGTGCCACTAATGGTTTATATTTTTACTTTTTAGATTTATGTCCCACCTTTCCTCCAGGAGATCAAGGCAACATACATGACACTCCCTCCTCCCATTTTCCCCACAACAACAGCCCAACAACACTTCCTTGGGTGTGAGGAAGCAACTGCCCCAAAGTTACCCAGTGAGGTTCAAGTGGCTGAAAGTGGACTTGAACCCGGGTCTCCTAGTTAATTCAATACCCTAACCATTATGCCTCATTAGCATTTCTTATATTCTATGTATTCAGGTCTTTTGGCTGTAAATGACAATTATTATCTTATGATCTCTCCAACACACACACAATCACACACTAATGAGACCTATCACTCTTCTGGGTGTTCAGTATTCAGTGTGAAGAGCAGAAGATCGACAAATTCAGATGCTGGCAACCATGGGGAGCCGCCTCCTTTGGGGTCTGCCAGAGCGAGGCTTCCATTGCTCTACTGCAGTGGTGGGTTGCTCCCGGTTCGGACCGGTTCTCAAGAACCTGTAGTAAAACCAGCGGGAGGCTCCGCCCACTGATCCGGACATCATCATAGGTGATATGCGCATGCACGCGGGTGTGAGCGAAGCAAGCGCGGGCACGTGGGTGCACAGGTGCGTGGGCCCGAGGGCGCGATGCAAACCGGTAGTAAAGGTAAATAGAACCCACCCCTGCTCCACTGCACCACCCATCTTGCAAAGGTTGACTCTCTATTAGAGTGGCAAGCAGAGGCATCTGCGGAAGGCTCAAGATCTGCAGGATGGTCAGTGCAACACTCTAGTCAAAGCCTGTCCCTTTTGGTGAATGGAAAGGCCAGGGCTTCTGTCAACACAGTCCGCCATCTTGAAGATTTTCACTGACCCAGTTGAGTAACTAAGATGACAGTGAGAAGAATTAACCAGTGGAATGGCTTGCTTCCAAAAGCTATGGGTGCTCCATCCCTGGAGGTTTTTAAGAATAGACTGGACAAACATTTGACAAGTTATAGGATTAAGGCTCACTGGTGCCCTAAGCACTGACAAATCTTGGTGCCCCCCTCCTTTACAAGTCTTCATTGGGTTTTTGATTCTTTCTCAACTTTGTGGTGCCCCCTTTGGGCCTGGTACCCTAAGCATGTGCTTAGTCTGCTTAATGCTTAATACGCCACTGGGTCTTCTGCTTGAGCAGGGGCTTGGACTAGAAGATCTCCAGGGTCCCTTCCAGTGGTGGGTTCCTCCCGGTTCCGCCCAGTTCCGCTGAGCCAGTAGTGGTGACAATATGACGTCACCGAACCGGTTCTGCCCCCCCCGCGCCCCCCGCATTATTCTTACCTTTTATTTGGCCCCACCCCCAATCTATTGCTGCCTCCTGAGTCCCAGCTGATCGGCTAGAAGGAAAAAAAATGTTTAAACTCTTGCCGTGGGGCTTCAAAGGGCCGTCCTACAGCTGATCAATCTTAAAAGGCAGTGTGGTGGTAGACCGGTGCCTCCAAAAACAAATGAGTAGACTGATGCCTCCAAAAACAAATGAGTAGACCGGTACAGCTCTGCAAGCAGTTAAAAGTTATTGTAATGCTCTCTACATGGGGCTCCCCTTGAAGAGCACCCGAAGGCTTCAACTGGTCCAGAATGCGGCCGCGCGGGTGATTATGGGAGCGACGCGGTGCTCCCATGTAACACCTTGCCTGTGCGAGCTGCACTGGCTCCCGGTGGCCTTTCGGGTGCGATTCAAAGTGTTGGTTACCACCTTTAGAGCACTCCATGGCTTAGGACCTGGGTACCTACGAGATCGCCTTCTGCCACCGATAGCCTCCCACTGACCAGTACGCTCCCACAGACAGGGACTCCTCAGGGTGCCGTCGGTCAAACAGTGTCGACTGGCGACCCCCAGGGGGAGAGCCTTCTCTGTGGGGGCACCTGCCCTTTGGAACGAATTGCCCCCAGAGATACGGAGGATCCCCGACCTTCGCACCTTTCGCCGGGCCCTCAAGACGCTTTTATTCCAGCAAGCTGGGCTGGCCTAAAAAATTTGAATTTTAATTGGGATATTTTAGTTTTTAATTATGTTCTCGACCAGATTATTTAATTTGTTTTAATTAATTTTAACTTTTATTTACTGTTGGTTTTATCGTGGTTGTGCACTGCCCTGAGTCCTTCGGGAGAAGGGCGGTATAAAAATTCAATTAATAATAATAATAATAATAATAATAATAATAATAATAATAATAATATAAAAAAATAAAAAAGCCTGGTAGACCAGTACCTCTGCTAAATCCTAAAGAATTGTCACATGACCATCAAGCCACGCCCACAAAATAAGCCACGCCCACAGAACTGGTAGTAAAAAAAATTTAGAACCCATCCCTGGTCCCTTCCAACTCTGTTATTCTATATTCTATAGATCAGGAGTTTGGTTATTCTCACAGCAAAAACCAAAGGGATAGAGAAGCAGAGTGCTTCTAATAACTGAATGGGGAGAGGTTTATACAGCAGATATGCTGGGTCAATGGGAGTTAAGCAGATTGCTTTCCTGGACTGTCCTGATGGGAAGTTTTGTGTTGGGAGAAGAAAGGACAACGTGGCTGCCAAACTAGAACATTAAAAAATTACTTTGGGCTGTTATAGGTTGGGGATGAAATGGTGATATCACAAGCAGGGTGGATTTGATTTATAACAAGTTGATTTAAATCACAATTTAAATCATGATTTAAATCACTAGTAAAAAGGCTTGATTTAAATCAACTCGATTGAAATCATAATTTTTAAAGAGCAACTGTCATCTCTGCTACGCCTTTGACCCACTGTTGGCTCACCGATAGTCCCAGTGTTGCAGAATATACAGCCTCATGCTACATAACTAAGCTCCATTTCATGCTGAATAAACTAAATTATTTATGTATCTTAAACAGAAAACTATCTTACAATAGATTTTTACCCCCAAAGTTTTTTATTAAAATAAATTCGATTTAAATCAAAAAAATCCGATTTAAATAAAAAAAATCTGATTTAAATAAAAAAAATCTGATTTTTTTAAAAAAAATCATTGATTTTTATCCACCCTGATCACAAGGACATGTTCCTTCCAAAAGGTTACTAAAGAGTTGTGTCATGGTAAGCAGGATGTAAAGATAATCCCTTCCAGCAGTTTGCTCTGCAGAGAAGAAACTGTTAAGATAAGGATGCTGAAATCAAAGGTTCTTCTTTCTTTTTCCAACTATTCAGCCATCAGATTCCAGTTCAGTAGCTTCCATATCAATTGTGCCATCTGACTCCTTAGTAAAGGAGCTATTTAATCCTGATCTGCGTGTTTTCTAAGAGGCTGGGTGCCTTTACCTACATTTGAAACTGCAACTTCAACCAAGGAAGCAAGAACATTAGCTTAACCTGGAAATCACCCCAGTCCCTGAGGAGACCTCCATTTCATGGACAATTGTGCTCAAGATATATTAATGCTATCTACTGTATCTCTATCGGTTGACCCATCAGCATTCTCCCTGAAGAATCCTGGGTGTTGTAGTTCTGTTGGTGAAAACCTAGGGCAGGGGTCAGCAACCTGCGGCTCTGGAGCCACATGTGGCTCTTTCACCCCTCTTCTGCAGCTCCCTGTCACTCAAAATATGTGTCACAACCGCCAATGTGCGACACCCACCGGCACACGATTTATTCAGCTTTTCAACCCCAGTAGGGCAACTATGGATAAATCCAAGAAAAGAAAAGTTTCAGAAGAAAACAGAACATTTAATTCAACTACATATGCTAGTTTTGTGGCCGCTCAAGAAATAGGCAGGCACGGGAAGGGTTTTGTGGCTCCTGATGTTTTCTTTTCTGTGGGAAACAAATCCAAATGACTCTTTGAGTGTTTAAAGTTGCAAAACCTTGAGACCTAGGGGCATTCTTAACAGGCACTGCATACACAGCACTACAGTTCCCAGCCTGCATAAGTTCACTATTTCAACCCAGTTTAATCTATAGAATTATGGCCTGTTGCTGTAAGATTTTTATTTTATTTTATTTTATTTTATTTTATTTTATTTTATTTTATTTTATTTTATTTTATTTTATTTTATTTTATTTTATTTTATTTTATTTTATTTTATTTTATTTATTTTATTTTATTTTATTTTATTTTATTTTATTTTATTTTATTTTATTTTATTTTATTTTATTTTATTTTATTTTATTATTTTATTTTATTTTATTTTATTATTTTATTTTATTTTATTTTATTTTATTTTATTTTATTTTATTTTACTTTATTTTATTTATTTTATCTTATCTTATCTTATCTTATCTTATCTTATCTTATCTTATCTTATCTTATTTATTATTTTATGAAGTGTTACCAGCCCCAGCTTCATATGTGTGTTTCTGAAAACAGTTCAGCTGCACAGACTGCGTCATCACTAGTTATAGGGCCATTTCCCTGGTGTCCCATTGCCTTGGTACCCACACACCATTTCTCTTGTGGGTTGAAAGTCTGTCTTCCCCACAGGTTTGGACACCAGTCCTCCCTTTGAAGTGAAGGAGAAGGAAAGGCTGAGTTTTTGACAAACATCCCCATGACTTTGTATTGATTGGGCAAAAGAGAAAGGGAGTGACATGAACCCAGGGGTTTTTAGAGACGAATAGTGAGCTGCTTTTGCAGAAAGAGTGGATGGAATCTTTGGGTCTGACAAATATGGCTTTGAGCCACAGTGACACAAGTTTTTTGAAACGGAATTTATTGGGTCTTTGATGCATTCGTTACTACTGAATTTTAAACGTGAAGCCAGCTGTGCCTCTCAATATTTAGACAATTAGCTGAAGTTATGACACTTAAAACAAAGCTCTCTTTGAGTTCTCTGTTTTGAAAATGGAATATTTTATTGTACATGCAAGGTTCTGACTATCGTTTTAACGCTGGCAACTTGGATGGATCTTGCCACTTTACAAGCGTACTTGTCTCAAGAGCCACTATTTTAGAAACAATACTCAGAACCTACAAATAATATTCTATTTTCAAAATATATAAGAGCCTTGGTGGCACAGTGGACTAAGTGCTGTTAAAGTAGCACTTAGTTGCCAACTGCCTGCAATTACTGCAATTCAAATATCACCAGGCTCAAGGTTGACTCAGCCTTCCATCCTTCCGAGGTAGGTAAAATGAGGACCTGGCAATAAGCTGACTTTGTATAAAAAAGAACACCGCTGGGGGGAGGGGTGAAAGCCCTACTAAGCAGGCATATACAAAAGTATGAAGGTTATTGCTTAATGCATTGTAAGCCACCCTGAGTCTCCGGAGAAGGGCGGCATATAAATCGATCTAATAAATAAATACATACATACATACATACATACCTTACAGGAAGCAGTCTGAAGGAATAATTGCTTACTCAAAATTGAATGGGGTATAAAATGCTTAAAAAACCACATTGAGTTTGTCTGGCAGATTCTTTTCCTTATTTTTGTAAAACAAAGATTTTGACTTTAGCAATTGACTATAACAAGTTCTCAAAATGGGAAGTTCTGATTCAAGGGATTTCTGTTTTGGCAGGTTCTTGTTGTAATCCTCTTACAAGATAATAATTAAATAATTGTTTTACACTTTTAGCCACAGGCATACACATATACAATCCAGGTTCTCTTTCCCACACTTAATATTCCTGCTGTGAAAGATTTCTTCCGTTCTTAAGCAATCTAGTTTCACTTGTGGATGTATTAAATGGCCCTGGGAAACCTGTTGATGCTGCAAGATTTTCTGTTTATTTTTCTTTTATTTATTTCTTCATTTATTAAATTTACATACTGCCCATCTTGCTAAAACAATAAATTAAATTTAAACGCCATCCATCATCTTCTATAAACTAGAAGAAGGTGGCCATATTTTTTTCCTTCCAGGCTCTGTCTTCTCAAACTTTTTCCCTATATTTTTTCCTGGTTAGGAAAAAAGATTATACAACCTTCCTTTGTCTTTGAGATTTTTTTATTTGGGGGTGGGGAGGAGATTTTTGTCAGCAGTAAAAAGCTTTTGTTGGAAGGAGGGGATTCTATAAAATTCTCCACAAGGACTGATCCTTGCACACTATTAAAAAAACAACAACAACCCCATAGTATGTCTATGCAAAAGAGACATTCTGAGTATAGCACCAGCACAATTCTGTGAACACAATTCTCTTTCTCTGCTACTGCAGAGATGGTTTTTGGTACTCTTTCAATCTAACAAATATAACAAATTTGTTTTGTTTATACCTGAACATTTGTTATCTTCCATTCATAACGTGCAAACCCTATGTGTCTTACATGTGTCGTGGCTTTTTGAATTATTTTAACATTGATTGCAATTTCAACGAGTTGTTATTTGGACAGTTGGAAGTATTTATTGTTAGATTTTAGGTACAATCAGGAAGGGTGTGCACTTGTCCAACTTTCCTAGAATTTCTATGGAATCCTCAAAACTAGGAATTCTCTATTCTGTCACCCTGCTTTAGCCATTAGATTACATTCTTCTGCATCATCTCCTTCTCTCTCCATTCTTCTTCTCCGGACCAATTGGGTTGTTTCCCTTTTTCCTCTCTGGATATGAAAATGTCCCTCCAGCATCTCTGTGTTATCTTTCAGGACTCTGTTTTTCCTATTCAAATCTATGCAAATGGATCAGGCAGGGCTGGGGATGGGCTTTGGCTTTTTCTGCCTGGTGAGAAGTTGGGGGTTTGAGTCCAGCTGCCGCAGGCGATGACTAAACTCTGCACAGAACAAACAGGGTAAAAATAGTCAGAAACTGGAGATGCACCAGATGGTGCCAACTCCTGGGAAGAGAGTGGGGAAGGAATTAAGAATGTAGCTTCACTCCCTCCCTATGAGGCATCTGGGGACTGAGGCATGTAGGGCATCCTGAGATCCCAGCTCTAGTCCATGGTTCCTCTTCTCATTTCCCCCCAGACCGTAGCTGATGGCCAGTCTTCTTGGAGAGTTGTGTTTCTAACCCCTGCCTCAGTCAGGATGTCTAATGGTGAAGGCACCAGGCTAGAAACTGGAAGACTGTGATTCTAGTCCCACTTTAGCCATGACAACCGGCTGGGTGATTTTGGAGCCAGTCAATCTCTCTCAGCTCAACTCATCTCGCAGGATTGTTGTGGTAGGGAAAATAGGGGGAGGAGGTTTATTGGATATGTTTGCCATTTCGAGGTATTTGTAAAAAAATAATAAAGGAAGGATGCAAACAAACAAACAAATAAACAAACAAATAATCCCAGCAAAGCTTTTACTAGAGCTTCGTGCATTTGAAAGGCTGACAAATTCAGTATGTCATAGACTATCATGGATTACAATCCACCTCCTTTTCTTTGTCTGTCCCTCAAAAGTAACCACACTCCGCTACAGTTATTATTCCATATATCTCACTCAGTGATACATTCCAGTCCTTCCTGTCCTTGGTACTGAAGATGTTACCTAGTTTAGTAATGAGAACATCTGCAAGAAAATCACCAAGCTCAGAGAGCACCAAAGACCCACAGTCCTCCATTATCCTTCCTACCTCTTATAACTTCTTGTCTCAATCCGACATTACAAACTGAGGGTGATTCGTAGCAGTAAAGGTAGCAACCTACCCCAAACTAGCCCAGTTGAGATGTGAAGGAACTACAGTCCTACAACACAGATGTGTTGGTTCTCTTGCTAGCAATTCATGGTTTTAATGGTCCAATGGACTTCAGAAAGACATCAGAAGGGTGATCAACCATTGAATAAACAAAATATGCACATATAGTGGTGGTAATGACTAGGTAACTAACTTGGTTAGTGACTTCAACCAACTTCCTAGCAGCATTCGGCTATTGTTGGAGTTACCCGAATCTTGGTAGAGGTTTGCTCGCCAAGCTTGTTTCAATTTAGTTTCTGAAAGTTTCATTAACATGAATCTTGTTTTTATTACTGCTATTTTGGCAAAGCAATGATTGGATGACACTATAAGTTGCTATGAGGAAATGACATACGTAAGGCTTCAGAATGGTATCTCTCATTTTTGCTGCTATTGTTATTTTTTACCATATTAGGAGCAATGTCTAGCCATGAGAGAAAATATTTCTTCCAGCTAATTGCAGTTTGGGTGAGATGGAAAAAATGTCCATTGGGATCACAATGAAAGCAGTTAAATAAGGTTCTGCCTTCTGTCATCTCATGCTTGCTCAGGAATTCTGGGAGTTGAAGTCCACCCGTCTTAAAATTGCCAAGGTTGGAAAACCCAGCTGCAGAACAACTCATTTAGTGGACACCAGGTTGACTAAGTGATTTTCTCTGAGATAGCTGGAATAGCCAAGCTAGTGATCATTGTTTCTTTTCTTTTTCTCTTCAGACAGTAATTTTGTCCTGGGCAATGCCCAAGTCCGGGGAGCTTTCCCAGTGGTGTACTGTTCTGATGGCTTCTGTGAACTGACTGGCTTCTCCCGGGCTGAGGTCATGCAACGTTGCTGTGCCTGCAACTTCCTCTACGGGCCTGACACCAGTGAGCTGGTGCGCACCCAGATCCGCAAAGCCCTTGATGAGCGCAAGGAATTTAAAGCTGAGCTCATCCTCTACAGGAAAAGTGGTGAGTCCGGTTTCTGAGAACATACTTTGAATTGCAAAGGAACCATTGGGGGAGAGTTTGTACCATGGAGTGGAAAATGGAAGTTGAAATAGATAATGTAGAAAGTGAGTTTGTCAGCCTGTCTATTTGCCTGCCTGCCTGCCTGCTTGCCCGCCCCCCTGCCCCCACCCCCCCTGTGTGTGTGTCTCTCTCTCTGTGTGTTTTTGTGTTATGACTATTGCTTGACAGAAAATTAGCTGGAAAAGAAGATCTTTAATAATATGCAGCAAGTGAATGTTAGAGGCTCAGGCTGGCTAAGCAAGTTGCGTTGCTCTGCTTCCCTGTTCTACACAACCGCAGTGCTCTTGTTGTCTTTTCTATCTGGACCTCTTGCAGCAGAGATCCTTCTGGAAGCATTTCAAGTGTGAAGAACATTGAATGTGGGCCTTAGAGCAATATTTTTTCTTCACGTCTAGCATGAACAGGAGCGGCTTTCCAGAGCTTTCCCCTGCTCCTTGGTTTTTGTTTCAACTGAAAGTATGTGTGTGCAGCTCAAAGGCAGCCTCTGCACCCCAAAACCAGTGCCCTGGATTGAATTGTCTGTCTCCCTTATATATCCTTGATCTGCCAAGGAGGAAGCAGTTGGGGGAAAAAAAAGACTGCTATTTTATTTAGCACGCTTAGGAATGCCCGTAGTCACACACCTACATGCATGCTGAGATTTGTTCACACCACCCCTCCCACTTCTGCGTGAACACCAAAGATGCTTTAAGAGCAGATGGTGAGTGCCATGTTGTGGAATAACAATTCTCTACCCAATGAGTAAAGGAGGCCAACAGATAGAAGAGAGGTTTATTCAATAACCGTGAGAAGCGGATACCAGCACTGGGGCAACAAGTGGAGCATGGATATCACCATACTAATAAAACATGTATACCGCAGTGGGTCCATTTATATACCCACCTACACACAAACACACATTTTATTAAATTTATAAACTTAATAATTTATTAAATTAAGAGATGAAAGCAATAACATTTTAGAAAAAAGGGTAAAGTAGGTAAAGAAAAATCAGTGAAAAAGGTGCAAAGAAAAAAAAAGGAAGAGAAAAATAGAAAGTTAGAAAAGAGGAGCTTTGTTAGGACTTCCACCCTTTTCTACCAAGTAATTGCCATCTTATTGTTTCTCTTTCTTTTTAATCCTTTCAATCCCCAAGTCCATAAATCATCAATTCAGTCTTTCCTTATTTCAACAAAAAGTCCTTTTAAGGCTTCCAGATATATTTTTTTTAAAGTCTTTCTCATTTTCCCTGACCAAATTGGATAGCTTTGCCATTTCTCCATCAATTTTATAATCCTATCTTCTACCATGGGTATTTCGTTCTTCTTTGTGCATACAATAATCTTGCCACTGTTTCCATCTATAGTATTAATTTCCCATTTTTCTTTTCTAGTTCAGCAGCTATAAAATGCAATAGAACTGAAACTAGAATTATTTCTAGGAGCTTCAGTCAGATTCAATGCTGATTCTTTGGTTTAATTCCTGCTTTTCTTCTCATCAAACCAGGTCATAATACAACTAACAAAAGATAAAAATGCAATTTTATTTTATTTGTTAAAGTTATATACTGCCTATTTTGCTATCTGAGTGAGAGGTTTGCAGATGAAAACTATAAAGCCATATAAAAAGGCACAGTTAAAAAAACAGAATTAAAAAGATGGAGAAGCACCCTCAAGCAATCCCCAAGATTGCATACCATTATTAGATTCCCATGCCAGTTCCCAAAGGCCAGAAGAGTTGGGGTGGTATGGTGGGGATGGGCAGCCTCACCTGAGGGGGCAAGATGTTCCATAGGGCAGGGGTCACAACAGAGGAAACTTTCTTCCTAGATCCTGTCAGTCAAAATTCTTACAGAACTGATAGGTCTGTAACTTACCTGCTCTGCCTATCTGGATCAATGTAATTAGGATAAAATGGTTATTCAGGTAGCCTGATCCCATGCCATGAAGGGTTTTAAAATTGATAACCAACACCTTGAACTGGCCCCAGAAGCAGCTTAATGCAGCTCACGCAGCAGAGGTATTACCTGTGCAGCCCTCAGTGTGCTCAAAAGTGCTCACACAGCGACAATTATGATGATGATTAAAGCTTCAATCAGCTAATAAGACATTGTATACATACAGTAGTGGCCAAAATTGTGGAAACCTTTTGGAAAAAGTGTATTTTGGAGGTTTGATGACTAATAACACCACTTTTTTGGGGGGAGTTTCAAGATAATCATATTTCACTGCTGGAATGGCCTGGGAATAGCCCAGATCTTAACCCAATTGAAATTAGCTTATTATCTACCTCTGCCTTCTGGACTGGCTTATTCCATCTATGTCCCGGACTGTAGGACAAATGGACAGCTTTGAAGTGGGTTCCCAGGGAGTCCGGGTTACTACTGCCATTCCTTATCAGAGGGGACAGCTTTTGAACTTCTCCATAGCATATTCCATCTGGCCAGACATCGTGAGAGGATGTCTGGGAGGAACATCCCTTAGACTTACCGAAATGGCATGGGACTCCTCCCATGGTTGTGAGAGGACAGTGGAGTCCAGTTACCCACGCTTTTGTTGCTGCCTCTTTGTCTTTAGGACCTTTAGACTCTATGGAACCCTGGCCAGACGCCATCTTCACCCTTTCCCATTTTGTGGATGTACTCAACCATTGAGCTTCTTGCGCTGCGAGACTCCCCCCTCTCGCAGGTCTGGTCCTCCACATTATCGAGGGCCTACCTCGATGACGGGTTTTGGAACCCAGAGAGGTGGCATGCTGCGAAGAGGGGGTTGAGGGGTTTTTTATGTAAATTTTTGGTTAAACTTTTAAGGGGTCCTGGGGGGGAGGGTAAAATTGGAACTAGGGTCGTGGGTTTGGGGGATAACCCACCAAGGGGAGGGTTGGGCCTGGCCACTATGCGCGGTGGAGGGGGTAGGGGATCCAGAGGTAATGGGGAGGGGTCGAGCTTGTCCAGATTGTGTTTTTACCATCGGTACTGTGAGTGGGAGGGGTAGATATGGTGGGAGCAGGCGGCCATATCATGTTAAGGGAGCGCACACCCACTGTCTTCGAGCGGTAGTGTGCTCCAGCCCCCAAGGCTCCACTCGTTCTCCAGGTTGTACAGGCCCTCAGGGCCCAGGCCTTTGACTGATGTTGTGCAACGCCAGGTCCGTAGCAAATAAAGCCCCCCTCATCTGTGATCTTGTTCAGGAGGGGGGAGCGGACCTGGCGGGTATTACGGAGACCTGGTTGGGCCCGGAGGGAGGGGTCCCTCTGGTAGAAATGTGCCTACCAGGCTTCCAGGCATTCCATCAGCCGAGGTCACAGGGGAGGGGCGGGGGAGTAGCGGTTATTATTAGAGAAGGCCTTAGGCCGAGGGAGGCCACTGTTCCTCAGACAGCCGGCTGTGAGACCCTCCTTGTGAAGTGGGGGCATGGGGTTCAGATGGGTTTGCTGATCACATACCTGGATCCCTGCCACCTGGCAGCAGCCCTGCCCGAGCTACTCAACGTGATCACCGCGGTGGCGGTTGATATCCCCAGACTTATGGTCATGGGGGATTTTAACCTGCCGTCCGTGGGTGACGCGTCTGAGGTGGCTCGGGAGTTCATGGCTTCCATGACGGCTATGGACCTGAACCAGCTAATTCATGGCCCTACGCACATGGGGGGAAACACACTGGACTTGGTTTTTGTCTCTGGACAGTGGCTGAGTGATTTTGAGATAGGGGATATAGTCATCGAGCTCTTGTCATGGTCGGATCACTCTCTCCTTTGCCTTGACCTTCGAACCGCTGCACCCTGCCGCAGGGAGGTGGAACCGATAAGATGGTACCGCCCCAGGCGCCTGATGGAACCTGATAGGTTCCAGATGGAGCTTGGGCCAATCCCTGAGGTTCTGGCTCACGCCTCGACTAGAGACCTAGTGGCCGCCTGGGATAGGGTGGCCGCTGGAGCTCTGAATCGAGTTGTGCCTTTGCGGCCTCTGACCCGGCGCTGATCTCACCTGGCTCCTTGGTTCACCGAGGAGCTGAGGGAGATGAAGCGCCGGAAAAGACGCCTAGAGAGTAGTTGGAGGGCCAGTCGTACTGAATCTGACCGGACACTGGTAAGATCTCATATTAAGAATTACCTAGTGGCGATAAAAGCAGCAAAATGCACCCATTTCGCTGCTCTTATTGCGTCATCAGATAATCGCCCGGCCGCCCTGTTTAGGGTGACCCGCTCCCTGCTCCACCAGGAAGCGAGGGAGGACCCCTTGGAGGGAAGAGCCGAGGATTTTGTTCAGTATCTGTATGACAAAATCATTCAGATTCGGGAAGACCTGGACTCCGACTGGGTAGATCCAGCAGGGATGATGGAGGCAGGTCCTGAGAATGTTATCTGGGATGAGTTTGATCCTGTGACCCCTGAGGACATGGACAGGATTCTGGGTAGATTGAACGCGACCACATGTTTGTTGGACCCGTGCCCCTCCTGGTTAGTGCTGGCTTCCCGGGAGGTGATGCGAGGCTGGCTCCAGGGGATTATAAATGCTTCATTGGGCAAGGGTGTCTTTCCTGCCGCTTGAAAGAGGCGGTGGTGAGACCTCTCCTCAAGAAGCCTTCCCTGGACCCGGCAGTATTGGCTAACTATTGTCCAGTCTCCAACCTTCGATTTGTGGTGAAGGTTGTTGAGAGTGTCGTTGCGCGACAGCTCCCCCAGTATCTGGATGAAACAACGTATCTAGATCCATTCCAGTCGGGCTTCAGGCCTGGGTACAGCACGGAAACGGCATTGGTCGCATTGGTGGATGATCTCTGGAGGGCTCGGGACAGGGGGTGCTCCTCTATCCTGGTCCTGTTAGATCTCTCAGCGGCTTTTGATACCATCGACCATGATATCATGCTGCACCAGTTGGAAGAGTTGGGGGTGGGAGGCACCGTACTACGGTGGTTCTCCTCCTTTCTCTCTGGCCGGTCGCAGTCTGTGTTGACAGGGGGCAGAGGTCGACCCGAGGCCCCTTATATGTGGGGTGCCACAAGGATCGGTCCTCTCGCCCCTTTTGTTCAACATTTATGTAAACCGCTGGGTGTGATCATCTGTGGTTTCGGGGTGGAGTGCCACCAGTATGCTGACGACACCCAGCTGTACATCTCCACCCCAGACCACCCCAATGATGCCCTTGAAGTGATGTCCCGGTGCCTGGAGGCTGTACGGATCTGGATGGGGAGAAACAGGCTCAGGCTCAACCCATCCAAGACCAAGTGGCTGTGGTTTCCGACGTCCCGATATAGTCAGCTGGTGCCATCGCTGACTATTGGGGGCAAATCATTGGCCCTCACGGAAAGGGCTCACAACTTGGGTGTCCTCCTGGATTCACGGCTGTCTTTAGAAGAGCACCTGATGGCTGTGACCAGGAGGATTTTTCATCAGGTTCGCCTGATCCGCCAGTTGCGTCCCTTTCTAGTTCTGGACTCCTTACACACGGTCACCCATGCCCTAGTCACCTCCCGTCTGGACTATTGTAACGCTCTCTACATGGCCCCCCCCTTGAGGAGCACTCGGAGGCTCCAACTGGGGTAGAGTGCAGCCGCACGGGTGGTGATGGGAGCGACGTGGCGCTCCCATGTAACGCCTCTCCTGCGCGAGCTGCACTGGCTCCCAGTGGTCTTCCGAGTGCACTTCAAGGTTTTGGTTATCACCTTTAGAGCACTCCATGGCTTAGGACCTGGTTATTTATGGGACAGCCTGCTACCACCAATAGCCTCCCACCGACCAATATGCTCCCATAGAGAGGGGCTCCTCCGGGTGCCGTCGGCCAAACAATGTCGACTGGCGGCCCCCAGGGGGAGAGCCTTCTCTGTGGGGGCACCTACTATCTGGAACGAGCTTCCCCCGGAGATACGGAGGATCCCGGATCTGCGCACCTTCCGTCGCGCGCTCAAGACGTTCTTATTTCATCAAGCTGGCCTGACCTAAGATTTTTCCCCTTTTTAAATGGAAATTTTAAATTTGGTTTTAAATTATTGGGGTTTTAAAATTCAGCCAAATTATTTAATTTGTTTTATTCTATTTTAAATTTTGTATTTATATGTTTTATTCTATGGCTGTTCACCGCCCTGAGTCCTTCGGGAGTAGGGTGGTATACAAATTTAATAAAATGAAAAAAATGAATGAAATGAAAAATCTATGGAGCTGACTAAAAAAACTTGCTAGTCAGAAGCGACCCAGCAATAAAACCCAGTTAATAGAAGCAATCTTGGTTTCACATTATAACAGCTGCAGAACTCAAAGACTTAGTTCACTCCATGGGAAGACATTGTAAGGCCGTAATTCATGCTAAAGGTTACCCAACTAAGTATTAACTGACATGATAATGTTTTTATATCTCGTTTTTTTCTGTCGTGATAATTTTTGTATGTCTCGTTTTTTCTACGTGTTTCACTTTTCTTCTTTATACTGTAACTGCCATTCTAATAGCAAATCCTTCATAAAAGTTATTGCATTACATTGTTGATTAAATTACCTTTCCATTGGTATATAATTTTATGGTACTACTCCAAAGAAAAGTGGTGTTATTAGCTAGTTTTAGAAAATACACTTTTCCCAAAAGGTTTCCACAATTTTGGCCACTACTGATGCAGTAGTGCAGATATCACCCATTTAGCACAGCATAACACATGCGACCTTGATGGTCAAAAGCCAGTCTGAATAGAGTGGTCCTTGCTTGTATAGGAAGTATAGGAAAGCAGGAGGAAAGCTGGCACCCCCTTATTTGGGATTTTCAGAACCTGGGAGCAGCAATCTCTTTGCTCAGTAAAGCCACATCTTTTACACTGAACCTTCTGTGAAGAGTTGCCGACCTGCTTTTCTTTCCCGCCATTTCCTAGGTCTCCAGAAAGAGTTTGCAACAGCAGAAAAAGATGATGCTGGGGATGGCAGTGGAGAAGATCATTCCCTGACCCACATCCCAGGATCATCAACTCACACGGCTCCTTATCTTTTAGGTGTCCCTTTCTGGTGTCTCTTGGATGTGGTGCCTATCAAGAATGAAAAGGGGGAAGTGGCCCTTTTTCTAGTCTCCCACAAAGACATCACAGAGACCAAAACCAGAGCGTCCGCAGAAAACTGGAAGGAAGGAGGTGAGATAAAGCTAGTGATGGAGGTGTGGTGGGGAGGAGGTGGAGTAAAGGAAAAATTTGTAAACTGGGGTACAACCTTATCTATGAGGGCACCAATTCGTGGCCTCCTGAGATCTTGGAATACAACTCCCCCACGCTCCATTGTACATGCTGGATATGGCATGATGGGAGTTGTATTGCCACATACCTGGGACATGGGTTACTGGATCACAGAGGCTTAAGAATCCTCAAGAAATTGTGAGATCAGTAAGGAATGTCTTCCTTCCTTCAAATGTTGGATGACGATGATGATGGTGGTGGTGGTGGTGGTGGTGGTGATGATGATGATGATGATGATGATCGTAGCAGTGTTTTCTCCCTCTCCTTCTGGTTACCATCCTGTGACCACGCACGGTTCTCAAAATGAGAGTCAAGCATTCTGCAAACAAATGTTCAGAGGCGCATAAATGAAATGGAGTTAAGAGAGCATGTAAATAAAACTGCTTCAGATGCCAAGGAAAGACTTGTAGGACCTCATGGTAGCACAGCTGAAGACTCAGTCTGCTGGTAGGGATCCTAGGCCTTTTCCAATTGGAATACAGAACTCTAATAGATGAATCTTCCTCATCTCAAGGCTGATGAAACTGTTGATATGTCATGCATTGTTACAGACACAGGAGTTGTGCCAGAAAGCTGTTCTTTGGCATATCGCTGTATATTATTCACCAAACACCATATGAAGTTACTAGTGGAACTTGAGCTTTCATTAATTAGCCGTCCATGCAGCTAATTCAGTCTATTTTCAGTTGTCTTCATTTCTTTATAAAGTATGAACATGATGTGAAAATGTTGCACTTTCTGTTCTCCCTTTTTTCCCACTGATTTCTTTTATTGTTCTAAATGATATCCGTTAATACTCATGTAGTGTCAGCCTTTGCAGAGTTGAACCCTTTTGATAATGTTAGTATATCCCGCCCAATGATCATTCTGGTGTAGCAGTGGTTTGTGGGAAGCCCCCCTCCTAGAAGAATGAAATATTTTGGGAAATATTAAAAAGGCAGAATATTATACTTCCCCAAAGGGAGAAATGGAGAAACATGCTCTTAAAGACAAAGCAGACTCAGTCTTTCTTAAAAGCCTCCCCCCCCACCTGCAGATATTTTGTGCGCATAAGAAAGATTGGGCCAGCCTATCTACAAAACAAAAGACCTTCAGCTTCAGGACATGATAGGATTAACCCACTACCATTTATTTATTTATTTATTTATTTATTTAATTCGGCTTATATGCCGCCCTATCTTCCAATGGACTCAGGGCGGCTCACAATAATAAAAACACAAGCCACAATGCAAAATAAAATCTAAAATCTAAAAATTCAAAATTTAACCCTTAAAAACCCCCATCAGACCAGGTCAAGCGATTTAAAAGGCCAAGTTTTTAATTCACGACGGAAGGTGCAAAGGTCAGGCGCTTATCGGAGCTCCAAGGGAAGTTGATTCCAGAGGGTGGGTACACCCACCGAGAAGGCTCTACCCCTGGGGGCCGCCAGCTGGCACTGTCCAGCCGACGGCACACTGAGCAGGCCCTCTCTATGGGCGCGAACCAAGCGATGGGATATCGTTGCTGGCTGTAGGTGGTCCGCCAAATATCCTGGTCCTAAGCCATGTAGGGCTTTATAGGTCATCACCAACACTTTGAATCTCACCCAGAGGGCAATCAGTAACCAATGCAAGCCGCGCAGGAGAGGTGTAGCATGGGAGTATCGGGATTCTCCCATCACAACCCGCGTGGCTGCATTTTCCACCAGCTGAAGCCTCCGAGTGGTCCTCAAGGGCAGCCCCATGTAGAGAGCGTTGCAGTAGTCAATCCGTGAGGTGACCAGCGCATGAGTAACTGTGCGTAGGGCATCTCGGTCCAAGTAGGGACGCAACTGGCGCACCAGACGTATCTGGGCGAATGCCCCCCTGGTCTACAGGGGGCAAAACTTCACCCCCTATAGTCAGCGATGGCACCTTTCCCCTGAACCGAAATGCCGGTACCCACAGCCACTCGGTCTTGGCCGGGTTGAGTTGCAGTCTGTTTCTACCCATCCAGACCCGTACCGCTTCCAGGCACCGGGCCATCACGTCGAGGGCATCACTGGGTTGGTTTGGGGTGGTAATAAAGAGCTGAGTATCATCAGCATACTGATGATACCTCACCCCAAAACTACGGATGATCTCCCCTAGTGGCTTCATATAGATGTTGAACAGGAGGGGCAAGAGGACTGACCCCTGGGGCACCCCACAACTGAGGGGCCTCGAGGTCGATCTCTGCCTCCCTGTCAACACCGTTTGCGTTCGACCCAAGAGGTAGGAGGAGAACCACTGTAAAACAGTGCCCCCCACTCCCAATCCCTCGAGGCGACGCAGCAGGATACCGTGGTGGACATTATCAAATGCCGCCGAAAAATCCAATAGGACCAGAACAGAGGAATAACCTCTGTCCCGGGCCCTCCAGAGATCATCCACCAGCGCGACCAATGCCGTCTCCGTGCTGTACCCGGGCCTGAAACCCGATTGGTATGGGTCAAGGTAATCCGCTTCATCCAGGACCAGCGGAAGCTGACGTGCCACCACATTCTCGACAACCTTCGCTAAAAAGCGGAGGTTGGAGACTGGACGAAAATGACTTAAAACAGCTAGATCCAAGGCCGGCTTCTTGAGGAGGGGCCTCACCACCACCTCCTTCAAGGCATTCAGGAAGTTACCCTCCCTCAAAGAAGCCGCTATCACGGCTTGGATCCAGCCCCATGTCACCTCCTGGGCTGAATAAACCAGCCAGGAGGGACACGGGTCCAACACACATGTGCTGCACAAAACTTCCCCATGATCCTGTCCACTTCCTCTTGGGTAACAGAGTCAAATTCTTCCCAAAGCACAAGACGCTGTCTCACCCCCGTCTGACTCTGTCCAGTCAGAGTCCAGGCCGTCCCGAATCTGAGTGATTTTGTCCGACAGGTGCTGACCAAACTCCTCGGCTCATGCCTGTAAAGGGTCTTCCCTCAACCTCTGATTTAAGAGGGAGCAGGACACCCTGAACAGGGTAGCCGGACGATTCTCTGCGGACGCAATGACATTGGTGAAGTAGCAGCGTTTTGCCGTCGCCAACTCCACCAGGTAGGCCCGTGTGGCCGACCTTAACTGAAATTGGTCAGATTCGGAACGACTGGCTCTCCAACAGCTCTCTAGGCCTCGTCTATGCCGCTTCATCCCCGGAGCTCCTCAGTAAACCAGGGAGCCAACCGGGGTCTGCGATGAGTCAGAGGCCGCAAAGGAACGACCCGGTCCAGAGCCCTGGCAGCAGCCTCTTCCCAGGCCTCCACCAGGGTCGTGGCCAGGGTGTGGGAGAAAGAGAGAGAGATCATCCCAAGATCCGTCTGGAACCTCTCAGGGTCCATCAGGTGCCTGGAGCGTAACCAGATGGTCGATTCCGCCTCCCAGCGAGGAGGGGCGGCGTAGTGGAAGCCTAGCCGAAGGAGATAGTGGTCGGTCCATGACAGGGGATAAATCAAAGGCGATCTCCCACTGAGCCCCACTCACCACTGCTCCGAGACAAAAACAAGATGGGGCGTGTGGCCCCCCCATGAGTCGGGCCCTGAATAATCTGAGTCAGGTCCATAACTGCCATGGAAGCCATGAACTCCCAAGCCGCCCCCAAAGCCACACCCAGAGATGGCAGATTGAAGTCCCCCAGAACAATAAGTCTGGGAAACTCCACCACCAGCCCCGAGAGGACGTTGAGTAGCCCGGGCAGGGCTGTTGATACGCAGCTGGGAGTCAGGTACGCAATCAACAAGCCCAACTGGCTGTACAGGCCCCACCTCATGAGAAGGGCCTCACATCCGTCAATCTTCGGAGCAGTGACCTCCCGTGGACTAAAGACCTCCCTAATAACCACTGCCACCCCCTCTCCCCTACTCTGGGCCTTTGGCTGGTGCAGCACCCGGAAGCCTGGTGGACACAATTCAGTCAGAGGGACACCCCCCTCTGGGCCCAACAACTGGCTCACCCACAATGTAAAAGCAGCTGTGCTAGACCCAAAATGGCCCCTGCAACAAGCAGGAACCTCACAAAGCCACAAAAAGCCCAAAAAAACCAACTTTCACACTTTACACACACAAAATTCCACATACAGCTTTGTGAGATTTTGTGTGTTTGTGTAGTTAGAATGAAACACTACAGAAACACACTAAATCTCAGAAAGCTGCACAAATATTATTTTTTTTATTTTATTTTTATTTTTATATAAAAGCAACTAAATTTAAAACTTCCTAAACTTTAAATGGCTAGGTCTAAAAAAAGAACAACTAAAAAAAAACCCAATTAACTATTTCTTTAAAGCTCCCAAAGGGGAAAAAACTTACCCAATAGAACAGGGATCTCCAACCTTGGCAACTTTAAGACTTGTAGAGTTCAACTCCCAGAATTCCTCAGCCAGCTTTGCTTTGCTGACTGAGGAATTCTGGGAGTTGAAGTCCACAACTCCCTGCCTGCTTGATTGCAGGCAGGGAGATTCAGTTGCTTGCTGATGCATTGGATTGCAGGGGTTACAACAAGGCGTTGCGACCAGCAGCTAAGGTAAGCAAGCTGAGTGGGGGAGGGGGAGGGATTTTTGCTACGAGCCATTTAAAAGGAAAAAAGTTTTTTTCTTTTACATGGCTCTGGCGATCCAAGCTGAGTTGCCTGATTAGCAGGCAACTCAGCTGGGATCGTCAGAGCTTGGCTGGTCAGAGCCATTTAAAAGAAAAAAAGGCTCTGATGATCGCGTGGCTCAACTGGGCATGGGGGGGCGGGGGTAGGGATTTTTGCTACCAGTTCTCTGAACTGCCCGCCGCCATCACTACCTACTCGCCCGAGTCGGTCTGAACCGGGAGCATTTCACCCCTGGTATGGATGTTCCAAGCAAACATACCACTAATACAATTTTAGCAGTAAGATTTATGGAATAAATAAGGAGCATCACAGCCAGTGGTGGGTTGCTCCTGATTCTCATCGGTTCGCAAGAACCGGTAGTGAAAATTTGTAGTAGTTCGGAGAACCGGTAATAACATTGGCTGGCCACGCCCCCAAACCTGTCTCCAGCCTGGTCGCCTCTCACTTACCCCATCCACCTCATCAGAGGCTTTTTTTTTTTAAACTTTTAAAAACATTTTTTCTACAGCCTTTTCGGCTGAAGAGGTTGTAGAAAAAAAATGCCTTTAAAAGCCTCTGGCGATCCCAGCTGAGTTGCCTGATCGTCAGAGACTTTTAAAAGCATTTTTTTCTGCAACCTCTTAAGGTTGTAGAAAAAATGCTTTTAAAAGTTAAAAAAAAAAGTTGGCCACGCCCACCCAGTCACATTAAACCCCCCCACCAAGCCATGCCCACAAAATAAGCCACACCCACAGAACCGGTAGTAAAAAAATGTAGAACCCACCCCTGATCTCAGCATGCTGAACATGTTGACCATGTGTGTGTATTCTGTGCGTTTTGGGCAATCACTGTAAAATTAAAGAATTATACAGAGATCAGAATCCTGTTCCCTGATAATTAGAAATCCTGCTGTGATTTCACCAGTCATTAGCTGCCTGCTTTCATCTCAGGACCAAACGAAGCATAATATTCATCATCAGATTGTCCTTAAAACTGCAGGACTACAGTGGCCCTTAGAGAAAGCTCTCGGCTTACAACTATTCATTAACAATGGTTTGAAGTTTCCAAAGGCTTTGGAAAAAGTAACTTAGGACCCATCCTTGAAGTTACAACCATCGCATCACCCCCATGGCCATGGCCAAGTGATCGCAATTCAGAGGCGTGGCTGGCAGGAGGCTCACATTTATGACAGTTGCCGTGTTTTATGGCCCCATGATCACAATTTGCAACCTTTCCAGCTGCCTCCCAACAAGCAAAGTCACTTGCGGAAGAAAGATTTGCTTAACGATAACATGAATTACTTTAATGATCTCATGATCTGCTCAACGATCACTGTGATTCTCCTAACAATTGTGGTAGAAATGATGGTAAAATTGGGTTCAGTCGCACACAGCTTAACAAACACATAATTTAGCAATCCAAATTCCAGTCCCAATGGTGAGTCCTAAGTCAAGGACTAACTATATTGATTTTTGCCTCTCTAAGCTGCATGTGTATTCACTCAGTGGTTCAGTCCCTAGTCATCTTGCAAGTGGACTACTGTAATATGCTCTACATGGGGTTGCCCTTGAAGACTATTTGGAAGCTACAGCTGGTGCAGAGTACGGCAGCTCAGGTAATTTGGGGCCTCCAAGAATGGCCCCTGTGACACCACTGATCCGTAAGCTGCATTGGTTACCAGTTTGCTTCTGGGTGCAATTCAAGGTCTTGGTGATCACCTTTAAAGCAGGGATGAAATGCTCCCGGTTCAGACCGGATCGCCCGGTCCGGTAGCAATGGAGGCGGGTGGTTTGGAGAACCAGTAGCAAAAATTCCAGCCCCCCCCCCCCATTGCACAGCTGAGCCACACAATCATCAGAGGCTTTTTTTTTTTTAGTTTTAAAAGCATTTTTTCTACAACCTCCTTGGCCGAAAAAATGCTTTTAAAACTAAAAAAAAAAGCCTCTGATGATCACGTGGCTCAGCTGGGATCATCAGAGTCTTTTAAAAGCAGTTTTTCTACAACCTCTTCGGCTGAAGAGGTTATAGAAAAAATGTTTTTAAAAGGAAAAAAAGCCTCTGCCGATCAGGCAAATCAGCTGGGATCATCAAAGGCTTTAAAAGCATTTTTTTCAAAAGTTCTTCAGCCGAAGAGGTTGTAGAAAAAATGGTTTAAAAAAAAAAGTTGGCCAAGCCCACTCAGTCATATTACCACCACCACCAAGCCACGCCCACAGAACCGGTAGTAACAAATTTTACATTTCACCACTGCTTTAAAGCCCTTCATGGCATGGGTCCAGGCTACTTGAGGGTTGCTATTCACCCCGCTGGGATGGGCCTATACCACTCATGCTGGGAGAGGAAGCACGCTATTGGTCCCATCAACCCAATTATTCTGGATGTCGGGGTCCAGGAGGAGGGCCTTCTCTGCTGTTGCTCCTGCCCTCTGGAACATCTTGTCCCCCCATGTGAGGTTGGCTCCAATCTTCCTATCCTTTCGTAAGGGCCTAAAGATGTGGCTTTGCCCGTAGGCTTGTGGATCCAGTGGGGGAACGGCGCAATGGAGGTGGTTGATTGAGTAATAGCAGATTCCCTCCTCCCCCCCTCCCCCGCTGCCCTCCCCCATGTGTCCTTGGTTTTAATGTTTGAATTTAACTTTTTATGTTTTAGATTTTATGTAACTGTAAGCCACCCACAGTTACCTGATGGCAGTGATGGCTAACCTTTTTTGGACCAAGTGCCCAAAGCGCGTGTGCATGTGTGTGAATGCATGCACGGGTGCCCGAACCCCCAAAATGCAATGCCCCCTGCGCATACGCACCACCCCATGCATGCACCTCACCCCTACATGCATGTGCACGCAGCCCCCCGCATGAGCCCCCCGCATGCACACGCGGCTCCCTGCACATGCCCTGCCCTCACATACGCTCACGCCCCCCCGCATGCGCCCCACCCCTGTACATGCACGGCAGAGACCCAAAGACCAGCTGGCTGGCGGGAGGCACAACCAGTTGGCTGGCAGGAGGTGGCCGAACTCCCAAAATGCAATGTGCGGGCTCCTCCCGTGCATGCGCCCCACCCCTTGCGCATGCACCTGCCCCCTGTTCATGTGCAGGCAGACTCACATATGCCCCACTCCCTGTGCATGCACGCCCCCCGCATGCGCCTCTCCCCTCTGAACATGTACAGGTGCACCCTACATGCACCCCACCCCACCACGCATGCCCGGCAGAGACCCAAAGACCAGCTGGCCTGTGGGAGGTGTGCACACATGTGCAGCGCAGCTGAATTGGGGTGACAGCTCACATGCACAGAGAGGGCGCTGAGTGCCACCACTGGCACGCATGCCATAGGTTTGCCATCACAGCCTTATGGTAAGATGGGCTACCAATAAATTTGATAAATAAATAAATTCTGCTCCTTCCATCTATTTCCATTTTGCTTTTTCCTTTTCCTTAGTTTTTATAGGATCTTTTACTTTTGCTCTGCAAAGCAGTGTTTTGGGGACATGGCTCTTACTTCCTATTCCAGACCCTATATTGTCTCATTTATGGAAAACTGTTATATTCACTTAAGTCGTTTTCAATTAGAACAGGGTGAAAACAAGTTCAGGGAATGTGTTGCTCACATGGCATCCCCCCCCCCCCCAAAAAAAAAAAAATCCATGATGGTCATGGACAGAAACTAGCAGGCAAGGGAAAATAACCCCAGCAACCTGCCTGCAAAGCCCTTTTGGAAAAATGTGCAAACTGTGTGGCTTCATATTTTTGGTTGTTGTATGACTGCACATAATTAGAATCATGCAATAAAAATCATGCAATATTATTTTGGCTAGGGATGCATGCTCTAAGAAGTGACAAAGTCACTTCATTGATATCTCATATGTAGGTATGGTACCTAGAAAACTATATAATACTGTATCAGGCACTGATCACCAGGTGAAATGCACAGCCTCACCACTCCTCTGGTGGTCCTCCAGATGGGGTGGACTGCTGGAGGATTGTGGAACATATTTATGACTGAGGGCTCCCATAGCCTTGGAGAGGTTGGTTTAGGACATAATTTGAAAAAGTGTGTAGATCCAGGCCTAGAAAGTGGAATGGAATGGAATGGAATGGAATGGAATGGAATGGAATAGAATAGAATAGAATAGAATAGAATAGAATAGAATAGAATAGAATAGAATAGAATAGAATAGAATAGAATAGAATAGAATAGAATAGAATAGAACGGAGTTGGAAGGGACCTTGGAGATCTTCTATTCCAACCCCCTGCTCAGGCAGGAAACCCTATACCATTTCAGACAAATGGTTGTCCAATCTCTTCTTAAAAACTTCCAGTGTTGGAAGTTCTGGAGACAAATTGTTCTACTGATTAATTGTTCTAACTGTCAGGAAATTTCTCCTTAGTTCTAAGTTGCTTCCCTCCTTGATTAGTTTCTACTCATTGCTTCTTGTCCTACCCTCAGGTGCTTTGGAGAATAGCTTGACTCCCTCTTCTTTGTGGCAGCCCCTGAGATACTGGAACACTGCTATCATGCCACCCCTAGTTTTTCTTTTCATTAAACTAGACATTCCCAGTTCCAGAACTAAGTTTCATAGCATGAAGCTAAGACAAGAATTACATTTGATGTCACAGAGTGTACATATCAAATCATTTTCATTACATTTAATTAGTCTTTAATTCCCCCTCGCTTTAATCATTCCTGATGCATAGACACAAGGTTGTCTCATGAAGTGGAAAAGTTCAATAGCAACTTTTGGAGGGGCTATAAGGGCTAAAGTGTAGACTGTACGCAACTCTGGCTCTTAAGTTGTGTACTAGTAGTCCTTGTCTTTCAACCATAACTAGAATCAGAAGTTCCATTGTAAGCACCACACTAATTGAGTCGTGCCCAGTTTTATGACCTTTTTTGCCACGGTTGTTAAGCGAGTCATTGCAGTTCTTAAGTGAATCACACTGTCTTAAACGAATCAAACTTCTTCCATTGACTTTGCTTGTTGGAAGCCAGCTGGGAAGTTGCAAAATAGCAATCACATGACATAAATAACACCAATTGCCAAATGCCCAAATTTGGATCACATGACCATGGGGCTGCTGCAAGGGTCGTAAATCTGAGGACCAGATGTAAATCACTTTTTTCAGTGCCATTGTAACATCAAATGGTCGCTAAACAATTGCTTATAAATAGAGAACTACCTGTATCTCTGGATAATGGACTTTAATCTTTCTGACAAAGAGGTTGGTGGAGCCTATTTTGTATTGGCTGGCCAGGTCCCTCTTGGGCATAGGACAGGAATTTTCCCAGCTGTTTATCTGCCAGAGGTAAAGTTTGGAGTTTGGGCTCTCTATCCTCAGAATTTAAAAAAAACTCTATCATTGAGTTGGGGCCTTTCTCTGGGTCTTCCAAGTAATCCCTTGGTTTGAGCCTCTAAATTGCACTTGTGATGCACAGTTTTGCAATAGATTTATGGTGTGTAGGGGATGCTCCTTTTCTTCTCCCAGATTTGGAGATGCATGTGCAAAGTACAGGTAGTCCTCATCTTACAAACAGTTCGTTTAGTGACCGTTCAAAGTTACAATAGCAGTGAAAAAAGTGACTTCTGACCGTTTTTCACAGTTATGGCCGTTCCAGCATCCCCATGGTCATGTGATCAAAATTCAGGTGCTTGGCATTTGGTTCATATTTATGACTGTTGCTGTGTCCCAAGGTCATGTGATCCCCTTTTGCGACCTTCTCACAAGCAAAGTCAATGGGGAAGCCAGATTCACTTAACAAACGTGTTGGTAACTTATCAGCTGCAGTGATTCACTTAACAACTGAGGCAAGAAAGGTTGCAAAATGAAGCAAGATTTGCTGAACAAATGGCTCACTTAACAACAGAAATTTTGGGTTCAATTGTGGTTGTAAATCGAGGACTATCTGTACTCTATTTTATTATCTTGAGCATGATGCTACATGAAGAATAGATAGATACACAGCCAATTGCCTCTGCTAGCTCTGAAGAGTTGCTCTGCTAGAGGAGATTCCTGACAACCCTTGGTCTGTGAAAGATGCCCATTTGTTGCTTGTGAAGGATTATCACAAATCAACAACAACAAAAAAGGGGTATTTATGCCAGAGCAGAAAGTGGGCCTAGAAAGAAGGGTATGCAAGGGAACACAGAATTTTTGACAGAGAAGGAATTTCAAAGGCACTCAAAATCCAATAATAATAATAATAATAAAAATAAGCAAGGGCTTTTTCTCCAATTATATTTCTCCTGATGTAAGACAACGATAACATTTAGGATAGTATCCAAAAATAAGAAGAAGCTAACTCTCAAGCTCCAATTCTTTTGTAGTGAAGGTAATTGAATTTAGACATTTCTTCTGAAGTGGCATCTATAGCACTACTGTATATCTTACTTTCTCATTATGACCGGTTTCCTGGTCATGTTAATGATCAGATATATATTGATGAAATGCAATGAACGGTTGCAGGAACTGTGAATGTTTTGTCTAGTCCAAAGAAGAGAAGGACCAGGGGTGACACAATAGCAGTCTTCCAATATTTGAGGGGCTGCCACAGAGAGGAGGGGGTCATGTATTCTCCAAAGCATCTGAAGACAAAACAAGTAGTAACAGATGGAAGCTTAACAAAGAGAGCCAACCTAGAATTAAAGAAAAATTTCCTGATGGTGAGAACAATTAATCAGTGGAACAGCTTGCCTCCGGAAGTTATAGGTGCTTCATCACTGGATATTTTGAAGAAGAAACTGGACAGTCACTTGTCTGGAATGGTATAGGGTTTCTTGCCTGAGCAGGGGGCTGGACTAGAAGACCTCCAAAGTCCCTTCCAACCCTGTTATTCTGTATTTTCTCAGGAAGGCAGTTAAGGCTTTTCCTCTAAAAGATAAGCATTGAATATGTAAGGTTCTGTAACAATAGACGTCATCTCCAAGCTTGATGAAAACATTTCTCTAAAACTCAAATACTGAGATATTTTCTCATTGAGAATATTGAAAGAGCAGATACAAACCCTTCTTGCTCTAACGTACCAAATACCATCCAGCATTTGTCTTTTGCTAGGAGGACGGCGACGTTACAGCCGAGCTGGAGCTAAAGGCTTCAATGCCAATCGTCGGCGAAGCCGGGCTGTGCTTTATCACCTCTCAGGCCATCTCCAGAAGCAGGGCAAAGGAAAACGCAAACTCCACAAGGTACGTGGTATGGACAATGCCGAGGGAAAGACAGACTTTCATAGGTTTAGTGGGTAGAAGTAAAGAGACCATACAGAATCTGAGTTTGTTGAGTGAGGGGGAAGAGCTGAATGTTTATCACAGGGGAGAAGGAATGTAACACTATTTCACTCACTGCTCCAAACCTTTTGTTCACAATTCAATTTTTTTAAAAAAATGCAATATTTTATTAAGTCGCAAAGATTAAGAGATAAGATCATACATACTGAAAACCAGGAACAAAAAGCTATTCAATCTTGGGTGGGGAGGGGGAAATCATTGGAAATACGTTTCCGAAGCATCTTAAAATGAAAGTGCCTTCATGTATCAGCACGATTAAATGAATATGGGGAAACTTGAACCACCTGAGAAAAAGAAAATCGTGGTTCTTGAAGGACACTAGACTTGATGTTACTCTGTCATCTAAACAAGATGATGCTTGAAGGAGGACCTCAGAATTGGTTGATTTCACACGGAGGAGATCCCGTCTCAGATTATCATAATTATCATACCTTGTTGCGCTGGTGCTGCTGCTCACGGCAGAACACCACTAGGCTCGTGGCGCTGGTGCCACCGCTTGCGGCCAGAGGGCATGTCGCTCATCGTGCCAGTGCTACTACTCATGTACACAATAGTGCAGCACGCCACACAACCTCCTGCCACAAGGGGCAGCACCGGCATGATGAGCCACACGGCGTCTGGCTGCAAGCGGCCACAGAAGACATCCCCCCCCCAAAAAATAAGAAAATAAGACTGGGTCTTATTTTCGGGGAAACATGATATTTGTAACATGTTCATCTGAATGATTGTGTCTGGGTCCTTTTCAGGAACAGGCCCAAATGACTCCAAATCAGTAGTAATCCATAGTAGAAAAATCATAAAATGGGGCAAACTCACTTAACAAATGTTTCACTTAGCAACATAAATTTTGGGCTCAATTGTGGCCATAACTCAAGGACACTACCTGTACTCCCATGATTATCTAGACATTAATTTATGCCAATGAAGGCCAGTCTGAAATGATTTTGCCTCTTTTATTCCATATGCAGAAGCCAAGCAGTTGGCAATTGATTCTCACTTCAGTGTTGGTATTTTTTATTACGTCTTAGGACAGAGCAAGGCTAATTTAAGGATGAAGAATAAGTCATGCAGCAGCATACACAGCTCTGCTGTGTTACAGATTTTATAAATAACACTCAAAATCTACTGCCCAGGGCAATTCTTCACCCTGATTAATGAAACAGCTGGCTCATATTTTTTTTTTAAAAAAATCAACATTTCCTTATTAAACATACACTAAATATGGAACAGGTTCATTCACTGCAAAAGTCAAAACAGATACTGAAACAAACAAATAAATAAATTGAAAAGCACAGAAAATATCAGCAATCTCAGGCAGCCCAGTGAATGTACTTGTATTTGGTTTAAGTTGTAGTAGTGTGTATTTACTGGAGCGTGCAACCAAATGCAGTACACCCTTCCCTCCAGAGGCTACAGATGGGTAGGAGTCACATTTAATTAGTTATCCTTCTTAAGCCTATAATTTTGTGAAGAAGATCTGTATTCAGCAACTGAGGCATATGTATCTGAGCTTTACTGGATCAGAGCAAAATAATCCTGGAAAGGATTTAAGATTTTAAATCTTGCCTGACCCATCCTGGTCCCCTCTAACTATTCTCAGTCTGCATCCTCTAGAATTCCCTGGTTAGCAAGGCAATGGCACAACACTGACTTGTAGACCTGAGATTGCCAGTTTTGGATCCCTAGAGGGGCCTCACCAGGCAGGATTTCAAATAGACATTCTTTAACCTACTATCTGTCAGACCCAAGCCTAGAGATGAGACAATGAGATCCGGTTGAGTTCAATATTTTATTTGCTGGCAGCTAATGGACAAAATCTTGCCAAACGAAAGCTATAACCTCCCAATCTATTAGATTGGGGTGTCAAACTCGATTTCATTGAGGGCCGTATCATGATTTTGTTGACCTCAGAGGACTGGGGTGGGTGTGGCCAGGGTGGGCGTGGCCAGTTTGACATCACTCATGTCGGGGGTGCCTGTGGTGGCCTGAGCACTCTCCCAGCAAAAACGGCTGCAGCAGCCTCCTACAACCCTCTGCCAACAAAAATGGAGCTCAGGAGGGCCTCATGCGGCCCTTGCGAGCTCCGTTTTCGCTGGCAGAGGCACCATGGGCCAGTCCTTCGCTGTTTCCAAGATGGCCCCGTGGGCCAGATCTAAGCACCCCGTGGGCTGGATCCAGCCCATGGGCCTTGAGTTTGACACCCCTGTACTAGATCTATCCCGAGAGATTCTAGGGTGTGGCTACCCTGAACCTCTTCCCCATTCAGCTCAGGGCTGTGCTGTCTCTTGATCCGAGCCTCTTTCCGGGAAGGCACTGAGTTGGCAAAATATTCCCCCCCTCTGATGCTGCAGGTACATATTCCATCACACTACAGTACCCAAAGATAGGACCAAACAAGCAGGCAGATCCAGTGGTGGACTAATTGGATGCAAAATCACTCTTAACTTCCCTGCTTAGCAATAGCAATAGCACTTAGACTTATATACCACTTTACAATGCTTTACAGTCCTCTCTAGGCGGTTTACAGAGTCAGCCTATTGCCCCCAGCAATCCGGGTCCTCATTTTACCCACTTCAGAAGGATGGAAGGCTGAGTTAACCTTGAGCCTGGTGAGATTCGATCTGCCAAACTGCTGGCAGCCGGTGATCAACTTGATGGATTCCTCGGGGTCTCCCTGCCTACCAGCCCATATAGGCCAGGTGGGGAGGCTTTGCTCAAACCTGGGACCCCTGCTTTGCACGGTGACCATTTATTTATTTATTTATTTATTATTGAATTTCTATACCGCCCTTCTCCCTGAGGACTCAGGGCGGTATACAGCCAAAATTTTTAAAAAAATTTAAAAAAAACATGCAGGACAAATATTAAAAAACAATTAAAAGATATATAAATTTGGCCCAATTAAAACTCATTACCAATGAAAACATTTAAAACATTTAAAAACAGTTAAAAATTTCATCTTAAACCAGCCCGGCTTGTTTGAAAAAATGGGTTTTAAGGGCACGACGGAAGGCACTGAGGTCCTGGATTCTCCTTATCTCTGGGGGGAGCTGATTCCAGAGGGTAGGTGCCCCCACAGAGAAGGCCCTCCCCCTGGGGGTCATCAGCCTACACTGTCTGGGTGATGGCACCTTGAGGAGGCCCTCTCTGTGGGAGCGCACGGGTCGATGGGAGGTCGTCGGTAGCAGCAGGCGATCTCGAAGATAGCTAGGCCCTATGCCATGGAGCGCTTTGAAGGTGATAACCAGCACCTTGAAGCGCACCCGGAAGACCACCGGGAGCCAGTGCAGCTCGCGCAGGAGCGGTGTTACATGGGAGCGCCATGCTGCTCCCGTCACTACCCGCGCTGCTGCGTTCTGGACCAGCTGGAGCCTCCGGGTAACCATTGTTAGCAGTGAATTCCTAGCCTTGCAGTTCTGAGCATTTACTCTTTCTTGTTGGTTTCTCTCCAGGGTGTGTTTGGTGAGAAGCCTGCCTTGCCTGAATACAAAGTAGCTGCTGCTCGCAAGTCGCCATTCATCCTGTTGCATTACGGTACCTTCAAGGCTGGCTGGGACGGACTGATTCTCCTGGCCACGTTGTACGTGGCTGTCACAGTGCCCTACAGTGTCTGCTTCAATGGCACCAAGGATGAAGGGCTTCCAGAGGCTTCTCGTGCGCCCCCCAGTGTCTGTGATCTCTCTGTTGAAATCCTTTTTATCTTAGGTATGGGGACAGGTATCAGCACCTGGCGGGGGGCATGCTGGCAACCTTCAGGATTAAGATACAAACAATCCCCCGTTTAATTCCTGACATTCCAAGACAGAGGAGAATCTATCTCCTCTATCTATCTATCTATCATCTATCTATCTATTTATCATCTATCTATCATCTATCTATCTATTTATCATCTATCTATCTATCTATCAATTATCTATCTATCTATCATCTATCTATCTATCTATCTATCTATCTATCTATCTATCTATCAATCTATCTATCTATCATCTATCTATCTATCTATCAATTATCTATCTATCTATCTATCATCTATCTATCTATCTATCTATCATCTATCTATCTATCTATCAATCTATCTATCTATCAATCTATCTATCTATCTATCATCTATCTATCTATCTATTTATCATCTATCTATCATCTATCTATCTATTTATCATCTATCTATCTATCTATCAATTATCTATCTATCATCTATCTATCTATCTATCTATCTATCAATCAATCTATCTATCATCTATCTATCTATCTATCAATTATCTATCTATCTATCTATCATCTATCTATCTATCTATCTATCATCTATCTATCTATCTATCAATCTATCTATCTATCTATCATCTATCTATCTATCTATCTATCTATCATCTATCTATCTATCTATCTATCAATCTATCTATCTATCAATCTATCTATCTATCTATCATCTATTTATCTATCTATCTATCTATCATCTATCTATCTATCTATCTACCAACTGTATCTACTGTATCTATCTACTGTATCTATCAATATCTATCTTTCTATCATCTATCTATCTATTTATCTATCTATCTATCTATCTATCTATCACTGTAAATACCGGTTGTCCTCAACTTACAATCATTCATTTAGTGACTGCTTGAAATTACAATGACACTGAAAAAATTGACGTCTAACTGGTCTTTGCACTTACGATCATCACAGTATCCCCAAGGCCACAAAATGAAAATGTGGGCACCTAGCAACTGGCATGTATTTACCACAATTGCGGCATTCTAGGGTCATGGATCGCCATTTGCATGCCTTCCTTTCTTTGGTGACATTCCCAGCTGGCTTCTGACAAGCAAAGTCGGATTTGATTCATGATTACATGCAATTCATTTAACAAATGCAGCGATTCAATTAAGAACCATGACAAACAATGTAAAATCGGGCATGACTTAGTAACAACCGCCTTGCTTAGCAATGGAAATTCTGGTCCCAATTCTGGTCCTAAGTTGAGCACTGCCTTTAATATTGGTTGCTCATCAATATTGAATATTGATAGGTAACCATGCAGATCTACTCTGAAGCCCTACGGGCCTAATCGTTTTTGGAGTGCAGGGACTGTTAGAAAGACGCTCATTTCTGCATTTAGGAATTTGGCAACTGGAATCAAGAAGGCTCGGCTCTGGTTTTGAGGAAAGCCTGTGAAGATTTGTGATAGCAATAGCACTTAAGACTCATATACTGCTTCATGATGCTTTTACAGCCCTCTCTAAGCAGTTTACAGAGTCAGCCTATTGCCCCCTCAACAATATGGATCCTCATTTTACTGACCTCGGAAGAATGGAAGGCTGAGTTAACTTTGAGCTGGTGAGAATTGAACTGCCGGCAGCCGGCACCCAGCAGAAATAGCCTGCAATACTGCATTCTAACCACTGCATCACCACTGCTCTGAGGGCATCTGCCTGAAAAGTTCTTTGCTTCCAAAATTGGAGATTGCTAAGGAACTGGCAACAGTGGTCCCAGATCAAAATTGGGGCATGGAGCTAGATCCTGCATGACCAACTCATAGGATTTCTTGCTCAAAGCTGATTTAAGGGAGACCGTTTTGCCTCCCTCCCAGGCCTTCTGATTCACTTCTAACAAGCTAGGGCCTTCCCAGGAGGTGATTTCCTTTCACTGGCAAAGGAGCTGTTTGGGGCAAGTTCAGCTATACATGAGTGTCACTCCATGGCTTCCACTCAAGTGACCATTTGCACAGTAAGAAAACCAGCTGATGGTGGGCTCACAGCTTGAAAGCATCAGCTGGTGAGAGTATTACCGTATTTTTTGGAGTATAAGATGCACCTTTCCCCCCCCAAAAGGGGTGAAAATTTAGGTGCGTCTTATACACTGAATGTAGCCCCGCCCACCCACTGGCCCCCACCCTTTGGCCTCTGCCTCGCAGCAGTTACCTCCTTGCAAGCAAACAGCAAGAAAAAACAGCTCCTTTCAGCTTCAGCACAGGATAATTAGCACAAGTTGATTGAATCGGCCTCCCAACTTTCAGCTGATTTGCTCTCAGCTGTTTTGCGCAGGGCTCTGCTGCTTGCTGCAAAGAAGTAAATTGCTGGAGCAGATTTTTTCCCCTTGTGCTAATCAAGCTATGCTGAAAACGAACATGAAAGTAAAGCAGGCTGTTTGCTGTTTGCTGCAACGAAGCAAAATTGCTCAGAGGCAGAGGGTAGGTGCGTCTTATACGCCGAAAAATATGGTAAGTAGCCTGGCCTTTCCTACCAGATTCCTTTGAATTGTGTCATTCTGTAACTTCCACAATTCCTAGGTAGCATGACCAGGAATTGTCAGATTTATAATCTTGGGATAGGGTTTAGGATTTTTCTAGGAAAGCTAGAGGAGAATCCCCAAGGCGGAAGCCTGGCGGAGAAGCAGGCGTGGCCAAGGGTAGGAGGCGGAAAGTCCCATTCCGCTTGGGATATCTGGAAGACACCAAGGGAAGAAAGACTTGCATAACGGTTGCCAACTTTTGCCATTCTTTTATCGTTGTTGTTTACATTGTTTTGCAGACATCGTGTTGAATTTTCGCACCACATTTGTCAGCAAATCAGGGCAGGTGGTCTTTGATCCTCATGCTATATTCCTACACTACCTGACCCGCTGGTTCGTGCTGGACCTCTTAGCAGCGTTACCCTTCGACCTTCTCTATGCCTTCAAGGTCAATGTGGTGAGTTGGGCTCAGAACCTCCGTGATGAGGCACACACACAGAAGAAGTGTGGACTATTCAAGGCCATTTCATGCAGCCATAAGTATATCTTTGTAGAGAGTCAAGAGTTGCAACTTAGTTGATTTTGGCTTTTCCGCTATTGCTTCCTGAACTTGGTCTTTCCCTCAATATTTCATTTCTGGGTAAAATACTGCTGGTGAGTTGTTTCGGCCTCTAAGTTATGGCTCCTGATCTGGAACCTCAGATACTTTAATGAGAGTTTTCCCTGTTAATAGAGAGAACGCTCTGTGGCTAAGGAAACCTTCCACTGAATTGAGCCTGCTGGAAAAATGCCTGTTCCAGCAGAAGGTCAGACCACTGATGAGGAGAGTGTGAATGTGGACAGACCGCTGCAGAGAAGGCCTTGGGAAGGCTTGCGGCCTGTTCAGTTCTGCATTAGTGGCGATGACTCTTCATTCATGACTGCAACTAAGTCTGGTTATTTCCAGCTTGTTGGTGATTGTGCAGGGCTTGGATCAGTTCTAGGATCCAAAGCACCCTTTAGAGCTCTTTGCCCAGGTAGTTGCAACTCAGAAATGTTGGGAAGGGACCAAGGAGCATGCTTGGGTCTGAAGTTCATTACAAGCCAGTGTGAAACTTCAGAAACTGAAGTATCAGTTGGATGCATTTTAAACTTACTACCCAAATGACTATAAATAATTTGGTTAGCAGGTTAAAAGAAGGAAGACATTTCTGTTTGTTTCTTCTTTTGCTGGTGTGGTATTTCAGAGATGTTTAAAATTAAATTGAATTCAAGAGAGCGGTATTCCTTCAAAGCAACCCTGGTACCCTTTGGCTAGGGGCCAGGGGTGCTATTTAGCAGGTTCTGACAGGTTCTAGAGAACCCAGTAGCGGAAATTTTTAGTAGTTCGGAGAACCGGCAAATACCACCTCTGGCTGGCCCCAGAGTGGGGTGGGAATGGAGATTTTGCAATATCCTTTCCCCAGGAGCGGGGAAGGAATGGGGATTTTGCAGTATCCTTCCCTTGGAGTGGGGTGGGAATGAAGATTTTGCAGTATCCTTCCCTTAGAGTGGGGTGGAAATGGAGATTTTGCAGTATCCTTCCCTTGGAGTGGGGTGGGAATGGAGATTTTGCAGTATCCTTCCCTTAGAGTGGGGTGGGAATGGAGATTTTGCAGTATCCTTCCCTTGGAGTGGGGTGGGAATGGAGATTTTGCAGTATCCTTCCCTTGGAGTGGGGTGGGAATGGAGATTTTGCAGTATCCTTTCCCCAGGAGCGGGGAAGGAATGGGGATTTTGCAGTATCCTTCCCTTGGAGTGGGGTGGGAATGGAGATTTTGCAGTATCCTTCCCTTGGAGTGGGGTGGGAATGGAGATTTTGCAGTATCCTTCCCTTGGAGTGGGGTGGGAATGCAGATTTTGCAGTATCCTTCCCCTGCTATGCCCACCAAACCATGAACACAGAACCAGTAGTAAAAAAAAAAAATTAATTCCACCACGGCTAGGGGCCTTGGTGACGTTGCCATGTTTCTTCCCTTCTGCCATCACAACCTTCCCCCTCGACCCCAGAGGGTGCTGTGTAGGCATATCTGGTCTTTTCTTTTCCCCCAGTACTTTGGGGCACACCTGCTGAAGACGGTGAGGCTCTTGCGGTTACTACGGCTGCTGCCCAACCTGGATCGGTACTCCCAGTACAGCGCCGTGGTGCTCACCCTGCTCATGACCGTCTTTGCCCTTCTGGCTCACTGGGTTGCCTGCGTCTGGTACTTCATCGGCCAGCGGGAAGTTGAGAGCAGCCCCTCCCAGGTGCCCGGGATAGGTGCGTGCCAGGGCCTAACTTCCTTGGTGTGGTACTCAGAGGGGGGCAACTGAGGGGGGGAGTATTTTCTTCTTCCAGATTAGAATTGGAGCTCCCCAGACCGCTGCATGTTGCAACTCAGGGGAAGCTGCACTGTTAAGGCCAAGTAGAAGCAGAAAGGCATGTATGAATGGCTGTGGCCACCTCCAGTCAAGGGCAGAAGTAATCCGCAGAGTCTCTCTCGTGTTGGGGACCATGAGCTCTTCCATAATTACCGTTCTCCAGCAGACTCTAGGGACCGCATGGCGACAAATTAACAAGTAACTGCCGCACTGGCTTTGAGATAGGGCTGCCAAATCCCTAGGGAAGTGTGGAGAGAGAGAGAGGCTCAGTGCTCAAGGGTGATATATCTGTTGCAACTTGGTAAAGCAGGGTCCCCCCCCCCCCTGTTTTTCTTTTTTAAATGAGGATAGCTGGGAGATCTCCAGGCTCTCTGAATTTATCTTTGGTTTAGCGATGGATCTCTTTCCTCCATGTTTTCAAATTATATTCATCCTCTCTCTGATACGGTGCCTTGGATTTCAACTTGGGATGGTACGAATTCCTGATTCACCCCATTCCCTTCGGGCACCCTGGGTGAAATGACGGGAACTGACATCCAACACATCCAGATGGCACTTCATTGGGGAAATGCTGTTTTAATCCTTCATAAATGCTGCCTCTGGCTCACCATCTCCCATAGAAAAGCGAGAGAAAGAAAGCGACCGATGTTGGGAGAATGAGCTGCAGAGAGATTGGGATAAATTTCATTACAGGTTTGGGGCCTGTATAGAGAGCTTCCCTTCGTCTTCTGGCTTTTCAAATTCTCTGGGGTTTGTGAGAACTGGAATGGGGAAGGAGTCCTGAGGAGCTCCTGAGACCTCACAGTCCCACTTCCGTTGATCTCTGAAAGCAATTAGGTTTGAGGATACTTCTATTCTCTAGCTCAGGGGTCTCCAATGTTGGTAACTTTTAAGACTTGTGGACTTCAACTCCCAGAATTCCCATAGCTGGCTGAGGAACTCTGGGAGTTGAAGTCCACAATTCTTAAAGTTGCCAAGGTTGGAGACCCCTGAGCTATCTCATTTTTAACCACTGCAGGATTTACTGATCTGGGGCAATTCTTCTATTCTGAGGCTTCATGGAAACACACAATGATTAGAGAGTGGGATAAATTCAGAGATACTGTACCTGGATCAGTGTCTTAGTCAGTGACAATGAACATCTTTGGGCTCAGCTTGTCAAAAATTCAGAAAATGCCTAACTTGACTCTGCTGCTGTGTCACACATACATACACACACACACACACAAAGAAAAGGAAAAGAATCTCTCTCCCCCTCATCCCCCACCCTTCATCTCTAGGCCATCCTGAACAGTGGCACTTGGCAGCAGCAGGGATGAGCCTGGGCCTGAAGTCAAGGTCTGGACCTCAACTTCAATCCTAGCACCACCGCTGCTATAAAAAAAGCCACCCTATGTGCAGTGACAGGGGACAAATAGTGCCACTTTGCTTAAGCATGGATGCCAGGTGGGAGCAGTTTACATGAAGAAAGCTTATGATGTGTACAGCCATTGCGAAGATTTTTTAAACCGTGTCCCATGGAACCCCAGGATCTTGTAAGAACCTGGTGTGTTCTGTGAGAGGTGAAGATTAAAAATAGTTCACTCAGATTCAGCTATTTTTCTATCAACAAGAGCTTTACCACTTGGTCAGGGATTCCAAGAACTAATTAATTAATTTTTTTGTGAGCCAAGAGGTTCCATAATTGGGAGGGAAATTGAAAACCACTGATCTATAGAAGGGTGGGTGATCATGAACTTAGAAAATGTGTGCCCTCAGTGAAAGACATTATATTTATAGAGGGATATGACACATCCACAGAAGCTATCGTTAAAGCCAGCCAGAAAAAAACTGTGATAATCTAAAACAGAGGTATCAAACTCAAGGCCCGCAGACTGAATCCAGCCTATGGTGTGTAGATCTGGCCCACCGGGTAGCCCTGGAAACAGGTCGCGGTGCCTCTGCCAGCAAAAACGGAGCTCAGGAGAGTCACATACGGCCCTCATGAGCTTCGTTTTTGCTGGCAGAGGGTTGCAGAAGACTGTTGCAACTGGAAATGGAAGTCAGGAGCCCGTTTTCGCTGGCAGAGCGCTCAAGGCCCCACACGAGAGATATCGAGCTGGCCACACCCACCCTAGCCACATACCCACCCGAGGTCAAACACAACCCTGATGCGGCCATCAATGAAATCGAGTTTGACACCCCTGATCTAAAAGTTGTTGGGCTTTGATTCCCATCCATCCCAGGCAGTATGACCTGTGGGAAAGATGCCAGGAATTATGGTTCAACAATTCCTGGAAGGCTAATAGATTGTGTACCCCATTTCTTTTAGTACAGTAGTGTTAAAATAGATTCAAATGAAACCTCATAGAACACGACATATCAGATACTTTAGACAAGCAGTAGAGGAAGGCAATTGCCTGCTTGCCCTGGTTGTCCAAAGCTGTCTGATGGACCAATGTTGGAACTTCTATCTTCTGGCCTACAAGGCTTTACTATTTAGGTTCTTCTGCAGGACACTGGATCAGAACAGGCTGTGTGTGCAGCTGGCATGTTTTTGGAAAAGAAATCCCATCTATAAGGGTGAGGGAATAGAATTCAGGAGAAGGAGCTTAACTGGGTTTTCTTCTAGCTTCGCTTCCTTCTTCCCCATCCTTGCAGGTTGGCTGCAGGAGCTGGCTCGACGCCTGGAGACTCCCTATTACCTGGCTCAGAGGAACAGCAGTGGTGAAGAAGAACCTGCCAACCAAACTACTTCCTCCCTGAATGGCACAACTTGGGAACTCTTAGGGGGACCCTCCTTGCGCAGTGCTTATATTACCTCTCTATACTTTGCCCTCAGCAGCCTGACCAGTGTGGGCTTTGGCAACGTATCGGCAAACACCGACTCAGAGAAGATTTTCTCCATCTGCACCATGCTGGTGGGGGGTGAGTTGGGCTCTGCCCCTGGGTGGGATATCAAGAAGGAGAACCAGCAAGACCTCCCCAGCATCTTCCCTCCCGCTCCTCCTCTCAGCTTCTAACTCAGGTTCTTGGGCAATCTAGTTCTCATGACAACGGGCCAAGCACCTTCTATTATTGTGAGTTTTATTTTGGTACATCGCCAACTACCAGCAAGGTGGTTCTTACATCCTTAGCCTCCTTCCAATGGTAAGAAAAGAAAACCAGATGGCCGATCTCGGTTCTTCTCAGATTGTGGAACACATTAGTGGTGGGAAATGAAAGCTGCCTTTTTTAAATTTAGACCTAACTTGTAACGGTTAGACTAAGGAAATCAAGAAGAAAGAAGAGCCAAGGGGTGGGTAGGCGCACCAAATACCTCTTGTTCATATGCTCTGTGACTAATCTTCAGCAAGGTTTACTGAAAGGGGAAAAAGACGATGACGTGTCAACATAAGGAGAGGCCTGCTTCCCTACCCATTCATTGATTGCAATGAAAGTACCACCTGGAATTCTTCTTCTGATTCAGTTTTTGTGCTGCTTCTTCCACCTGGATATTCTCTGGATGTTCCCCAGATTCTCAGCTCCCCAGATTCTTGGCTGCCATATTTGTAGGTCCAAGACAGCTAGAGATAGCAAGATTGGGAAAGATTAGTTTGTTAGTTTGTGATTTAATTGCAGAATAGTGGGATTACAGCCACAACTACAGTAATGGGGCAAGGGTCTGTATGTTAGAGAACAGGCTTTTTTAGGATAGTGGGGGTTTTTTTGGAGAAAGAGGCAGAAACATAATAATAAACTGACCACTCAAATAAGCAATTTCATCTTAGGCTAGGACATGCAGAAACATGTCCATAGAATGAGATAATAAAAGTTATGAATTGGATGACGGGTAATCCTCGACTTACAACTATTCATTTAGCAACCGTTCGAAGTTACAACAGGAGTGGGGGAAAAAAATAACTGATGACCAGTCCTTGCACTCACGACTGTAGCAACATACTCATGGTCACTTGATCAAAATCTGGCACAGTTGGTGACTGGTATGTATGATGACAGTTGCAGCGTCCCGGAGTTGTGTAATCACCACTTGCGATGTTTCCAGCTAGCTTCTGACAAACAAAGTTAATGAGGGAAGTTGGATTTACTTAACGAGAACATGAATCACTTAACTACAGCAGTAATTTGATCCCCCCCAAAAAAAGGTTTTGTAAAATTGGGCTTAGCAATGGAAATTCTGGTCCTGATTATGACTGTAAGTTAAGGACTATCTGTCCTGTGTCGTGTAGATGAAGAATAACCTATTTGAAATACTCTCTTCTACAAAAAAAAAAAAAAAAGAACCACCTTGCCAGATAGAAAACTATCATCAGAAGGAGCAGGCCAGGTCAGAGGACCTCTCCCTTGGCCAGAGGTGGGTTTCAGCAGGTTCTGACCAGTTCAAGAGAACCGGTAGCGGAAATTTTGAGTAGTTCGAAGAACCGGTAGTAAAAATTCTGACTAGCCCCGCCACCATCTATTCTCTGCCTCCCGAGTCCCAGCTGATTGGGAGGAAATGGGGATTTTGCAGTAACTTTCCCCTGGAGTGGGGTGGGAATGGAGATTTTACAGTATCCTTCCCCTGGAATGGGGTAGGAATGGAGTGGGGTGGGAATGGAGATTTTACAGTATCCTTCCCCTGCCATGCCCACCAAGCCACACCACACTCACCAAACCACACCCACAGAACCAGTAGTAAAAAAATTTGAAACCCACCACTGCCCTTGGCTGTTTTTTTTTTATAAACATGCTTAAAACTATTCATATAAAGTGAATATCCCAAAACTTGATCTGCTTCTTGAATCTGTATTAACAGTCTGTTCCGTTCTAGCTCAGTTATTGCTCCATTGTTCTCCTACCTAGATAAAGTTTATGTCCAAAACTTTTAGTCCCAACACTTTCTTCATTCTTTTCAATTTGGTCATGAAGTTTGTCCTGTTCCTCCCTATTCGGAGGCATCATTGGCATTACTGGCCCCACAAAACCAGGCGGTGCTTCTGATGCTCACCACCTCCTTGGCCGTCTCAGCCAGACTAGCCTCGGTCTGTTTTCTTTCTCCTCCATCCCCAGCACTGATGCACGCTGTTGTCTTCGGCAACGTAACGGCCATCATTCAACGCATGTATGCTCGGCGCTTCCTCTATCACAGCCGTACACGTGACCTGCGCGACTACATCCGTATCCATCGGATCCCTCCACCATTGAAGCAGCGCATGCTGGAATACTTCCAAGCCACCTGGAGTGCCAGCAATGGGATTGATACGCGGGAGGTGAGATCCAACCCTGGTGAGGGCAAGACCTGGGCAGGAAAAGTGGACAAGGCAGAGCAGGGGTCTCCAACCTTGGCAACTTTAAGACCTGTGGACTTCAACTCCCAGAATTCCTTAGCCAGCTTTGCTAGCTGAGGAATTCTGGGAGTTGAAGTCCACAGGTCTTAAAGTTGCCAAGGTTGGAGACCCCTGAGGTAGCGGAGTCTACCCAGGGCTACCTGACTCTTCTGAGAGAGCAGCTGGGGAGGAACTAGATGGCCTGCTTGATGCATTGGATTACAATTCCCATCATTCCTAGCTAAGCAAAGCTGATAGGTATGCTAGTATGTGACCAGAGTTGTAGCCCAATGCATTTGGGGCATGCCCAGAGCAGAGAAAAGTTGAGTGGCCCAGGGGCGGGTTTCAAAACCCGTTGCTACTGGTTCGCTTATGGGTGGGTGGAGCCTCCTGCTGCCGCTGCTACTGGTTCGCCTGACCCGGGGCAAATAGGTAGCAACCCACCACTGGAGTGACCACATTGTGTGCAACATACCTTCCAAATAGGAAGTGTAGAGTTTCAACCATTCGGTCAAAGCTATTGATTATGTGCTATATAAATCACAGGAGAGCTCTAGGCCAATTTCTTTCTCCCCACCCATCTTGCCCTTAAGCAGCCTTCCCAGAATTATTGTGAAGGTCAATAGCTGGTGAATGGCTGGGAAATTGCCTTGAAGTTCTTGGAGGAAGAGCAAAGGGAAAGATCAGGAGGTTGACAAATGAGCCACATTGTCTTAGCTGTGGAATTGAAAGAGACAGGTAGCTCAGCCAGTAGGAGAAAGGAAGCAGAACAGGAAAGCAGAGTATTAATAGTACAGACCAGGGGTGAAATCCAGCAGGTTCTGACAGGTTCTGGAGAACCAGTAACGGAAATTTTGAGTAGTTCAGAAAACCAGCAAATACCACCTCTGGCTGGCCCCCGAGTGGGGTGGGAATGGAGATTTTGCAATATCCTTCCCCCAGGAGTGGGGAGGGAATGGGGATTTTGCAGTATCCTTCCCCTGCAATGCCCACCAAGCCACGCCCACCAAGCCACACCACGCCCACCAAGCAGTGGTCGGTTCCTCCCAGTTCAGCCCGGTTCGGCCGAGCCAGTAGCGGTGACGATATGACATAACTGAACTGGTTCTCTTTGTTTGGGAGTTGGGCCCTCCCGCCCCCCGCGTTATTCTTACCTTTCATTTGGCCCCACCCCCAATCTATTGCTGCCTCTCGAGTCCCAGCTGATCGGCTAGAAGGAAAAAAACTGTTTAAACTCTTGCTGCGGGGCTTCAAAGGGCCACCCTACAGCTGATCAGTGTTAAAAGGCAGTGTGGTGGTAGACTGGTGTCTCCGAAAACAAATGAGTAGACCGGTGCCTCCAAAAATGAATGAGTAGACTGGTCCCTCCAAAAACAAATGAGTAGACTGGAGCCTCCAAAAACAAATGGGTAGACTGGTGCCTCCAAAAACAAATGAGTAGACCGGTACATCTCTGCAAGCAGTTAAAAGCCTGGTAGACCAGTACCTCTGCTAAATCCTAAAGAATTGTCACATGACCATCAAGCCACGCCCACAAAACCAGTAGTAAAAAAATGTAGAACCCACCCCTGCCACCAAGCCACGCCCACAGAACTGGTAGTAAAAAAATTTGGATTTCACCACTGGTACAGACTGTTAACAAAGGTGGGTGCTCCTCTCCCATTTCACTGAAATTGGTCTTGGTCTATACACAATTGCCTTAACTGCAACCTTCTGGTCTCTATTCCTCACTCTGTTGTTATATAGGTAGTCCTCGATTTAACAACCGTTCATTTAGTGACAGTTCAAAATTACAGGAAAAAATGCGATTTACAACCAAGCTTTGCACTTAACAACCATGGTCACATGATCCCCATGGTCACATGACCAAAATTCGGTCAATTGGTAACCGGCATGTATTTACGAAGTTTGTACCATCCCAGAATCATGATTTGCAACTGTCCCAGATGACTTCCCACAAGCAAAACCAGGGGGAAAGCTGGATTTGCTTAACAACCATATGATTCACTTAACAACTGCAATGGTTTACTTAATGGCCAAAAAAGCTCAGAAAATCGGGTGCGAGTCACTTACCAGCAGAAATGCTGGTCCCAATTGTGGTTGTAAGTCAAGGACTATCTGTATTTTCATGAATGGAATCAGCCCATCAGAACTGGGGCTTGGGGTGGGGAGGACCCATGGAGAACAAAACTTGACTTAGCTTCAGGTAAGCAAAGACATTCTGTCTAGCCATCTCAGGGATATGTGATCACTAAACAGTAAATGGTGGAACAATTAAAATATTGTATAGAAACATCTGGGCAAATGATTGAAATAAAGCAATGCTTCCCTCTGAAAGCTTGGCCCATATGTTTCTATAGTGTTTCTGTTGGACTGGCTAATGGATGGTTTTTCAGCCTTCCCTCTAGGTGATGGGAACTTGTTCTTGTTATAATAAAAATTAGAAGCCAAATTCTATTGCTAACCAAATTGACATTCCTTTGGGTGCTGGATTCGCTGCCCAAAGCCAATTCTAACTTCTAGGTGCCAGCTAAAACATTTACGTCCTTCTAGCTGTTCAAGGTGGAATGAAACAGCAACTTCATTTTACATCAGTATTTCACTTTTCCTTCACAAAGCTCAGAAATGTTTCTAGAAATTTATTTTATTTTTATTTTTTTAATTTGATTTATATGCCGCCCTTCTCCGGAGACTCAGGGCGGCTTACAATGGGTTAAGCAAAATTCTTCATACTTTTGTATATTTTTACAAAGTCAGCTTATTGCCCCCACAAACTGGGTCCTCAATTTACCTACCTTAGAAAAGATGGAAGGCTGAGTCAACCTTGAGCCTGACGAGATTCTAACTTACTAATTGCAGACAGCTGGAGTTAAATTACAATGCATTAGTCTGCTGAGCTATCCAGGCTTTTATCTTTTGGAGGCAATGACAGACCTTAAAATGACGGGGAGTTTGATACAGCCTACTCCAGCTCTCGTCACCGAAGCTTCCATTCACCAAAAATATCTAGTAGCCTTTTAAAACATGACCATCAGCCAGTGAAGCCTTTTTTGGAGTCGAGTTCTAGAGGCTATGAAATTTTGGAGTCAAGAGTGGTTGTGTAAATTGGGGGCATTAGAAATTATGGAAGATGACCATCCTGTTTGAGAAGCCCCATTGCTAGTTATCTTGAGGGCAGCTCCTTCAACGTTATTTCCAATCAATTCTTTTTTCCAGCATTGAATAACCTCACAGAATCATAGGGCTGGAAGGGACTTTGGAGGTTTTTTAGTCCAACCCCCAGGAGTCCTTATACCAGCCCGGACAAAGGCAGCCTCCCTGGTCTCCCAAGGAAAGGGAGGCCTTCTAATTTTGGTGCTGTGTCTTCCTTCTCACCAGTTGCTCCATAGCCTCCCGGATGAGCTGCGTGCCGATATTGCCCTGCACCTTCACAAGGAACTGCTCCAGCTGCCCCTCTTTGAGGGGGCAAGCCGGGGCTGCCGGCGTTCCCTTTCACTCAGTGTCCGGACTTCTTTCTGCACGCCAGGGGAATACCTGATCCGGCAGGGAGATGCGCTCCAGGCTCTGTATCTCATCTGCTCAGGCTCCATGGAAGTGTTGAAAGATGGAACCGTGCTTGCCATCCTAGGTAATGCCTGCTTCCCCTTTGGTCCTTGTTCATTCCCCTTCCCATGTTGTAAATCTGGGAGACTGGGAAGTTTCAAAAAGTTGGCTGGACTTGAAAACTGCTGCAGCCTCAAGCTGGTTGAACACAACACAGTGTCCCCACATCTTGGTGTGCCCAGAGTAATAAACCATATCCCAACTTAACAGCCTGTTTTTCATAGCAGTTAAAACAATGGCAATTCCCATGACACAACGAACCAGGAATTATCCAAACCCATTTAACCTAGACTTGAAATATGGTGTGTGAATCCAGGTCAGTGGTGGGTTCCTTCCGGTTCGGTCCGGTTCGGCTGAGCCGGTAGCGGTGACAATATGACATCACCGAACCGGTTCTCCCCCCCGCCCACCCCCCCACGTTATTCTTACCTTTTATTTGGTCCCACCCCCAATCTATTGCTGCCTCCTGAGTCCCAGCTGATGACTAGAGGGAAAAAAACTGTTTAAACTCTTGCCGCAGGGCTTCAAAGGGCCGTCCTACAGCTGATCAGTGTTAAAAGTAAACAAATGAGTTGGGTCGTAAGTGCGAGGACTGGTCGTAAGTGTGAGGACCTTCCAGAAATGACTCTGACCAGCTAGCCATGCCCACCTAGTCACATGACCTCCAAGCCACACCCACAAAATAAGCCACGCCCACAGAACTGGTAGTAAAAAAATTTAGGACCCACCCCTGATCCAGGTGTAATGGGAGAAGTTCTAAATGCTCACGTCCTGAAGATTTGCAGAGAAAAAGGTTACTATATCCCAGAATAAGATGGGAATAAAGGCCTGAACTTTCATTTTGGCATGCTGTTTCCCATCCACCCCCCATGCAATAAGACTTGAAACGTTTTTGCCTTTGATTACTGCTTTTTTAAATGAACTCTTTCCAAGTGCTCTGCTCTGCTTTCTTTTTCTATCCCATCCTGCTCATCCCAATGCTGCTTTCAATTTGGGGTTTTCAGTGAGCCTCTTTTCAGAACAAGAGTCTGAAAGGGCTTCCATTTTGTTCCACTTGATGAAGGATTCACCTTTTCCTTGTAGGGAAGGGAGACCTGATTGGTTGCCACATCTCATCCAAGGAACCGGGGGTCCAGGCCAATGCAGACGTGCGGGGCCTCACCTATTGCGACCTGCAGTGCCTCAGCTTGTCTGGCCTGTTGGCTAGTCTGGAGCTCTACCCAGAATTTGCCAGCAAATTCCGCCGTGAACTTCCTTGTGAACTCAGCTACAACCTGGGTGGAGGCAGTGTGTTCCAGGTGAGCGGAGCAGGGTGATAGAGAAGTCTTTGTTATTATTGGATAACAATTGCCATTGCCACATTCTGGATGCAGTAGTGATTCATTCAGTTATTGTGCCAGGGCTCTGAGAGGTAAATCTAATTGCAAATTATTATTTATCATATAGCACATCCACAGCACATTTCAATAAAAAACACAGATGAAAATACAAAATATAAAATGTTATAAACATATGTCTGGATTACAGATAAAATTGTTTGCTTCATTTGTCACAGCTAGGAAATCAGCAAAGTCTCCATTATAGAGTGCTCTATTTTGGCACTCTAATACTATATGTTGTATATCCAATCCAATTACAAAATGCAATCTGGGAGAAAAAGACAAATCAAAAAAAGAGTTGGTTTACTTGAAATTAATAGAAGACGGTAATATATGAAAGACTGTAACCACTGAGCCACGGTGGGGGAGGCTACTTCTGCCTGCCTGCTGGCTGCCTGCAATTTGGCAGTTCAACTCTCACCAGGCTCAAGGTTGACTCAGCCTTCCATCCTTTTGAAGTGGGTAAAATGAGGACCCAGATTGTTGGGGGCAATAGGCTGACTCTGTAAGCCAGTTAGGGAGGGCTGTAAAGCACTGAGAAGCGGTATATAAGTCTAAGTGCTATTGCTATATATACCTGCACAGAGCCAACAGAACCCACAAAGGCCAAAGGAAAGCTAGAGGAGAATAACTATCTGTAGCATGCTTTTCTTGGGCTTCCAACTTACCATTAGAAAGAAAGGAAGCTATACAGCTGCGTAGGTCTTCAGTATATCCTCCAGAGTCACTCAAGGTCAATAAGAAAATTTGGGGTAAATCTACTGACCAATCCAAAATCTTACGTAGCGAGACTTGGGAAAACTGGTGATAAAACTGGGCTTCTATGCCTTTCCAGCTACTTCAATGCATCAGTTTGAATTGTATCCCACCTTAGTTCAGAAACCTTTGACAGTCATGAATAGCTTGCACAGGACATCTCGCTGAGGCGGCTAATTCCTAATATCCATATGAATGATTCCAGATTTGAACCAGCCCTTAGACAAAAAAAAATAAATCATGTGGATTCTGAACTGTTACCGGATACGGCCCGCTGAAGCCATTAATCCGGCCCGTGTGGGACCACGAGGCTGCCCCGCCCACATAACCCCACCTACCCACTAGCCCCCCTGCCTTCTGGAGGCCAAAAACAGGACATGCAGAGGCTTCGGGATGCCAAAAATGGGCCAGTTTTTCACTAACCACCTTTCCACCCCCAGGAGCATAACAAATTAAAGTTTAATTTGTCTGCATTTTTTAATGGACTGCTAAATTGGCCACACCTACCCGGTCACATGACCAGCCAGCCGGTCCGCCCTCCCTCCCCCCCAACAGTCTGAGGAACTGTGAATTGGCCCTCTGTTCAAAAAGTTTGAGGGCCCCTGTCTTACAGCAATCGTTTCTTTAAAAAATCCCCAAGATTGGGGAGCGGGGCGGAAGGATCTGGAAATGAGACTCATTTACCAATGAGAGGGAGAATCCAATGGGAGGAATATAGTTTACACATTTGGATAGTCCTTTTCCAATTCTAGAGAGAAAGGCAGCTGTAATGGGAAAGGCAAAGGTTCCTTCACTGTCTCCTTGCACCACAGGCAGAGTCGCCATCTCCAAGCAGCCAGGAACCTGCCACTTTGCTTTCGGTAGTGAAGGACGCAGAGATTTCATTTCCTCCACGCCGCAGAATGCCCTGCCTGCCTACACAGATAGAGGATGAGCCCGCCAGCCCCTTGCTCCCCAAGTCCTCGGGCGGCCACAGCCACCTGCCCTCACGGTCAGGAATGCCACGCCACGTGACCTCCGAAACATCCTCACGTCCCACAGCATTGCGGCTGCACAGCGTGCCCTGCAGCGGTCCCCCAGATCTGAGCCCCAGGTAAGGTCACAGGATGGAAAGGAGGTGCAGCCCAGCTTTGGGAATGGGGACTCAACTACAAGGCCCCATCGAAATGCCTTTCCCCATGTTGAGTGTCAAGAGGTTACTGTTGAAGCACAGTATGTCAATGAAGACTCAATCAACCAGGCCAAAAGTATCTTTAAAAAGTTAAAATCAAATTGGACCAAAGTTTGTTAATCTGAGACGTTTCGTTACTCATCCAAGTAACTTCTTAATTTGGTGTGGCAAGATTTAGTATATTCCTTTTTTAAAAAATAATTTTTTATTAAAAGTTTGTCTTCAAAAACCACACAAAAAACAATCACACACATATAAAAACAAAACATGTAAAGACATAACGTATTGAACATTACATAACATTACTGGTAATTTTACAGCATTTCATATCGATTTATGTATTTTGCTTTTGTAGTACTCTATTCTGTCATTTCTATTTACTACTCAATAGTAGCATAATCGCATTACTCCAACATATATATATACACACACACACACACACACATTATAATATTCATTGTTCTTATCTACACATTTATATTTGTTTATATTTACATCTCTTTATTTAATGTTGTTCAGTTACTTTAAGTTTCATCAGTAGTAAGTTAAACATTTCTTGTTCTGATTTCTATTTTTGAGCCAACTGTACATTTTATTCCATATTCCATAATATTCTGAATCCTCTCTTTCATAATCATTTTATCCATCTCTGCACATTCTAGAATTTTCCTAATTACTGTTTCGTCTGAGGGTACATTTTTTTGTTTCCAATTTTTTGTGAATGTGATTCTTGCTGCGGTAAGTATGTGCAATATAATGTATTGAAGGTTTTTGTTCATTTTCGGGTCCAGTATTCCTAATAAAAATAATTCAGGTTTCAAATCTATTTTTTGCTTTGTAATTTCTTCCAACCATTTTTGAATTTGACACCAATACTTCCTTGTGATGGGACATGTCCACCATATGTGGTAGAATGTTCCAGATTTATGGTTGCATCTCCAACAATTGAGTGATAAATTCGGATACATCTTGGCCAATCTCACTGGTGGCAAATGCCACCTATAAAACATTTTATAGAGGTTTTCTTTGTAGGCAACTGCTGTTGTGAGTTTGTAGTTCCTTTCCGATAGTTTGTCCCACTGTTCTAATTCTATGCTGTGACCGAAATTCCTTCCCCAACTAATCAGTTTCTTTTAAAACTTCCTCCTCCATTTTATATCTTAGTAGAAATTTATATAATTTTGTAATCATTTTTCCTTCTGTTCCTAATAAAATTTTATCCAACTCCAATTGTTTTTCATATATGCCAAATTGTTTTTGATCCTTTTTAGTCTTGTTTTGACAGTCGTGTTTTCAATGTTTGCATTGATTTTAATTCTTTCTCGTATAAAATTTCTGAGTATCTTACCATTTTACTGAGGTCTATTGTGTTTGGGTGTGTCATTGCCTCCATTGTCGATAGCCAATTTGGGATTTTCATATAGTGGTGTTTTTTAATCTTTAAATTTTTAATCAAGATTTGGTATATTCCAACGACACTCTACTCTCTGCCTAACTAAATTTTGTCTTTTGACTGGGATGAGTAACGAAACTTGTCAAGATTAACTAACTTTGATCCAGTTGCCATGACTTTAATCTTTTTTAGATGCTGAAGCACAGGTATGCAAGTTTCTCCCTGTGCCTCTCTTTCCTGAAATGCTTATTGATTTTCTCCCCCTTCTTCTCTAAAAGAGTTGTAGATGGAATTGAGGATGGGTCCAGTTCAGATAAACCTATTTTCAATTTCCGCCTTGGCCCATCAGGACCAGATTACAGCAGCCCTTCACCTGGTACAGGTAATATTCTGCATTATGTGGGGAAGGGGTCACGAAGGGGTTGATCAGAAACAAGAGCACTTGGAGGCTGAATTTTTGGCCTTCATCAACTTGATCCCTTTTTCCTCTTCCAGATAGCGGCCTGCTCACTATCCCTCCTGAGTTATCTGGCGCGGACACCATTGAGAAACTGCGCCAAGCGGTAAGGCTTTTCTTAACTCAAAAGAGTCAGTTTGTACCTTTGATAGCATTGCTTTACCACACTTGACATCTAATAAGTTAAGGACATGTGTCTGCCTGCCATGAGCAGCCTGCTTTAAAATAACAGGCTTGTACAGAGACAGCCTTATGGACTTCAACTTCCAGAATTCTGGGAATTGAAGTCCACGGGTCTTAAAGTTACCAAGGTTAGACAACCCTGCTTTAGAAAGAGGTTTACGTTGAACTTCCTTGATTTTTGTTCTGGAGGGAAGCAGACTACATATGTGCAGGCTATCCTTGGAAATCCAATACACTAGTCTAGAAAATATTCTCTACAGAGAATAGTATATTTAAATGATCTTCTGAAAACACAAACTCATGATTTGCCTTGAGTACCAAAGGAAAGGTACTAGGCTCTTTGGGTGCAACTGACCGAGTATTCTTACTTGTATAATTTATCTCGTACCTATTTTCATGTAATCCAGTTAGTTTAAATAAAAACTATGATATTCATCCTCTTTGAAAACCTAAAACCAGATTTTTAAATGTAATGAGTATCCCAAACCCCTCCCCTCACGACTTGACAAAATGGCTTGTTTGCTATTTTCCTAATTTCTAAGCATGAAGGCGATCTGGCCTTTGGAACTAGAGTATTCCTGAATGACAAGGTCATCATAGAAAAAAACTTGCTTCCAAGTCCTCCCTTCCCTTCAGGCATCGCTCCCTGAGTGATTGTGGGGTAGGCCTGTTGTATGTGGACACAAGGCAACCTTGTAGAGAAACATGGGCTCAACTCTTACAGAGCTTAGTTGATCAAAAACAGCACTTTGATTTTTACTCAGAAAATTAGTGGCAACCAATGCACTTCTGCCACATGCTAGTAGAGAGGGCCTGGCTTCTGGAAAGCCTTCAAAGACAGCTCCAAGCTGGGCAAAAGTGTCCCTGCTGCTGATCGAGCAGAAAGTCATGTATCAGAAGCCACAAATTGCAGATCTGTCCCAAAGGTGCTTTTTCAAAAGGCCACTGGACTTTCTTTGTTCTTCCTTGAAGATTTCTTTGTTCTTCCCTGAAGATGTATTGCTCCTCATCCACGAAGCTTCTTCTGAACTGAAGAGGAAAACTATCTTCAAGGAAAAACAGAGTGTCCAGTGGCCTTTTGAAAAAAAAAAACACTTTTGGGACAGTCATGACCTGGATGACTGAGAATCTCCAAAGACAATTGCAGATCTGCTTTCCATCCCTAGTCAGATTAAGGGTGACCACAAAACCTCATGGCTTCTGAACAAAAAGTAACTCCCTTGCTTGGAATTACTTTTGAATTAATCTACCACATCTAGGAGGGAGGGAGGGGTGTATAATTGTTATGATACCTCAATCCAAACCAACCTGCAGTTTCATGTAGGTGTTATATGATTTTGGGAAAGGACACAGAATGCCTATGAACTCTAACTGCTCTCCCCCCACCCACCCCCCGCCATTATCAGACTGGAACCCCAGGATCAAGCCCAAATACTGCTTCCCATTCCCAACCCCTGCAAATCCCAGCTTGGTTCCAATAAAAGCATCTTCAACTAAAACCATCCAGGACAGTTTCAGTCCCCTTTGAAGCCTGACTGAAAGGGATGCTTTCACCCAGCATTCTTTGTAGAAGCAGCAGTCCTACCATCTTCTCCAATGCTTTCCACAATTACGGAAACCTAGATAGGACTCTCATCTGAGCGAACAAGAGCTTTTATTTTCTCTTCTGCCATATCATAGTTCAAAGTGTTTGAAGAGTTGTGTGTTCATCCTATCAATATCGTTCTGGGTGAGGAAAAAAAAAAGAATCCCCCCACCCCTGTCCAAAATCAAACTATTCAATGGGCAAAAATGGGAGTGAGAAAAAGTATACACATTCCTCCTTTTCTTCCCAACTGGTTTCCGGAGTTTTCAGAAACCGACTGATCTACTGCCAAAAGTTACCTCACCCTTAGGAAAGATTTTATGCAATGCAGTAGTTACGAAGCGATTTTGTAAGCAGGGAGGGCTCCAGTCTAAGAAGAAAGGCAAGCCAATGACCTCATTTCCCTTGCCTCATTTCCCAGGTGGCTGAGCTCTCCGGGCAAGTTCAGCAAATGCGAGAAGGCCTGTACTCTCTGCGCCAGGCTGTCCAGCTCTTCCTTCTCTCCCAGACATCAGCCCAGCAGCAAGCCGACCCTTCTGCCTGTGGGTCTTTCCCCCATCCAGATGCTCCTACAACGCCTCTGCTGAGCCCCCTCCGGGTTGACACAGGACTTTCACCAGCTTTCTGCTCCCACAGTCCACCGCCAGCACCATGCCCTAATGGAGCCTGTGGCAAAGTTCAGTGGATGTGGGCCCCTCCAGCTGGGCAAAGCTCACCCTGGCCTGGCACATTTTGGACCCTGGGACGCCGAGCAAGGGATTCTGAGGCGGGAGTGCTTTCACCCTCTGGTCATGGCCCCAAGGACCAAGGGAACAACACTCCAATGCCAAACCTGAGCCAAAGAGAGAGCTCTCTGCCCCAAGCTTGCTCCGCCACAGATCCAGCGTACCATAGAAGCTCTCCCGAAACCAAACCTTCTAGGACTCAAGACTGTGATTCCTCCAGCCTTGAGATGGTGCTGATTGGTGCTGGGGATGATGGTTCTACCTCCAGTGGGCCCTGCTGGATAGAGGAAGAAGGGACGGGGATATGAGTGTGCTGACCACAACTGATTACACAAAGATCAGGCACTGGGATTTTTTCTGTCCTGGGAATATCAAGGATTAGCCCTTGTCTTATGGAACCGGATGCTCTCCCACGTTAGGGGACAGAGAACACAACAGAGAAAGGTTACAATCAGCTCTTCCAAAGTTGAGAGAGAGTTGCAATTGTTGTCACGATGGAGACAGAAGAAAAAGACAGCAAACACCACGAAACACGATGAAACAGTAAGGCCCCTTTTGCCTCGGCAAAAGCAGAAAACTGCAAGCTGCTGTAAGAGTTTCTACTATCAAAAGCCAAAACCTTGGCCATCTGAGTGGTTATATGGGCTAGGAAATACATCCATGCGTCACAGCTTGAAATATGCAAACGTACCCACAAGATTCAATTTTTGATACTCTTCCTTCAGGCAGCTGGATTGTTAGGCATTGCTGTGGGGATAGTGAGTGGACTTGGAGTGGAAACTCCCTCTGAGCTTGTCATTTTTTGAATGGGAAGGCAGGTCCAAGACTTTGCCCAGCCCTGTGTAAGAGTGATGCTGGGCACCCTTTTTATAAAATAAAAAGTATGTTTTGAACGCTGACTGTTTAATTTATGAACTGCTGTTGCTCAGACGTTGTCCTTATGAGGCTAGTGAGCAACCATTCCCATTCTAAATCATGGTATGTAGAACCACTACCAACAGTTAAATGAAAACCACAAACTTCTGTTGTAAAATATACCAAAAAGGAGATTCTGCACTTCACTGCCACTTCAACAGAGGCCACTAGCCAGTCAGCACTGTTGCATCAGAAATTTTAATGGAGACAAAAGTTAGATATTTTTCTTAAAAGCTAGCAAGGCAAAGGCTGCATTTTAAATAATTAGGTTTACTTCCATTTTTGCCATTGCTTTTTAAAATCCCAAACAATCAAACTATGACTGACAACACTCTGGTAAACTTATTCTACCATACAGTTACTTACAGGCAAGGATGTGCTTGCACTTAGGAGGCAAGTGCCAAAATCTAAAATAGTTCATTAGTCTGTCAACACCCCTGTTAAATAGTAATATTGTACCACGTAAACAGATAGGAACAGATGGACCTCTATTTTTAAAACCAACCTTATATGGAATAAATCGTTCCTTTTTTTCATACCCAAGGAACTGAGATTCTAGTGGATGATACCTGAAAAACTGACATCTAGAAATGGCACTAACACAGTGCAGAACGAGAGGACCAACAACTCTTATATTAACTTGACATTGGCTCTCCCCACATCCAGTCCTGAAAAATTTCGTCACTCTGTCCCAAAGAGAGTGAAGCACAAGAGTCGGTAGAAGCAGTTAGCCGTTTCTCACACAGCCCAGGATACTCAGCAAAGGGCTTCTGTTAGCCAAAGGGCTGTGTTTAAGCCCGAGTATCTCTACCTCTACCCATCCCTTCTCTCTCCGGTGGCTGTGTGTGTGCACGCACGAAACAGAGTTCCTGTATGCTAAAAAAAAAAAAAGACCCAGGATTGCTTTGTATCCTAACCTCAAAGGAGGCAAACCAGAGGAAGCTGCATCAAGCAGCAAAGAAAATAGCAGTCCCTGCTGGAGAAAGGAGGGGCGGCGACAGGGGTGTTCCTTTGGTTTGATCCAAGCCTCAGGGCTGGGCAATTTTGGCAGCTTCTGCCTTGATAAGAGCAATCAGATCTTGGTTGATGAGGAAAACAAAGCGCAAACTGGCAATCTGGAAAAAGAGGAAGGGAGGGAGAAGAGAATCAAATCAGTTTGTTCGTATATATTCTGCTTTCGCACCCAATTAAGACATGAGCCACCTTGAAAAGTTTTTCTACCAGTGTGGAGATCTGCAATGGCAGCTAACTAGAAGGTTCTTGAGCTAAAGTGATTTATGTGTCTTCCTTCCTGGCCAGGCTCTTATTATGAGCCAGCCCTCCATTTAAGGCAGCCTCCCCATTGGAGAGCTGCAATCCCAACCCTTCTGAAGGTGCCACACTCATAAAAGCTGACAGCATCTGGGCTCAACTGAGTCCATGCAGATAGGCTGTCACCGTAGTGTAGGCCCACTGGTAATTTGCCCTGGCTATTATTACTAAATTTACAGCAATATTTATATTCTGGCCACTTCAAGGAATTCTACCCTGTTTCCCCGAAAATAAGCATCCCCTGATAATAAGCCCAACTGGGCTTTTGAGCGCATAGCAATAAGGCCAACCGCTTATTTCAGGGTTCAAAAAAATATAAGACAGGGTCTTATTTTCAGGGAAACAACAATAAACACAGTACCTGTGTTTAAAAAATACACAGGTAAAGCAGAACAGTAGCCAATTTAAAGTTCTCCGTGCTTTGGTATAGTTAAGTCCACAAAACCAAATTAAAAAATAACACAAGAATAAAAAAGAGAGATTCAGCATCAATTAGTAAGAAATGTTATTTTAATTTAATCTGGGCTCTAAATTCCCAGTCTTCCCATCCTCTAAAAAGAAAACACAACTAGAATAAGAATATAAGACAATATCTAAGTCAAACTCTTTCTGCTATGAAGCACAGCCGGCCCCTGCTCACCTCAACCACGGAGTTATTGCTGAGTTTCCACTTGCTGCCACAAAGTACTGGCCGTCCATCAACATAAATGGGCCGTCGACCTTCGTTGGCCAAGAAAAAGTCCCCATTGTTCTTCAGCTTGATGACACCTATGTGTATTTAGGAAGAGATTACAGTGACTTGGACATTCCCAGGAGGAAGAGAACGAAGCCGCAATGGAATGTCACTGGATCCTAAGCCACATGAATTTAGGCCACGGCCATCATGCCAGCCACTGCCTTTAAAGAACATGTTGACCTTTCTTGAGGAACGGTTATCTTCAAAAGTTAAAGAGCCGATCTCCCACCCAGAGAAGGTTCTCAAACTGTGCGGCCTGATGAATGGCCACTGAATACAGGTAGTCCTTGACTTTCAAAGTTATAACACCCCACTTTCTCAAAAGCTACTTACGACCCGATTTCAACGTTACGACGGATGCACACCCACGTACCCACCCACCCACCCACAGTCATGTGATTGCATTTTGGGCTCTTGGCAATCGGCTCACCTTCCTGGCCTTTCTGTAGCATCCCGTGGTCATGTGACTGCGGTTTTTGATGCCGTTGCCAGTTTGTAACGTTTTACTTCCAGTTTCTGACAAAAAAATGCCCATTGGATTAAACCGATTTGCTTAGTCACGGTGTTCACTTAATGACTAGGGCATTCGCTTAACAACTGCCCCCCAAAAAATCAGCTCAAGTCATGCCTCAATTTACAACGGCAATTCCATGCTCAATTAGTTGTAAATCGAGGACTACCTGTATGTACTTTTCACATGCTGATAGTAAATATATGAGAAAAACCACAGAGCTGGCTAGGGTCCATAGAATTTCACCTAATGCCTGAAAGATTTCATAGGGTCATCAGAATAACAAACAGCATCTTACTTTTGCCCTACTTTCACATTTTAAAGACAGCTGTTTCTCCTAGCCCCCCCCCCCCCCCCCCCCCCCCCCCAAAAAAAATCTCAGGCATCTCACACTGTGAAGCCAGTGTATCAGGAACCAGAAACAATACTCTGGGATCTGGTTCCTCATAGTAATGCTTTCTTAACCATGGCTGTACACATCTTGCCCAACAAAATATCTTTTTTTCTCAGTAATTCAGAGGCAAGAATCACTTCCAGTACCTTGTTTGCGAGAGATTTTCCAAGCAGGGCCTTCCAGTGCCAGATCTACATCAATCTGATTGTCTTTGGTGGCTCTGCCAAGTGTGATCTAGAAAAGGAAATTAGATAAAGAATTCACTTTGCGTATCAAAGCGGTCAGGGCTTTGCCGGCTTCAGCGATCAAAATGAATCAGGTGAACTGACACAGTACATTGTTTTTGATTTTGCAAATGCTGACTTTTCTAAAAGACCACATGATGGCATGGAGACAAGCAAAGATAAGTGGACAAAAAGAAGTGAAGTTCATCACCGGATTAAAAATTGCACTTTAACATGGGTTCTCAGATTGTCATTTTGTCACAAAGTAAATTACATAGATACTAATGGAGTAATAGAAAAGGTAATGGAAATCAGAAACCAATAATCATTCTCCACTCCAGTGCCAATACAGTGTTATCTTCCACTGTTTGGAAAGAGAATAAAAAAATACCAGTATCTCTTGAATTAAAAACTGTTCTTCTATCAAAATGTTCTCACTGAAATAGCCCAGAGTCTTTGACCTTTCAAAACACACAAATACGCCATGTACCTCAAAATCAAATGCAGCTTGATTGTGGTACTTGATTTGCATTGTTGAAAAATGATTCAACTTCCTCTCCATGATCCAAGCTGGCAATAAGGAGTTCACCTCCTTAGTTTTGGGCACGGCTGAATGAAAGACAGAACTCACCTCCCGGGAGCGCATGAGGTAGCGCACCATCCGTCCACGCAGCACCGCCAAGGTCTGGTTATCAAAATCAGGGGAGCTCATCCCTAGGAGGGAAAAAAACAACAACAGACTAGCAAGGTTTTGGAAAATGGAGCTGACCAGTAGCAAGCTTGGCAAGAGCAAAGTGCCTAGGGTTGCCTTTGGCATCTAAGTTTAATAAATAAATAAATCGTGCTTCGGTGTTATTTATATCAGCGGCCCTGAACCTTTCCGGCTCCACGGACCGGCAGTGGGGGTGAGATTTTGTGTGCGCAACCAAATCCCCTGCATGTGCAAATGGAGCATTACTGTTCTGACCCAGCTCCCCAAACACGACAAACCCTCTGAAGTTAACTCAAAGATTCCTTTAATTAGGAGTGCCAGCAGCCCTGGCCAAAAGTTTCACTCTCTCCGCAGGCTAATAAGTCCCTCCGTCCAAAAGATGAATAGTTGTCTGCCACATCTATTCATCTCCGCCCCCTGCCTTTTATTCCCAGAGCTAGAGTGAGGCTTCGCTGCAGCGGTGGCTCTTTCTTCCCAAGGATCAGCCCACGGATTTCCACTGCTCCTCTCCTCTGCCTTCTGCACATCCACGCGTCAGGCACTGGACCCAGCTATTTCTCCTCTTCTTCATCAGTCACCTCTGGACCTGGGGGCTGTTGACTCTCCATCTGAGGGCTGAGGGATGGTCCAGGATCCAACTCTGTCTCTCTCTCTGCCAGCTCCATTCCCCCTTCCCCCTCAGAGCTCTCAGATTGCCTTGATCCCAGCCCTAACTCCCACGCCTCTTCCTCTTCTGATTCAGCTGGTGGAGGGGCTGGTGGCCGACAGGCCGCAACACCTATATGCTCACTCGCTTGCGTGGATCAGTTCTCAACAGGCCGCAGACCAGTACCAGTCCACAGGCCGGAGGTTGGGGACCCCTGATTTATACCACTCCCGTTTCCAAGCTTGGCTCCCATCTACGTCCTTCCAAGATTTCTCCGGTTGCTCTTTCCACTACAAGAGACCTCTGCAGACTTTTCTCACCTGTTATACTATCCACCAGCACTTGCCATTTGTGTAGCTCTTGCTCTAGCTGCCGAATCTCACGCTTCTGCCTGCGGTCTGCAACAGTCAGTTCTGCGAGGAGGAAGATAGCAACCACATGTTTAATAGAGAAATGCAATGGCATTATTTTATAATAAAGGTATACATAATTTCCTAGAAATTCTGGTGGTTTTTCTTTTTTTTTTCAAATTCCCTTCCTACCACCATTCAATCTTGGCAGCTTTTTCTTCCCTTTTCTTGCACCAAAGCCAAGGAAAGGCTCAAAAACATGGCAGAAATCAATTGAAGAATCCTAGCATTTTAAGCTCTCATGTCGCTCCAACAAGGTTCTTCCTTCTTTTGGTTCTGCTGCTGTCAGGCTTCTGACTTCAGAGGTTCTTACCAAAAGGAGGTGGAAGGCCCTGTAGCCCTGTTTCCTTAGACATCAAGCAAGTAAAGTTCAGCCCTACTTGTCTTCTACAGCTTTCCAACACAGATTCTAATCCTTTTGTGTTAGTATTTCCCAGTGTTTTGACCAAACAGAAAACCACACAAAGCCGATAATGCATAAACACAGCCATCTGAAGAGGAAGCTTTGTTTCGGTCCATACGTAGCTTCACGTTATCAAACCAAATCTAACTTACCATGTTCCAACACTTCATCTCGTACATCTCTGTAGGGAAAGGGGAAAAGGTAGAAAAAAAGAGAGAACAAAGAAGGTTAAGCAGATCATAGACTGCCCACTGATTATTCCAGGATCAGTTTGGCATTTGCTTCTATTCTATTGAAATTTCATATTTAAAAATATGCATGCATCTTGGGTCAGATTAAGATTCTGCCACTTGTGCAACATAGACAACTTCAAAAAGCAAGCAGCTAAGCATTTCCAGCTGCAGTTCCCCAGGACAGCCAGGATGTTGGAACTGAAAGGCGCTGTAAAAGCTAGTCAATAACCGTCATCAGATCTAAGCTCTATTGTGACACAATTCCTGGTAATTCAATCTGTCCGCTGTGGAAGGGAACAGGAGTGGCTTCAAATTGTCACTCTAAACATTGAAGGAATGTTTGCCCACCCCCCAAGTCAGCCCAGCTGCATCGGTGGCACAATGCTCTACGGCTAAAAGGGGGGTGGGGGTGGAATCTACCAGCTTCTCACTTACTTCAGCTTGCTGTCATCTATCATGTCTTCAGCATCTGAGAAGTTGAGCACCTGATCTCCTTTGGGCAGTGGCTGCACTGCAGAGAAGAGGACACAAGGGTAGTTTAGAATTCAGATCCCAGCTTCAGCCTCAGCCTCAGCCAAGGAATCAGCAGACGGCCTTACCTGTTTGATCGTCCAGGAGGTAGTACTGCTTCATGAGCTGCCAATGTGTCTGCAAGACTTTAGCAGTGCGGGAAGGGTAGAAAATCTCTGGGTGTTTGTGCAGCAGATCTTGGAATGTATCCAGATTAGGCTGACTGGTCTAGGCGAACAGCAGAAAGGGAGTGAGAGGAGGAGTTCTCATTACACACAGTGGTGTTTATTGTTATTATTATACATTTTTTTACTACAAAAGATCTTAATAGAGCCGTGGTGGTGCAGTGGTTAGAATGCAGTACTGCAGGCTACTTTTGCTGACTGCCGGCTGACTGCAGTTTGGCAGTTCGATCCTGACCGGCTCAAGGTTGACTCAGCCTTCCATCCTTCCGTAGTCGGTAAAACGAGGACTCAGATTGTGGAGGGCAATAGGCAGACTCTGTAAACCGCTTAGAGAGGGCTGTAAAGCACTGTGAAGCAATATATAAGTCTAAGTGCTTTTGCTATTGCTAATCAGGTTTAAGTTTACCTCAAGCCTGGTTGTGCGATGCATTTGCTAACTTCAGATTTTCTGAAAGTCCATCGCATTATGGTTTGCAATGGCACCAACTCTAAAATGGCTCTAACCTGGTCTATTATACTATCTGTATTAACTGGAGAAACAAAGAACAACTCTCAGAAAAAGCTTTTCTGAGCACTGAGAAAAGAAAATTGCTATGAATTATAAGGGGAAAAAGCAGAACTTAAAGACTGATACTAAAGGGCTCTCAGAAACCCAAATTTGCTTTGTGTCAGGCTGGGGGTGTGACATCCAGGTTTATTGCTTCTTACCGATCCCACTTTGCTTAGGAGCTGTTCCTCTGCTTTGCTGAAAAGCACTTTGCTCTGCATAGATGCAATGGCTTCAGGATGCAGTTGCCTCATTGCTTGGCAAGACAGCCTGTAGAGAATGAAGACAAATGAACCAAAAACTCATTGGCTTCACTGACTCAGTGGGATTGTTGTCTCTCCAAGCGACTCCAGTAGAAGGAACAAAAGAACGAAAAACAAGGCTGTAAACTGAATCTCTCTCTTCATTAATATGAAAACAGATTCAATAAAGTCCCAAGAATAGAATAGAATTTTTTATTGGCCAAGTGTGATTGGACACACAAGGAATTTGTCTTGGTGCATATGCTCTCAGTGTACATAAAAAAAAAAGATGCGTTCATCAAGAATCATAAGGTACAACACTTAAAGATAGTCATAGGGTACAAATAAGCAATCAGGAAACAATATCAATATAAATCGTAAGGATACAAGCAACAAAATTACAAAAAGTCCCAAGTAGTTGATATATGCATCCTGTCTTTTTTGATGGGGGTATGTCAGGATTTTTCATGCTTTAGAAAGCTATCCTGACATTTGCATATCCAAAGAAATGCAAGATGACCATTTCAGGAATAGTTGGAGATGTCAGAATAAATTAATTATTACATTAATTCCAGCACTGATGAACTAGAAACTAATTCCCTCAACTTAAAACCATCTTCCCTCTCAGTCATGTTTAACAATTTTATTATTTTTCTACTGGTAGGATTCCAGTCTTTAGTGCCACATGGTTAGAAAAACCTTCTTTACCTAAGAAAAGGTAAATAAAATATGGACTGGGAAGTAGAACATAAAAATATCTCTTACAATGATCAGGAATCATTATTCATCTCTACTATGAAGACACGCTTATTTAGAACAAATATTAACTGCATCAGTATTTAAGCTGGACTACTTTGTTTTAACCCTCTGGAAATCTGGAATCTGTGCTATTTCCATGTTTCTTCCACCCGTGGTTCTATCAGGCCATCAACGATGTAGTAAAATCCATGTTCTGCTTTTACTACATTGTGTGCTATCTCTGTCACATAAGAACTGTGGGAGAAATGGATGAACTACATGCAGGAATGTTATCTAAACCAGGAAATGAGAAGTTTCAATGAAAACAACCAGTTCCGTCTCAGCTTTTTTTCTGCTTCCAGCTTGACTAGCCTTCTGGACTTGTCTTGGACACTCTGCCTAGTGGGGAACCAGATGACACAGCCATGCAGCAGCAGGAGCCATGGTTGCAAAGGAAGCAGCCAGCAGGAGAAGGGACAGTAAGGGTGCTGGTGCAAGCAGACCAGGCCTGCTGCTGGAGACGCTTTATTTTCTCCTCGGCTGGAACACACTGAGCTTGCTTCTTCCTCAAAGAAAGAGGAAATTTTAATTGCTTGATCCAATTTGCAAGAATCAGATCGAGCAGTCAGATCACACCCCTGTGGTATGGAAGAAAAGATCTCGGGTTGGCAATGGCACCTGCAGCAAGCTGAAATGACACCCAAGTGATGACACATGTGCAGTCGCATCTATTTGTCATCTATTCTCCCTATCGACTGTCATAAGAGGTGGTAGTCAACACTGCCTCCCAATAGCTGTGAAACTGCACATAAAACGGGAGAAAGGGTGGGGACCCCGATCATTCTTCCCCACATAAGACTCAATGAATCTCACTGGTGTTTCAGGGGTTCTCTTTCCTACCAAGAGAAACTAAAGGAGTAGCAGTACCAGCTATACTGAAAGGAATGGGGAAATCCCTCGCCAGACAATCACTTCCATATAATAAGGGTCGCAGAGAGACCTAATATATACCTTGCCACATACATGGCCACACATAACCCTTCATTCCAAGGCTCTGCTTGAAAGTAGGTTCCATTAAGTCAAAACAATTCACTTCCAAATAAGAACTCATAGCAGCGGTACCCAATATTTTCGCCTCCGCAGACCGGCAGTAAAGGGGAAGGGGGATGGTTTCACATCCGTGCCCACTGCTTGCACAAATGGAGCTTCACACACTCATGGGCTTGGCTGCTTGCCCACTGCTTGCATGGCCCCCCTCCAAACAGGCCACGGGCTGGTACAGGACCACAAACCGGGGGCTGGGGACCCCTGACATATAAGATCTCCACAAATGAAAGTTCTCTGGAAACTAGACCAACACACATTTGTCTTTCAGCATACCAGGATGTTTGTCTCCCCTAAGAGAGTGATCCGCTTTTAGTCCCCATTGGTAATGGCTCAGGATGCCACCTGCCTAATTTTGGAAACGAGAGTGGGAGCCTTCACCACAGCTCTGTCCTCTCCTTTTGAGAATAAGGGTTGTGTGAATATGACCAAACTTACTTGGAAATCACAGGATCATAGAGGAGTGCGTACCACCGCTCCTGGATTTCTCGCAAATTAAAGCGACAGCTGAACTTCACGCCCAGGTGCACAGAGGTCAGATCATTGGTCTTCAGAGAGAAAGAAAAAGAGGTCTTAGTTCTAGGGTGGGCAAAACAGTAAGGTTTGGGGCAAGGAGAGAGAGGGAGGGAGGGAGGGAGGGAGGGAGGGAGGGAGGGAAGGAAGGAAGGAAGGAAGGAAGGAAGGAAGGAAAGAAAGGAGGGAGGGAGGGAGGGAGGGAGGGAGGGAGGGAGGGAGGAAGGAGCAACTGTATTGGCTTCCAACACTTTGAGCTTAAATGGAACACAATCCACTGAAGGATAAAGCAATCAAAAACTGATTACAAAAAATTGCTGGGGAGGAATGGATGTTTCTAGAAAATCAATATACTTCTGCAGCTATGGTGGACTGAGTCAGGCCACTGGCCAATCAGTTTCAATACTGGTTCTACAGATAGTCCTCGACTTACTAGCATAATGGTGCCTCCCACGGTTGTTGTTAAGCAAATGTGGCAGCCGTAAGGTGAATGCGGAAGTCCTAAAGCGAACCCATTATTTGCTATGGAGTGTTTTTGCTGAAAACCGGAAGTAAGTGCCGGGTATTGGAAAAAACATGGTAAAATGCAATTATGTGACCACCAGACACTGCAAATGGCAGTCAATGCAGGCCAGCTGCCGAGCACCCAACATGTGGTTACCCGTTGGACCTGGGGAGAGGAGGTCCATCATAGCTTTGGTTGCTAAGCAACTGATTGTAAGTTGAGGAGTACCTGTTCTGGTACAGGCACACATTAAAAAGATTCAGGAAGCGGGTGAGAATGGTCTCCAGACATATTTGGAAGAGAACTGCTTAGGAGTCTCAAGTAAACTATTCTAGTTTTCTTGGCATCCAAAGGATTTAAATAGCCTTTATGAGCTATAGTGAATAAACATCTGGAACCTGTGTTCTCTAACCATAAGTTCATTCCACTACCTGAAGCACAGCATTGATCAGCAACAGATCATCGGTGGGTTTCCAGCGGCCCAAATCCTTGGTGACCTGCAAGGGTTGCTTGCTCTTCTTCATCCGTTTGGTGAGGCTGGGATTTGGAGCAGGGCTTGGAATGACAGGGGTTGAGATGGACTTGGACACCTGAAGAGGCAGAGGGGAAGATTATTTCATCTACTCAAAGAGTCTTCTGCGGGCCTTCAATTCAGAAGGCAACCAGGAAGTGGAAGCCCTTGGATTCCTGTTTTCCTACAAGGACATAGGAATCTAACTTTGCCTGGCAGGATTGGCAAATCCCCATGAAAGAGGATTTCAAACCAGCCCAGCTTTTAGAACATATTGTCAGTTACAGAGAAACAAAAGAAGCCGCTTCTAAAGAAACTGCCAGTCAGACTTAAAAATGAATGAGAAAAAAAACAACAATTAAAAGGTTGGGCACCATTATTTCTCAATATGTACCTACGTATTTAAGTTATGCCCGGATATTTTGTACTGGAATGTGGATTTAATAAAAGAGTCATAGTTATATTTACGGTAAAAGTGTCTTTGTGTGCGGCATGGAGAACAATAAGAGGATTTCTGAAGGCCCTCTCCCAGCAAAACACAATGATGCAGATCAGTCACTGACTCACCTTCTTCTTTTCACTAGAAGATGGCTCACTGCCAGAGCAGCGTCCCGGCTCCACCCCGCTGGGGCCTTTGGCCCGGCTGGATGATTTGGCAAGGCTGCTTTCTACCAGCTCATCATCAAATTTCTTCCGCTTGATGAACCTAGAATGGGGAACATCCGCATTGCCGTAATCTCAAGGAAACAGCTACCCCCTTCACTACTTTCTTTAACAACAGGGAGTCATGGGTGACTACAGTGGACATTCTTTCACTTAGGTTTATTAAGGTTTATTAAAAATACATATAATATAAAAATTAAGATGAATTAAAACAGAATTAAATCAAATTGGCTTCCCAAAATTTAAAACCCTTTGCCTATAAAATAACCCATTAAAATTTTAAGCCAGCCCAGTTTGCTGAAATAGGAAGGTCTTCAAAGCTCGACGGAAACTACGGAGGTCCGGGATCAGTTGTATTCCGGGGGTAACTCATTCCAGAGGGCGGGTGCCCCCATAGAGAAGGCTCTCCCCCTGGGGGTCGTTAGTCAACATTGCTTGGCCGATGGCATCCTGAGGAGCCCCTCTCTGTGGGAGCGTACTGGTCGGTGGGAGGTTATCGGTGGCAAAAGGTGATCTCGTAAATACCCGGGCCCTAAGCCATGGAGCGCTTTAAAGATGAGAACCAATACCTTGAAGCGCACACGGAAGACCACTGGGAGCCAGTGCTGTTCACGCAGGAGAGGTGTTACATGGGAGCGCCATGTCGTCCCCATAATAACCCGCAATTAACAGATTAATTAACAGAATTGTGGACCAAGTCTTTTAAGAAAAGTCTAAACTATACGTGCATAGGGCATAATTAGTCATAATAGGTCAACCAACATTTTAACAATTGTACCTTGGTGGGGCACATTTGCACAATTATCCTCGGTCACTTGGCTGATTAATATGCAAACTGCATGCAATGATTTTACTGTCATTTTTGCAGTAATTAAGAAGCAGCCGTTATTTCCAGTTAGCTTTAATAAGAACTTGAGACTAAGATTAATTGTTGGTGTAGAATTCTGGTTAGTGCTGACTGGAAGTAGTGACTGTTTCAGGTTAAAACAATACATTTAATCATGGGAAAGCTATTAGCTGTGGTTAAGAATCTGCACAGGTTTATGGGATAAAATGCTCTGAGGGACTTAAATGCAGTACATTAACGTGTCTCTTTAGACAAAATGTTTGAGACATATTTTATTAATTTATATGCAATTCCACAAGAACAGATCTTGTTCCTTAGGGCAGTAGCATCTAGGGCCATTTGACCCCATGAAATGTACTGAAGAAAAATCAAATACTGTTTTCTAATCAGCAAGAACACAATTATTCTCTTTGTTTTTATAGCAATAACACTTAAGACTTATATACCGCTTCACAGTGCTTTAACAGCCCTCTCTAAGCGGTTTAAAGAGTCAGCCTATTGCCCCCAACAATCTGGGTCCTCATTTTATCGACCTTGGAAAGATGGAAGGCTGAGTCAACCTTGAACTGGCAAGAATTGAACTGCTGGCAGTGGGCAGAATTAGCCTGCAATACTGCATTCTAACCCCTGTGCCACCACGGCTCATTTTATGTTCAAGAAGATAACAAATATGGTCACTTCTGGTATGGTTTATGATTCCCAAGATTCCATCCTTTTCTCTCAATTAAAGGAATACCAAGGGAAACTGCTATGTTTGGCTGGAAAACCAACAGGAGATCACAGCTCAATTAGACAGTCTGTTGCCAACCTCCTGACTTCATCGGTGCAAATTAAAAGAAAGCAAAATGCTTTGTGATTGCTCCAAAAGTTGCAACTTCAATAGGTTTTACTCAAAACGACCATCCGTTTTTAAACATCCTCAGAAAACAATGGTTACACTGCATCTGCATATGAAAAGAATCCAGCCTATTTAACCATACCTTAGCCCTCGTTTCCAACAAGCATCGTATTTCTAAATTTCAAATTCTCAACTCTCCAAAATAAAGATATGTTTGAAAGCCAGGTGTCTTCCTTTTCCTGGATCACCTTCCTTCCCAACCACGTCCATCATAGTACCTGGATGAGCTCCGTCGTTTTGGAATGGCACCCGATACTTGCGATGAGCTCCTTTTTTGTCCTGCTAGAGACTCTTCGTCTTCGGAGCGGCTAGCTGTACCCGACGCCATCGGTCTGGAATCCAAAGTGTCTGCCACAGAGATAGGAGCACAGATTCAGTGCCTAGTGGTAACCAGTTGTGATTGGATCCCAAGTTGCAGCCATGTCTATTAGGTAGCTGATGCAGAGGGAAGCAAAGGAAAGCACTTTTGCGCGAGCTGATTATGGGTTTGTCTCTAACCAGCAGTCTCAGAAGTCTAAAAGAAATTGTGCACAGGTAGTCCTCGACTTACAACAATTCATTTAGTGACCATTCAAAGTTACAACAGCATTGAAAAAGTGACTTATGACCATTTTTTTTACTTATGACCTTTGAAGCATCCCCATGATGTGATCAAAATTCAAACGCTTGGCAAATGATTCATACTTATGACGGTTGCTGCGCCCCAAGGTCATGTGATCACCTTTTGCAACCTTCTGACATTCCCACAGCACTAAGTGTGGCAGCCCTGAATATCCAAAGAAAAAGATGGCCTCCAGGGCTGACACAAAGTCAATGGGGAAGCCAGATTCACTTAACAACCGGGTTACTAACTGATCGACCGCAGTGATTCACTTGTGGCAAGGAAGGACGTAAACTGGGGCAAAACTCACTTAACAAATGTCTCATTTAACAACAGAAATGTTGGACGCGATGGTGGTTGTAAGTCGAGGACTACCTGTACTTGAAATATATAACTTAAAAGCAAGATAAGCACCCCCTTTATTCTAATATATTTTTGCTTGGGAATATACTACCATTGATTTCAGAGGAAAATATTCTAATCTAAGCAATATGCCATGCTGCTACAATTAGTATTACATAGAAGGCATTTCCATCATGACGGTTTTTGAGGAAGATAACTGTGGACATAAGCATTTTGGTTATTGTTCTGCTTGGTTGCCAAGAGCAGCTACGGGAAGTCCTTGTTTAGCAACCACAATTGGTTGTAGAGACTCACTCATTAGGTAAAGTGGCTGCTAAATGAAAATCACTTATGACTGTGTTTACGATTTTATTTAAACTTTCCTTTGCTTTACATTGTCAAAAGGATAAAACCCCAAACAGCCTGGCGAGCCAAACACAACTCCAGAACTCTTTTCACAAAGAAGCCAGGTAAAAGGGCAAATCTTACAGCTCTTTTCCCCCCCCATTCCTGCCCTTTGGAATGCTCAACCTGGCACTGGGTTAATTAACAAGGGGAGAATTGATGTTTGTGTTTACATTCACTGGAGAGGAAGTTGTTGTCTCAATTCGGGTCTGAGCCTGGTGCCGAGGCCAATGAAGGACGCCAGACACGAAGTGCAGGTTTTGATTGCCTTTTATTGGGGTACCCCAAGGAAAAGGGCTCCTGGCCTAAATGCCAAGAACAAAGGATTAAGAAAGCTTTATACATTTTCACTAAAGGAGAAGGCGGGACAAGGTGAGATAATAAGAAATATCATCTAATAAACATCTTAGTAATAATTTTACAATTTGTTCTATAGGTCTCTAGCTGTCCCTATTTCTAAGCCTTGGCTAATGAACGCCCCAGGAGTTATCTAATACACATTTTATTTGCTGCAGGCCTGCTCTATTCCTAACTTTTAGCTGCGGTCTGCAAGTTGCCTAACTCTTTGTTACTTTTATCAGTTTTCTAACTACCCAGAATTGTTACAAGCTTTACACAGGCATATTTCCTGTGGATAAGCATTCTTTGTTCTTGCCAGACAGACTCCACAATTACAGGCTTCTTGATTTACTTTCAAGTGTGTGCCATGACCTGGCTTTATTTTAGCAGACAGCCCATATCAAAGGAATTACAAGAGAGTGCACAAGTACTCCTTGACTTAACTTGACTTGACTCCTTGACTTACAACCGGGTTGCTTGGCAACCTTCAAAGTTACAGTGGACCCTCTTTGGGGCTACTTACAACTAGGATTCTGATAGTTGGGCCCTCCCTGATAGTCATGTGACTGAACTTTGATCATTCAGCCACACAGTTGCATTTAAAGTTGTTTGCAGCACCCCACAGTTCCATGATGTTTTATGAGGGTTTCTGCTGAAAACCCGCCCTTACTTCCAATTTTCAGCAAAACTGTGCCCGTAGGAACCACTGGCCACTTAATGACCACAGTGTTTGTTTAACCATGGCAGCCGCTTTACAACTGTCACAATTTACAACCATGATTATTTATTATTTTACTAGTTTGTCAAACATGTACAAGATAGCAGGTATGAATATGAACATGGACATGAACAAGGGAAATGAATACAAATAAATGGGGACAGTAGGACAGGGACGGTAGGCACGCTGGTGTGCTTACGCACCAGCATAATAATAATAATGATGATGATGATGATGATGGGCAGGCTCCATTGCAGTTGTAGGTTGAGGAGTACCTGTAAAGCAGCCAAACAATTGAGAATAAGCACTGAAAAGAATGAGCTAGATCTTTTTCTTTTCTTTTTTTTTTTTGCTTTAATTTATATGCCGCCCTTCTCCGGAGACTCAAGGCAGCTTACAATGCATTAAGCAATAGCCTTCATACTTTTGTATATTTTTATACAAAGTCACCTTATTGCCCCCACAAACTGGGTCCTCATTTCACCTACCTTAGAAAGGATGGAAGGCTGAGTCAACCTTGAGTCTGGTGAGATTTGAACTTGCAGTAATTGCAAGCAGCAGATGTTAATAACAGTGCTTTAGTCCACTGTACTACAGGTTCCTCAGTCCACTGTACTACAGGCTCTTTTGTTTGCCAGCTGACCAGGAACTGCTTAGAACAGGGGTCCCCAACCTGTGGGCCAAGACCCACTACTTTGCAACTGGGCCGTATGAGTAATGGGCTGGCATGCGTACACAACCCAACTCACATGGGTGCTGGGATTCGTAGTCCCACTTGCATGAGTGCTGGCACTCCCAGCTCCACTCATGCGAGCAGCGGGCCACTCACAAATGCCTCTGTGCATGCAACATCACAAAACAAGGACTACCTGTACACTCAGTTTAGAACTGTCTTTGGACCAATAATTATCTTTAGCTCAACTTTTTTCTACAGTTTCATTGTTGTAATATTAAAATGAGAGAGTGTTCCACAAACACCATCTTGAGTTCTTAAAAGGAAAAAGAGTGATGCTCTTGAGTTACTCCTGCTGACTTCATGGATACATGAAGTTGTTTATATGTGAATGTTGACAACAATATGAAAGCAAATTGCCACTTTTCTTCTTCCAGGAATTTTTTTTCAATTTCCTGTTTTATTTTTGGGACAGTCCACTTGTTTCCTATCCAAGTATTAACCACACTAAGCTTATTTGGTATCCCAATATCAATTTGTTGATTGATTTAGTGAACAATTGCTGCCACTTGCTGGGCCAATTACAAGGAAATCTATCAAGCTCAATTCCTGACTTTGTCCCTGTTATTTCCTTGATAGGAATACAGAAACAGTTTGGTGTTGCCTATTGTTCTACGACTCTGGGATTTCTGGATAGTCTCCCATCCACTCTGCTGTAACTCCCAGAAGAAAACCAGGAAATCAATATAATACAAGAATAAAATGATACAATATTCAGGCCCAAAGTGGTTTAAGAGTGCTGTCACAGCTGCCTCTTTCGGTGTACAAAGTAAAATTACTAACATGACACTATTCCAAAAGAATATCAAGATCAAAGATCAAAAGAAATACCAGATCCCAGCCCTACTTAAGCCGCTGCTTCATTCCATGACTTAAAAGAAATACGACAAAATAAGCAAGTCAATATGATAGTGTGGTACAATGGTTAAGTTATCATCTTTGCTCAGAATTTCAAATAGTTTTGGGTAACTCCCATTTTTATATCGGTGCAGCCTTCTTTAATAACCTGGAGCCCTCCCAGATGTGTCAAACATCGATTTATTTGAGAACGGTATGCAACAAAATTTCATTTTAATGTATGCCGACTAGGGTACATTCAAAGTGACAATAAAGTTCTTCTAAGCCTGAGTCTATTGTGATCAAAGATTATAAGAATTCATTGGGAGGACGTCAGGTTAAGAAAAGGACTGGTATGATGAAAACAAACGTCCCAAAGCAAAGAATCTTGTTCAAAATTTGACAGCCTTCCCTAGTTTTAATGCCTTCCAGAAGTTTGGCCTTATGGGAATTTGTGATCCAATGTATTTAGAAGACAAAACAACTGCCTCAATAAAAAGAAAAGAAAAGAAAAAGCAGAATGATGCACAATTAATGAAACCATGCAAACAAGGCGAATTAAACCAGCCCAAGCGAATCAAAGGTGGTAGAATTTCACCCCAGGAAAGGGGGGGGGGGGAAGAAAGGAGCGAAAGCAAGGCGCTTGCGCAGGTCTACGCCCTTCACCTTTTTGCGCATGCGCCCCCGTCCGCCTCGCTCGTTTGTTTGTTTCCTAACCAAGAAGCGAAGCTGTTCTCTCCACTTAATCTCAACAGATCTCAAGATGTTATATAAAGGCCGTAGCGGCATCACCTCACCATTCCCAATCGTTACGACAACAACAACAACGACTCCCGCCTCTCTCCGACGTCCATCTCGGAAATGCGAGGGAAAAAATCCCAATAACTTCCGGGGAAAGAAAAAAAGGAAAAACGAGGCAAGCGAAAGATCAGTTCCGGTTTAATTGTCGCCTAGCCGAGTGGGGGAAGCGGCCATCTTGGTTAAGGGCACCGTTCCAGTGCTTCGGTTTGTCCAGAACATGTAGAAAACTCATTGCCTTCACAAAGACCGTCTTTCCGACATCGCGATTTCAGTTTATGTCATTCATTTCCCGATGTACCTGCACACCTTCTGATTGGCATGAGGGTTTCGCTCTGCCACAGACATTTAGATTTAAAAAACCATTGTCTTAGCCTTGTAGACGAAATACGAAATACGATGGACAGAGTGCAGACAGGACGGTGGCTTGAATTGCTTAACAGTAACAGAGTTGGAAGGAATCTTGGAGGTCATCTAGTCCAACCCCCTGCTCACGCAGGAGACCTACACTGGGGATTCGAACCGCCGAACTGCCGACCTTTCTGATCGACAAGCTCAGTGCCTTAGCCACTATAATAAAATGGATCAAATAAATCCATCCCAGTCTCCTTTTGGTTTGACAGCGATGTACAATTGTTAACAGGAGCTCGTGTTTCTGTCTCTGAATATTAGTTGCAGAGGAGAAATAATGGGAAGGCATTCGCCTTGCTTTTGGGACTCCTCGAAAAAGTTGCAGTTGGGTGCCAGAAAATATTGCATTAGTTAGTGTGTGTCTGTGCATTATTCGGAATTAAACGGTCACCAAACCTCAGTCCAGGCATTGGATGAAGGAAATGGCTGATTTTGGGGATAACTGATAATTGTAATTAATATTCATAAGTATTTATAGTGTGTAGGTATATACATATGTATGTTTGTAGCATATCTATATGTGTGTTATGTATGTGTACACTTTTGAGAGCAGGCAATAGAATTTCATTTTTAATGTGTGCCAAGAGTCCCACAGAAAAAAAAATGATAATAAAGATCATCTTATCTAATTGGAAGCAAACTTTATATTTATAGCACAAACATAATTAGCCATCACAGCAGCTATATAGATGGATCATCAAGTCTTGGAAACTGTAATTGTTAAGCAAGAAACATGATTCTGAGTTACATTCATTTTATGTCATGTGTTACAAAAGCCTGTGTTAAAGGTTGGGACTTTGCAATTCATCCAGAGATTACAAGTGGATGTCCCTTCGCCTGGGAGCAGTCCCCATGGTGTGGTAATTTGGGTACATCTCGCTCACCAAAACCCCTTGGGTCAGTCTTTTAAAAAAATATATTGATTGATTAATTAAGCAATCTATAATTGATCTTTATTTTAAAAAAAATACGGTGGTACTGTATAGCAATTAGAGATGGTAACAAAGATATTGATGCCACAGCAAGAGTAGAAATGTTTTTGCTCTTTGTATTACTGTTAATGAAAAATAGGTATAATTTATTATGAATGAGTTATAACTTAAATCTCTAATTCATTGCAGATGTGCACATCAGCAATGAATTTTTGTGCCAAGAATCAACATATTAGTCAATTTGATTTGAATGCCTACCGCAGCTTTTTAAAATATAAGATTTGTTAACTCAGTAGCAGCAGTAAGATGACATCAGCTTAATAGGTCTCCTATTTTATGTATATGTATGTGTGTGCACACACACACAAGTGAAATTGACTACATCATGATGTGATAAAACCATATTTTGCAATTGTACTGTCATCAATCGTTTTAATATTGGAAGTGACCACAGAATGGTACAAGCTAAAGTGAAGATAAGCTGTCGAAAAGAGCGTATGAAAATGATAAAGATGTCACAAAAAACAAAAATAAAGAGTGATAAACTGTTAGAGGAGAACAGAGATTTTGAGATTAATCGCTTTGCTCTGTTCCAAGGTTTGGAAGAGATGAACATTACGCACGAAAATGAACAAATATTTATTATGTTTAATAAATTAACTAAAGAAAAAAAATTATGTGGAGAAGAACTAGACGTAGTAGACCACTATATATACTTTGGCCAACAGATCTCAAAGGAAGGGGATACAAAAAAGGAAATTGAACAGCGTGTTAAATATAGTTGGCAGGCATTCAGCAAGCTAAGCATAATATTCAAGAACAACCTCCCCCTATTGCCTGAAGAGAAAAGTTTTCGATCAGTGTATGCTTCCTGCTCTAATATATGTCAGTGAAACATGGACATTAAGCTCACAATTGATACAAAAGCTACAAGTGACACAAAGAGCCATGGAAAGATACATGCTCAGCAATACAAGACAAGATAGAAAGACCTGCACATGGATTAGAGAACAAGCGAAAGTATACGATATCAACAAGAGAGTAAAAGAATTGAAATGGAAATGGGTTCCTCACATAGCAAGAAAAACAGATGGTAGGTAGACCAAGGCAATTATAGAATGGATCCCACTTAATAAACAGCATCCACAAGAGACCTAAAACAAGATGGATCAATGACATCAGCAAGTAGTGCGGGCCCAATTGGCAAAAGAAAGCTCAGGACCATATAGGTTGGAAACATTACATATTTATATTTGTTTAACACAGTAATCTTATATATATATGTGATATATGTGTGTCACACACACACACACACACTAGCTGGAGGCCTGTGCTTCACTACGAAACTATGTGATCGGGCATGATAAATTGACACTTAAAGCCTGAAACTTAATGCAGAATGTGTAACTCCGTAGCATCAAAGCGTGTTAATATAAGGCAACTGGCAGTTGAAACAGAGGGGGAGGGGGAGTAGAATGTCCCAGCTCACAGGCTGGATGAGTCACATGCTGGCTACGCCCACACCCAGTTTAACGAAGGGGTAGCATCAGAGCATGTTAATATAAGGCAACTGGCAGTTGGGACAGAGTTCCTTTCAGGTGGGGAGGGGGAGTAGAACGTCTAACTCCTTAGCATCAGAGCATGTGAATATAATACTGTATATGAAATACTAATGATCTGATGGTCATTTTGAAAAAAACCTTTCTTAGCAAGCACCTAGCAGCCAAGAGAAACATACGTGCCAAATTTCAAGTTTGTAGACTTTACCATTCTGGAGATTTCATGATGAGTGAGTGGTATTTATTTATTTATTTATTTTTCATATTTATATACCGCCCTACTCCCGAAGGAGTCAGGGCGGTGAACAGCCATAATAAATACAAATACATATAGAAGTTAAAAACTATTAAGAAACAGATTAAGTAATTTAGGCTCAAAGATTAAGAACATCCAAATTTATCTAAAGAGGTTTAAAACCCAATTTAAAAGCCAGTTTAAAAGCCAATTAAAAAGGGAGAGTTAGGCCAGACCAGCTTGTTGGAATAGAAATGTTTTCAGGGCACGGCGGAATATGCGTAAGTCTTGGATGTTTCGTAACTCCGGGGGAAGCCCGTTCCAGATGGTAGGTGCCCCCACAGAAAAGGCTCTCCCCCTGGGGGCCATCAGTCGACATTGTTTGGCCGACGGCACCCCGAGGAGTCCCTCTCTATGGGAGCGAACTGGTAGGTGAGAGGCTATTGGTGGCAGGAGGCGGTCTCGTAAGTACCCTGGTCCTGAGCCATGGAGCGCTCTAAAGATAGTAACCAAAACCTTGAAGTGCACCCGGAAGATCACTGGGAGCCAGTGCAGCTCGCGCAGGAGGAGGGTTACATGAGAGCGCCACATTGCTCCCATTACCACCTGTGCGGCCGCATTCTGGACCAGTTGGAGCCTTCGGGTGCTTCTCAAGGGGAGCCCCATGTAGAGAGCATTACAATAATCCAGGCGTGAGGTGACAAGGGCGTGAGTGACCGTGCGTAACGAGTCCCGATCCAGAAAGGGATGCAACTGGCGAATCAGGCGAACCTGATAAAAAGTCCTCCTGGCTACGGCCGTCATATGCTCTTCAAAAGACAGCCGTGAGTCCAGGAGGATGCCCAAGTTGTGAACCCCATCTGTGGGGGCCAACGACTCGCCCCCAATAGTCAGAGATGGCGCCAACTGACTATATCGGGACGACGGAAAACACAGCCACTCGGTCTTGGATGGGTTGAGTCTGAGTTTGTTCCTCCCCATCCAGATCCGTACAGCCTCCAGGCACCGGGACATCACCTTGAGGGCATCATTGGGGTGGTCTGGGGTGGAGATGTACAGCTGGGTGTCATCAGCCTACTGATGGTACTTCACCCCAAAACCACGGATGATCTCACCCAGCGGCTTCACATAAATGTTGAATAGAAGGGGCGAGGGGACCGATCCTTGTGGCACCCCACATATAAGGGGCCCCAGGGTCGACCTCTGCCCCCCTGTCAACACAGACTGTGACTGGTCAGAGAGAAAGGAGGAGAACCACTGTAGAACAGTGCCCCCCACCCTCAACCCTTCCAACCGGTGCAGCATGATATCATGATCGATGGTATCAAAAGCTGCTGAGAGGTCTAGTAGGACCAGGACAGAGGAGCAACCCCTATCCCGAGCCCTCCAGAGATCATCAACCAATGCGACCAATGCTGTCTCTGTGCTGTACCCGGGCCTGAATCCCGACTGGAACGGATCTAGATAATTAGATTCATCCAGGTACTGAGGCAGTTGTCGTGCAACCACACTCTCAACAACCTTTGCAACAAAGCGAAGGTTGGAGACAGGACGATAATTTGCTAATACAGCTGGATCCAGGGAGGGCTTCTTGAGGAGGGGCCTCACCACCGCCTCTTTCAAGACGGTGGGAAAGACACCCCCACTCAAAGAAGCATTTATAATCTCCTGGAGCCAGCCTCGCGTCACCTCCCGGGAGGCCAATACCAACCAGGATGGACACGGGTCCAATAAACATGTGGTCGCATTTAGTCTGTTCAGTATCCTGTCCACGCTTTCGGGAGTCACAGGATCAAACTCTTCCCAAATAATATTCTCAGGACCTGCCCCTGTCATCTCCTCTGGATCAATCCAGTCAGAGTCTAGCTGTTCACGAATCTGAGCAATTTTGTCATACAGATATTGTACAAAATCCTCAGCTCTACCCTCCAATTTGACTTTTATATGTATAGATATATGTGAATGTTGGAGCCTTTTAAAGAGGATTTTAAAATAATTTTATTTCTTCTTTTCTCTCTCTAAAAAGCTGGGTAATTCATTAAAATAGATTTTGCTTATGCATTGTCCATATGCTATGAGATTTAGTCTTTATTTCTTCACAGCATCCTCTAGGATGGCTGCCATTAAATCTTCAAAGATTGCAGCTTTTGTTAAACTATTATTATAGTCTTCTTTTGCTTATACAGAATGTTCTCAATATTTAAGTCAAGCAATTTGGAAAAAGCAGCTACGGCAAAAACAACCTATTTTTGCACTAAGTTGCCATCAATATTTTTTTTAGAGATCTGGATTTTTAATTATAGCCATTTCCCAGGTCCCAGGGAAAAGGGATTGGTATTCATTGACTCATCTATTCATGAAAGATAAGGCATTTTACTTATTTTTCTTGAAATTGGGGGCGGAAGTTTAATCTTTTGATAACTGCCAGGGTTAATGTTCAAATTAAATAAGCTAAAGCCAATTGTGGGAGTGATAGTTCGTTCTTCAGCTAAAAGAATCAGCTGACATTATAAAAAATATATTATTATTATTATTATTATTATTATTATTATTATTATTATTATTATTATTATTATTTAATCTTTAGTGAGATTCACAGCCTTTGAGGCTGGTTAATAGCTCAGCAGCTCAAGTCCTAACCAAGGACCTAGGAACTGTTAAGGTATCGTCGGAGGATTTAAACTGTTCCGAGTAAGGTGGTTTTTTGTAGAGTCAAAATGTTCAAATCCGGCAAATTTAGAATTTCTAAATAGCAGGGTAGCCCTTTGGGTATTGCTCCAAGGGCTCCAATTACAATTGGGACAACACACAATTTCTTTTTCCATAGTCGCTCAACAAATAATAATAATAATAATAATAATAATAATAATAATAATAATAATAATAATAATAATTATTATTATTATTATATAAACCCAGTTGATAAGAACAAGTTGCAGATTCTATATCCCTGAACTGTACTGTGCATCTGCTATGCCATTAAGAGTTGGGATGTCATACTGATGTTGTATATCCTAAAGCATCAATAATGAATTTGTCAACCGTTTTGCTTCCTGTGCCATAATAGTAAAAGAGAGGTGCACTTGATAAATTTGAAAAGAGATCTAGTGCTATGACAAAATAGATACAATGTATCTTTATACATTATGTATTATATGCATCATATTAGCCTAGCAGTTAAGATGCTGGGCTTGTTGACCAGAAGGCTGGCCGTTTGAGACCTAAGCACCAAGTGATGGGGGTAAAATACTTATCAGTAATTCTCAAAGCATACTCCTTAGACAACCGGTGCTCTGCCTCAGTTTTTCCACATTCACTGACCAGAACCTGTTCCTGACCAGCTGCCTCCTGTTGCACACTAGATGAGACTTGCGTCCAAAACGTAATTTCAAAGGGCCTTTGAATAGGAATAAAAAGCTTATGGAGCTATATTCATTATTTTAGAATAGGAAATAAGAAACATATACATGTGGAGCTATAATTCTCACAAATCATCAGCTCCTATGCTTTTAGAAAGTCAAAATCATGGGAGGCAGTGTTTAATTTGGAGATCTCCACATTTTCTGAATCTAAAAAGTGGCCATCCTTCAGTTTGCTAAGCACTGCTTCAACAACTTTAAATAAAATTTTTGTAAGCTTCGTTGCTTGAGAGATTCAATAATATCCCCTATCCAGTGTGCTTTTGTATATATATTCAGAAATGGAAGAAATCAAGGTGGCTGCACATGTACTTGTGGGAATGCAGGATGGAAGTGTTTCGCATTAAAAAAGCAGGACTAACAAAGTCTCTAGAAATGTGACTAAATTCTGTGCCATAGCAATGATGGATCTGAACATGATACAGGTATATTGACTTCTTGCTGTGAATTTTTGCCTAAATATTTTGTATTTTAACAGTTTTCTTTCCCTGTTTTTGGTCTACAAAAATCTTTAATTCAAAAAATAAGAAGGTTTAAGCCTGCTTCATCATACTTTTGATAAGGGACATAGTTGGACCACAAAAAAAAAAAATACTTTGAAGATCTTCTCTTTGTCCTATAGAGAAGGCATCTGAGCTACTTTACAAGCAAAGTGTTGAACCACTTCTGAGACCAGGACTGGTTTTTTAGTAGCTGTAGGAGCCTTTCCTTCCAGCTGTCCGGTCCTAAATCCCTCTATTAATGTGGCTGCCTTATAACCATCTTCCTTCTCAGCCACATGCCGCATACATGATGCTAATAATGCCATAGCAACTAATTTTATTTAGGGCTAAGCACCAAAGTGCGGTTATTTATGAATATACATTGCTGATTCTAAGAGTATATAGACTTGCATGGTGTGATGGCTAGATAAGATGAACAGCAGAGAATCACACCCGCTCACTCATTAAACTCTTATTTGGAACATCTTGAAATATTCTGAATAGCACCTTTAGTTCAGGAATGTTCATAACACTTCACAGAGAGTCAAAAAGAATCTGGGAATACCTTTTTCACCTAACAAATTTTATGGTGTTTATTTTAATAAAATGCAATAGATGGGAAAGGTGCTATGAGACTTTTTTTTTGCTACCATAAACATATGATTCTTTTCCTACAATGTGATCTGTCCCCGTCCACACACACACACAAACACAGCCAGCCGAGGGTTAAGGAAGCACTTGGCACGCACCCAGGTCTTTATCTCCAACTTGGCAGCGATATACACACCGTCTGCCAAGTGCTTTTATTGCCACAGAAACAGAAAGATAATATACTCAGCGTACAAGAGTCCAACAAAAACAATATTCCTCTCGGCAGCTTCGGTCGATGCTCTAGTGACTATCCAGGGTTTGTTTTTGTTCGTCACAGGGATCACTGGCCACCACCCTCTATTATATAGTCTCTGGGGTGTGGTCCAGTGACTCAGTTCTAATCCCTAGCACGCCTCCTTAGCTGCTGCAATCGTTTATCACGACTTCGTTGGCGTGTGTCCAGGAATGACGTCTCTCCTTCACTCTCATCCGAGACACCTGTCTCCCGGCTAATCTCCTCTCCCTCGGCCGGCTCCTGAGACAGTGCCAGAGGGGAGGGGCCTGGAGAGGGAGGCCTGGCTGACTCCTCTTCCTCATGCTCGGAGCTTTCTTCCTCCGATGGGATAGGCTCAGAGGGCGGGGCCACAACACAATGCTCACATAAAGAGAGGCTTTTAGCACTGAAGGTTTTTTTCCCCATCTGCATTGTATTTATTTAAATCTAGTGAGCTTATTAGGCTGAGCACTGCAAATATTTTGAAATTGGTTCTCTTCTCCCAAAATGCTTCTGTGGGAAGTATTCTTAGTGATCAGGTTTTTTCCTGGTGGTGGACAGTAGGGTTGAGAGCAGCGTCATCACCTATCTCCTTCCACTTATGACTGTAGGACTGTAACTTTGTTGCTTGTATCCTTACAATTTATACTGATATTGTTTCCTGATTGTTTATTTGTACCCTATGACTATCATTAAGTGTTGTACCTTATGATTCTTGATAAACGTATGTTTTCTTTTATGTACACAGAGAGCATATGCACCAAGACAAATTCCTTGTGTGTCCAATCACACTTGGCCAATAAAAGAAGAGCCTTGATGGTACAGTGGTTTAATGCACCCTGTTATTAACACAGCTGCCTGCAATTTCTGCTGGTTCGAATCTCTCCAAGGCTCAAGGTTGACTCAGCCTTCCATCCTTTCTGAGGTAGGTAAAATGAGGACCCAGATTGTGGGGGCAATAAGCTGACTTTGTATAAATATACAAAAGAATGAAGGCTATTGCTTAACGCATTGTAAGCCGCCCTGAGTCTCCGGAGAAGGGCGGCATATAAATCAAATTAAAAAAAAAAAAATTCTATTCTAGTCTATTTTTTGTTATAAAAGTGGTTGCTCACTCCTTTGGTGAAACCAAAGTTAAAGTATGTTTTTATGTCCTCTGAACAACAGGATATTCAGAATACTGAAAATTTGCACAACCAAAGCCTTATTGTTTTATATAGCATTCTTATGCTTGTTATATTTTCCTTATATTTATAACTAGGGGAATCTAAATGAACTGGTATATGTCAGATAGATATGGATTAGTTACTTCCATAAAGGACAAAAATGCAATTACAGACTTTCTATTTGCTAATATGGAAAAAAGGTTAAAAAGCAATTGCAAATCCCTGGTGGTCAAAGCATTGTTCCTTATTCCCTATTCAGGTTAGCCATTTTGATTTTGCTGCTACACTCACAGCAGATAAAATGCTGGAGATCAAGATTTCATATATGAATTCTGAAATATAAAGTGTTTACTATTCACTGGAAAATGGAATGTGTGATACGTGAGTATACTGTATGTATGTGAAATCTCTTTGGAATCATTATCCTTCAAGCAATACTGTATCTGCAAGTTGTCAAATAGATACAACTTTAATCAATCTGTTCCTGATGAAAGTATGGGTTACTGAATCCCTCCCCTTCCCTTTAACGGCCATCCTCTCCAATGGAGAATGCTTCCTAGCTTTGCCAGCTGGTGACTGGATCTGAATGTAGAAGCCACTTCCACTGCAGGACGACTTACGATGACCATAATGTATCAGAACTTTCTGAATGTGATTGTGGTTGAAGCCCTGATGGCAACAACAATACATTTCATAGCACCTTATTTATTTTATTAATAAAATAGTTTATTAATTAATCTTTCATTAATTGAATAGCATACTCCATAACTTCAATCTTCACAGGATTATTGATGAGTTTTGCTGTATCCAACAATACAACTATGCTTCGGTTTACTGGGTTTATTGCAGGTTCTTGCTTTGGATCTGTCTGCAATGCGCCATATACTGTAGATGATTTGAGAAATCCTTCAATTTTTTTGAAACTTTTTTTTTTGCCACAGTTGTGTTGCGATCACTGTCCCTATTAAGCAAAGACCAGTTTCTGTATAGTATATGTTTGTGCACAGCTGCTCTTACGTTTCTGCTCATTTGTCTTTTAGGGAAAAAGTGAGGGTGAGAAACTTATTTCATATATGCAAACCATAAAGGGTAATTCTGAAAGGAAATTGTCACAATTCTAGGAGGCAGAGTATAGGCACCCAGATGTGCTGAGCACAGGCCAACAATGGTATCTCTCAGCCTTCCAGAGCTTAAGTGACAAGACTCAATGTGTCAAAAACTAAATATGAGTATGGCAGTAAAAAAATTAAAGGCATGATAGCTAGGGGAAAAAACTGGGGTACCTTTTTCCCTTGGCACCCTAGGAACAGGGGTGAAATGCTCCCGGTTCGGACCGGCTCGGGCGAGTAGGTAGCGATGGCAGCGGGCAGTTCGGAGAACTGGTAGCAAAAATCCTTGCGTGCCCCCCCCCCACCATCACCATGCCCAGCTGAGCCGCTCCATCATCAGAGGCTTTTTTATTTTTTAAGCATTTTTTCTACAACTTCTTCCACCGAAAAAATACTTTTAAAAGTTAAAAAAAAAGCCTCTGATGATCGCACGGCTCAGCTGGGATTGTCAGCGGCTTTTCAAAGCATTTTTTTCTGCAACCTCTTCCGGGAAGAGGTGGTTAAAAAAATGCTTCGAAAAAGCTCTGACGATCAGGCAACACAGCTGGGATCATCAGAGCCTTTTCAAAGCATTTTTTAACCACCTCTTCCCTGGAAGAGGTTGCAGAAAAAAAAAATGCTTTAAAAGTCTCTCTGACGATCCCAGCTGAGTTGCCTGATCGTCAGAGAACTTTTCAAAGCATTTTTTAAAACAATCAGGCAACACAGCCTCTCTGATGATCAGCTGGGATCATCAGAGAGACTTTTAAAGCACTTTTTCTGCAACCTCTTCAGTGGAAGAGGTGGTTAAAAAAATGCTTTGAAAGGGCTCTGACCATCCCAGTTGATTGGCAGAGCCTTTTCAAAGCATTTTTTTTGCATTTGCAGAAAAAATGCTTTGAAAAGTTAAAAAAAAAAAGTTGGCCATGCCCACCCAGTCACATTACCACCACCACCACCAAGCCACGCCCACAGAACCGGTAGTAACAAATTTTACATTTCACCCCTGCTCTCACCAGCCAAGCTCTGATATCCCAGCTGATTAGCAGGCAACTCAGCTTGGATCGCCAGAGCCATGTAAAAGAAAAAAAAGTTTATTTTTTTCTTCCCCCACTTCTACCAGCCTTCAGCTTGTTTACCTTAGCTGTTGTGTTGTGTTGTGTTTTGTAGGTTAAAAAAGGGCAAAGAAGTGACATTGACTTGGCCACGCCCACCCAGTCACCTTACCACCAAGCCCCGCCCACAAATTAAGCCACACCCACAGAACCGGTAGCAAAAAAAATTAGATTTCACCCCTGCCTAGGAACATGCTTATTTTCCTGAATGGTTCATACAGGACAGTAGGCACCTTCCTTAAAAATTGTAAAGAGAAGCAATTGACAAAACTCATGTCTCAGCGTTACAATACAAATTGCACCCCCTTATGTGTTTCTGTGTGACCTCCTGGTGCAAGTATGAAAGAGAAGAGCTTACATGATCATATCACGATACACATTTCATCGTTTTGATGTCGTGATTAGGAACATTAGAACAGAAACTTGAGAAAAGCATCTGAGATAATCCTATCAATAAAATCAAAGCTGACCTCAGAGCATTTTTGTCCCCTGGAGTGGGAAACAACAGTTGCATTAAAAATATAAAACTAAAATAGATTTCTTAAAACACTGTTTGTTGAACAAGCTACAGTAGCACCGTTTGCATACAATGCACAGCTATAATGGACTAGTTCACACGTCATGTTGAACCAAAACTAAACCACATTAATTTAGTGTTATGAGTGAATCGTGACTTGGATAATATAATGCCTCAATGAAAGTAGCCTCTAAAGATTTATCTGTCATAAAATTCATTAAATATACACACCAGGATTCTAAAGTAGTGAAGCCATTTAATAGTTTTGATGAGAAGCCAGCCTCTATCACATGCAGCATTCTTCTTTGGTTTTTTGTGGCATAAAATGGTTTTGCATCTCCATTAAGCATAAAGGCCAGAAAGACAGTGCAGATGAGCAGGCATAGTAATTGCTTGAATTGGGCTTTATTTTTATTTTATTTTATTTTTTTGGGGGGGGGAGGTTGACTTTCCTTTGAACTTGGTTAGTTCTGCTATTCAAAATTCATCTGACCTTTCTGATAAGTATTGCTTATCAGCTCTAGCCTCACAGTAAACTGATGAGGTAGGTTGCTGTGTTCTGAAGGGAAAGGAAAGGAAAGGAAAGGAGAGGAGAGGAGAGGAGAGGAGAGGAGAGGAGAGGAGAGGAGAGGAGGAAGGAAGGAAGGAAGGAAGGAAGGAAGGAAGGAAGGAAGGAAGGAAGGAAGGAAGGAAGGAAATCAATGGGTAGAGAGTTGTGAGTATATGTGTGTTTGTTTATGACAGAAATAGAAATCAGACAGACATCTATTATGATTGGATAGGGATGGGCCTCTGGAGTCTTACCTTTTTCGGGGAAGAAGACAAGCAACCAAGAGATATTTTAGTATTGTCTTTAAACATAGTAATAAGAACCTTCAATACTGGAAAGCCTGTCCTATCACATTCAACTGAATATGCTTCTAGTGCTTCTAACATGAATTAAGACAATGAAAACTACTAAAAAGATGGCAGGAAGGCAGCAATCATGCTCAAAAGAAGGCAGTTTCTGTCACTCACTCATCCTCTGCATGCGCATACACCTGTGCGCAAGCACACACACACACACACACACACACACACACAACCACACATACACACAAAGAGAGGCTTTGAGTCCCTGTATGCTGCTCAAGCAACCCATGTTCTCCTCATTTTCAAAGGACCAAATCCTGCAACATATTCCTGCTGTTCTTGCAGTGGTGTCCCCGGCTGTAGAAAAATGGTACCGGTAAGCCACTTCTGAAAATGTTGCCGAGAAAACTGCGGAGATTTGTCCTTAGAGTCAAGGTCGACTTGAAAGCCCACATACCCAAAGGTAGATGCAGTTCCAGCTCTCAACATCAGGGTGCGCAGTTCATTGGTCTTTTCGCCCTGGCTGATGACTGAGAGAGCATTTCTTCAGACAGAGGCTGGCTCTTTTCTTCTCATCAGATACTGCTCAGCTTTACAAGAAAATTCAAAATCCCTGGAAGTAAAAACTCTTCAAAGGTTTGACCTTGTCAAATCAATAGGCACAACCTCCACCGTTAAGCATCAGTTCCCCACAAGCGTCTGTTGTACCTCCCCTGAAAGGGTCATCCAGTGCCTGCACAACACGTAGAGAGAAAAGCACGCCAAGAGCACAGCTCCAGTGAGCTCGGCTGGTGCCACTAAAAGGTCCCTCCTTAAGAAGCAATCTTCTTATCGCCAGGAACGTGCAAGAAGAGAGAAGTAATTAGGTTGAAACGGGAACATGGCCATCACTGTCTCCACTCCAGCTAGTGACCCAGTCTTTCTTGGTGATGGTGCCTGTCTTCTCCTCATGAAAAAGCTGGCGCTCCTGGCGGGGAATCTTGATTGCATGGTACTGGGGTAGCTTGGCTTTCTCGTAGTGGGCACGTTTGAAGAAGCCAAGCTGGAAGAGAGGAAGCCACTTTGTGAATTCAATGAGGTTAGCATTGCCCTCCATTACCACATGAATGCTAGGAGACGGGTTCTTGAGTTCGGCTGTTAAGCCATAAGCTCCACCCATCAACTCTCTGCCATAGGTTAAATCCAGCACCTATTCACACTTCACCTAATGGGATGGAAACGCTCAACGCATACCATGCATTTAGAACAGGGGTTTCCAACCTTGGCAGCTTTAAGACTTGTGGACTTCAACTCCCACAAACTCTGGGAGTTGTTGAAGTCCACAAGTCTTAAGTTGCCAAGGTTGGAGACCCCTGATTTAGAACATAAAGCTTTTGGGACCCTCAAGTTGTGTTGGGATTTCAACTGTCACAAACCTCTGTCAACTTCTGGAAAAATTCTGAAAACAGAAGTCCAATACACTGGAGGGGGAAGTGGGTGGGTTATTTTTTATACTAAGAAAAATAAGGAACAGATGTATATTGTCCTGCTCTCAAAAAAAAATTAGACAAGCTTCCAAAACAATGAGAGGAAATGGACACATGTTTTACTGCTCTAAATTATCTATATATAGGTGCCCTAGGGGACGCAGTGCCTAAGACGCTGAACTTGTCAATCAAAAGGTCAGCAGTTCAGTGGTTCGAATCCCTAGTGCCACATAACGGGGTGAGCTCCCATTACTTGTTCCAGATTCTGCCAACTTAGCAGTTTGAAAGCACATAAAAAATACAAGTAGAAAAATAGGGACCACCTTTGGTGGGAATGTAACAGCGTTCTATGCACCTTTGGCGTTTAGTCATGCCGGCCACATGACCACAGAGACGTCTTCAGACAGCGCTGGCTCTTCGGCTTTGAAACTGAGATGAGCACGCCCCCTAGAATCAGGGATGACTAGCACATATGTGCAAGGGGAACCTTTACCTTTACCTTAGGTGCCCTATCTAAAAATAAGAGTACTTGCATTCTAACCTCAATTCTTCTAATAAATATGATTAGAGGGTTATTAAAAATCAGATTTCCAGTTTGGACTGCAAATAAGGGGGGGGTGACTTTAAGGGATGAGTGTAGAAGACTGATCTATTATCAAGCTCTCTGACACATGTATAGACAGGAGGATTCATTCACCTTAAACTTATCCTTTTGCAATGATATTCAGATCCCCTCCTGTGTGCTCTCCTAGCCCCAAACTAGATGCTGAATCCCATATCCCAGTGTTTGTATTTTAGTGTTTACTTCATTAAGAATTATGGGGAACAATCATTCTTTCCTGCCCAACAGAGTCCTGTAGCTCTTATGAAAAATCAGCCAGATCAAATGCATATCATTTTACAGATGGTGGCAAGAATGCAGATAGAGCTGGATTGGATGAAAATTAAATTATTAAAGTTGCTCCCATCCACTGGAAACATTTGAATGTATCCTTATATACTGTCAATGTTCATAGGCATCTTTCATGTTCTTTCTCACCATGCAATAACTCAAGATTTGAGGGGCCTTGGGTAAGATGCCATTAGAAGGCCCTGTATTGTGTTAATACAGCTCTTCCTTGCTACAGTTTATAGCTACCCATTTGTTCTTTAGCCCTATTCAGAAGAGTTTCAACTGAAGCCCCAATCCACTAGTCCTGCTCCACTCATCTATCCAGCCCCAAAAGTATATTCTTTAATGTGACTTGCGTACAAACATTGGCGTAATACTAATGTTAACACCAAACAAGCAACCAGGCAATAAACAATACTCTAATCAAAGAACTACCAATTCAGACAAACAAGCAGCAGATAGACAACAACTCAATCAAGGGAAAACATTACCCCCCACTAACACTGACACAGCAAGCTACTGTATATGAAGAGAGAACAAAACCCCGTCTCTTCTACACTGAAGATGTTAGCCAGGTAATGAAACATCTGCACAAAAAACAATCAAGCTGAGAGAGCACCAAGGACTCCACAGTTCAACCCTGAGCTACAAATTGGGTATGTCTAGTTTAATGAACAGAAGGACTAGGGATGACATGATAGCAATGTTCCAATAGCTAAGTGGTCGCCATGAAGAAGAGGAAGGTCAATCTATTTTCCAAAGTACCTGAAGGCAGGACAAGAAGCAATGGATGGAAACTAGTCCAGGGGAGAAGCAACCCAGAACTAAGGAAGAATTTCTTGACGGTGAGAACAATTAATCAGAGGAATGACTTGCCTCCAGAGCAAGGGTGAAATGCTCCCGGTTTGGACTGGATCGCCCGATCTGGTAGTGATGGTGGTTCGGAGAACTGGTAGCAAAAATCCCTGCGCCACCCCCCACCCATGCCCAGCTGAGCCGCGCGATCATCAGAGGCTGTTTTTTTTACTTTTAAAAGCATTTTTTCTACAACCTCTTTGGCCGAAAAAATGCTTTTAAAAGTTTTTTAAAAAAAGCCTCTGATGATCGCGCAGCTCAGCTGGGATCGTCAGAGCCTTTTCAAAGCATTTTTTTCTGCAACCCCTTCGGCCGAAGAGGTTGTAGGGAAAAAAAAGCCTTTAAAAGCCTCTGGCGATCCCAGCTGACTTGCCTGATCGTCAGAAGCTTCTAAAAGCATTTTTTTCTGCAACCTCTTAAGATTGTAGAAAAAATACTTTTAAAAGTAAAAGAAAAAAAAGTTGGCCATGCCCACCCAGTCACATTACACCCCACCACCAAGCCATGCCCACAGAACCGGTAGTAACAAATTTTAGATTTCACCCCTGCTCCAGAGGTTGTGGGTGCCCCAAGCCTGGAAGGTTTTAAGAAGAGATTGGACAACCATTTGTCTGAAATGGTATAGGGTTTCCTGCCTGAGCAGGGGGTTGGACTAGAAGACCTCCAAGATCCCTTCTGTTATTCTGTTAAATATTCTCTTCTATTGGAACTAATGTTCTTCATGCTTTATAAGTACACCTTTCATGCCCCCAAATAGATTCAGAATTATGTTGTGCATATACACATCTTGCCAATGCCTGTAAAGATTCTAGGCTTTGCCAACTGTTCATAATGCCCTTAATAATCCATGTGTTATTGTATTGCATTCAATATTGAATTACATTGTGTTACACGATGCAACACAACTGTGAGTTACAACTGTGTGACCTTTAATATTTTTGAATCCCACAGAGCACATTCAGACAAGGACTGTAAACCCTCATTATCTGTTAGGATCTGCCAAGTTCTGTAGACATGCTTCCCTATATGCTTGGGGACACAGACAATGGGATTGCTATTTGTGAACACAACATGCACTAGTACTCTTAGTGGGCTTACAGGAACCGCATTCCATTACTTGCTATGTGTCATCGGTGCTCTCACACACTCCAATACACATACAGGGGGAGGGTCAGTTAGGTAGGTGAGACCAGGCATTACCACTAGGCCTCCATGGCCTGCCTGTCTGCATCAGATGGCTGTATCGCCAGCCGGGCCCGATAATAGTTTGTGGAGTATTTGGAGACCTGGCTGGTCCTCTTGAAGAAGCCACACTGGGAATTGGGAGAAGGAAGTAGGAATAGTATTAGCAGGCTTGCTACACTTCTGCTCCTCAAGATGAAGCCTTCCTTTAAATGCCCATCGGAGTCTATGGAGGCATTCAAGCTGATACCATCTCCCCATCAAGCTCAGAAAGGGAGTTTTCAGACTCCTGTCAACAGATACTTCTTTCCCTAGCACAGGAGTCTCCAACCTTGGCAACTTTACGACTTGTGGACTTTAATTCCCAGAATTCCTCAGCCAGCACATGCTGGCTGAAGAATTCTGGGAGTTAAAGTCCACAAGTCATAAAGTTGCCAAGGTTGGAGGGCTCTGCGGCCTAGCAGATACTGTGGATCCTAGCAGATCTAGTGCAATTGTTCTGGAAGGATGTAATCACTGGAACATTTCAGCTACAAAGAATGGCCTCTAGGGAATGGATTGTTACGGTAGAAATAATCACCACGAAATAGAAGATACTGTTAGACCGCAATTATGGTGGCTTCGGATATAATACGACTTGGAACTATCAGCTCGACTGGAGGGACATAGAAGCACTTAAAATGCATGCATGTATGTTTGTAGATAAAATTTGCCTTGATATCAAGGCAAAGGGGACAAGAGGCCTTCTCAGTAGCCACTGGCTCTTTCTCTGGCCAGCTCACCTTCCATAAGATGGAGACTAACAGGCCCAGTACTAGGATTCCAGCTAGTACTGCAATGAGGATAATCCACCAGGGCACACCTCGTGTCAAGGCCACAACAGGATCCAAGTAGACAGTCACTGGAATCTGGGGAATAGAAATTGCAAAATGTGAGAGCACAAAATCCGAAACATACAAGAGGGAATACAGGTTACATTGCTGTTAATGAAATAGCCGTTACAGTTTCTGTTCTGCTTTTACATACAAAATCTCATAGCTCATTGAAGAGGTTGATTTGGTCACCTTCACTTTTGGCCTCAGAGCCTCTTTCTTGTTCTTTTAATGGGCAACAATGACTTGTGAGGCCTTCTCCAAAATCTGGCACTTAATGATTTTAGTATCATCTCTCTCAGAGGTGGGATTCACTTACCTTCCCTACCGGTTCGCAAATGTGAGTGTGCACGCATGCACACAGCCTTCCACACATGCTCTTTGCTTGCGCATTATGTCCAGGTGGGTGGGCGGAGCCTCCCACAGTTGCCACTATCAGTTCACTCAAACTGGAAAGAACCGGCTGAATCCCACCTCTGATCTCTCTCTTTCCTAATTCCGAAGCAGTAGATAGTTCAGTAAGGAAGGAAATGGTCACCATAAACTTTTTGTGCCTTGGTCCCCTCCAGATGTGTGTTACTTCAGTTCCCATGAGCTTCTGTCAGCATACTGTTTTACCTTATAAGCTGGAAATTATCAAAATAGAAATCCAAGACATTTGGAGGACAACAGGCTGGGTGAAATGATGCTAAAGAACTGCAATTTTTGTTTATATTATGCAAGGAAAACATAAAGGGGAAATGAGTTGTGATAAGGCTACACCACCTGGGTTGTGGCATCTCTTAGGACCAGGTTGCGAATAGTGGAGCTCACTGAGATGTTGGCACGAACAATCACTTCCACTGATGTCATATGAGCAAATTCCTAGGAGGAAAAGGAACAGGATTCAGCATAGTCAAAAGCCACCCAAGTATCCTGCAGGGAACAGTACAGTCTCTTAGTTATAGTTATAACATCGCAGTTATAACATCACAAAAACTGTATCACTTGCTATGTGATAGGGAGTTCCAAAATCCTGAGGTTGAGGACTGCAAGCCACAGTGTTAACAATGCTACAGCAGCTCCCATAACGGTATTGTAGAGAGCAACTGATGATTCATTTTCCCATCAGTAAATATTGGGTGGGAGAGAAAAAGACACCGGGAAATAAACCTACCACCACTTGAAATTATTGTGCATTAAGTCAGCAAGGACAGCAGTGCTTCCTAGTTTTGCTGCTGAGGCTCAATAAAGCTTGGTCACAGAGCACCAAAGATATGCTAATAATATGTTAAAACATATTTTTCTTCAACTCAAGAAAGAGGACATCGGTCTATCCGTTTATATATGATTCTGTGTTCTTTTAACATCCAACAGGGGGAGCCACACTAACCTCCAGGAAGGTGCTGTTCCAGAGACGGGCCCAGATGGTGAGCACAGCTGAACGGTCAAAACTGTAGAGGGGGCATTTGTATAGCAGACATCGAGCAGTGCCCAACACACAGTCCTGAAGCAGGAGGGAAAAAATGTGACTGAGGATATTAGAGTCAGGACAGGAAAGACTATCTGATAGTCTCATCTACAGCAGAGATCTCCTTCTCCTATTATGGCAGTGTTTTCTATAAAGAAAACTTCACTGGAATAGCTTTGCAGTGCTGACCATCCCCCTTTCTTGACTCTTTCTGACTATAATCACAATAGCCTGTTTTATCAGCCCATGATTCACTTGATGCAGGGGACCTCTTTCACACCCTTTAAACCCCATTTTGGCTACGATTTCTGAAAGTTGACAATTGTCTGTTATAACATAGGTAATAGATGGAGATGCCAGGGTAAGTCAAAATTAGGCAGATTTAGACACATACATTCCCATTCTCATTTTTTATTTTTAAAAAATAGTTTATCAAAATACAATATAAAATACAAAAAGAAAATAAGGGGAAAATAAAGGAGGGAAAAGGGAAGAGAAAAGTGTAGGGCAGAAGTGAAAAAGAAAGAAAAAGTTGACTTCCGACTCCTTTTGGTGCAGTAGAAGGAGGTAATAGCATAAAACCTCAACTTATTGCTTTTATATAATAATATAAACTAGCCATTTCAATAACAATACATTCCCATTCTCCTAACTCACGGGTCTGCAACCTTAAACACTCAAAGAGCCATTTGGACCCGTTTCCCACAAGAAAGAAAACACCGGGAGCCACAAAACCCTTACTGTGCCTGACTATTTTTTAAGCGGCCACAAAACTAGCATATGTAGTTGAATTAAACATTCTGTTTTCTTCTGAAACTTTTCTTTTCTTGGATTTATCCATGGTTGGCCTACCAGGGGTTGAAAAGCTCAATAAATTGCATGTCAGCAGGTGTCGCACATTGGCTGTTGTGACACATATTTTGAGTGACAGGGAGCCACAGCAGAGAGGTGAAAGAGCCACATGCAGCCCCAAAGCTGCAGGTTGCTGACCCCTGTCGTAACTCATTCTTACCAATTGTCTCCCCCCCACCCCCCAAAATTCAGCCCTTGGCCACCAAAGGTTGCCCATTTCTGACTTGAAGCCATTCAATTCCTGAATATTTTTATGTTCAGAAAAAAATAAGTTTACAGACTTCGTGGATTCCAGGAGTTCCTCTTTATGTTCCACTAACAAAGATACCTTATTCACCATTTTTAGAGACCACATCCTCATGATCTCACCTTTGACTCATCCCACAGCCTAACACGGAGGCAGTTTAGATTTGTCTTCAGCTGTTCTGTTAGTGTTTTTCCCCCTTCCCCAAACCAAGACTTTCCCGCAGGAACTATCCATAATGTCTTTTTTTCACAATATCAATCATTATGTGGTCAAAACAACAAGATGGTTTTTTTCCTTTCTATTTTGTAATTTTAACTTTGGAGATAAATTTAAAAAAATATTTTAAAAATGATGTGGTCAAGATCTGCCCAATTCCTGTTGTCGACTTTAGACTGCTGTAGATATGTCTCTTTCTGTCTGGTCACTGGACACTGCCTCCATGACCATTGAGACTTGGACTGTGTAATAATGCCTGATTTCCACATAAGTATTTATTTCCCTAATACCCATCTAGCAAAGTGTCATTCAGGCATTATGCAAACTGCTTATATGAATGGGTTTAAAATTCTTCTGGAAAATCACCTCATTTCAAAATACATGTTTGATCCTTTTCTGAAACATCGCTGGGCTTTTTTATTCATTAAAAAACTAATTCTCTCTGAAGACAGAGCCAATCTGGAAAAAAATAAAAATAATTCTGCCTGCCTTATTGGTTTATTGAGTTGGAGCAGGAATGTGAGATTAAGGAGAAATGAGTTTCTCGCAATACACTGGAAAACTGCCTCCTGTGTTATCCCACCCTTCCTCCACCTCAGCAATCTGTCAGTCATAGTCTTACTACACACGGTTTTACTCCTCTCGTAGAAGAACACAAGAATCATACTCAGAAGTGACAGGTTACTGGCATGGAGCACTTCCACACCACCAAGCTACCACTCCAGCAACTTCAAAATCAAAATCTCAATCCTGAGCATCTACCTGGAATTGCCCAATCCCACCTACACCACAAATTAAAGACAGTAATTGGTGGTTGTTATTATTCTGATGGAAGATGATGCTGGATAGGAGAATAAATGAAATCAAGAAAATCACCAACTTATCATTATACAGAATGCTACGCAGACAGTTCTGAAGGCTCCTTGGGTGGCACATGTAACGTCCCTGTTGAGCAAACTACACTAGTTGCTAATCTGCTTCCAGGTCCAGTTGAAGATATTGGTTATCACCTTTAAAGCCCTTTATGACATGGATTCAGCGCAGTAGTGGGATTCAAATTTTTTTACTACCAAGGCGTGGCTTGGTGGGTGTGGCGTGGCTTGGTGGGTGTGGCAGGGGAAGGATACTGTAAAATTTCCATTTCCTCCCCACTCCAGGGAAAGATACTAGAAAATCCCCATTTCCTCCCGATCAGCTGGGACGTGGGAGGCAGAAAATAGATGGGGCTGGGGCCAGTCAGGGGTGCTATTTACCGGTTCTCCGAATTACTCAAAATTTCCGCTATCAGTTCTCCAGAACTGGTCAGAACCTGCTGAATAACACCTCTGGTTCAGCGGTATTTGAGGAGCCATCTCAACACAATGGGATTGGTCCATCCCACTCGTTCCAGCAGAAGAGGCCTAGTTGGGATCCCATCTGCGAAAGAATTGGCTGGCAGGGGCCAGGAGAACAGCCTTTTCTGCTGTGACCTCCACCCTTTGGAATATTCTTCTGTCCAAGCCAAGATCAGCTTGCACGCTCCTGGCCTTCCATAAGAGCCTTAAAACTTGGTTCTGTTGGCTGGCCAGAGCCTTGACTGGCGCACTCTATGCTGGGGTAGTTAATGGGATAGAGAGAAGAAGCCCACCCCCATGTCGCCTGTCCTCTTGGTTTTTTAGTCTTTATTTTTTCTTAATTTTTAATTGTTTTATCTTTTTATTATGCTGCAAGCCGCCTAAGGTCACTGTATTTATATTTAATTTTTTAAAAAAACCCACCATCATTTCTCTTGTAAGTCCAGCTTCTGAAGGCTCTTTTTCAGAAAATCACAGTTTTGTCATCTTTAGCAGATTTCCTGTATTTTTGCCACTACTTCCCAGTAGACCAGAGAAACACCAAATGTCATGCAGAGCAATTTAACTACCGGTACTTTCAGGGCATTTTCACAGAGATGGTGTTCAAAACACACGGTCCTGACAAATAGCGAACTTCACTTACTAAGGTAGCATTTTTTCGTCCTTTCCAATAAGTCAGTGAGGGGCTGGACATTTCTGCCTGCTCAGTCTCACGTTTCTTCCTTCGCTGAGGAGGAGGTTCCTGAAAAACACCAACAATGGATGAAGGGCACTGCAAACGTTTGCTATTTTCTGTTCTCAACAAAACAAAACAAATTTGCAGATAACTGGTTTACAAAAAGACAAGAATTAGTTCCTGGATTGGCTTTTTTTTTTTTTCCTTCCCTCTTCCTTTCCCTCCTCTTCCCATTTTCTTTTGGTTATGTCTTTTTCAGTTTGTCAACCCGTCATTTTTACTGCTGGTACATAAGCTGTTTTGAGAGGTTCAGGGGCTGAAAGTTATAAAGGTTCTTGAAAGAAACAAATAAGCAAATCAATAAATGTGTATTAATGTTTTTAATGGATCTTACAGTTATTTCTCCAGTAGTGATTTGTAGCTTCTTCTGCCATCATCCAACCATTGATGTGCTAATATTATACTACAGCTACTACTTAGCTAATAATTTAAGACCATTCAAATTTACAAGGACCTCAGAAAAATGATTTACAGCCCATAAAATATTGTTGCTCCCTCCTCTGTCACATGAGCTAATTTTGGGTTCTTGGCAACTGGCTCACATATACAACTAGTTTAGTTGCCAAGTGCTCCGCAATCATGTGATCGCCATTTGCAATCTTTTCTGCCAGCTTTCCCAGAAAGTCAACAGGGAAAGGGTTAGAAAGGATGCAAGCAAATGAGGTAGAGGGGATCTGAAATACTTCCATGGGCTGCAGAAATGGAGTAGATCTAGCTTTTCCACAAAGAAAACATTCAATGGGCAGAATTTTAACTGAACATGAAATGGATTGTCCTTTTGAAAACAGTGTACAACTGAGATATATTTAATTTTCTGGATAATGAATTTATTCAACTGAGTTACAACAATGATTTTGGAATCATAAATATTCCTACAAAAATTACATTTCCCTTTTGCAAATGTATGCCCTGAATGTGAAGCATTTGTAGTATGGAGAGCACATATATTTGCAAAAAAAACCCCAGCCAATATTTGAAAGGGGGAAATCATAAATTCCTTTAAGGGTGCTTTCTATATTATAAACAGTGGAGAATATCTGGAACTTGGCACCTCTAAATATATCTGCCCTTAAAAGTAAGAGAAAGATATCCGCTATTCTCACTAGCCAATGTATCCCATTGCTGTCTGGAATCCATGGTACTTACCAGAGCCAGGCCCAGGGGGTTGGGATTAGGGGTGCAGGTTGAACGATGCTGGGAATGGCTCAATAACTCCATCTTAAGGGGATAAAGAAGCCATTTTCCATTTGAAATTTCATAGGGCCACATGAGGTAGAGGAAGGCAGAGCCCAAGGTGCTCAAGGATTGGCCTCTGTTTAAGACCTAGTAGAGGCAAAGAAAGAGATAAGCAACTCAGGAGATCATATTGACATGTTCAATCACATCTCCCTAATTCAGTATTTCTAGCAGAGCCTTTTAAAGTGAAAACACAGGATAGAAATTGTAAAAAAGAAAAAAAAGAACTTTGCCTTTTAAGAAGACATTTTTAACAATCTTAAAGGATAAATAATCCAAGAATTAATAAAATAAAGAAGAGTTATTTGGGTTTCCTCAAAAAATATGGGGAAGAATTCTCAATTCACTTTTTTTGCTTAGAAGCAAATCAGTAATATATATAGCAAAAATTGGGTATCACCAAAGAATTCTAGCTCACAGTTGTATATCTTTCACATCCTAGATTTTATTCCATAGGAAATAATGAAATATACGAGAAATACTACAGTATATTTTAAAAAATCAAGACAACAAAGCTAAACACCTAATATGTTTTAACAAATATTTAGATATGTCTATATAAGCGAAAGAAAGAAAGAAAGAAAGAAAGAAAGAAAGAAAGAAAGAAAAGAAAAGAAGGAAGTTTCTTCGTCTTTTCCCCAATTGTGATTCAATTTTTAAATTTGGTTCCTGAGTCATAGCAAATCATATTGCCCAGTCTTGCCTCTCCATCAATACAGAACTAATGGTATAAAGGCTGGTGAGAGGTGACAAATTTCATTAAATTAACATTTAGGAGAAATGGAGGATACAGACATTCTACCATTAACACATAATCACATTTTGCCACAGCCGAAGAAAAATATATCCAGTGTTCTTCATAGAGTGAAAGTTTCCAGAGTCATAATTTAACAAATACTGCTGTTTAAATCTTTAACTCTCTTTGAAGAAGAGCCCATAATATGTTATCAAATTTTCTTCAAAGTTATATCTCCAGCATAAAAACAGGCTGAACCAATTTTTTAAAAGACATTCTCAGAGAGTTCCAATACATGGAACTGATGATCCAATACATGGAATACAGCTGCTGATACAGTTCTACAGAGGAATTATTGAGTCTGTCATCTGCACCTCTATAACTGTCTGGTTTGGTTCTGCAACCCAACAAGACAGACACAGACTTCAGAGGATAATTAGAACTGCAGAAAAAACAATTGCTACCAACCTGCCTTCCATTGAGGACCCGTATACTGCACGAGTCAAAAAGAGGGCTGTGAAAATATTTACAGACCCCTCACACCCTGGACATAAACTCTTTCAACTCCTACCCTCAAAACGACGCTATAGAGCACTGCACATCAGAACAACTAGACACAAGAACAGTTTTTTCCTGAATGCCATTACTCAGCTAAACAAATAATTCCCTCAACACTATCAAACTAGTTACTAAGTCTGCACTACTATTAATCTTCTCATCGTTCCTACCACCCATCTCCTTCCACTTATGACTGTAATTTTGTTGCTTGTATCCTTACGATTTATATTGATATTTTTTCCTGATTGCTTATTTGTACCCTATGGCTATCATTAAGTGTTGTACCTTATGATTCTTGACGAACGTATCTTTTCTTTTATGTACACCGAGAGCATATGCACCAAGACAAATTCCTTGTGTGTCCAATCACACTTGGCCAATAAAAAAATCTATTCTATTCTATTCTATTCTATTCTATTCTATTCTATTCTATTCTATTCTATTCTATTCTATTCTATTCTAAAGAGATTTCCCCCCCTCTTAAACTAATCAAGTTTTTCAGTTTAAACATAATTACAGTACTATTCTTTAAAACCTGGAACCGCTGATTAGGACAGTGGTCCCAACCTTTCCAGCTCTGTGGACTAGTGGCACTAGTGGCAGCAAGGGAGAGGGAATGGTTTCGTGCATGCCTGCCACTTGCACAAACACAGCTTTACATACTCAAGTGGTTGCCCGCTGCTTGCGCAGCCTGGTTCCCAATAGTGCTGGGTCACAGACTGGGTGATGGGGACACTTGGATTAGGAAGTATTATTTTATTTTATTAGATTTTTATCCCACCTTTATTACTTAATTAGTACCTCAAGGCAGTAAACATACCTAATACTACTTCCTCCTCCTATTTTCCGCACAACAATCCTGTGAGGTGGGTTGGGCTGAGTGAGCGTGATTGGCCCAAAGTCACCCAGCCGGCTTTCATGGCTAAGGTGGGACTAGAACAGTCTCCCAGTTTCTAGCCCGATGCCTTAACACTGGACCAAACTAGCTGAAGTATAGGAGATCATTATTCTAAATATCATTAACATTTATTTTTGAATATCTTTTTTTGTTAACCTGTAACTCTTACAATCCTTATTGCTGACCACAGGACACAAGGCTGCCTCACCCTGCTTCAAACGTAACAGGTGACTACAACATGAAGGTGTTGTAATCATGAAACTACATCTCTGCTCTGAAGGCATCAGGATCACTCACCGTCACATTGAAGCTCACTGGGCTGCCCACATCGCTTTCCTTCTTCATGGCGCTTTCACCCCGGACCACCCCACTGAAGAAGAGTTGCTTTGGTTCAGGCAATCTGCAGAGAGATGGGTGAAAGTCTTAAAGGGCAGATAGCTAGAAAGTCAACCATCCACATCCCGCAGATAGTTCTAGGCCAGCGATGACACGTGTGTTATAGGCCAGGGGTCTCCAAACCTTGGCAACTTTAAGCCTGGAGGACTTCAACTCCCAGAATTCCCCAGCCAGCAAAGCTTTGCTGGCTGGGGAATTCTGGGAGTTGAAGTCCTCCAGGCTTAAAGTTGTCAAGGTTGGAGACCCCTATTATAGGTGACACACCATGCCATTTTTGGTGACATGCCAGGCCTTTTGGACCTTCTGGAAGTTGCAGGAAAAGGCCTGGTCTCATGAAGCCACCGAGACCTCCAAGAAGCATGTGAGAATGGGCTTTTCCCACTCTTTTCTGAGGCTCCAAGAGCATTCTCCGAAACTTCCAAGCCTCAGGCGACTCGAAGCTGTCTCAGATAGGCATTTCAAAAAATATTTACAATTATGTAAGTATTTGTTTATTGATCTATTCAATGGCAAATTTAAATAACTTAATGTCATTTATTACTCTTTTCTTATGAAGTGTTTCTCTTTTGTCCATATGTGTGTGTGTGTGTGTGTGTGCATGCATGTATGTGGGTGTGAGGCACGTCAGCAGAATTAAGGTAGGCATTTTCTGAACTTTTGACATTCAGAAAATGTCAAATGTCAAGAATTTCTGACCAAAGGTTCATCATCACAGTCCCAGGCTGTTTGGCTGAATGAAAAAGGTAGTTTCTTTCAGTCATTTTTAATAGGCGTATGAATAGAGTCTTGGCTATCAATGTATCTTAACCTGAGGGAGAAAAAAAAAGACCTCATTATTTGGGGCAAAACAAATGCTTCCCAAGTTGTTTTTACCCGGTAATTGAGAGAGGAAGCTCTATGATCACTCGGGCTCGAGCTGCCACTGGGGCCAACGCAGGCTGTTCGGAGATCCTGTGAGGAAAGAAATACAGGAGTTCAGCAGAGTAAGATTGTGTGCATATATTTATGTTTATTAGTTCATATCCTGTCTTTGTCCAAGGAGACAGGTCAATTTCTGCCATTCATATTCAACTTGTTTCCTGACACCCGTGCAAACTTGATTTAAAGAAGCTCTGCTCTCCTAAATATAGAAAACTCAAGCAAATCCAAGCTGTAGCTTGGGAATATTCGGGTCTTAGTACCTTAGCATGATTAAATTGTGTAGGGAATGGGGATCACCCACAGAGGAGTAAAAAATACCAGAGCTGTGATTACAACCACACAATTAAAGCTTTTTACATGCAGTGCACATAAAGAAGGGATCAGGGATGTATTTGATCCCATGGCCATGATCTGTACAGAGTCAAGGAGATGACCTTGAAGGAAACAGGATATTGTTACATAAGCAAAGAAGACTGAAACATTCCTTAAATCCTGGGAAACAAAATGGCTTTTGGAAGAGATTCCAGAAAGGAATTACTTACGTAGTCAATTCTAGGTTTACTTCCAGTTCTGTGGTCTCCAAGGTAATGCCTGAAGTACTCAGAACAAGGTAGAACCGAAACTGGAGGTAGAAGAGAAGAGAAGAAACAGGGTTAGAAGTAAGAGTTCTAGAGAAGCAAAGGAAACTCTGTTTTGCAGAGAGAGTAACAAAGAGGAACTGCCCTTCACCTGTGCTCCACGTTTCATGGGGTTGCCAAGTTCACATTCCACATGTGTAGCATTATGATTAGACACACAAGTTGGGATCTTCTCCTATGAAAAGCAAGAAAGGTTCAACTACAATCAGTCTTTGCATATCTGGACCCTTATGTACCGGTATCTTACTCTTCCAAAATCTGGCACTTGAAGGAATTGAGAAAAATATAGGCAAGATTCAAAGGTGGGTTTCAGCAGGTTCTGACCAGTTCTGGAGAACCGGTAGCAGAAATTTTGAGTAGTTCGGAGAACCAGTAGTAAAAATTCTGACCGACCCCACCCCCATCTATTCTCTGCCTCCCACGTCCCAGCTGATCGGGAGGAAATGGGGGGTTTGCAGTAACCTTCCCCTGGAGTGGGGTGGGAATGGAGATTTTACAGTATCCTTCCCCTGCCACACTCACCAAGCGACGCCCACAGAACCAGTAGTCGAAATTTTTGAAACCCACGACTGCCAAGATTGGACCTAATAAAAATGTTATGAACTTGTGTAGTCTTTTTTTTTTCCTTGTGTGAGAATGTGCATGCATCTGAGAAAGTATCAAGAATTTCAAAATACGTTATCTACTTTTCTTCAAACAATATTACTGGCTAAAAACATATTTAAATATTCTGAATCTGTACCTGAATGAATACATACAGCCCTGAAAGTGCTTCTACCCCCAGAGGAAGAAACAGTAGCACTTCTATGACATTATCATCAGAATGATACCATAGTTCAAAATCACTCTTGCCGGTGCTTTTTTAAATAATGCAAGTACAATCCTACTTTATCCACTTCTCCTCTAAAACTGAGAATGCTCCAATGCAACTTTCATTGGCCAAAACATCCTCATAACTTCTGGGCTTTATAATTGTGCAACTCTCTATGGGTCTCTGTTATCCTGGTACAACCCTCCCTGCCTCCAGAAGCATTCTCCCCTTGCCTCTGCCAGCTTAACAATAGTATCTTTAATCATAGCCCACAGAGCTATACATTCCATCTCTGTGTTGTAACTCCTAGTACCAGCATGCCAGCCCAGCTGGAATCCTTCTTCAAATCCCACCTACAGCACCACTAATTCCCAAACCCAGATGTTGTACAGTGTTTAACAATCTGTTTCACTGTGTCGTGCAGTCCCTTGAGAACCAGGTCTTTAAACTTCACTCAGCTTTCCATCTCAGGTGACACTGCCATCTCTCCAACATCATTAGGCTTCTGGCAGTCAATCAGTCTTTCAGACCGGCCCTTCCCGTGGCTCTCCCCATGGGCTACCCAGTGCAGCATTTTCCAAAAGGTACCGTTGCATTGTAGTGCCGCAGACTAGCATAAGTCAAAGTAGATGGCAGTGAGATAAGCAGCATGGCTTCATGGGCATCATCGCCATCCCGCTGCGGCTCAGCAGCGACTGAAGGAAAGTTGGTGATAGAGATTCCAAGGGCGATGCCTTTCTGATCGCTCATAGAAAAAACATCCAAGCCGTCATCACCTCTGGAGGAAAGAAACAAAGGTGATGATTGAAATGTTGATCTAACGTAATTATGGCAAATTAGGAAACAGTCAAAATGAGAACTTCTAATTGGATTAACTCTTGTTAACCTAAGCCAACTTCAGCCAGGGTTCCTTCATAATGGGTAGATGAAAAATGTGAGCTTCTTTTATTTATTTATTTATTTATATGCCGCCCTTCTCCGGAGACTCAGGGCGGCTTACAAGGCGTTAAGCAATAGCCTTCATACTTTTGTATATTTTATACAAAGTCAGCTTATTGCCCCCACAAACCGGGTCCTCATTTTACCTACCTTAGAAAGGATGGAAGGCTGAGTCAACCTCGAGCCTGGTGAGAATTGAACTCGCAGTAATTGCAGGCAGCTGGAAGCTAAATACTACCTTTTAACAGTAGCATTAGTCTGCTGCGCCACTCAGGCTCCTTCTTATTGCAGTTCCTTCAAGCACTCATCTTACCTCTTTAAACCCCTGATATTCTTTCCCCAAACGGTCTTTGTGTCAGCCCCGGAACCATTTTCCCCCTTGGCACTTCAGGGCTGCCACAGTGAAGAAAGTCAAGCTGTGGGAATGGGAGTGGGGAGGAAGAGATAGCTGGTGGATTGTAGCCATAATAAAATTATTTCTCTTGAGAACCAAGAGTTTTCTCACCAGGTGCAAGGAGGTGGGGTCTAAGATTGAGTGACCCTTGAACTGTGACCTGATTGGACCATGTGATGGACTGCATAGGCAGGGGAGGGAAAATTCTACTTTTAATTAGGGGGAAACCCAAAGGGGGCGCGGAATCGGGTTTCCCCAGATGTGCCAATATGACGTGCCTAATAAATCTATACTTTGAGGAACGTGCCTGCCTTGGAGTTTTGATTCTGTTGGGTTTGTTACTTGGAACCCTGACACTTTGACTCTTCATCCACAGTCTAAGCTAATTAAGAGCAATACCTCCAAAAAGGCTGAAGCTGCGAAGCCACCTTGGAAATGGAGATTCATTTCTATTCTTCTTCTTTGATACATTGGTTACACTGATAGTTCTAGATCCTAGAAGAATCTTGAGATACAACATCACTGTTACCATCAAATGGGAATTTTGATTTTGTTCATACCTGGGCAGTGGTTGGAATACAGCATCATCAACACGAGAGTGGAACTTGTATTTCAGCTGCAGGTTGCTTTGGCAGATTTTATCCTCCCCACATCCTTGCTTGAGGAAATTGACCTGCAGGGATTGACACAGGGATTCAAAGTCAAACCACACCACTATAAGGGGAAGTAAAAGGAATTCTGCAAGGTTTGACAAAGGATTGGGTTCAAGCTCCAAACTGACTCAGAGCATAGTGAGTAGACACTATACCTGCTTCTTTGTTCTCCTAAGAAATATATCTTTGTTAGATATATGCTACAAAGGATCTTGGCATATTCTGATTGCAAACTTATTGGGCCTCCCCATCAAACTGCAGATATTGGCCCCCAAAGCAACATGCTTAATTGAGTCATGAGTCATGCAAACAGGAAAACTGGCAATTGTAATTGATACAAATGAGGCTACCATTATAATAAGGGAATAGATGATGCAATTATTGCAGATTATCTCCTTAGAAAGCAGCGATAAAATTTAGCAAGCTGTGACTAACTGACTTTTTGTTATTCTTTAAACACAGCAACATCATCGCCCATCTAAGCTATAATATAATACATATAAAAATAGCAAAAGGCGCATTGAACAGCAAGAGAAACTCTTTTCTTTAAACAGGCTTGAATCATCCCCTTTCCCGCAGAAACCCTAGGGCACCTATAATAAAATGCATAATTAATTGAAACACATAATTTGTGTTTAAATGTTCCTGCAGTTTGCCCGAGGTGAGGTGGGGAGGGATATTACAATTTCATGCTACGTTTTTTTAAGCCTTCAGTAGCTTATGACATTACTAGCGACTTTGATGCACGCTTTGTGAAGTGCTATACATTGCACACTGCTTTGGAAGAATGTACACGCAAATAAATCCATAACTCTATATACAAAAAGAAAAACCAGGACCAGTCACAGATTTTTCTTATTTGACCCCTTATCCTCGGCTGTTTGTTCAACCTCATAACAAAGGGATTCTGAAACAGTAATAACAATGATTAATAGAGCCTGCTTTCTCTCCTAGTTAACCAGTGAACAAGGGGGTGGGGGAACCTCTCCTTCACATAACCTTGTCCTCGGATGCTTGCCTACCTCAATCCTCTGAGAGTTGTGTGGCATGGCATTCAGTACAGGCAAGAGGGGCCCCAGGGTGGTCCCTGGGATCTGGCGTTTGCTGCGGCCATGCTTGATGTTGTAGGTCATCATCACAACAATGGGATGGAGCTTGTCTCGGACTTGTTCCTATAATAAAGACAATCATAATATATGTCGCTTCCAGTGGTGAAATGTAAAATTTGTTACTACCAGTTCTGTGGACATGGCTTGGTGGGGGTAATGTGACTGGGTGGGCGTGGCCAACTTTTTTTTTTTTTTACTTTTAAGAGGTTTTAGAAAAAATGCTTTTAAAAGAAAAAAAAAAAGCCTCTGATGATAGTGCGACTCAGCTGGGCATGTGGGGGAGGCAGGTATTTTTGCTACCGGTTCTCTGAACCACCCGCCACCATCGCTACCAGATTGGGCGATCTGGTCTGAACCGGGAGCATTTCACCCCTGGTTGCTTCCCTAAAACAATTTTGGAATGCAATTCTCAAAATGTTTATTTATTTATTTATTGGTTCGATTTATATGCCGCCCTTCTCTGGAGACTCAGGGCGGCTTACAATACGTTAAGCAATAGCCTTCATACTTTTGTATATACCTGCTTAGTAGGGCTTTCGCCCCCACCCCCCAAGCGGTGTTCTTTTTTATACAAAGTCAACTTATTGCCTCCACAATCCGGGTCCTCATTTTACCTACCTCGGAAGGATGGAAGGCTGAGTCCACCTTGAGCCTGGTGAGATTTGAACTCGCAGTAATTGCAGGCAGGTGGCAGCTAAGTGCTACTTAACAGCACTTTAGTCCGCTGCGCCACCAAGCCTCCTGGTATTATCATAGTATAGTCAAAAGCCAAAAGTGACTTTGAACCGGTCCAGTCTGGAAATGGAGTCCTTCTAATCTAAGGGTTCCAGAATAACATTCAGAACAGGTTTCCTTTTCTGATTTGCTCTTCTGGAACACTTGGAATGGCCTATTCCAGGAGGAATGGTCTGCTTCCGTCTTGGAATATTTTATGACAAATTTTGCATACCTTAAATGTCTCCCTGTTACTTAATTCCTCTGAGTGCCATGGTGACAAGAGGCCACAGCTGTGAATTCATAGCCAATATTTCAGGCAGGATGTAGTGGTTACTAACAGGCTGTTAGAAACGTTACGGTGCAAAAGCTTAATTGGATGGGGGAATTGTAGGAATCAGCGCAATATGGCAAAACCTAAATGCAGATGAGTCTTATAGGTCAGTTTGTTGTTTGGATGTTAAGAACTGGGCCAAGAATTTGTAAATTAGTCATTGTACTGGACTTCTTAGACATAACATGGGGAGATCTGAATAAAACAGCTTCCGAATGAAGGCATTTTAAAAGGAATTAAATAAATGAAACATCTTGAAACAGAGGCTAGGTCCAACAGCACGTTTGTGGACAAAGGATTCTTGCTGTCCACCCCCACCCTCTAATTTGCTTTGGAGGCTTGAGAGATCTATCGAGAAAGAGGAAATACCATTGTGTAAGTAAAGATTCACTGACATAACCCTGGATGCAGGCCATATTTTATAAATGGAAATTAAACATTCAAAAAGGAGCCTGAAATAAATCAAGCCTTCCCTCCCACCTACAGAATAGCCAAGGATAGAAAATCCTCTGTTGTTAGAACAAAGATCTTGTTCACTCAAGGAACTTTATGACTATTGTTATCCAAAATCTACCGCAAGCACCCTGGCTTACTTGGCTCTTTTTCAAATTCAGTTTGTGGTGATTACAGAGAAGCTCCAAATACATGGTGGCAGGGACTGCCTACATGGGGTAAACTATCTTCCTTCCATCTTTTTATTTCCAAGTTGTTCCATCAACAACATAAGGCAAAACGGGTAACTGCTTATGTCAACCCAAAATAGTGATTCTGGATCTTGTCAACCACATATATTAAGCCAGCTTCTTTTATGGCTCATTTAGAGCAGACCAAGGAAAGCTACTTAGGTACTTACATTTCTTAAAGTCACCTACTTTTAGGTGGCTTACAGAAATCAAGAGCTAAGAGACCCAGCAAAATTGTCTATGACACTCACCTTCAGCTGCAGTATGGCCTTGGTGCAAGCCTTTGATTGTTGTTTGGGCAGCTCCAGTATTCCAGAGTACTGATACTCAAGGTCTTTGGCATTCTGATATCGGAAAAAGACTCTAGAAGTTTTTCCTTGTTGCCGGCGGTCACCATCAGCCTCAAAACTGTATTCAAGTCCTAGGGGAAGAAGGGGAGGCAGAGGAGAAGGCAAAAGAAAAGAGACTAGAAGTTATTTCTAGTGGTGTCCAGATTTACCGTAGTTTGTTGAAGCCTTCTATTCCTTGAACAGAATCCCTTGCCCAATTTTAAGAGGCTGACCTACTACACAAGCCATTGTTCTGCCCCAGCTACGGACTCCAAAGAATGCAGCACACACAAAGTCTGTACAAACCTTAATTTACTAATTAAAGATTACTAATGAGTTTTCTTAGTAGTTGTTCAAACACAAGTACAATAAATCAGTCTTTTCTGAACAAGGGCTGTTAATTTAACTTCATTAACAGCCGACAAGAATTCAAAGAATAATTATTCAGTTCTGAGGTACAGTATTTCAGATAACCATAATCTTACTGTGGTTGGCAGAATGCCCAGAAGCAATTTGCAGGAAAACTGATAAGAGAGAAACAAGAGCCAAATCAAACGTTTTCTAGAATCAAGACGCGAAGGTATTTGAATGAAGTTGTTTCCTGCAAATGCATCAGTTGTCGTCCTTCCTTAAATAGGCTAGGGGAGTGGCCAATTAGCTCCAAGCCTTACTCTCGAGGAGACCTCTCCTGAGGAGCCACTCCTGCCTTTTCGCAGCTCTGTGCACTCGTGCATCGAGTAGAGGCTCCTCCTCTTCTTCCTCTTCACTTATGCAAGCTTCTGGAGGTTCTGAAGGCCCTGGCTGAATCCCCGCCTCTGGCACCACATCTTCTCCAGCCTCCTCATTGTCCGACTTGAGTGCCAACTGCACAGGCTGCTGGCGCAGCACCACACCAGCCTCCTTGCTGTTGGAATCAGCTACTAACTGCACAGGCCGCTGACGGGCCACAACAGCCATATGATATAGTGATCAACTACAATGGAGCTAATTCTCTAACACCGTTATGATTTAGGCATTGAAACAGCAACACAAAACCAAGACTATAAGGATATTGAAAAATTGAAAAGTTCCAGACAGTACTCACTGATGGGTGGGCTATAGCTCGAAGGGTTGGCTGTATAAAGGAAACAGGCTTGTATTTCCACACTGCTAAAAAAGCAGAAAGAAAGAAGGAAAGTAGGCCCTGACCTTTTAAAAGCTAACTATTTACAGCACCATCACAATGGCCCAGCAACCCCAATTCAACCTTTTGGTTCTCATGATGTTGTTCTTGTCTTACTCCAAAACAAGAATTTACAAATTTTATTCTCCTGACTGCTTGCCAATCACAAAGCACACAGTAGAGCAACATACTCCTAAAAATGCTCATTCAGCAATGGAAGATTATTAGCTTGGGCTATGCAGTAACTAAACTCAAAAGTGGCTTGAAACATGCAAAGGGTAGATACGTATTACATCTGAAGGCGTATCAAGTCTGTTTTTTTTCCTGGGATTGTAATGAGCAGGCCCAGAAAAACATCATAGATCTTTTCCTTATTTTATCATAGAACAGGGATTTTCAACCTGTGGTCCACGAAGGCTTGAAGAAATGTTATGATTTAAATCTTGAGTAAAGTCTTGGGGGTCCATGGCCACGGTCTATGGCTACAAAAGGTATTTAAAGGGGGCCCATGGCAGTGGTGAAATCCAAATTGTTTTACTATTGGTTCTGTGGGTGTGGCTTGGTGGGCGTGGCAGGGGAAGGATACTGCAAAATCTCCATTCCCACCCCACTCCAGGGGAAGGGTATTGCAAAATCCCCATTCCCACCCCACTCTGGGACCAGCCAGAGGTGGTATTTGCCGGTTCTCCGAAATGCTCAAAATTTCTGCTACCGGTTCTCCAGAACCTGTCAGAACCTGCTGGATTTCATCCCTGGCCCATGGTGAAGAAAAGTTTGAGAACCACTATTGTAGAATATTATTTGAGACAGCATCAAAGTTACAGGCATATTCATGAAACATCTGCTCGGTGTTTGCAAAGAAAAAGAGTAGGAAGGGTTGCAGAAGCAAGGAGATACAATCAAGGAAGAGGAGATTGTCCTCACCAGATGCCCTCCATATAGCGGCAGTTAACATTCTCCAGGTCGACATTTTGGGGGTTGGCAGTGATATTTCTGGAGATATGGATGACAGGTCGAGATCTAAAAAATACATTGGATAGCAGTAAAAAACTAAGCCGGTGGCACACAGTGAGGCTCACTGAAGCCCAAAATGTTTAATACAGATGAGTTCTGACAGCATTTGGCAATGCTCAAATTCCTAACTCAACATCCAAATGGGATGGAAATGTTCTCACACTTATGGCAGAGATACAATATGATCCTTTATGTCTCTGCTGTGTTTTCCTCAAATCTATTTCCAGTTATAACTACAATAGTAAGAGATGACAGTCATATTATAGGTTATATACAGATCTAATCATAATTGATGGTGGAATTCCCAAACCCATCTCCTTCTTGTGCTCAGAGGGCATTTCTTTTACATAATAGTTTCGTTGGTAGTCCATGCAGTAAGTATAGCCTGGTATTCTGGGCTTTATCAATAGCCCACCCTTGTTGCTGATATTTGCTACTCCTAAAATCTACACTAGTTTCTCTGTGGGAGGCTGCAACTTGTTAAGATTTTTATCCTTATTGTATATAGGAGCTAACACTGTTCATCCTCCCATTTTTCTCCACAAAAGCATCCTTGTTTGTTGGCCCAAAGTCACCGAATGAGCTTCCCTTTAAACCAGGGGTCTCCAACCTTGGGAACTTTAAGCCTGGCAGACTTCAACTCCCAGAAGCTGGCTGGAGAATTCTGGGAGTTGAATTCCACCAGGCTTAAAGTTCCCAAGGTTGGAGGCCCCTGCTTTAAGCAATTTGATTATTGAAGATCATTTCCCTACTGCCCCCACCCCCCACCCCCCAGCAGGTTTACCTGTACAATACTACTGTGTCGGACAGCGAGCCCACTAGGAGATCTGGATAAAAGTTGCCATCAATATCCAGTCCTCCAGAAAAGGAATAGCCAAACATCTTGATGCCAACACTCTCCCCAGTCAGGATCTACAGAGATCAAGGGTGTTGTAATCAGAATGAAAGTAATGATGATAAATAGAGGAAGGGTGGGGTTTTTTTCATATTTTATTTATAGTACTTTTCATCTCCATCGAACAGTGTGTGAACTGGGTACAATTCTTTAACAATTCATATTCACATATTTGTTGTTGTATTCATTACAATGACATTGATAATATAACTATTTATCAAAATAATTTATAATAGTACATAACATCATCATAAACCTCTCTCCGTAGTAATTTGTATAAAATTTGTATACAACGTTTTACAGATGGCACTTTGCACCGGCAAGGTTGGCTAAAATATATAAAGACAGATCAGCAAAATGTTGGAAATGTAACCAAACACCGGGCTCATACTACCATATGTGGTGGACATGTCCCAAAACTAAAAAATACTGGTCGAAAATACATATCTGGTTGGAAAAAATGACAAAGAAGCATATTGAACTGAGACCAGAGACATTTTTGGGGGGCATTCTACCGGAAAAATACAACAAAAAGACTACATATTTGATTTTACATGTATTGACTGCGGCTAGGATTGTATTTGCGCAACAATGGAGAGTGAGGAGATCTCGTCAGATGAGAGGGTAATTCAGAAAATAATGGAATGCGCAGAAATGGACAGATCAATGCTTATCATTAAGGACAGAAAAGATACTGAATATTTTCTGACAAAGGGAATGTTTGTTGTCAGCCCCACTAGATAGCTTAGCCAGGAAGGTTTAATTGACTTTTATTGAGAATGGCTATAATAACAGAGTCTGGCAAATCTGATTGTGCAGTACCTCCTCCCCTTTCTTATGCTCCAATGAATTAGTGACATATCTGTCAGAGTTGCTTCTAAACATTACCTTTAGACTTTAAAAATGCTTCCATTTTTCTTTTTTGGCCTTTTTTTTACCCATTGCCCCCTTTCGGCCTTGTTTTTCTCTTGTGGCTCCCTTTCCAGATCCCATGACTAGTAACCGGTACACTTTTTGGTATCAAGAAGACAATATTTAATAATGCAGTCATAGCTTTTCTGCATTTCCCCTTGGCACATGCCATGACTGCACTATATGTTTTTCACCTGTGGCCCTCTTGAAATACTCTAAGGCCCCCACGGGGCCCTATGGCCCTGTTGAGAACCACCAGCTTAGGCAACAGTTCCTCCACATCTCTATCAAGATAATTTCCCTCACTTTCTACCTATGAAGAGCCAAGGCAGAGCATAAAGATGTACTATTTCTCAATCATTTAATTAAGTGGAAAGGGAACTGACCTGAGCAGGTTTTGTTACAATTCCCAAATTACTGCCATGATAGATGTAGACTTTCCCATCACCATCCAGAGGTGCTCCAACCGCAAAGTCTGGAAATTAGGAAATTAGAGCAGAGGGAAGTAAGAACCGTATATCACAGCAATTGTAATTATATGTCAAATGTCTAGCTTGCATTGGAACTTCTAACACAGATATAGCAATAGCACTTAGACTTATATACCACTTCATAGTGCTTTTACTGCCCTCTCTAAGTGGTTTATAGAGTCAGCCTATTGCCCCCAACAATCTGGATCCTCATTTTACTCACCTCGGAAGGATGGAAGGCTGAATCAACCTTGAGCCTGGTGAGATTTGAACTGCCGAACTGCAGCTAGCAGTCACCTGAAGTAGCCTGCAGTACTGCACTCTAACCACTGCTCCACCTCGGCTCTTGTCTGTCTTCTGTTTTCTTTTCTCACACATACGTACTTCTCTATTGGTTCTCTTTCTATTTCAAGAGCCACCCAATACCGTCCTACACACAGGATTTGAACCTTTGTCCCCCTGATCCTCAGAGGCTTGCTTCCAAGCATGTATATTTTGCTTGGCCCCCCAGAATTCCCCCTAACCTTAACTCAAATTCACAGATCGCACACGTGGAACCAACCTAAGAATTCGTGCCCATCTTTCCCACCAGAGGTTCAAGAATCTCACCTTGAAAACCATCTTGGTTAAGATCCCCAACGGCACCCACTGTGATGCCAAACAGGGAGTCAGAGGTGCCATTGAGGCGAATGGGGAGGATGTTTTCCCAGCGCCCTGCCTGGTTGATGTAAACGTAGACGGCACCCCCAATTCGTTCCTTTCGATCGAAGAAGTTTGGTGCTCCAACCACCAAGTCCATCCATCTAAAGGAAACAAGCTGTAAGTGTGGCTCACTTCTTGCTCTCTTCCTCAGATGGCTTTTCCAGCTCTGCTCCGACAGTATCCCCAGTGGTGAAATACAATTTTTTTTTTTACTACCGGTTCTGTGGGCGTGGTGTGGCTTGGTGGCCGTGGCTGGGTGGCCATGGCAGAGGAAGGATACTGAAAAATCTTCATTCCCGCCCCACTCTAGGAGAAGGATACTGCAAAATCTCCATTCCCTCCCCACTCTGGGACCAGCCAGAGGTGGTATTTGCCGGTTCTCTGAATTACTCAAAATTTCCACTACCCGTTCTCCAGAACCTGTCAGAACCTGCTGGATTTCACTCCTGAGTATCCCCCTGTGCACTCTTATGTGCTTGGGCTAGACAGGGCAATGGACCATCCATTGCAAGACCAGAGTAGAACATCAAACAGAGCATGGAGCAAAAAGCCCTTCGTCCATAGTGCTCTCTTCCTCCCACATTACTCACCCATCATGATTGAGATCTACTACAGCCAGAGAGTAGCCAAAGGACGAAGCCAGCTTCTCTCCTGAGAGGATAACCTCAGGCACTAAGCGGTTAACGTTGTCTTGATGCAGGATCACCACGGATCCAATATGATTTGCTCGGGGTGCCCCTGTTACAAAGCTCAGCTCATTCTTCCTGGTTATCCCCACTCCAGAGTCTATAGAAAAGCCTGGAAACGGAGGAAGGGGTACTTTGTCATTTGAGAAAGAGGTGTTAACGGGCATTAACACAATATTTCCAGAATTTTCATTCCAAAACTTACAAGATGAGCTATCAGATCATGAGCTTTCGATACCAGTACCAATACCAGTTCTAGACTTAATGTGTAAATGCACAAACATGCACACACCTGCATGCTCACAGTCACATACCATTCATGGACATCACAGGCCCAAGACCTACTCTGAACCGGTTGACATTCTTGTTCTTGAATTGCTCCACCCCCACCCACGTTTTAGCAAAGAGGAAAAGAGTTGCAATAGGTCATGTGACGACAATATGTCATCCCGAGTTTGACACCTCTGCACCACAGTAAGAAGACTGGTGAAGGGTACTGTTCTTCCTCTTTGGGAGCTATATTAAGGAAAGGGATTGCAACATTTTTATTGAATTATAATTTAAAATATAATTTTTATAAGATGATGTATCGCTGGTATTTAACACCAGATAAGATAAGCTATCTAAGATGTATAAAGGTATGTCAAATGAATGTTAGAAGTGTAAGAATAAAGAAGGGACTTTTTAACATCTATGGTGGACATGTGATAAAGCAAAAAAAAAATTTGAAATGTGATTCATATTTTAATACAGAAAATCCTGAAAATGGAGATAGAAATGAAAACAGAATTTTTCCTTTTGGGACTAATGGAAAAAGAACTAGAGAAAAAAAATTTGGAACTTTGCTACTATACATGTTGATACCAGCAAGACTTTTGTATGCACAAAAATGGAAAGACACTTTGATTCCTACATGGACAAATGGATGCAGAAGTTGATGGAGTTGGCTGAAATGGCAAAACTGACTATTCTGATTAAAGAAAAAAAAACATAAGTACTTTTGTTTCCACATGGAAACCGCTTCTGAATTTTGTGCTTGATGTGGAAAAGAATGTAATTTTGACTTTGGGTTTTACAGATTAGATTGACAGGTTTTTATAGAAATGAATTGTTCTTATTACTATGGAAAAACACAAAGTTGTGATTTGATGTTAATGCCTTATTCTATTGCAAGAGAGAGAGTTGAAAGTCAATGCTTCTTTTTCTTTTCTTTTCCCTACCCTTCCTCACTTCTCTCTCCCCCCTTCCCCTCCCCTTTCACTGCTCTTTTATTTACTTTTGTATTTTACATTTTATAATAATTTATAACCTAATAAAAATGTGTTGTTGTTGTTTTTAACAAAAGAATAGAGATAGCTGGATTTCCCTAGTATTGTCTCCCTTCCCACCAAGCATGCCAGAATGCATCCATCACAAAGACTGTTTGGGAAGAAGAGGGAAATCAATACTTTAAAACTAGAACAGCAGGAAACACAACATCTTAAGGACCAGGCAGGAAAAAAAGAAGTTGCTTTTATGCTACAGGGGCCAGAGAAGAGGATAATTTAGAGAAGGAAAACCTCTTTTAAGACAAAAAACATTCCATTCTGAAAACGGCAGGCAAACTTCATAGGTTCTGCAGTCTGATTAGAGTCTCTCTTGGCCTTTGTCTGTTGTCATTTCCCATTCCTAAGGGACTGGAGAGCGTTTTTGGCTTGAGTAACAGCTCTTGGTCAGGAATGCAAAGGCTCCTTGAAATACACGCTCTGGTAATCTCCCAGAAGACCGAGTTTTCTATTCTAGAATCTGAGAGAAATTTATCTTTTCAGCTAATTCCCAGGAAAGAGGCTGCGATTTATCTGGGACTGGAATATAGTAGTATGAACTTGTGGCAACTTAAAAGTCAAGGAATTTTGTTGTAGCATAAAATTTTGGGTCTATGGTCTACTTCATCAGAAGTTGGTCCCAACAACAGAATATTATGCAATATATCGCCATGCTTGAGAGAGTTGGATAAGGGAAAAACAGTCATACTAAATTGGTAACTTTATTCAAAATACGGCAAAAAAAGTATTACTAATAGAAGAGAATGTTTGTAGCTCTGGGATAGTCTTTGGTGCTCTCTAAGCTTGGTTGTTTTCTTACAGATGTTTCATTATCCAACCAGGTAACAAGCTCAGGGCTAGAAGACAGCTGGGTTTGTCTTCTATCACTGATGATGTTACTTGGTCATTTTCTCATTAGCATTTCTCTGTAGTGGATGGAGGGCAAAGAAAATGCTTTGCTTTGGCAGTTCCAACCTAAATCAAACCACTGTAGACTTCAGTTTCAAAAAATATTTAAAATGCCTTTAGCTGCAAAGGAGGCGGAATACTGATCAAAATCGCTAATTCCTATTTTACTAGATCAGTAGTTGCTGTTCACATCAGTTTCTGTGGATCATCAGGTAGACTGTCCCAAAACCAGTGCCTTAGCTCCATTTGCTCCTAAACTATCACACAACAAATATGCCCTAGCAAACTTTTCTTCCTGCCCTAGTCCCTTGGAATAGGAATGATTAAGAGACCCAGGTTTTTATTTTTTTTTTAACCTGCCTTTGTTTTTATAAATAACTCAAGGCAGCAAACATACCTAATGCTCCTTCATCCTATTTTCCCCACAACAACCTCTCTGTGAGGTGAGTTGGGCTGAGAGAAAATTGACTGATCCAAATTAACCCATCTGTCTTTCATGCCTAAAGTGAGACTGGAACTCACAGTCTCCTAATTTTTATCTTGATGCGCCTTAATTACTAGACCAAGCTGGCTCTCATTCTAGTCCCCCCCCCCCCATCCAGCTACCAGAGTTTTCTTTATAACTCAAAACCAGTCACTCTCTGACCAACCTACCTTACAGGGTTGTTGTTAATGGGAAAAATAGGAGAGGGGACCACTATGAATGCCCATTTGAGTTCCTGAAAGAAAGGCAGGAGGGAAATCAAATCAACAAACGCCTCAACTCAATCATTGATCACTAGCTATTCTAGTGTAAATTAATGTTTTTCTTCCTTAAGCAGGCAAGACATCTTATCTGGGGCACTTGGCCAACCGTTTTGTTTGGCTCCAAATAAAAAATTGGTCTTTCTTATTCGTTTATTAACATTTTGCCATACCACTTCACAGCACTCAGGTTAGTTTCCAACAATAAAATCACGAATTAAACAGCATTAAAATATCAGCACTAAAAACAATTGCCTTAAATACTGTTATCAAAAACGTAGAAATTGGACTTCCGGGTTGGCTCCGCAGCGCCATTGACGGTCTTTTTAGACCGCCGCCCCTGCGATCCCGTTGAGCCGTTCTGACAGCGCTAATCAGCTGTCAAACGGCTTGAAAATCTCCCCTTCGGGAAAAGAAGGGGAGGAGAGCAGGTGGGTGAGGGTAGAGCTCCCCGAAAACCCCTGGATTAATTCCAGGGGTTAGGAGGGTGAGAGCTCCCCGTTCAGCCCACTGAAGCTCCGGATCCGGGGGGACTCTGTTTTTTTTTACAGAGCTAGGCGTTGCGTCCAATTTCTGCTGTCAAACAGAAGATTAAATGATTTCAAAAAAGCAGGCGGAACAGAAGCAGGAGGACAAGCTTTTTGCAAGTATAATACTTAACTCCGGGGATACAATGTTTCTAATTGGATTTTCTGAGCTGGAAGTAAAGATGGCGTTTCTTTGTTGCGATTTTAAAAGTGAAAGTTAGAAAGGAAAGTTTTTGCTAATAGACTCGTGCTCAGAGACTGGTTTTAAGTTGCTGGAATAGATTTTGAAGAGCTGTTTGGGAAAAGATTATTTCGTTTGGTGATTTATAAAGAAATTGCTGAAAGCTGCTCAAAAGGATGGCTCTGACTTTATGATTTTATGGTTGTGGGAAGAAAGAAAATCTTTTTAAAATAAAATGGCTTCTAAGAAAGGAGATCCTGAAAGTGCTGGAAGCTATTTGGAGGTCTCAGAAATGAAACAGTTGTCTGATTTACAGAGTTATAAGGATTTTGATGCAGAATTTACAGAATTTATAAAAGAAGCCATGAATAATCATACTGCAGCTATAAGTAATCAAATAGCAATTCTTAAAGGGATAACAACAGAAATGACTGAGGAGACAAAAACAAGTACGGAGCATGATGACAATTCAGGAGATATTCTGATTGCAGCAGAGAAGGTGGAAGAATCTTCTCAAGAATTTTCGAGCTTATTCTCTGCTCTTTTTGGAAAAATTGATAGAATCTTTCAAAATTATGACTTGGTTTGGAAAAAAGTAGTAAATGACCAGACTTTCGAAGTTTCAGAAGATGAAGGAGATTTGCCAGTGGCATTTATACATTTAATAGAAAAGAAACAACTGAACTTTTTTTCACAAACTCTTGACAAACTTTGGTCCTACAGGCGAAGGAATGAACTGATTTATATAAGCAAGAAGAGGCGATTTGGGGGCTCTAAATCAGAGGAAATTTTCTCAAAAAGGGGACAATCTTTGAAGTTACATCAACCTCAAATTAAAATGAAAAACCTCCTCAAAATAGAAGTAGGAGGGATGCAGAAAGACTGGAAAAAATATAAAAAGAAAGCAAGAATGGAAGATTAACCTTTTCTTTTGGCTTTGCAGTTGTTCTACTTATGGTTAAAAATGATTATGTTTTAGGTGTTATAACTACTGAGGGGGAAAAAGTATAAAGTTAAATATTGATTTTTAAATATGATGCAATGGTTGAATGTAAGATTAATCTTTTTTGGTTTTTTAGTTTATGTATTAATGGTTAATTATGTTGATGATTATCTTTTAAAATTTTAAAAGTTGGAGGGAGGAATAATGAAGGGGGGAAACTTAGAAATTTAAAAAATGTAGAAATTTAATTAGTGAATACCTAAGGTTTATTTTCTGTTATGAGATTTCAAAATATCTGAACTTTGAGAAAAGTAAGAGGGGGAAAATGTTTTTGCAAGTTAATTGAATACTTTACTGATATATTAAGAGAATTTTTAAGGTTTGAATGTTTAATATTTGTTAAAGGTTTTAAAACTCTTAGAGTTATTGGATTATACGCTATTTTGAGCTTATAAAAAGGGAGGTTGATGAAATTATAAAAGGGGAGTTAAGGGGTTTTGGGAGTTATTAAATCTTGCAGTTAGCTAGTTTATTATAGCAAATGTTTGGTGAAATCTATGCCCTGTCTTTGTTCTGGGAAGTCGGGGGTGGGGGGTGGTGAGGAGGGGTTGAAGATTGAGTTTACCAAGGATTGATTTTTTTTTCTTTTTCTTGATGATAGTTTGAATGAATGTTTATATTGTATACTCGTTTGATCAGAAAATAAAAACTTTTTATTAAAAAAAAAAAAAACGTAGAAATTTATATATGAACTTGGATAGGGCCACTCAAATCTCAGGGCTGCCAAGGGAAACAAGTAGGCATTTTATATAAAGCGTATAAAAATACACTCCATAAATGCAGCAAGAACATAGGTAGGTCTTTAGCTGTTTTCCTAAAAAAAACAAAACCAGATTCAGCCTCCTTGGATATTTTTTCCAAAGGAATGGAACTGATATAGAGAAGGCCTGATGACCTACATGCTCCAATGATAAATAGCACTAGCACATTAAAAATTGGGACCAGTATTCCACCTGCAATCAGTACCGAGCTCTCAGAACAGGAGTCACCTGCACCCATTTCCAAGCTCTCCTGCTACTGCCCATCACTGTTCTGCACCAACTAATAAGGACTGTCACATAGGGAATGTTACAGTCATCCAACTTGGGAGCAGCAGGTGCACTATTAAAATCAGATTAGCTCCATCTGGAAACAGCCAGAGATGATTTACAACTAAACCTGTGCCCTGGTGATTCTAGTCACTGGCATCATATGCAGTTCCAGCAACAATCTGAAACTAAAGAGCATCCTGAATATCTGCATATAGCCCTGTAGGAAGAATGCCACCCAAACCATCCAAACCACACTAAAGTCAAGGCCAGTTCCTGGGTTCAAGAACTACTCATCCAGAATTGCCAACCTTCTCTACACCAGTCAAGAAGCACCTAGTTTGACAGGGAGGAGAGATCAAGCATGGAGTCTCTGTGCAACTGCAAAAGGGTTAGGACTGACCTCCTCCCCCACCCCCCAAGATCCTTGGAGTCTTATCGAATTGTTCCCAAGGGAGAGCTACCAGCCTGGGTGATTCCTCTAATGTAAGTTAAAAGGTAAAGAAATCCCTGCAGATTTTACTCCATTAATTCTTGTGACTATAGGGGGCGGGGCTCATCTGTTTCAAGGCCATTGAGCCAGTGCTGTCCAAAGACATTTCTGCAGTCGTGTGGCCTACATGACATCACGGAGCGCCATTACCTTCCCTGCAAAGTGGTACCTATTTATCTACTTGCATTTGCATGCTTTCAAACTACTAGATTGGTAGGAGCTAAGGCAAGGACGGGAGCTCACCCCATTGCGTGATGCTCAGGTCTCGAACCTGGGTTGCTGACTTTCTAGCTGACAAGCCCGGCATCTTTACCACTGAATCACCACAGTTATACACATTATTGGCAGAACACAATAAAGTAGTTTGAAAAGCTTGAACTTGTGGGTCTGGTTGTTCACGCCTGACACACCATGTCCCTAAATAGCCCCACCTGGCAGCTCAACTGGAGTCAGGGCCAACTGATTAGCAGACCCCAATCCTGCAAAGACTTCTCACTAAGTCAAGATGCGGTCCCAGCAGTCCTACTTGTACGGCAGCTACACCAGACAGATGAGATGTTTTCACTCTGATCTGTCTGGGAGTTAATGGTAATCTTAGAAGGGCGGAAGCATTGTGCCCATGTTCTATCTGCCTATACAGATTTCATCCATCCTTTCAGAGCTTCCTGCCATGATTCTCCACCTTGGTGACTCCCGGGTATGTCGGCTGAAAGATGGGGTCCACAACATCTGAAAATTATCAGGCTGGAAAGACTGGATCTTCCAAATGATTACATCCAGGAAGTCTATAGAGTGGAGGGGAGGTGTCAAAAAAAGTCAAGATGGCCGTCACGACTATGAGAATTAATCCCTGGCCTTTTTTACGTGCAGTGCATACATTCAAATAGTCATAGCTGCTATCTTGATTTTTTTTTTTTTTACTTTTCCATGAATGCTCCTGATTACATTCTTTTCCCCCCAACAAACACACACACACACACACACACACATCTGTTCACATTCCTGACTCTCTCACAGCTCACACGCACTTACACACACACAATGCCAAATGCTCTGACATAAAGCATATGACTGCGACATACAATGGAAGCATGCAGATGTAGATACATTTCATAATGTATTTTGAGCCCAGAGGTTTATGCTCCTTAAACTTCAGAATATCCAATATGCCTTTGGAAGCAGACCAAAATAATGTGGCATTTCTCTACTCACTCTTTTCTAACATAGATTTTTTTAAAAAAACAAAACAAAAACCCTTCCACTTTTTAGCTGTGATACTCTTGATGCCCATGTTAGTGGTGATAATCCCTATCGAAACAGGCTGCACTGAGAAAGCTGAACAGTCATTATTAAGCTATTTACTGAATTGCTTTTCCCAGATCCCCTATCCTTAGTCATATGCTCCCTGTTACAGCAGCCTGTTAAACAAAAAAAGCCATGATAAAGATTCCTGTTCTTTTACAGTTAAAGCTGCAGCAGGAGCTGGGACTGGCGCCCTCTGCTGGTTGAAAGTAGCAGGACTTGAGAATTTGATTGCCATGTATTTGGGGGAGGTGGAGAAGAGGGGAATGACAAAACACAACAGAAGGGGAAAACAACAGAAACTAGCTAAAAATAATAGTGGGGAGGAAGAGGCAGAAATCACGGAGACGGGCACACCAACACCTTACAAACCTAAGTAGCTATTCTGGGCTACGTCTCCAACAGTCCCGGGGACCCGTTCGCTGGTATCTGGCGTTTTATAGACCAACTGATCAGGGTCTGAGCTATCAATGTTTGTCACAAACAATATCCCTGCAAGGCCAATGGAAGGAGAAAGAGAGAGGAGAGAGATGGTTAGCGGTATGAGAAAGTTCGGCGCCCAGGCAGGGAAACACCACAGAGCATTGAGCAGGAGTCAGGGGATTTCCAGGGCTTGGGTTGTGCTCACACATTATTGTCTGGTTGGGCCCCAGTTACCACCCAGGGCACATATTGTTGCTGATCAAACCATTCTGCTTCCCAGATATAACTGCCCAGGTCCAAAGAACGAGATAGCAGCTTGTTACCAGTGAAATTTACTCTTCCAATTCAAGACTGAGTTTGAGATGATGATTGTCGGCCAGTCTTTAGTTCTCTCCAGGTGAAATTTTTGCTTCCCACCCCCAACACCCTGCCCTGTGATGGCCTGTCAGATTGCTCTGCAGTGTTTGGCCTGCTGGGCACAACCCCGTACCGAGGTAGCTGTGAGCTGGCAAGGGGATGAGCGAGGGATCCTGGTCCTTTTCTCCCCCGGCTTCATACGGCCCATCGTCGTAGTGAATGAAATCCAAGACACTCAGCTCTGCCCGTATGGTCCCTGCCAAACCAAACACCTGTTAATGATGGGCAGAGTGAGGGAGACATTGGAGAAAATGGCCAGTCTCGCAGGATAGTAGGAAAACAAGGATGTTGTTCAGATTTGCCCTTCTGTAGGGGTGACTGAAGAGGCAACAGCTTGTTATCAAATCTACAGGGAGGATCTGGGCAAAGGCTTAAAACGAGGGTTCCCTCTAGAATAATGCTGGGAGCAAAGAGCAGAAGACACAATGAGCATTTCCTAGGGATACCAAGCTCTAGATTTGCTTGTCACAAGCCCATTGGTTCCATGAAAGATCCTGGGAGTTAGCTTGCAGCAACTGTGTTGAACTGTGCTGTGGTGATTATGCCCATGATCTGCTCTTTCTGGTACAGCAGAATACTCCTGCCAGTACTGGTCATGTTGAGGAGGTCAGATCCTTCAGAGGCAATGCATTAGATTTGAAAACCCTCCACATAATCCCTGTAGGATTGGAGGGTTAGGAGATACACCCATCCAGTGCCATTCAGTATAGAAAATATGGAAACCGCTCCCCCTCTCCATGGGCACTTAGGAGGACATATTCCCAGATTTGGGTACCAATTGATGAGGGCATGAATGGTACTCACAACCATCCTATTTGTTTGGGGTAGAATATCTGCAGCTTCAAATGGGGGGGTACGATATGATTGAGCTGCTTGCCAAATTGTGGGTCGGGGCTACCTGACTTAATAATATTCCTTGTTGAAAGCAAAGGCTTACCCTTCCAGTTGTATGTGCCAGGTGCCCCAAAGAGGATGTAATGCCTATCTGCAGTGAAGCCCGTGGCTATTCCCTGCTGGCAGTAACCAAAGCGTTCGTGCCCCTGTTCGCGCCCTTGACAGAACTTCCACTCGCCACCATCCAGTTCATCGGCCACTTGCAGCCCTTCGCTGAGTACGTAACAACGGCCAATCACGTGCCTCGTCTCCAGAGACTCATTCACACGGTTGCGTGCTTCATATAAGTGAGCGCAGGTCTGGGATTCATGGGAGGAGAAAAGAGATAGGGCAGAGTGGGTTAGAAAGTATGTGTGGCCTCTAGGCTCTCTACACATACATTAGTTATAGAAGGCATAGGAGAGTTCCTGGACTTCCCTGGAATGTACCATTTCAGGCTATGAATGGGGTTTAGGCCATAAGCCCCTCTTTTGTAGTGCCTAAGCAATGGGGAAGAGCTTTAACCATGGTTTTAACCATCCTTTCCGAGGTAACTTTATCTAGAGGTAGGGAAGCTCCAAAGCAAGGCATGATAATTATCAAATAGCCAAATATAGTGTGTATATATATATATATATACACACACACACACATGCACAAAACAGATAACAGGGATAATTCCAAGACAAGCTTTAAACATTTTGACAAGTTGACAATGCCTAACACTCACTTTGAGATTGCTTCAGTGATAAAAAAAGCTAATGCTATTTTAATTGATTGATGGATGGATAGAAACACAAATAGAAAGCATTAGAAAATTGCATTTTCTTTTCCTACAATTGCTCAGGAGGCCCAAAGTATCACATACACCTTAGCCCACTTATCGTGACTAGAGTGGTGTGTACTGTATATTCAGACCCACTTAATGGACATCAGCAGTGAAATACATGTGACAAATTTGTCACCTTGTGAATGGATTTAAACTAAATAAAAATGATATGTATTCTTTCCTGGAAGGTACCACTTCAGGCTATGAATGGGAGGTATGCCACAAGCCAACGACTTCCTAGGACTGTGGCAGATAAATTAGAACTATACTTGAAAAGTGTGCTCTATAAACCATGGTTCCTGAAATCAATAGATGGAGCTGAAAGTTGAAGTCTATAAATCAGGCCCTGTTCACCAGTGAAGTCCAAAAGACACAGTTCTTACCACAGAGTAGCCATCCCAAACTTTTATGTAGAAAACCATAATCCAAACAGGATTTAGGAAGAGTATCTTTGGTTTTCACTGTGTTTTATGGATTGTTGTGAGCCAGATAGGCGGCCATATAAGTAAATAAATATATAAATCTAAGCATAAACAATAATCCATAAACTCCTCAGATGAGCCTTGGATGCCCTGATACACCATATGAATTCTCCCTACTAATATTATTAAATCAGTGCAAAAGGAAAACCTTTCCTACAGACCTGACAGCCGTTTTCTATATGTAGTGAAGAATGTATTTATTTAATTTCAATAGCCACCCAATTTAACCAAGAATTATTGGCATAAGGATTTTTAAATTAGTCATCTAAACTGTCCTACTGAGAGGCAATGTTCACATGGGTAGCTATTTCAAATGAGTTGTAATTTCTTCGGAATCAAGCTTCACTTATCTTTAACTTTATGGATATGGATTTTTTTCCTGACAACAACTAGAAATGTTTTGCAATTGTCATCCGCTTGTATTTTTAAAAACTTCTCAGTCTAGCTTATATCCCTTGTTATTTCCTAATATTCCCTTTCAAATAATAACAGACCAACCCTGCTCCACTGTTTAGAAATCAGCCAGACATTTATATTCTAGCTTTCCCAGAATAGTGTTCATGTTGTGTGTTGAAATCTTAGGTCCAGAAAATTAGCCTGGTTAAGGATCCTGGGAAAATATCCGCACAGTGTTAAGCTGGGAAAAGGTTTTCTTAGCATGTATTCAGTTATTTTCAAGTATTTCTAGGAAAGCAACATATCTTTATATTAGACTTCTTGAGTTCTACGAATGCTACCAAAGTAGGTAGGATTCTTTAACTTTCCCTGTGCACTCTAGTTTTCAGCTATACAACTTTTTCTGTAGAGAGGACACAGTGTTAGGATATGTTTACATGATTTTATTCAACAGCAGTGTGAAAGGTGATTGCGGTGTAAAGGAGCTTCCTTTCATCCAGAATACTAAGCACAATTTACCTGTGTGAACACAGCAAAGAAAAGCTTCCTTCCTAATTTTATCTTCCCAAACATCACTCTTCACCATCACTACCCATTTGAAATCTATCTCTTTGAGTTTCTCCATTTCCCCCAGTCCACGTGACTTAGATTGTAGTAGCTTCTAAATCTCTTTCCTCATAGCTGAGCATGCTGCCTCCTCATAAACTCAGATTTATGCCATTTAGCTACACCAGGCTGGACTCTGTTAGGTTACTTGGCCAGAACCAAAGAGGTTAAACAGAATGACCACCCACCCATCCAGTCATGGCCACTGACCACAATCTTTCCTCCGGGGCCTTGGCTGTTGACAGTAACACCCAGCCACTGGTTCTCCTTGCTCTCCTTCTTCAGGTCAACTGCAAAGTGGAAAAGAAATGGAGAGATATTAAAGAACAAAGATTATTTGACCCTTTGTTACTGGGGCACAGAGGACTTTTTTTTTTTTTTAATTTGATTTATATGCCGCCCTTCTCCGGAGACTCAGGGTGGCTTACAATGCGTTAAGCAATAGCCTTCATACTTTCGTATATTTTATACAAAGTCAGCTTATTTCCCCCACAAACTGGGTCCTCAATTTGCCTACCTTAGAAAGGATGGAAGGCTGAGTCAACCTTGAGCCTGGCGAGATTCGAACTTACAGTAGTTGCAGACAGCTGGTGTTAAATTACAGTGCCTTTGTCTGCAGAGCTATCCAGGCTCTATCCAGACAAGACTTGATCTTTGCTTTCTATGATGCAACAAATTGCAACAAATACAAGAGTGGCTAAGGCACAGAGAGATAGTGGTGTTAATGTGCTTTTTTAATTTGTCAGCTGGCAAAAAAACCCATGATAGTTTAATTGCCAAAATGGCCAAGGAGGGCAGTTTCGAATAACCAAAAAGGGCTATTTTGAGCAGCCAATAGGATGTAGACAGGTTTCCTCCTGACTACATCATCAATGAAGTGCGATATATTGCATCCCCAGCAAAAAGAGAAGAGGAAAAGCACTATCTTAAATCTGGAAGATTTAGGAAGACATGAGGATATATCCTTAGACTAAAATTAAACTGATTAGACAGCATTTTCCTTTAGTTTTTCCTTGGGGAAAAAAAACTATACATACACACAGATACACACAGCACTACCCATTAAACAATCTCAATTTCTTTAATTGAAAGAAGCTGCGTGGCTCTGATTTGGATCACAATTACAGAAAGAGGGCTTTAACCCTCTTCTATATCTGATTCAACCAAAGCTTTTATCAGCTTGACAAAGGAAAATGTGTAAGTATCTGTTCTTCCATAAGTTCTAAGGACTTTAACAAGAGCAATTTAGACCATGTCTGCAGCATGGGATAAAAAGTTAATCTCCCTCCCAGCCTCCTTGCTCCACTTCAAATTACAGCTGTACTTAGACAACTGCAAAAACTCCCCTCTCTCGCTGCAGGGGAATGTGCCCACCTGGGAACATTTCTGACAATGCAATGTGAAACCAGAATGAGGAAGGAGGACAAGATTCTATGCTGGAAAGGTGTCCAATCAGGACCAATCATCAGCTCCATGACCATTCTTCATCATTGCCTCATGAGTAACACAGGTCAGCAAGGAATTGCCCCCTAGAACACATACTGAGTCTAATGCAGCTGAGCTTTTTCCTTTTAAAGAAATGCAAATTGCCAGGTTGCAATCATGCTAGCTGCTCTGGAAATCACATATTTTAACTATGCTTCCCAACAGAGGCATTCATGGGCAGAGAGAGGGAGTTACTAAGAAGTCAAGAGGGCAGATGACGAAAGCAGTGTTGTCCTATACTGTTGGGGTGTCAAATTGGCAGGCCGCAGGCCAGATACGTCACGCACAGGCCACGCCCACCCCAGCTCCACAAAGGAGAAAAACGTCACGAAACATCACGTAATGGCAACGTGACGCCATGAGTTTGACACCCATGTCCTACTATGATGCAAGTCCCACCCCTTTTCTACATGTGTCATGACTTCATACAAAAAGGGTGGAGCTTGTATCATGATGATGAGGTCCTGCTTTTGTCATTTTGATAAAAGCTTTCAATCCTGCAAACAGCCATGGTCCCCACTGTGATAATAGTCTCCTGGTGTGTTGATCCCACCTTCCCAACACCTAGGTAGATGGCCAAGGGAATTGAAATCCAATACATTTAGAAGACACTAGCTGGCAAAGTGACTTGTTTATCTAGCGGCCAGCAACTGAGACCTTCTGCATGTTTAACATTTTATTATCATGTGTTTCGGGCCACAGGCTCTACACTGACTGAAAAAGATTCTATGCTTACCCCTATAGTAAACTCAGGAGGAATCGCAGATGGGTTTAGGACAACTCGCCACAGTCAATTCGGCATGACCAGCGCGGCACGGCCAATGTGCCCCTGCCATCTCACTGCAGCCAATCCAGTCCAGCCATCTCACCACAGGATTGTCTTGCCAATCTGGGTTGTCTGCGATCAGAAAGGGACAATTTGCCGTACCCAATTTGCTGAGGCCATCTCACTACGGTCAACTCGCCACAAGACAACTCACTGCAGTCACAATAAATGTTATCCGCCGCTGTTTCTTCAACATGATTTCCATGATTTCCAGCGTAAAATCTTTGAAGTATCCCACATGCATTGTTGCACAGCAAGTTCTCCTGTAGCGAGTTGCCCTGTGGCGAGTTGGCCATGGTGATATGGCCACAGCGAGTTAGCTACATGGAAAGTTGTTCCATTCTGATCGCAGACAACCCAGATTCCAAAGTGACTCCAGTTTAAGCCTGATCCAAATCAGAGAAGGAAGGTTGCTATGTGGAAGGAAGAGTTCATTTTCACCCCAATTTAACCATACTGTTCCATACCTCCATCATCAATGGGCACACGCTCACAGTCCTTAGTTTCGTAAGTCAAAGGACAGGCATATAAGCCACCCGTTCTTTGGGCCTGTTGATCGGGCAAAGCAGTAGCCTGTGGCGCTCCCACCAACAGCCTGAAAGAAATGGAGGAGAAAGTTAGAGGGACTGAAAGAAGATGGGAAGGAGCAAAGATGGGAGGACATGTGAGCTTTTTACTGAGTGCTCTGCATCTGGACAGCTGTGGCCTGCTAAGTGAAGCATTTGATTCTTCAGTCAAGCCTTTTGTTGAATATGGGCTAGCACTTTGGTCCTTTGCAGTCCTGCTGTCTCATAAAATGGTTTCTTAAACTTCTTGTAATTTTGCCAAGTATCTTCTTCACGGTTTTATTCTTTGCATCTTGTATCCTATTGCACTGGATTATTTTTAATAACGAATAGTCAGTTGTATAAACAAACTAAGGGGAAAAAAAGTACTGCATAATGGAAACAGATTAAAGTAAAAAGAAGCATCGAATGAAAGGAGAAAATAGGGCACCGGAACTAAAGGAAAGCCAAGGATTCTGCAGGATTGAAAGAAAATAAGGGAAAGGTTGAATTATGATTTTAAAAAAAAATGAATAGATTTACAGAAGGAGGAACTGAAATTATTATTGTGATGGATACAAAGATGTGAGTGAGGAAACAAGAAGGGCTGAGCAGCACACTTGGGAACCAGATTTCTACTGAGCTGGCAAAAGCTGCTGGTCTCCTTTCCCCTTCACGCTAAGCCACAACGACCTTGAGTATTCCCCCTTCTGACATTAATGTGCGTTCTGAAAAGATCAATTAGTTAGAGAGAGAATAAATTCTATCCTAGGCATTTTTGTCAGGAGCACATATAGGGGGAGAAGGAGGCAGTGAACAGCTGGGGGTGGGGAGTGTATTCATACTCTTTTGCCTCAAGCAGATGCAGGGCCCACTTCAGCTCCTGACCACATATCACCTGTTCCTGCATCTCCATCACAGCTGTCCTTTCCCTCCAGCAACCAGGATTCCTAACGGGGGACATGATGTCACTTGGAACAGCCCACAACCCATTTCATGCTTGCATTCCTGACCAAAACAGCTGTATTTTTGCTCACGGTCTATCAATTCCCAAGACAAAATTTCACCCACAAAGTTAAGAGTTCCCATGCTGAATCACATTCGCAGAATCCCTTTCTTTTCCAAACGATTATGTTTCATATCAGTGCTATTTATTTGTTTTCGCAGGCTGGGTCAAGCTATAATGACGTGGCAGCAGGGGTGAAATGCTCCCAGATCGGACCGGATCGCCCAATCCGGTAGCGATTTTTCCCTGTGGTTCAGCGATCCGGTAGCAATCGCCGCCAGGGGTCATTACTTCCTGGTTTTAACCAGGAAGTAATTTTTGTTACCTTCTGTGCATGCACAGAAGGTTTTGTGCATGTGCAGGTGTGCACACGCACATGACACGCATGCACGCGTGAGCGAAGCAAGCACGCACGCACGGTGCATTTGCTTCCAAACCGGTAAGGAAGGTAAGTAGATTTCACCCCTGTGTGGCAGGTTTGTTTGTGATTTAGAATGCTGCGTGGATGCAGCCATTCAATAAAATATGGATAAACTACCCTTGTTCCTATTTGTATGTCACACTTAAATGAGAAAAAGAGAAAATCAGAATGCTGCAGGACATAGATAGGAGTTAATTATTAGCCTGAATGCCAGCTGGGTCATCAGAATACGAGGGTTGTTGGAGGCTTAATCCTTCTGTCCCACTGCTGAAACAAAGTCAAAATCTTAGCCAACTCTAGAAGAACAAGAGTTTCATTGTCTTTCCATTCTCTTCTACATTTTTGCTCCCTTTTTGGCACACACAAAAAAATAGGTTTTTAGGTGACTAATCTATTGAGGTTCAACCTGCTTGGCCCACTGCAGATGTTTAACCATCCCTCACCCCCACCCCAAGTGAAAATGATAGCTTCCCAGTCTCCTTTCCAGCAAGTGGGAGGATTTAAAAATGGCCACACCTCTTCTTTTACCAAGACATTGGTAATGCTGCAGCTGTTGCCACACAGGGATAAGTCACTTCCCTAGGGAGTGGGTAATTCGGACAGCCTGACACACTAAACCAGGGGTGTCAAACGCAATTTCATTGAGGGCCGCATCAGGGTTGTGTTTGACCTCAGGGGGCCAGGGTGGGTGTGGCCTGCTCAATGTCACTCATATTGGGGGCGCTTGTGGCAGGCCCATGGTGCCTCTGCCAGCAAAAACGAGCTCCATTTCCGGCTGCTGCAATTCCTCTGCCAACAAAAATGGAGCTCAGGAGGGCCACATGCGTAAAATCTTTGTAAGTAAAATCTTTATAAGGAGCACTATTGCTCAGCAGCAGGTGATATAGGAATAGAGGAGATCGTTGGATTTTGAGATCTGAAACAAAATCTCTCTTGTCCTTATTTCATGCACTTTTTAGAGAATATGCAGATATCTCCAGAACTACACGAGTTATGCAGAAGTCCCAAGGAGAAACAATAAAACCAGCTGCAGATTTTCCTGTACAATTATGCACACACCACACAAAAGTGCCCACAAATCTCAGAAAGATCTCAAATTTGTTCTCTGCAAAAAGAGCGAACCCACAGAATCCTCTTTTTTTTCTCTCTCTCTCTCTTTCTCTCTCTCTCTATAGTGCTCCTTGCTGAATTGGCCATTCACAATAGAGGCACAGTGGACAGAAGAAGGCCCAACACATGGACATTCATATGGGTTCATTTCATTAGACTGAAGGTTACCAAATGAAATAGAAAATCATCGCAGGGGAGGGGGGGAAAGGTTATTGCTCATATCAGTTACGTTTCAAGAAGCCCAGCATTGTAACTTTGTCGACATTTCAAAACCTTAGTTTGGAAAATGGAAATATGGGTTCTTTCATTGGAGAAAAAAGGCAATTTGAAGAACTCTTGGCATAACCTGAATCTGCATAGTAGTAATGTGGCTTCCATCTACCACCACTTTTATAAGCCCTCAAAAGTTCATTGTCAAACCTGCTACCCTCCCAATGCCAAAAATACTGGACAAAAGTCATTGCTTTCAGTCCAAGCTACCATCAGTTGCACAGTAACAAACATCCCCTCACCAGCCCCATTCCAGCCAAAGTGAAATAAACTAGTCTATACCTATTTACTCGTTAGCAAAAAAAAAAAAAAAAAAAAAAAAGTCCAGGCAGTTCCTTTCAGGGGGAGTTGAAAGATGGCCCTCAAGCCATGTTTCTCCCAGAAACCTGAAGCTCAGGAACCATGATGAGGCAGGAATGGTTGCAAATGCAAAAATGGGCCATCCACAAGATATACAGTCATGCATTTAAGAAAAAAAAAAAAGAAACTAGTTTTACTGTAATTGAGCCAGAAGTAAACTGGCCGAGTTCTCTCTTACAGCTCCTAGAAATCCAGAGCTGCGTTCAAACTGGTGCACTGTTCCCATGGGCATAAGTCTGGAGCAATCCTGAATGGTAAAACACGTGACAGAAGCCACATGGTTTACATACTTTCATCCAGCATTAGGACAAATGCATGAAGTTGGGGTTTGCACTGTGATGTCATTATGTGCGTTTCATCATTTTTGCATCCTTTCATACCTATATTTGTGTGGAAATGTCTTTAAGGTGACCAGGGGTAAAGGTTGCATAACCTAGATCAGAGGTGGGCAAATGTGGCTCTTTTACAACCTGTGGACTTCAACTCCCAGAATTCCTGAGCCAGCTGGTTCAGGAATTCTGGGAGTTGAAGTCCACAGTTTGTAAAAGAGCCACATTTGCCCACCCCTGACTTAGATCTTTTTTTATATCATATAATATTAATGGTTAGGGCTAAGAAGGACAGTCAGCTTAAACTTTGGTAAGTTATCTAGAGATGAAGAAAGGGAAGAACTCACAATATAGATCTGGAGCATGAGAAATTACAACGGTACTGAAAAAAGTGACTTATGACCATTTTTCACACTTACGACCGTTACAGCATCCCCATGGTCATGGGATCAAAATTCAGATGCTTGTCAACTGATTCATAATTATGACAATCATGATGGTTGCAATGTCCCGAGATCCAGGAGTGGGTTCTACTTACCTTTACTACCGGTTCGCAACTCGGCCACGCGCACGCACTTGCTTCGCTTGTGCGCGCACGCACTCTTCTGCGCATGCACAGAAGCGTTTTGATGACGTTGGGGCCGGTTGGCAGAGCCTCCCGCCGGTTTTACTGCTGGTTCTATAGAACCGCTGCAAACCAGGGGCAACCCACCACTGCCGGGATCATGTGATCCCCTTTTGCGACCTACTGACAAGCAAAGTCAATGGGGAAGCCAGATTCATTTAACAACTATGACACTAACTTATCTATCTGACTAGGTGGCTCAGAGGCTAAGATGCTGAGCTTGTCCATCTGAAAGGTCGGCAATTTGAATCCCTAGTACAGGTTTCCTGCATGAGCAGGGGGTTGGACTAGATGACCTCCAAGTTCCCTTCCAATTCTGTTACTGTTAAACTAACTTAACAACTGCAATAATTCACTTAACAACTGTAGCAAGAAAGGTCATAAAATGGGGCAAACGTCACTTAACAAATGCTTCACTTAGCAACAGAAATGTTGGGCTCAATTGTGGTCGTAAATTGAGGACTACCTGTATTATCAAAATCACCTGGAAGACATCTGAACTGATTGATCAGGGGTCGTCCTACAGGCCTTGAAGTATAATACAAATACTTCCCCCCAACCCCTGAAAGCTACTCACAGCATTCTTTCAAATAAATGCATATAAACTTGTAACCTTAAATGAGCTTCTTCAAAAAAGATGGGGGAGGAGTTGTAGCTGTTTTTTATATCTAATTATCAGTGGTTTGAGATTCTGAGCCAAATCTTGCTTTATGTTTGTCTCCCTCCCCTTCCTGACATATTGCCTTTCATAAGTCAGCAGACGTTATCCAGAGACCAAGAGTTCTGTCTTTCACACAGATGGCAGGTTTTGTACAAGCTTTTGAATAAAATATAAACTGAGAAATCTCCCTACAAAGTCCACCTCAATCCTATATCAATTCAACAACCCTAAACACACAATATATCCCAACTTCCCTTCTCATCTGTAAAAGGGAACTCTGCTTGCAAAAACCATTACTGGGACAATCAAGAATTGTCACGTGCTCCAAGAACACTCTTAAATCTGGATGACTTGTTAAAATTAACACTCAAAGAACAGGTGGAAAAACTGGCCTAACTTTCTCGCATGACATCAAAGTGCTTAATCGAAACCACATCAAGCCAAAGAGATACAACAAGCAAGTCACACCTTCAGGAAAACTCAAAGCAAAATGAGGAGTTTCAAAGACACAGAAATATCCTGTATTAAATATGCTTTCAGACAATCAGCCAAAGGGAAACAAAAACAAATATTTAACTAAAATACTGATTTCCTGGAATAGAGGAAATTGCTAAAAGTCATGACAATGAAGTTACAAGAATTTAATGGAAAGTATCTGGCTGCCAATTTCTTCACAGAGGAACACAATTCTTCTCTTTTCACAGACTCTGACAAGCTGATTTCCCAGTAGGCGCTTTCTCTGTTTCTTATGCGTCCCATGCTGATGGAGAAGGAATCACCTCTTTTTAAAAATAGAAAAAGTAAAGGTGGAATTTTCAACCAACGAATTCCAGTTAACAGTACACAAGTTAAATCTCAGTTAAAAGCCAAAGGAAGGAAAAGTCCAGATGTAAAGAGACATGGCCTTGTAGAAAAATATTCAGAAGCCATTACAAAAACAACAAGGGCAGAAGCAAGCCCTGGGAAAGAAGATAGCATTAGGAAGAGACCGGGGTGAAATCCAGCAGGTTCTGACAGGTTCTGGAGAACTGGTAGCAGAAATTTTAAGCAGTTCGGAGAACTGGAAAATACCACCTTTGGCTGGCCCCAGAGTGGGGAGGGAATGGAGATTTTTCAATATCCTTCCCCCAGGAGTGGGGAGGGGATGGAGATTTTGCAATATCCTTCCCCTGTCACGCCTACCAAGCCACGCCCACAGAACCGGCAGTAAAAAAATTTGGATTTCACCACTGGAAGAGACTCCAGCTGGCTCCTCACTGATTCAATTTATATGCTACTAAAACTGTCCTTGTCGTGGCCTTTAACCAGGTGAAAACAGTGCATGATAGGGCAACAATTTTTGAACTAAGGTACCTCAAATGGGCTAACTCACAGAATGTATCTAAAATCCAGGACTCATGACTCCTGAGAGAATGAAATTTGGGGATGTTATGGCTGCTTCAGAGTTTCTGGCTGCTGCTGTCCTTCTGCTATGGTCATGTAATCTTCATTTACAATGTTTCATGACAGTTTCCAAGCCAGTCTAACAATCCCTTGCTCCCTCCCCCACAAAGCAGTAGCCACTTACCTGATTGTTGGGAAGGGAAGGGAAGGGGAGGGGAGGGAAGGGAAGGGAAGGGAAGGGAAGGGAAGGGAAGGGAAGGGAAGGGAAGGGAAGGGAAGGGAAGGGAAGCTTTCCATTGTCCTTACCATATTCCCACAAAAAAACTCAATGGGAAACCCAGCCAGAAGTTAGACGTTGCTTTCAATCCCACTGCTTTTTTGCCTTTAATCATCCTGTTTAGGTAAGGAAATATCTTGTTTCCTTACAAGATTGTTGGCTTGTTTGATAAGATACAAAAGGGAGGGAAGGTAAAACAAGCAGACTTACAAGGTTCTGTTACTATAAACTACCTCAATCAAGTATAAGTAGATCTTCCTGAGGAGTTGGTTTCTTGATCAAGTTTATCTTATAGCACTGACAAGACAAGCTCAACAAATTCCCCATTCAATATTTTCTTGCAGGAAAAGCAAAGCAGAGAGATGTGAAATGTTTCCACAAATTCTCCTGAGCAAAGGCCATCTCCAAAAGCTTACATTTGAGCCACAAGCAGGCCTGAGTGCTTAAGAAAAGCTTATCAACGGAATCCAAAACATCACCAACATAGTAGAGTCTTCATAGATTGGGAGGAAGCAGAAGTGAGCTTGAGTTTTCTTTAAAGCTGAGCTATGTGGTTAGACAGACTAAAAATGGCTTTCGTCCAAAAAAAAAAAAAGAGGACAGAGAGACAGATTAGGTTTCACCAAAGGCTCAGATTCAATCTCTCCAAGTCAATTGGGGTGGATTCCAGACTAAGTGACATCACCTTGTGATATCACTGGAGTCCCACCACAGACCTCACCTACTGTTTTGTGGAAGAGGATATGGAGAGTCATCTTCGCCAGTTTAATAGGACATGTTGCTGCTTCTAACATATATCTTCTCCACCAAGGCCAGCTAATCAGCTCTGCCTTGAGTCTCCCAGCAGAATCTTATTGGGAACACCTACTTTGCCTGTGTCTCTTTCTTCCTCTGTGTGTCCTGGTTCTGTCAGAGTTCCAGCAATAACACTAGCAGAGTCTGTGTGTGTGTGTGATATGTTGTGGAGGGAATGGCTTTAGGGATAGGGGAGCTTTAGGGACATGGGGAAACCCATGTCCCGCTTACATTTCAAGGAACAATTGCAGAACAGAAATATAAATAACTCCTAAATACAATTTTCCTATCCAGGGCTGTTTAACCATATTTTTGATACCCTCCAAATGTTATTCATACTGCAGTTTCCTACAACTCCGGGAGTTGTAGTACCAATATCTCTAGAGGGGACCAGATTGCAGAAGATTGTTTATGGGGTTTTATTGTCTTCTCCAGAGAGGATAAAAACTGAATCAGAGCAGTGTTATAATACAGTTACATGAAGATGTAGACCAGCTCCATAAGCCTTTGGAACTTGGCTGTAGCTTGGAAGCATTCTATTAAATTCAGGAGAACATTCAACTAATGTCCATCCCCTTTTTAAAAAATGGGTGGGCTTCAAGAACTAACAGAACTATAAATCACATCCAGCGATATGCCCTATTCTAAAAAGCTACTTTGCACAATTCCTTCTATCATCAGCAATCTATTTGGAAGAAAGCATCGCTGATTTAAAGGTGCCCTTGCCTTCTACGAAGTGGAGCTTCAAGGAGAGGAGATGGGGTTAGCTTTCCCAGAAATTCTCTAAAGCAGCAGCCTCCAACCTTTTGGGCACCAGGGACCAGTTCTGTGGAGAGAGGTTTTCCTGCAAACTGGAAAGGGCCTGGTTGCGCATGTTGCCTGCATTCCGCGGATGGGGTTTTGCTTGTTTGCATGGCTCCATTCGCTTGTAGGTTGCTTCTCTCCTTGATTGGTAAATTGTAGGTTGCTTCTCTCCTTGATTAGTTTCCATCTATTGCTTCTTGTCCTGCCTTCAGCTGCTTTGGGAAATAGGTTGACCCCCTTTTCTTTGTGGCAGCCCCTCAAATATTGGAACACTGCTATCATGTTGCCTCTAGGCCTTCTTTTCATTAGTCTAGACCAGGGGTGTCAAACTCGATTTCATTGAGGCCTGCATCAGGGTTGTGTTTGACCTTGGGGGCCGGAGTGGGCGTGGCCAGGGTAGGAGTGGCCATCTTGATGTCACTCATGTCAGGGGGGCTTGAGGTGGCCCGAATGCTCTTACAGCAAAAATAGAGCTTGGGTGGGCCACATGTGCCCCCCCAGGCCCTGTTTTTGGCCACAACGGCCTCCTGGAGCTCCATTTTTCTTGGCAGAGGCATTGGGGGCCAGTCCTTCGCTGTTTCCAGGGCAGCCTTGCAGGCCAGATCTAAGCACCCTGTGGGCCGGATCCAACTCCCAGGCCTTGAGTTTTACACTCCTGGTCTAGACCATGGATGTCAAACTCGCAGCATCACGGCAGTGACACATGACGTATCGGGACTTTTTTCCCCTTTGTTAAACCGGGCGGGGCCAGCACATGATGCATTCGGCCTATGGACCACAAGTTTGACATCCCTGGTTTAGACATTCCCAATTCCTGCAACCATTCTTCATATGTTACAGCCTCCAGTTCCCTAATCATCTTTGTTGCTTTTCTCTGCAATCTGCATTCCTTCCTTCCTTATCTTCCCTTTTTTCTTTCCTTTTTTTTCCTTCTTTCCTTTGATATTATGAAGGCTTCTACACTCTCATTTGTCTTGAGGACTCCAGAAGCTACTAGGGAATGTTCTCTTCTCCTTTCTCACTGCATCTCCAGTTTTGGCCAGCTCCAGCTACCTGCTTTCAAATGTCTTTCTAACATCAAATTGGAAATCTGAAGTCAATTTTTCTCTCTGCTCCAATTCCCAATCTGGATTTGGCAGAGTTCTCAAGCACATTAAATGTTGTTTGTTAAACCCCAGACGATCCAGCAAAAAAAAAATCAGGCAATCCTATCTGACTATTAACAATGTTAACAAAGGATAGTCAATAACCATTAGCTGGCAATGCCATGCAAGCAAAACCTTATAATTTCTAAAGGATTCTCTCCTGTACCTACAATGGCTATCCTGAATTCTTCTCAGCTCACTCATGGGAGCAGAATTAGAGACAGTAAGGCACCCCAAAAATATACCTTCTGCTCAGAAATGAATGGCAAAGTGTGGATGTCAAATGACAGAAGAAAAATGCATGTTAAAGGCAAGGCTGAATAAACAGAATTAATAAATAGGTATTTTGAAAGCATCACTGCAGGAGGCAGCAGCTAGCAGGCTTTGGGTGATCTAAAAGAGACTGAACAGGGTCAGGCCTAATTAGTATTTGGATGGAACCACCAAAAAAACTCAAAACTGCAGAGTAAATGAAGGAACATCCAAAGGAAGGCTGCAACAAGTCATTTTGACATTATTGCTAAAAATGTCCATGAAGTCATCATCCAGAATCCAGCTTGGTATGAAGGAAATTGAGTTTATCTTTGAAATACACTGAATTTCCTATTTACTTAGAAATGGTTACATATAAACACAACTGTTTGATCCATAGTATTTTTTTTTAAATCTTCACGCAACTGCATACCTGGAGAAAGTATAAATTTGCCCATTGCATTGTAAGGGATCCTCCTACATAGCTGTTGGATTACACTGTTTCCTTGTCCCTCTTTATTGCCTTTTATGACTGCTTGAACTGTGGGTGTTTTACTTTTCCTGATTGGTTGGAGAAGGAAGTCCCTACCTCCAGCCAATCCTGGAGTTCTTGAAGCATTTTCTGCAAGGAATTCCTATTTCATCCTCACATTACAGATCAGGGTTAGGGAAGAGGATAGTTAGCAGCAGGAAGGCTAGGCCATGCAGAGGAGTGGAAGAAAGAGGGGGTGGGTGGAAGTGGGGAGGGAGAGAGATGGTAAAAATAAACAGGAATTCACTCAAAATAACTCAGCACCCAGCATGTCCAAAAAAGGAGGAGGGCCAGAAATATTCATGCAAGATCGTGTATATGTGTGCATGTTCCTCTGAGTATCATCAGTGACTGGCCAAGGCAGGGGCACAAAGTGGCCATTACGGAAGCACTGAATAAGTTTTTTTTTTTCCCATCAGGGAAGAGCGTATCCAAGATCCACACCAGATACTCCAGATATTTTTATCCATCTCAGAGTTCCCACATCTTTCTTTCCTTCCAAAAAAAATAAAATGAAATAATTAACATTGAGATCAATACGTATATGTTATTCTTCCGCTTCTAAAAGAAGTCAACCCTAATATTTTCTGCCTATTGCGGAAAATATTAGTAGTAATTATAGTAATGGTACTCAGGATGTTTGACAGACAGGCAGTAGACAGATTATGACATGATAGTACCAGGAAAAGCAGCACATTATTATGGTGCGTAATTTAAAGTGGAGAATTTATCCTTTGGATTTCTTATTTCGCATACCAAGACAGAAAGTCTCTTCTGCCGAGACTGCCCCCCCAAAATAACTGAACCCACCATCCTGCTTTGAATCTTACCTAATTCTGGTAACAAGCTATAAAAAAGTGCTGTCCTTCTCCAAAAGGTCACAAACAAGTGAACAAGACAGAATACAGGAGCCTCTGCCACAAATAACTGCCTGGGACAACAAGCACAAGGACAATCCAAAATAACCAGAGACATGATAAGAATTTTGAGTGCTTCTTTGCTCAGCTCTGGCTTCTCCAGCCATCAGCTTCCCAGTGAACAAATGAGACAGAATTGGAAAGCATCATTTTGTTCTATCCCCAAAAGGTAAAGAGGCAGCGTGGTTTAATCCCTGAATAGGGAGATTTACACTTGTTTCCCAGCACGTCTCTCTTGCTTCTGACACAAAAGGATGACAGAAGCCTTATAGATATCACTCCATTAAGCACACCACAGATGAGGCTCGGTCACATGTACTCCTCCAGGTAGGCCACTGTGTCAGATAAAAAAGCAAGGGAATATTTGTACTCACTTGAGTATTCAGGGGACCAGGGGTGGGCTTCAAAACTTTTAGCAAGAGTTTCTCTGCCCGGTTGTGGGTCGGCATGGCCATGGTGGGCATAGCCTAGTCAGCCTTCTGCAGCATGGCGGCGGGCGGGGGGGGGGTATTTTGCCCTCCCTGGGCTCCGAAGGCTTTCCTTGAGCTTCCAGGAGGGCGAAAACAGCCTCCACAGGCTCCGGAGGCCCTCTGGAGGCCAGAAATGGGCCCGTTTCTGGCTTTCCCGAATTTCCGGTAGGCCTGTTTTTCGCCCTCCCCGAGCCTCCGTGCGCACCCTGCACTTACCTGCATCCAAAACAGGCCGCGTGGGGACTCCTGGGAGGGGCAGGGTGGGCGGGGCCAGCCTTGAGTGGGATTTGGGGATTCTCCGAACTGCACAGAATCTTAGTTAGAAGTTCTCCCGAGCCCCTGCGAACCCCCAGCAGCCCACCCCTGCAAGGGACTATTATAAGCCAGGGAATCAGAGGAGAATTCATAGTATAAGTGAAGCTGATCATGCAGAAAAACAGCGATTTTTATGAACTGCTGAACAGTCTGAAGAGATGACAGAGGAGGAGCACTATTCCAATCTTTGGAGCCCTCCGCAGAGTAGGTCTTAGTAAAGAAGAAATTATTTATTTATGCCAAGTTCCTATTTCGTCTTCAATGAGTTCAATCCCTTGTTTGAAGTCTCTACAGATCCATTCAAGGATGAAGAATGCGAAGAATGTCTTGGGATGGGCAGGAAGGTGGGGAGAGATATAACAGAGAAGAATTATGTAATGATTGATGTCCTATCCATTTAATGAAAATGCACACATGGACACCAAATCAAGGAAACCTTGGTTCCCCACCCCCACCCCAAGCTGCTGTAGTAAGGACAGCATTCTTGCAGGAAGGGAAAATGTCAAAGCCCCTGTTTGATATCAATGCTCCAGCCCCACAGCGAGAAGAGAGGATAAGCTGGTAGGCAGAAGCTTGGAGGGCAGGGTGACATCAATGATCCAGGTGAGAAGCCCAGAAGAAGCCTAAAAGGAAGGAACAGTGTTCCATGAAGGCCACTGAGATGTGCTTATAGAAGCAGCTGGCAAGTTCCTTTTTCTCTGCATACTTCCAAGGCTCTCACAGGCCTAGTTTTTCACACATTGCCTGGCTGAAGCTAGTGTTGGAGTAGCAGTACAGGCTGGAGGTTCACAGCAGTGTGGGCAGGAGACTGGACAACGGTCCCTTCTACTGCCAGAATCAGAGTCCTGCCAGGAAGCCAGCAAACACCATCCTGGAATCTCTGTGGGTGCCTGACTGACTCTGACAGCCAACCAACAAAAGACTCACACATAGATTTGGGAATACCAAGGTGCCCTTTCAGTACATTCCTTCCACAACTGCCAGCTCAGCCTCTGAGTCATAATGAGTAGATTGTGGGCACCGGCCAAGCATGCCACCTTCTCTGATTCAGTTGTTGATTGACAGATGTTCCTTTGGACCTCAAAAGAAGTGGCAAACCCCAAAATTAACTGAAGAAAAATTCTTCAATCTATTCTGCTGAATGATCATGCAGGGAACTCATCTCCCCTCAGAAAACATAAAATTAAATTCCTACATACAAAGCCTCTTCACTTAAGGATGTAGGTTCTACACGGGCACCCAGTGATCAAGCTCTCCTTCAGCGTGACAATTGGGAGATGCAAAATGTGTAAACAAGAAAGAAATTTCCAGCACTATTCATTTGATCTGTAGGGGTAGATAAAAGTGTTTTCTCAAGAACAGACCAGACGTTTTACATGTAATGTAGAAGATTTCAGGATCAATCTCCAAGAATTATATAGAGGCAGAAACTTTTAAAGAATCAGTGTCAGTCATTTCATATATTTAACTGATGCTCCATTTAAGTTTTGGGTATTTTTTCACATACTGCTGATCCAGTTTTACAGAGAAATTATTGAGTCTGTCATCTGCACCTCTATAACTGTCTGGTTTGGTTCTGCAACCAAACAAGACTGACACAGACTTCAGAGGATAATTAGAACTGCAGAAAAAACAATTGCTACCAACCTGCCTTCCCTTGAAGATCTGTATACTGCATGAGTCAAAAAGAGGGCTGTGAAAATATCTATAGCCCCCTCACATCCTGAACATAAATTATTTCAACTACTATCCTCAAAACAACGCTATAGGGCACTGCATACCAGAACAACTAGACACAAGGACAGTTTTTTCCCGAATGCCATCACTCTGCTAAACAACTAATTCCCACAACACTGTCAAATAATTTACTAAGACTATATTACTATTATTCTTCTCTTCCTTACTAATATCTATCTCTTCCCACTTATTACTATAACCATGTTGCTTGTATCTTTCAATTTATATTGTTTTTTATTGTTTCCTAATATGATTTGATAGCTTATTAGTAACCTTGACTGTCATTAAGTGTTGTATCTTTTTATTCATGATGAATGTATTTTATTTTCCTTAAGTTCACTGAAAGCATATGCACCAAAGACAAATTCCTTGTGTGTCCAATCACACTTAGCTAATAAAGAATTTGATTCTATTCTATTCTACGAATTGGAATAAATTCCCTATATAACATTTTTCTTTTCTCTTAGTGCAGAAGTATAATTGCTGCCCTAGAGACCAATCTAATGCTAGATGGACAGACAGACTCTTCTGAGCCTAACTTACATCACTATGGACATATTTTGGGGTCGGGGGACCCAAAGGATCACTTTTTTTTTTGCTGTGAGGTTATCGAGTTATTAGTGATAAAGAAAGGCCACTTTAGGCATCTGGATACTTAAAACTGGTTTATTCAAGCAGACTGTGTGCTCAGCTGGGAGAGTAAGGGAATTGTATACACTCTCCGGTACTAAAGGAAGAAATATAAGAGGTTTGTAGATTTGTGAGACTATTTGCTATATTTATCATGGCTGGGTTTATCCCAGAATAAACCATTCCAAATTCCTGTAAATATGGATGCATAGTTACACACTGTCCTTTTGTAGAGAATCTTCCATCTAGGATTATAAATGTGCTGGTTTATATGTGTGTGTTTGTATTATCTTCATTAGTTATATAAACTGGATGACGCTTTCTGTAACTGGCAGCTAGAGTACTCAAAAATGCACTAGCGCGTAATAGGATGGGAAGGAAAGGGAGCCTTTCACCTTTCCAGCCAAAAGTATAAAAGTACTAACTGTCCAGAGTGGTAAATCATGAATGGCAAAATATAACAGAACCCACGATGGTTATTTTCTCACACACCCCTCTCCCGTTGCTCCCTTACACACTGCATTGCATTTAAGGTCCACTTTAAAATCAGCTTAAGGATTTTATTTATACGTTACATACCCAGAGGTCTTATTATGGCCTGGAATGAAAGAATTCCCATCTCCATTTGGATTATTGATTTCAGCTGCCTTTGCATAATTGAGGAGTTGAAGGAGGGGGCAGGCCTGGCAGTTCCCAGGGAAGGAAATATAGCAAAGAAGGGAAGGAAGCAGCAGCTTCCCAGGTTCTTTAGATGGGAGATATTATTTCACATACACACCCCTAGAGACTCTCAATGAAGGCTGAAGTAGAGCATCTGGAGCTAAGTGGAGCTTGGGAGCAAGGGAGGAGGAGAGAAAGGAGAACTGGACTTGGGATGTCATTGCTTAAACGTCCCATTACTAATTCTGGGTGCAGCCAATGGCTCTAGCAGTTGTGCTATAAATATTCATTATTACCTCCATTTATTCTCTACAGTCTCTTTCAGGACTATTAGGCCTTTGGCAGAGAAGCTGAGTCGGAAATAAAATTGATCTCACCCTCAGAATTTTCTCACACAGAAGAAAAAAAATTTACAGTATGGGAAAAAACAGAGAGCAGGGGAGTGTGGAGACATTTAAATGTGATTATGCTCAACCATCTTTTTCTTTTTTAACCTTTTTTTATTTTTTATTCCATATACATATTTTGTGGACAGTACATTGACTGGGTCAAGTCTTTTATTAAAAAACAATGTTAACACTAATAATACAAATCAATATATATAGCCCTAATCTTCCAACTTCAACGATGCTATTCTCTTTTTCATAATCCTTTTTTCATTTTCCCATTAATTCATTTAAACCTAAATAACATTTCTTTACGCCATGTATTTGTTCCCCTACTAAATGCTATCATCTAATATTTTAAAAATTACTCATTATACCACCATAACATCCAGATTCCAAATGTGTAGGATTATTAATAGCGCCAAATATTAACAATATTTAATCAATCCCGGGAGTGTACCTACAAGTCCTCACAATTTCCAATCCTTAATATATAAAGTTCATAATATATTTTAACACACTGTAGATATTAATAATACAACTAAATTTCCTAGTCCTAAATTTCCATCTACTCATCTTGGTTTATTTTATATATAAATGTGTATATACTCCGTGTTAGTAATTTTCCCTTTTATTAATATATTTTTTTATATTTATATTTCTTATATTTTCTTATGTTTTCTTATTATCCATTGTCTCTTAACCTTTTAGAATCCCATCATTTATTGACTTTTTAGTCAGCCTTTTATCTCTCTCTCTCTCTTATATAGAGAACTATAGTCCTATAGCTCTAATCAAGCATCTTTTTCTGAGAAACTGCAGCTGGTAGTGGCCCGCCAAGATTTACAATTGGGCAAATATATAATGAAAGAGATAACAGTGCATTTTACATAACTGTCATGCATTGTCTTGCACCAATGAGTGTTCTGTATAGGGAGATAGTAATGTCTGAAGAAGCCTTGGAAGGTCAGTGGATGAGAATAAAACTTCTTATTCTAGGGATCCTAGGGAACAGGATTACAGAAAAGACATTGGAATTGCTCTTCACACAACAAGGGCAATGTTCTTACTAATTTGCCTTGAATTGGGTTGGCAAGGAGATACATGGGTGGCATTGCTATAGCAAACTTTTGGACTACAACTAGTGGTATTTATACCCCCCCCCCCAATGATAATGTTTCTGCACCAAAATAATTGCAGAAAAGCATTTTCCAAAGTCTCTCTCCCATCTCCGATCTCTAAGGCTGTATGAATATCAAAGTTCTGGAAATTAAAATGAATTTGATGGAAGAGATCCATAACCAATCTCCCATTAAAAACATCTGTAACTTCAAATGAATGTGAATTCCACGCACGGATTTGCTATACTAAATCAGATAATTACTGTAATTTTAGTATTAGCAATATGGTTGGGTTCACATATCATGCCAAAACATATTGTGGTCTAATTGTTGTTTAGTGTGATGTGTGAGGCTAACTGACACTGATTCTCTGGGACCTCAAACATAGGGGTTTTTTTCCAGCACAGAAAAAAATGCTGGGATCTTCTGAGTAAAATATATCATCTGTTATCTGTTACTGAGGAAAGGAGAAATTTAATTTCTCTTCCTATACATTTGCATCCATCCCCTGATTGCCCTGTTAGATATAACACTGAAGAAACAGTTAATTGCTTGGATGCAGAATAAATCTTTCTAGATTGAAACAGACTGAACAATATGAATTAGACCAAAAGTGTCCTACACAAGATCATGTGCAATGTGTTTAATCACTTACCGAAGTGAAAGATAATTACACAAGGATATAGATAACTTGTAGGCATATTGTAACTGTGATACAAAACATCCAAGCTACAACAATACAGGTGATCCTTGAGTTACGACCACAACGGAGCCCAAAATTTCTATTGCTAAGCAAGACGGTTGTTAAATGAGTTTTGTCCCATTTTTCTATCTTTCCTGCCAAAACTGTTAAGTGAATCATTGTGGCTGTTAAGTTAGTAACCTGATAGTTATGTGAATTTGGCTTCCCCATTGATTTTGCTTGTCAGAAGATTGCAAAAAGTAATCATATGATCTCGGGACACTGTAAGTGTGACACAAGTAGTCCTCGCCTTACAACAGTTCGTTTAGTGATTGTTCAAAGTCACAATGGCACTGAAAAAATGACTTATGACCATTTTTCACACTTATGACCATAGTGACATCCCCATGGTCATATGATCAAAATTTGGATGTTTGGTAACTGACAAAACCTTTCCAGGGCTGAGAAGCTAAGTATGGTTAGTATTTGAATGGGAAGTTGGCAGAAAACTCTAAGAGTAAGGCTAGATTAGGAAGCTGAAAGGCACCTCACAAGAAGGCAGTAGCATGTTGTCCCAAAGGTGCTTTTTCAAGAGCTTCTTGAATAAGAAGTGAAATGTCTTCAAAGAAAAAACATAAAATCCAGTTGCCTTTTGAAAAAGCACCTTTGGGACAACTATGGTATGACTTGGATGACGGAGAATCTTCAGAGATATTTAGCAGCAGCATGTTGTTATCAACACAACTGCAAAGATCTGGTCTAAGAATTTGTCCCAAGTTTGATTTAACTTTACTAGCTGATCCAAAAGAGGACATTTAGATAAAAGCACTATAAATGCAGAATTTAGTTCCAGGGAACGCAAACCATTATCAGCTTTTATTCATTATTCAGGCTTTTGGCTACATTTGTGCTAGTGGCTCTTCATTTCTGGCGATTCTGTACTTCAATGTGTGGCACTACAATGATGTTCTACTGTTATGCTTTCATCAGTTTTGTGGATTTAAATATGCCATTTTTAAGTGGGGTTTTAGTGAACAACAGCATCATTATGAAATACTAATTTCCCCCCCCCCTCACTGTACAGTAGTGTTGTGTTGTAAAATTTATTGTAAACTTTTTTCATTAATTGTTAAAAGTAATTCCAAAATAAGAAACCAAGAATATATAGATTATAAAACTTGTATATGGATATTAATAACTTACTGCAAGTAATATATCACAGTTATCTTTCTCTGTAAGAAGCAGCAACTACAGAGGGAAAAGGCAATTATCTAGAAATTCTACTGGCATGTATCATAGAAGCAGAGCGAGTTAACAGTGAAGTTCTGAAGAGAGGAAAACTCACATTTTACATCATTTTGAGCAAAGGCGGATAGATCAGTATCTGTTGCAGACCTCTGGGAGATTTATAGTAGAAGAAAGGCTAACTACAAGAAAAAGCAAAAAAGCATTTTCACTTCTTAAACCAGATAACTGAAATCAAGAAAGCTTGGAGGAAAATAATAATACGGTCAGGTTGTTAGGTTGAGCTTGTTTTCAGAGTCACCTGGTTTGACTATTTCTACCATCTGAAGCAGGGGTGGGTTCTAAATTTTTTTACTACTGGTTCTGTGGGCGTGGCTTATTTTGTGGGTGTGGCTTGGAGGTCATGTGACTAGGTGGGCATGGCTAGCTGGTCAGAGTCCTTTCTGGAAGGTCCTCACACTTACGACCAGTCCTCGCACTTACGACCTGACTCATTTGTTTGCTTTTAACACTGATCAGCTGTAGGACGGCCCTTTGAAGCCCGGGGCAAGAGTTTAAACAGTTTTTTTCCCTCTAGTCATCAGCTGGGACTCAGGAGGCACCAATAAATTGGGGGTGGGACCAAATAAAAGGTAAGAATAACATGGGGGGGTGGGGGGGAACCGGTTTGGTGACATCATATCGTCACCGCTACCGGCTCGGCTGAACCGGACCGAACCGGGAGGAACCCACCACTGATCTGAAGGTGATTTTGTTTTCTAATCCCAGTACATTTCATTTGGGCTTGAAGGAAAATGGAAAATCTGTAAAGCTACTGTTTCATTGCAGGGCACTAAGATCAGGAACTGAGAGAAGATGTGAGGTAAGAATGACTTCCAATGGAAAAATGGAGCTACAGCATCTCAATACACCAGCAAGCAAACAACCCTAACATCCCCCAATCTGCAGATCTCTTTTTGGCTACACACAGCAGCTGAGCCAGAAATCAATCAGTTCGACTCTGCCAACACCACTGACCTTGTGGGAATGGGGAGGTCTGCAGCCGCTTTCAAACTGGCAAAAAATCCTCACATGGATGTGTTCAGGGAGAAGAATTGGGGGTATGGACTTACATTATCTGAAATTTTCCCAAGCTCATCCAAGGCCAAAAAGAAACAATTTAATCCATGAATTGAAATGAAAGCATGAGATCAGTCAGAGAAAAAGAGTGTTTGTGTTCTCCGCATACATTAAGGCTCTCAAAGGGCAGAAGAGCTCAGAGAATCATAGAATGCAGTGAAAAGGGGGAAGCTGCCGCTAACCCTTAACACAACTAGGTGTGTAACTGTCTTCTAATACACTTGTGGGTGGTTATGGGGGAATGGAATGCAGAATTGGTTCATTCACTGAAAATTCGAAAATTCAGATGAAGAAGAGAGCAAGGGGGAAGTTCACAATTCCTCTAGAAACTGTCCCAGCCTTCATTTGGGATTTTCTTTGGAAATTGTGATGAGTCGCCTCTAGGCGAGATGGGCAGCATGTAATTTTAATAAAAAAATAAATGACTTGCAGACCAGATAAAAGCCTCCAAAGTAACTTTTACCAGCTTCTGCAATCCTAGCAAACATAATATTTTTGCTAGGATTGCAGTATGTCCGAAGTTTTACTCAAATAATTCAAAAAAACAAATTGCAAGATATAAGAGTCCACACTATAATATTAGATACAGTAAGGCCTTTATAGATACTTTATACAGGTAGTCCTCTACTTACGACCAAAATTGAGCCCAACATTTCCGTTTTTTAAGTGAAACATTTCTTAAGTGAGTTTTATCCCAGTTTACGACTGTTAAGTGAAACACTGCAGTCGTTACATTAGTAACATTGTTGTTAAGCGAATCTCCTTGCCAGAAGGCTGCAAAAGGTAATCACATGATCCCAGGAGGCTGTGACCGTCGTAAATATGAATCAGTTGCCAAGTGTTTGAATTTTGATCACGTGACCATGGGGATACTGCAACAATCGTAAGTGTGAAAAACAGTCATAAGTCAATTTTTCAGAGCTGTTGTAACTTTGAACGGTCACTAAAGGAACTGTTGTAAGTTGAGGACTACCTGAATACTGTCAGAACATACATACCAGTAAATATGATGCTCTTGCTCTAATCATCTTTATGAAACCTTTTTGCTATAGACCAGATTATTTGCCAAATATTACTTTCGTGCAGCAAAGTTTAGTCTGAGTGCTCAGACCATTGTTCTCAGACTAGCACTTACCAGAATAGAGTCTTGCATTCAATTTCATGCTATACCTGTGAAACTAGCCTCAGAACAGGGCTAGTCCTTCATGTTCCCCCAGATTAAGCTCAAGGAAAGAATTATTTTGCTTGTTGCTTTCATGTTGCAATACAAACTGCCACAGAAGTGTGCCACAAAAGTGTAACATCACCTACACAGAAGGATGGATCAAGGAACAGGGTTTGGGGAGAATATAGCTTTTTCTACAGATGTGAAGTCTTTGGAACTGGAGGAAAAGATGAGGACTCATTCCCAAAATTATGCTGTACTTTTGGGAAACCTCCAAGCATCTTCAAAACACAGAGTACAGGCTCATTGAGTTAACAAACGCCCTCCATGCCATGGTCCCTCTTTTGTTGCATCTGCGAGCTGCTGCAGAGCTTCTAACTATGCAAAAGGTGCTATTATGGCCAGCTTATGAAACTCATAAGTGTTTGCTTCGTTACTTGGGAATAGGATGCTGAATTAGGTGGCTCTTCTTATGCTTGAATCTCAACTCAAGCATAAGAAAAAGAAGGAAGCTATGATTTGTTATAGTGTCTTGTTATATAACAAGCATGTCAGGTAAAGTGGCATAAATATGCTGTGTCTGCAGTTTCTCAGTATCTTTGCAGGAAAATTTAAGTTTTTACATCCCACAATTTGATCCCTCTTATTTAAAAATCGAAGTACTTTGGAACAACTCAGTTATAACATTGTTTCTGTTGCAGTTGCTCATAATACCAGCATAGATTAAACAATGGGAAGTTATCAATGGGAACTAAACTGTGTTGCTTCTCCGTGTCATATAATATATGTGGGTATATGCATACTTTTTTATTTATTTGTTTGTTTATTTATTTTATCATGTTTATGTAGTGTATATTAGAGGTGGAGACCCTTTGAGAACTGTCTGCAACGAAATTTCATTTTAATGTATGCCGATTAGTGTACATTCAAAGTGACAATAAAGTTATTCTAAGTCTAAGTCTATCACAGTTGGGTTGAATGGAGCTGATATATCATCCATAAAATATAGATACTCTTTTTAACAATCATGATCCAAGGACCGTGGCCAGGTAATCATTTCCTTGCTAGCATTACCATAAGGCTGAGGACCTGTGACTTTTGCGGATACTGCTGAACTTCTAACACCCAACAGATCCAACCAGCATCACTAATGGTGAGAAAAGATGGACGTTCTATGGCCTGGAATCATGTGGTGTCCTGCTTCAGAAGATTGGCAGACTTTTAACTGCTATCATATGAGTTTATCTGGGAACTATCTATAAAATGCAGTGAGTTCAATGTTTATAAATGTTGTCTTCCCTAATTATCAGTCATTCATAGGGACATTGTTAATCTGCAAAGTACTTTCCTGTCTACATTTGTCTTTTGAATCCTGCTACTGAATCATAAATATTTCCATATATAGATGAAGAAATGAGATTTAAAGCTATCAAATACATCCACGAATGACATGGTAACCTAGTGTTAAAGAACCTTTCTACCCTTAGACCATAATTTTGAGTGCTAGTAAGACAATTACAGGTAGTCCTCGATTTATGAGCAAAATTAAGCCCCAAAATTCTGTTGCTAAGCAAGACAGTTGTTAAGTAAGTTTTGCCCCATTTTACGACCTTTGTTGCCAAAGTTGTTAAGTGAATCACTGCAGTTATGTAATAACATGGTTGTTAAGTGAATCTGTCTTTCCCATTGACTTTGTCAGAAGGTTGCAAAAGGTCATATGTCCCTGGGACACTGCAACCATCATAAATATGAGCCAGCTGCCAAACATCTGAATTTTGAGCATGTAACCATGGGGATGCTGCAATGGTCATAAGTGTGAAAAACAAAGTAACTTTTTTCAGTGCCATTATAACTTTGAACAGTCACCAAATAATGGCTGTAAATTAAGGATTATCTGTAGTTCATTTCTCCATCACTAGAATCACATCTTGGAAAGCAGTTACATTTTGGTAGCTTCAAGCTACTCTTGAAGAAATTGTGGAAGCCCAAGATTCTAATACAATATTATTTAAGTTCCAGAATTAGCCAGAGCCGTTCGTAGCCTACCTTTCCAGGACAATTTCTTTTACTATTTATTTATTAAATTTACAGTTTATTCCACCCATCTCACAGTTCGAAGTGACTTGTCCTTCACTTTTCCTGTTTGCAAAGGTTGCTGATAGACTAGACCTGACTGCAAATGCTATTTAAATATATATATATATATATATATATATATATATATATATATATATATATATATATATATATATATATATATATATATTGTACCACTACTATTATAGGAAAACAAGACAATAGAGTCCAAGAAGCTGACAACCACTACCAGTAAGGAAAAAAAAACGAGCAACATTTCCAGGAAGGAAGGTGAATGAGACCATCATGGAAAGTTCAGTAGGACTGAAGTGATCTTCAGCGGCCTCTTAAAGAGCAAGGGCTAAAAGCTGCAGGCAAAGCAATTATAAGCTTCACTTTGTCAGTAGCCTCACGGCAACATTACAGGGGAAACAGATCCTAGGTCACAATATCCCCAGAGAAACCAAGCATGGAAGAAACCAAACACTTTAGAGAGTCTGAAGAATTCCCTCCACTCTTTCTAACTGAAGGAAGATACTCTCACTCCACCCTTTGGGGACCAGAGGCCTCCTATGATGCCATCCCCAAGATCTCCTAATGCATGTGCAAAACCACCCAGCTGACAGGTTCATACAATCATGATCTGGCTTTCCTATTCAGATCATAGGGTCATCCTCTCCTCTGATTTCTGCTCCAAGAGGGGAATCTCAGCAGACTTCCCTAAGTGCATGGCCCCTTGCTTCTGTAAGACATTGACTTTCTTCCTTCCTTCCTTCCTTCCTTCCTTTCTTTCTTTCTTTCTCTCTCTCTCTCTCCCTCTCTTTCTCTCTTTTTTCTTTCTTTCCCTCTTTCTTTCTCTTTCTCTCTTTCTTCTTTCTTTCTCTCTTTCTCTCTCTTTTCTTTCTTTTCCTCTTTCTTTCTTTCTCTTTCTTTCTCTCTTTTTCTTTCTCTCTCTTTCTTTCTCTCTGTCTTTCTCTCTTTTTTCTTTTTCTCTTTCTCTTTCTTTCTTTCTTTCTTTCTTTCTTTCTTTCTTTCTTTCTTTCCATTTCAGTGCTTCTGCATTTACTCCCTGCAAAGCAGTAGTCAGAATTGCTGTAGCCAGGAGCTAACTAGGAATATAGCCCTGGCAAAGAAAACATTGCCTTCAGCAATGATTCAGCTCCCTTAGCACTGAATAAGACAACGGCATCTCTCAGAAGTCCATCTTTCCGGTCTCAAGCAGGAAGAAGAAAGATTGATTTCCCCAAAAAATCAGTTTATAAGCGTAAAAAAGAAAACATCTCATAATACGCTAGGGAATCTATTTAACTAGGGAAAACAGTAAGCTTGTGGGAAGGGGCTGTAAGGTAAGGTTTAAAAAAAACCCTATGAAGATACTCAATTATCACCAAAATAATGCAAACTCTGACAACACACCCATCAAGATCAAGGATTCCCTTCCCTCTATGGAAATATTAAAAATATTTAGGGTAGGGCAGTGGAGAATGTAACCACTGGCTCAATGGATCTAACTTTCACACCCTGTAGATGATGTACCCAAATTGCATTGGAATTTAAAAAAACAAAATAACAAATATCCACCACGGGACCGCTGAAAGGAAACAAATTGCTCTTAATTTGGTCGTCCTCCTCCTACTGCCAAAACCGGAGGCATTAGCAAAGGAAATATCACCGATTGTATATTCCACGTATTTTACACCCAGAATCAGCTTGTGTGTTTTTTTTTATTGCAATAGCCAGGGTATCAGGCAAGGGATTGATGAATTTACACGAGCGGCGTTCAAGCTCAAGAAGATCCTGAGAAAACCTGAATTCAGAAGACTCCCGGAAAGATGCGCGATCGTGCTGATATTAAAGGCGAAAAGTTTGATCGCCTCGTTCTTGTGACTCCAAATCGTCCTCCCAGGGAGACCATCCTCTTTTCGGGCTTGTCCCCGGGATCAGCATCCAAACCTCCCGTCCTGGAAGCCGGGCGTGTGGTGGGGGGGGGGGGGGGGCGGACGGGGACACACGACTTACCAGCTGATGGGCTGCGGACTAAGCTGCTGGTGCAATGCCACAGAGAAGCCAAAGAAGCTGCCGTTCTCTCCCCGCTTGACGACGGGCTCGGCGACATCCAGGTTAAAGGCGGAATTCCCCCAGAAGCAAAGACTGAGGAGGAGACACAAGAGGCGAAAGTCCAGCGCCCCAAACATCCTGCGAGGCGTCGCAGCAGCAGCAACAACAACTGCAAGGCGAGCCCGGCGAGACCCACCGCGGCTCCAAAGAGCTTCGCAGCCCGCCGTCCCCTTCGGACAGGCTTTGCTGCCAGCTGTCCGCCTCAGTCACGGGCCTTGGCTCGCCCTCTGCGCTGCCCGAAGGCCGGCCAACCTCGGCATGTAACCAAACTCTCGAGGCGAGGCAACCTCGCCCGCCCGCGCGCGGGCTCTCTTTCCCTCATCCATTCTGGAGTGCCGCTGGGCGGAGCCTCGCGCTCCCACAACAAACACGCCCTCTCCGCTATCGGACACGAGGGAGCGGAGAACTGGGGAAGCAGGTGCTGAATCCCGCGCCCAGGCCGCGCGATCCGGGTGGGCCGCTATCAAACACGAGGTCCAAAGGGAACCCCGTTAAAAAGACACTGGAGGAACCTGACTGCCACCCAGTGACGCAAGAAAGAGCTCCTCCTTGCCCACGATTGGCAACCCAAATCTCAGTCATGGTTGTCCCAAAGGTGCTTTTTTCAAGAGGCAACGGGACTTTCTGATTTTTTTTTCTTTAAAGACGTTTCCCTTGTCATGCAAGAAGCTTTCTTCAGCTCTGACTGGATGGAAGGGAATGGAAGGATTTATACTCCTTTATTTTTTTTATACTATTGGCAACATTTTCTCTTTTGATGATTGATGATAGAGGACTTCCAAGCTCCTCCTTGCCCACTATTAGCAACCCAAATCTCAGTCATGGTTGTCCCAGAGGTGCTTTCCAGAGGACTTACTTCAGGGGTGAAATCCAGCAGTTTCTGACAGGTTCTGGAGAACTGGTAGCGGAAATTTTGAGTACTTTGGAGAACTGGCAAATACTACCTCTGGCCGGCCCCAGATTGCGGTGGGAATGGACATTTTGCAATATCCTTCCCACCACGCCACACCCACAGAACTGGTAGTAAAAAAATTTGGATTTCACCACTGACTTCCTTGCATGTTCCAAGTGGCGGGTTGGAATATGCAAGGAAGTCATCCGCTTGTGACCAAATTGAGCCCAATATTTCTGTTGCTAAATGAAACATCTGTTAAGGGAATTTTGTCCTGTTTTACCACTTTTCTTGCCGCAGTGGTTAAATGAATCATTGCAGTTGTTAAGTTAATAACCCAGTTGTTAAGTGAAGCCAGCTTCCTATTAACTTTGCTTGTCAGAAGGTCAGAAGTGGTGATCAGGGCATAGGACATAGCAACCATCTATAAATATGAACTAGTTGCCAAGCATCCACATTTTGATTATGTGACCATGGGAATGCTGCAATGGTCGTAAGTGTGAAAAATGACCATAAATCACTTTTTTTAGTGCCGTTGTAACTTTGAATGGTCACTAAATGAACTGTTGTAAATCAAGGACTACCTGTATATTGAGACCTATGGCTTATTTTTTCTCATTCCTGTACCTTTTCAAGCAAAAGGCTGAAATGCTTCCTCTCCAGACTGATCAGATAAGCAGGGTTGAACACCAGACAAATGATCAGGTAGAAAGCACTACTTTATTAAGGAATCACCAAGGAGGAAACCATGCCCACCCCCACAAAAAAAACCTGGTAGGGCAAGCTACTATATATAAACAGACTGCAAACCCCACACTCACTAGCATTGATGGTATTAATTAAATTAATGAAATATCTGCAAGCAAATAATCAGACTCAGACACCAGCAACTGCGTAGCCACAGATATAGAAGTGTGTAGCTCTATTAAGCTACACACTCTAGAATTTACAAAATAAATCCCTCTAATTTTCTTTTTAAGGAAACCTAGCACCCACCATAAACCTTGGAAAAGTACAATCCTTATATTTATCTGAACATAAGCCTCCTTAAATGCTTTTATACTGTAAGTCATCCAGAATCATTTCATTACAAGATGGGCAGCAAATTATTTAGTAAATCAATCAAATCAATCAATCAATATATCAATCACTCAATATATCAATACATCCCATGGAACTGCTTGCTTTGTAGCTCTGCACCAAACCAATGGGAGAATCAGTCCAGGCTCTTTGCCTGGGTCAAGGCAACAAAGTGGAAATTTACTTGAATTAAGTATAAACCAATTTATTTGTGCTGTGGCTTCAGTCTGAAGAAAGAGCACAACACTGAGAAGAACTATGTTTATGGCAACAATGGTTAAGTGCCTGCTTTACAGGAAAGGAACTCTAAACAACAGAAAAGCAGAGGTGTTTTTTTATAGAAGTTGAAAGACCCATGGTAGGAAATCCTAGGGATTTGATTGGCTGGCCAGTATGGGGAAGCTAGTTGAGATTATAACTAATTGAGATGATAATTTACATCCTCCCAGAATTTAGCAGAGGCCATACAGGTAGTCCTTGACTTACCACAAAAATAAAAGGGTTAGAAGGGTTAGAAGGGACTTGGAGATCTTCTAGTCCAAGCCCCTGCTCAGGCAGGAAACCCTATACCATTTCAGAGAAATGGTTGTCCAATCTCTTCTTAAAAACTTCCAGTGTTGGAGCATCCACAACTTCTGGAGGCAAGTTGTTCCACTGATTAATTGTTCTCACTGGCAGGAAATTTTTCCTTAGGTCTAGGTTGCTTTTCTCCTTGATTAGTTTCCTTCCATTGTTCCTTGTCTTGCTGTCAGGTGCTTTGGAGAATAGCTTAACTCCCTCTTCTTTGTGGCAGCCCCTGAGATATTGGAACATTGCTATCATGTCACCCCTAGTCCTTCTTTTCATTAAAGTAGACATACCCAATTCCTACAATCACTCTTCATGTTTTAATCTTCCATTCCCTAATCATCTTTATTTCTCTTCTAGACAGATCCTTGTCTGCATACCTGGTTTTGTTAGGCAAAACAGGCCTTTCATGAGAACAGCAGAGCTGAGGAGATCCAGTGTTAAAAAGATGGAATGTCGGAGATGATCAACTAATGGACAATGCACATTGGGATTTCTCTAGGTTTCAATTCTTTTGCTGCCCTTGAGCTGATTGGGAAGCTTTTATTATTTGGTTTAGATGGAATTGCAGGACTTTGGGGCAAGATGGGTTAATTTGTGTCTGATGAGATTAGTTAAAGAGTTTGGCCCTGGTCATGTCCAAAAAAACAGGAAAGGAAAGGGTACATTTGATTCGTTAGATTTATTTTCTCCATTGCATTTCATTTATATGACAGTTATACAAGTGTTCAGCAACATGATTTTAAACTATTAAATGTGAAGAAATTAAGTGTTTCCTTGGTCATTCTGACTTTCTGGGTTGTTTTTTAATTGCTTTTGATCCTCTGCGAACCACCCAAAGTTTTCAGTAAGTGGACAGCCTCAGCAACTGAAATTATAAGCAAACAATAGAAGCTTCCAAGGCAGATCTGTTCCTGGACGCCACCCAACAATGTCAGTTTTCAAGAGGGAAATGAGAAGCATAATAATGAAGGACAACATTTTCCCCAAGGAATTCCATCGGAAAGAGAGAGATGTTAAGTTTGCTTCTGCTTTGACTATTAAAAGCTCCAGAACCTATTCTGACATATAAGACTACTCTCTGGGAGGAATACAGGATGGGTGCTGCCGGTTCCTGCAGAATGCAAATAGCCAGCTCTGGAATCATAAACATCAGGAGTTTAAGAATCCCAGGGATCTGCTTGTGTAGGCTCCTAAATCTAGGATCCCAGAAAAAAATCGTTCTGAATGGGATGTATCAGTGCAATTTAATGGTTTGAGGGCCATCAGACTTGTACAGGTAGGCATGAACCTTGACAAAGAGATGTGAGGCCAGCCTAGGTTACACTAAGTTATCCGAGAACTGCCTATAAACATTTCAAAATGGAAAGCAACAATAGTGACCCTGATGCTATTCACCTTCCAGAAAGCCCAAAACTTTAACCAAACCTTCAAAATTTTAACCTTAGACTGTCTACTGTCAACCTCACCCCATTCCTAAGAGGCAGGTGTGAAATCCAGCAGGTTCTAACAGGTTCTGAAGAACCGGTAGTGGAAATTTTGAAGAACCAGCAAATACCACTTCTGGCTGGCCCCAGAGTGGGGTGGGAATGGAGATTTTGCAATATCCTTCCCCTGCCATGCCCACCAAGCCATGCCCACAGAACCGGTAGGGAAAAATTTTGGATTTCACCCCTGCTAAGAGGTCTTTAATGGGTGTGCATAAGCGCACCAGCGTGCCTACTGTCCCTGTCCTAATGTTCCCTTTTATTCGTATCCAGTTCATGTATTCATAATCATGTTTATACTTATATCTGTTATCTAATACATGCTTGATGAAAATAATTAAATAAAAATAAAAAGCTGGGGGGAAAATCTAGCTTTTTCCTCAGGTACTAGGACTGGTTGCTAGCCAAGGCTAATATATGTGCATTTGGGACTGGGAGTTATGTGTGAGATCCCAGGACATTTGCATTTTATATTTACCAAGTTTATTTTAAAATGCATTTTTGTTGCTTTATACAGTATTGGCTCACATTGTTAGTTGCCCAGAGTTATTTGCTTAACATGGGTAGCCCTATACATTTCCTTAATAGATAAATAAAAAACCTCAACCCTTACATGATGAGCCTTTAGCAGGAGGAAAAGCATCCATCATATTTTCCAGGACGTGAGGGCTATTTTTAAATAGCTGTGAAAGTTTTAAGGGACGTTGGAGTATTGGCAGAGGCACCACATCTCTGAGAGTCCAGAACATTGGCAGGACACAGCGGTGGAGTGCTGCACAAATGTCACAGGAACTTGGAACTTGTTCGTCTCTCGGGACCCTGTTCTGCTGTTAGTGGGATGGGCTTTTGTACCATTCATGAGACTTCTTTGTTGAGCTGAAGATATGGATCCATCCATGCCTTTGAGGACTTACCATCTATCTCCATTTTAGTGCCTGGTCTCTTGACACGAGTGCTTCTTCTCTTGGCTACATAGCTGTCTCCCAGTTTTTGCTCCGGTTCAGTTAAACCACTGTGAGGACATCATAAGCACCAGTTGGGAAAGGTCCCAGTTTCTTCTGATAATCCCAGGGAATATATGTCTTTATTCTTGCAGTTCTCCAATGGTCAGGCTGCTCCCAAGCTCTAAATAGATGCGTTGCACTATATCAGGCAACTCAGCTGCAAATATTCCAGTTTAGAATATCCACTTGGTAATTTCTTTAAATTGCCCTTCTGGGAGGATCTTGGGACAGGTTGGATAATTATAAATACAGACCAGATTTATGAAGCACAGTCGAACAGCAGTGTCGAGATTTGCAATAGGGTTTGCTGAAATGACTGGACTTCGATTTAACAGCATTGCTGGATCATTTTGCTGGATATTTTTTTAAATTTAAAAGAAGGTACTTTTAAGAAAGCAAATATTGCAGGCATTTCAAAATATCCAGGATTTAGTTCAAGCAAAGAAAACAATGTCAAAGGGTCCTTAAATAATCTCATTTAATATGTTCTACAATACACACTATTATTTTACATTTTGATTTGCTATATGTTCAATTGAAATGTGCTATGAATTTATGCTAGGCTTCCCTTTCCTGCTACTGAACAACTGTGTTGGACTTAGTTTTTAGAATTCCTAGCTAGCTACATAATCAAAGAAAATTACAGTCTAAATACATCTGGACAGCATCAGATTAGATAATGCCAGTATCTTTCTTCAGAAGAAATTCATAGCTAGCCAGGGCTTTTGAGCACATAAATAAGTCTTATGAAATGTACTTGGACTTAGCTGCAAGTGAAGGTACACAAGATTGCTGGCTTCTGGTACCAGCGATAATCGCAGAAATAAAACTGGATTATGCAAAGAAACCTAATGACACTAATAGATAGGAATGTGAGCCCCCTGGATTAGCTCTATGAGGACCCAGTTTGTGGGGGCAAAAAGCTGACTTTGTATAAATATACAAAAGTATGAAGGCTATTGCTTAACGCATTGTAAGCCGCCCTGAGTCTCCGGAGAAGGGCGGCATATAAATCAAATTTAAAAAAAAAAAAAAAAAGATTCATTTAACAACAGTGTTCCTAACAACTGCAGGGACTCAGTTAACAAATTAAGTTTAAGTTTATTAGATTTCTATACCGCCCTTCTCCCGAAGGACTCAGGGTAGTGTACAGCCATATTAAAACACATAGATTTATAAAATTTAAAACCAAATTAAAATCAATATATAAAATTGGCCCGCAAATTTAAAACACATATACACCTATAATAAAATTCATATTAGGCCAGTCCAGCTTGCTGGAACAGGAAGGTCTTAAGGGTGCGGCGAAAAGTATGCAGGTCGGGGCTAAGACGGAGCTCTAGGGGCAGCTCATTCCAGAGGGCTGGTGCCCCCACAGAGAAGGCTCTCCCCCTGGGTGTCGCCAGTCGGCATTGTTTGGCCGATGGCACCCTGAGGAGACCCTCTGTGGGAGCGTATTGGCGGGTGGGAGGTTGTTGATGGCAGAAGGTGGTCTTGTATATACCCCGGTCCTAAGCCATGGAGCGCTTTAAACGTGGCGACCAACACCTTGTTGGTGTTGGTGAAGACCACTGGGAGCCAGTGCAGCTCGCGCAGGAGGGGTGTTATGTGGGTGCGCCGATTCGCACCCATAACCACCCGTGCGGCCGCATTCTGGACAAGTTGGAGCCTCCGAGTGCTCTTCAAGGGGAGCCCCATGTAGAGAGTGTTGCAGTAGTCCAGATAGGACGTGACGAGGGCATGAGTGACCGTGCGCAGGGCATCCCGGTCCAGAAAGGGGGACGCAACTGGTACATCAGACAAACCCAATAGAAAGCTCCCCTAGCCAAATGTGGCAAGACAGGTCATAAAGGAGGCAAACCTTGTTTAACAATTGTCTCATTTAGCAGTGGAAACTTTAGGCTCAATTGTGGTCATATGTCGAGGACTCCTTGTATATTGCATTAGTCCAATTGCATAGGGACATGTGTATGAGCCACTGCTGCCAAGTCTCTTGCTCAAGATAGTAAAATAACTGCTCCACCAGGCCATGGTTTTGCCTGCTGCTGCTCAAGCAGGGCTTGAGTCCAGGAGGATATTCATGATGAGACCTGCTCTTTCAGGGAGAATGACCAGCATATAGAGTTAATTCTGGAATCAATGTTAGCAAGAGGCCAAAGTGGGGGTTCTTTTGGCAGGGGAGGGGAGAACTACAACTCTTTTACCCTGAGGAACTTTCTCCTCATCCAGATCACAACAGCCTTCAGATTCTTGTTCAGGACTTTCATAGCATTATTTTCTCACGCCCTCCTTTTAAGCTGTTTTGCTGTTATTCGCTCAACAAGTAGAAATAATTGTCTGTTCTTACTTTCTTTCCCATGAAATCCCGTTATTACAGAGACAATGACTTTGTACAAAGACAACACCATTTATGTCCAAGAGCACCACATCCTTCCCAAGCAGCTCCTTATCCTCTCCTTAAATAAAATAACCCTATCAGGAAGCAGGGAAGGTAATGCACTTTTGAGTTAAGGTTAGGCTTCGTGGAATTCTGGGAGGAAATTGTCTGATTCAGGAAAGTGGTTTTCGCATGTTGGACATATCAGTTTCCCATTTTGCCTCAGTTTACCTTTACAGTAAAACGCATGCTAAAACCCCATTGGAGGAAAAAAACGATCTAGGGTTAGGGTTCGGCTTCCTTAAATTCCAGGAGGAAATTCAGTAAGTATCACAGTTAGATTTGATGAGGCTTCTTTGGTGTAGTGGACTTCTTTTAGGTGTTTGCTTAGTTAACTGTAAAAGAAAATACATGGGAAAACCCCTTTGGAGGAAAAAAATCCAATCTAGGGTTAGGGTTAGGTATATGGTTAGGGTTAGTATAAAATCCAGGGGTGAAATCCAGCAGGTTCTGACAGGTTCTGGAGAACTGGTAGCGGAAATTTTGAGTAGTTCGGAGAACCGGCAAATACCACCTCTGGCTGGCCCCAGAGTGAGGTGGGAATGGGGATTTTGCTGTATCCTTCCCCTGCCACGCCCACTAAGCCACACCACGCCCACAAAACCACGTCCACAGAACCAGTAGTAAAAAAAAATTGATTTCATCACTGATAAAATCCAAAATCATAGCCACATTCCTTGAGACTCTGTTGGTATGGTGAACAGAGCCTTGGTAGTACAGGGGTTTAAGGCACCCTGTTATTAAGCTGGTTATTAAGACCAGCTGCCTGCAATTACTGCAGGGTTCGAATCTCGCCAAGGCTCAAGGTTGACTCAGCCTTCCATCCTTTCTAAGGTAGGTGAAATGAGGACCCAGTTGTGGGGGCAATAAGCTGACTTTGTATAAATATACAAAAGGATGAAGGCTATTGCTGAGCACATTGTAAGCCGCCCTGAGGCTTCGGAGAAGGGCGGCATATAAATCAAATTAAAAAAAAAAAAAACTAGACTTTTACTGTAAATTTTCACTTACTTTACCTCTAAGGGAAAATACACGGAAAAATGCCACTGGAGAAAAATACATTTGGAATAGGGTTAGGGTTAGGGTTCAGCTTCAGTTTCCTTGAAATCTGGAAGGAAATGCAACATCAGTAGGATAAATTTCATGGAAGTTCATTTGGTGTGGAATGGGACAACTTGCCAATGGTCAACTCGCCACAGCCATCTCTCTGTAGGACAACTCACCACAGGACAATTCAACAAACACAAAAGTTAAATTAATTTCAATGGAACAGTGGCCAAAAATAATTAAGAAAGTCAATCCAGTTGCAATAATTTGGATGAAAACATGGTCACCAATGATAAAAGTAACTGAATGAAACGATTAATACAGCTTTGAATTGTCCTGTGGCGACTTGTCCCATGGCGACATGGCCATGGCAAGTTATCCTAGGCCCCATTTGGTGTATTGGACATCTTACTTTTATGTTTATTGCTTACTTTATTTCTAAGGGAAAATGTATGAGAAAACCTAATTGGAGGAAAAATATAATCCAGGGTTAGGTTTAGGATTTGGTTTCCTTCAATTTGGGGAGTAAATCCAACATCAGAGTTAGATTCAGGGAGGGTCTTTTTGTCTAGTGGACATCTAGCCTTTATCTTTTCATTTAGTTTACTTCTGAGGGAAAAAGCACAGAAAAATCTTCATTGGAGGAAAAATGAAATCTAGAGTGAGGCTTACGCTTCCTTGAGCACTGGTAGGAAATCCAACATCACAGTGTGATTTGTGTGTGTGTGTGTGTGTGTGCTCTTTTAGCATAGTGGAACTGGAATGGAGGCAGTGGGCAACCAACAGCTGCAGCACAATGTAACTGCCCTTTTGTTAACTTCACACAATTTATGAGACAGGCATGTGTTGAGGCCCCAGTGCCACCGTGTTTCCCCAAAACTAAGACCTCTCCGGATAATAAGCCCCCCCACCAACTACTTACACACATGTGCAGCCGGTCCCGCCATTTCCTTTGGTTGCTTGCTACGCAACCAAAACGAGTTGAGGCGGCAGGCTGGGGGGGGGGAAGATGCCCTCCCCTCCCTGTTCTTTGCGCCGGCCAAGTGGCTGGCTGCTGCCGCTGATATGTCCCACTGCTATCTCGTGGACCAGGACTCTGCAAGGCTTGTGCTGTAGCATGCACAAACTGCAGCACCGCCACGAGCTTCATCATACTGGCACGACTGGCATCCTGCTGCTTGCCGTTGCACCAGTATGTCAAACCTCGCGGCAGTGCTGCCACTCGTGCAAGGGCACAAGCCTTGCAGAGTCCTGTTCCATGAAGTGCCACCGGCGCAGCAATGAGTCTCACAAAGACTCATTTCTGACAGGTGGGGTGGGGGAGAAGCGAGATGTGTGGAGTAAGATGTGGCTCCCTTTGCTGTCTCTTCTCCCCGCCCCTCACCGGGCATGGCTTAGCCACCCGACCCCTTTAGGGATGCAATTTGGGGGTGGCAAGTGGGGCGGGCAAGAAGCAGGATGCGCGTCTTACCTTTCCAGTTCCATTGCGTTCCTTGCCATCGTGTCCAGGGAAACACGTTGTAAAAGAAAACCTTCTCGCAAGTTCAATCAAACTTCTCCAACACGTTGCACGCACGAACGGCAGCACTGCCGTGAGGTTTGACGTACCAGTACAGCCGTGAGTGGCAGGACACCAGCTGTGCCGGTATGATGAAGCTCCGGCAGTGCTGCAGTTCATGCATGCAATGGCACAACAAGCCTTGAAGAGTTCTGCTCCACGAGGCAGCGGCAGCAGTGGGACAAGTCAGGACAGCGGCGGCCAGCCACTCGACCGGCATGAAGAACAGGGAGGGGAGGTGGCAGTGACAACAGAACATCCAGTCCCACACTCACCGCCTCCTCCACCCCCAAAATAATAAGACACACACACACACACACACACACGATAATAAGGCCAAGCCCTTATTTCAGGGTTCAAAAGAAAATTATTTTTGGGGAAACATGATAGAACTGCTGAAATCCTCTTGAAAGGATAAGCCAGCCCATTAAGGACTCTTTTGAACACATTTTCAAATGCGATCTTCATTTTCCTTCCCTGTGGATTAACTCTTTCTGCCTCCCACAGTGTTTCTCCATTGTCACGTCCTTCTCTTTGCTCGGCTCTATGCACTTATTTCCCCATGCATACTATAATCTCATACAGACATACTTGGTATTCCAACAGAATTGCCATGTTTGGTAATAAAGAGCTCAACTCTTTACAGTAGTCAGCAAGACGATTGCCTTTTAGCTGGTTTTAAATGCACTTCTTGCAAGAATAAAATGCATTGTATAAATCCTTGTTATTCTTATTTTCTCCAAATGAAAGATGGGTATATATTCCTTTTAGGATGGACACAGATTTTTTTTGTTATTGTTCTACTTTATAAGTAGGGCAAGGGTTTTTTTTACAATGTAAATGCCAACTTCCAAATTAGGCTTCAAAATACATTTTGGGAGTAGCATTTTTGGAACAATTAAGATGCAGGCAGGAGGTATCCTCAATTTACAACCACAATTGAGCCCAAAATTCTATTGCTAAGTGAGAAATTTGTTAAGTGAGCTTTGCCCCATTTTACGACTTTTCTTGCCACATTTGTTAAGTGAATTACTGCAGTTCCTAAATCAGTAACACAGTTAAGTGAATCTGGCTTTCCCATTGACTTTGCTTGTCAGAAGGTCGCAAAAGGGGATCATATGACTCCAGGTCCCTGCAACTGTCATAAATGTGAGTCAGTTCTCAAGCATCTGTATGTAAATCACATGACCATAGAGATGCTGTAATTGTCATAAGTGTGAAAAATTTTCATAAGTCATTTTCAGTGCTGTTTTAACTTTGAGCTGTCACTAAATGAACTGTCGAGGATTACCTGTGTAATGTACAAGGGGAAAATAATTCCTTGTTTAGAAGATTTTGTTACTTCTAAAACCTTTCTTGCAGTCAGTCAATTAGAAAACTCAACTTTCATTTAGACTGTTCATTTGACACATAGCCAAACTGTCTGTTTGACCTTCAAAGAGTTGAAGGTGAAAGTTTGACAGGCTGCCAGCCAACAAATCTATTTCTATTGTCATTCTAAAGGGGGAACGAGGCTGTCCCATCACTCTTTGCCTCTTTCAAGATATGAAGATACTATGAATTTGCCCCTCACACCACCTCCCATGAATCCATGGCATACTATCAAGGGACCATTTCAGGCGCTCAGGCAGCTGCTACCAGTGCAGAAGTGGGCAACCCACCAACATATTGAGGAAGTGACATAGATGGCCAGCGCATTTTTAAAAAATGGAAAATGTATACTAAATAGTATACAGTTATGTTTGTCTTGTTTTTTACTGTGTTTTTATTCTTTTTTTCTGTTTTTAAAAGAAGAAATGCTTAATAAAAACTATTTTATAAAAAAAATTGGAAAAAGTGAATAGTGCTGAATAATGCTGAATTTTCAGTCAAAAGTCCCTGTGTGCAAAGCTTGATATTTCTTAGGGAACCAAAGTCTAGGGCCAGCAAAATATCAGGGGGGAGAAAAAGAGCTGCAACCTTTCAGCCCAAATGAGAAAGATAAAAAAGGACAGGCCCAAGCCTCCTGAAGGGAGGGGGCAGTCTCAGAGGCGGTTAGATCGGGGTGGATGATGGAACCCAGCCTCTTCTATCCCTTTATGTACATTCAGTTTTCCATGAAAAGGCTTCTGCTGCCACAAGTTGGAAAACACGATTTTCATTGCAACGTGACTTTAGCTATCTTAGTGGCACGCTACCAACAAGATGAAGGCTTTGGTGTAAGGACATGAAAGTAGGTGTGTTGTTTCTGTAGGGATAAGAAAACCTTGCAGATAAAAGCAAAGATATATGTGTGTGTGTGTGTGTGTGTGTGTGTGTGTGTGTGTGTAGGTCTTTGGTTATTCGGGTCTTCTCCCACGTAAAATTGGAAGTGTCTTGGCGACGTTTCGACGAAGTCTCATTCGTCATCTTCAGGCTGGTGTTCTCGGCTTCGTGCTTCCAGGAGCAATGTGAGATCGCAGCTGTCTCTTCCTTTTAACTGCTAGTGGGGGTGTGAGCTGATTGGGTGGGAACTTGGCTGTGTTCTGATTGGGTGGAGGTGTGTTCTGATTGTTAGGGGCACTAACACTTCCAATTTTACGTGGGAGAAGACCCAAATAACCAAAGACCTACATACAAACACCCGCGAAAACCTGTGTATGTATATATATATATAAATTTGATTTACATGCCGCCCTTCTCCGGAAACTCAGGGCAGCTTACAATGTGCTCAGCAATAGTTCATCCTTTTGTATATTTATACAAAGTCAGCTTATTGCCCCCACAAATGGGTCCTCAATTTACCTACCTTAGAAAGGATGGAAGGCTGAGTCAACCTTGAGCCTTGGCGAGATTCAAACCTGCAGTAATATGGAAGAAGAGGGCAAGAATAACAATTGGATACAAATCAGGTCAGGAAGTATCATACGGAATGGTCATTTTCTCAAGCAACAATTTCAAGAACGTTCAGCTAAAATCTGTGAGACATTTTCAATTTATTTTAAATAGAAATGTCTGCCTCAAGGCTTTCACATCCAACATGATGCAGATATCAATGTACCATTTCCCCTAGCAAGTAAAATTTTTGAATTCATCTTCTATTTTTCTGATTCCTTTCTATATCTGGGCCAACAAGAGCTCACAACTTCTTTTCACCTAAATTCAGTTGATACAGGTCTGATTACCAGCAATAATTCATCATTCTGTGATTAAGCAAAATATGATATGGCATCTGAATTCAGTGAGTTCAGATGCTATATCATATTTTGCTTAATCATCTTCTCTCTGTTACACTGTGACAAGGCCCTACCAGTAATTCTTAATTTAATGTTCTTTTAATAAGAACAGCCAAGTTCATTCCCGCATGTTCTAATTACAGCCAGCCTCTTAAAATTATTTACTGTTAATTCATCATGTCGAATGATTCATGCACATGAGGTAAATTGCAAATTATCAGTAAATAACAGAAGTTGTATATTTTTATTGCAAGATAAACTGAGGGATAACATGAGATATTAGCTTTTCTCCTTATGATCTAACTGAAGTACAGATTTAATCTACAATATATATGGGAGAGGCTCGCTTCAGATATTTCCCGTAATATATATTTGATTTGTTGTCTAGATACCGCACACTCTATGGATGTATCCTATCAAGAGTGAGTTTTTTGCCATTGTAAATGCAATAATAAAATATCTAAGTATTGTTTGCACATGCGAAGCCCATATTAGTTTTATAGATAAATGGATCTATTACAGTACAGGTAGTCCTCAACTTATGACAACTGAGCCCAGAATTTATGTTCTTAAGTGAGAAATTTGTTAAGTGAGTTTTGCCCCTTTTTACAACCTTTATACACATTTGTTAAATGAATCACTGCAGTTGTTAAATTAGTTACATGGTTGTTAAGTGAATCTGGCTTCCCCATTGGCTTTGCTTGTCAGAAGGTCGCAAAAGGTGATCACGTGACTCCAGGACACTGCAATCTTCATAAATATGAACCAGTTATCAAGAGTCGTGGTGGCGCAGTGATTAGAATGCAACATTGCAGCTAATCCTGCTGACTACCAGCTTCCAGCGTTTGGTAGTTCCAGTCTCATCGGCTCAAGGTTGACTCAGCCTTCCATCCTTCCGAAGTCGGTAAAATGAGGATCCAGATTGTTGGGGGCAATAGGCTGACTCTGTAAACTGCTTAAGAGAGTGCTGGAAAGTACTGTGAAGCGATATATAAGTTTAAGTGCTACTGCTGTCTGAAGGTAAATCATGTGACTATGGGGATGCTGCAATGCTCATAAGTGTGAAAAACAGTCATAGTCTCTTTTTTCAGTGCCGTTGCAACTTTGAATGGTCACTAAACGAACTGTTGTACGTCGACGACTACCTGTAATTGTTGTGAGCAAATTCCCCCCACCCACTTAGCCACATAAAAATAAGAAATGAGTAGGAAGTTACAGAACAGGAAAATGTATAAATATGCCTCTATACAAATAAATAAATAATAAAAATTGGGGGAAGTATCCTTGGGACAAAAATATCCCAAGACACCAGGCTAGTAACCCGGAGACTTGGGAGTTCTAGTCCTGCTTTAGGCACAAAACCAACTGGGTGGCCTTGGGCCAATCATTCTCTCTCAGTTCGGTAAAGCAAGCAAGGGCAAACCACCTCTGAAAACCTTGCCAAGAAAATTGCAGGGACTGGTCCAGGGACTCTAACTGAAACTCCCACCCACCCACACCGCCCCCCCAAAAAAAACACAAAATAAAAGAAAACAAAATAACACATGCACACGCCCTCAGGTACATTTTTGTCTTCTAAGCAGGTGAATGCCAAAACTGAAGATCTCTTGACTCTTGCCATTACATTGGATGAGGGAGGGAAGGAAGGAATGGAAAGGAGGGAGGGGAAAGGGGGAGGGAGGAAGAAAGGAAAAGAAGAAAGCAAGCAATAAAGAAAGAGAGAGGGGGAAGAGAAAGAGAGAGGAGCTGGCAGTGTCAGAGTCGATGAGAATCACTTCAAAGAGGCGGGAAAATTCTTTGCTGCTAACACCGGCGTGACTGGCAGACGTGCCACCGATGCAGCATTCCCCGAAAAACCCCCTCCGTCCTAGCAGCCAGCCATCGGACAGGGAGAGCGAGAAAGCGGAGCAAGACTCCCGCAGCAGAGACTCCCGCCGACACCAAGCTTTCCCAGCACCGCCCAGCAGCTCACACGTGAGCGCCGGAGTCATCTGACGAGGAGGAAGGCCGAGGGGAAGACTGGGCGCTTCGGTGCTCTCTCGCTCTCGCTCTCGCTCTCTCTCGCTCTCCCCGGGACGGCCATGCTCTCCCGCTTGCTGCGGGAGCACCAGGCCAAGCAGAGCGAGCGGAAGGAGCTGCAAGGTGAGCGGCCGGGGGAGCCTCGGGAAAAAGCCTGGCTCCCCATTCGCCCCCCACCCCACCCTCTCCGCAGCAAAACGCCGCGGCGTCACCGCCTTTCAATTCTTCTCGGAGCGAAAGGTTGCGGGGAGAGGAGGGCCGGGTTGGGGGGTAAAGAGACAAGGCTTTAGTGGCTCGGCGCGTAATAATAATAATAAAAATAATAAAAAACCGGCTTTTCGGAAAGTGTCATTTGAGTGTGGCTGCGGCTGTAATTCTGACGACACGACGCCTTCAAACTACCTTGGAACCTGCCGCTTGGGAGAACCTTTTCCCCCCCACCCCAAGGATGGATAGTTTTGTGTGGTGTGAACTATGGGCTAGCTAGCCTGATACTGCCTGGCTAGGGTCGCTCTGGAGAGTGAGAAGGGAGGCGTACATATTTAATAAATAAAAATAAATATTTATCTATTTAATAAATAAATAATTTAATCATACATACATACATAAGTAAATTATGGATTTACAACCATAATTGAGCCCCAAATGTATGTTGCTATGTGAGGAATTCGTTCCGTGAATTTTGTCCCATTTTACAACTTTTCTCAGCGCGCAGTTGTTTTAAGTGAATCACTGCGGTTCTTCAATTAGTAACAGGGTTTTTTAAGGGAATCTGGGTTTCCCCACTGACTTTGCTTGTCAGAAGGTCCCAAAAGGAGATCACATGACTCTGAGACACTGCGACCATCATAAATTTGAGTCACTTGTCAACCATACGAATGTGAATCATGTGACTTACAGGGCTATCGCAAAGGTCATAAGTGTGAAAAATGGTCGTAAGACACTTTTTTCAGTGCCATTGTAACTTTGAACGGTCATTAAGTAAACTGTTGTAAGTCAAGGAGTACCTGTATAGGTGGTCTTTGGCTTACAACCACAATTGATCGCAAAATGTCTGTTGTCAAGTGAGAATATTTGTTAAGTGAGTTTTGCCCCATTTCACGACCTTCCTTGCCACAGTTAAGTGAATCATCGCGGTTGATAACTTAGTAACCTGGTTGTTAAGTGAATCTGGCTTCCCCATTGACTTTGCTTATCAGAAGGTCACAAAAGGGGACCACATGATCCCAGGACGCTGCAACCATCATAAATACATACCAGTTTTCAAGCATCTAAATTTTGATCCCATGACTTATGGGCTGCAGTGGTTGTATGTGAAAAATGGTCATAGGTCACTTTTTTTCAGTGCCATTGTAACTTCAAACGGTTGCATAAACAAATGTTTGTAAGAAAAATAAAGGTGGGATAAAAATTAAAAAATCGGTTCTTTCCCAATTTAAAGCAACCTTCCATCTACAGTCCTTGATGTGTGACCACAATTGAGGCCAAAATTTTTCTTGCTAAGCAAGACAATTGTTAAGTGAGTTTTGCTCCATATTATGACCTTTCTTGCCACAGCTGATAAATGAATCACTGCAGTTGTTAGTAACATAATTGTTAAGTGATTCTGGCTTCCCCATTGATTTTGCTTGTCAGAAGGTCGCAAAAATATCATATGACCTGGGCCCCATAGCCATCATAAATACATACCAGTTGTCAAGCATGATCATGTGACTGTGGGGATTACCAAAATTGTAAGTGTGGAAAATGGTCATAAGTCACGTGAAAAAAACTAAAAAACAGGCTACTCTCTTTCAAATTCATATTTATAAGAAGCCTGTGTGATCAGAACAGATGCTTGTACCATTCTCAAATGGTAAACAGTAGGGCCCATCCCAAGCCTTGATTAAATAAGCAATAATATGGTTGATTAAATTTGTGTGAGAATCCACTAGTTTACAGCTAGATCAACTAAAAATGGCTTTGAATTGTTTGAGATGCGAGCTGAGGAAAGAAACAATATCATGAGGACATGGCATTAAAAAACAATTCCTGAGGCATGTTCATGGTTGAGGCCTGTCTTAAATTATTGAAATGGATATTATACAAAATCAATGCTCTACTAAACAAGGAACCTTAATATTCCAAACAGATAATTTAATGTATAGAGAGACGAAGGACATAACATGAAAACTGTGCCAAGAATGTGATGTAGAGTCATTTCACAGACATGTTGACTTTAATGATATCATAGAAGAGACATTTGCTTTTCTTTCTAGAACGGCGGCGGCGAGAAGCTATTGCTGCAGCAACTTGTTTAACAGAAGCCCTTGTTGATCATCTAAATGTGGGGTGAGTAATATTTTTTTTTCAGTATTTTTTTTTATTTTTTAAGACAAACAAACATTTAATACATCTATCCTCCCTTCCCTGTGACATCTCGGTGTTATCTTCTGGGCTTCTTCTCCATCTTCCATAAGTTTCTTCTATCTTCATCTTCGTCCAAACCATTCTAACATTTCATTGCTAAAATTATGTTGTGATCATCATTTATACATCATTTGTAGTTATGATATCGGTCATTTATATCTCTTTTCCAACCAACTATAAAAATGATTCCATGTCTTAAAATATTCTGATTCTTCCTTATCCTTAATCATCAAGGTTAATCTATTCATTTCTGCACAATCTAAGATTTTTTTTTTATTACTTCTTCTTCCAAAGGTATTTTCTCTGATTTCCAATTTTGAGCATACACAATTCTTGCAGTTGTTATTACATGTATAATCAAGTATACATTTTCCTTACTAATTTTTTCTGGAAAGATATCCGGTAGGAACAACTCTGGTTTAAATTCAATACGTTGCTGTATCATTTCTTCCAACCAGATTTTAATTTTGTACCAGTAACTTTTTTCTTCAGAACAGGTCCACCACATATGATAATTAGATCCTGGTATTTGATGATATATATAATATGCATATAAGGAAAATCAATATAAAATGTTTTATAGATGGCATATACCACCGGAGAAGTTAGCAAAAATGTTTAAAGATAAATCAGCTACCTTCTGGAAATGTCATCAAATACCAGGGGTGAGTAGTATTGAGGAGTGGGGAATGATTGAAACTAAATATCCATGAAATTACATGGCATAGACATGATTTAAGATCAAACTGATATTCTAATATATCTATCTATGGTGCCCTTCCTCAAATGGGAATTTGAATATTTTGCCATCTGGCTCATGCCTCCTATTTGAAATTTGCATTGCCAAAATATAAGGTTTCTATGCAAACTTTCAAAAAGATGCTTTGCTTTGGGGAGTATTTGAGTGAACCAGCTCTTTGAAACTGCTTCAGGAAGTGATAACTTCTCACATCTAACAGCAAATGGTTACTTCACTTTTTAGGAAGCTGCAGTCAGTAGAGGCCACTTCTAGCTATTGCAAAAGTTTGTTGAGGCTGGAAAGCACTTTATGGAAACAAATCAGTTCTTCATTTCACTTTGCATTCATGGAGCAAAGTTCTTAACCAAGAGAAAGTGAATGTGCCTTGGGCAGACTTACTGAAAAATTAATTAATAACTCACTTGTATTTCTGGGGCAGGGGAAGAATCAAATTACAGAAGATTGAGTGCAGAAAAGGACACTCTTATTATACACCTTTGTGTTCATGAATTGTTCCCTTATAAGGAAACAGTCAAGAGCCAGTAATGTGAAGGATGTAATCACTGGACAAAACAGTTCAATCTTTCTGCCTTGGCTATAAACATAGCATATGCATATGACGAGCCACTCAGCTTTATCTCACCAATTCCAAGAATAATATAGGACTTTCCTGAGAATGCCTGAATAGTGTAATGAGCTTTAAACTTCACAGCCCTGTATAAATAAATACTTAATTTGATTCTCGCCATTTGTTGCATGTTAACAAAAATAGCTTTGTAGAATTCATGGGGCAATGCAGAAGAATGCAGATGGGAAACAACCTCTCATTTATATGGGTGTCCTTTTCTATAACTGTCCGTTTGATAGTTGTCTCCAGGAACTTCATCACAGTGGTCTTAGCCATGTGGACTGGATTTGTTACTTTAGCTTTGGCACCTTACGTTTCATTGATAACATTTTTTTCCCTTGGTTTTAATGCGTTGTGAGCTGCCCAGAGTCGCACCTATAAATTGATTAAATAAATAAGTCACAACATTACAATGTAAAATACCGACTTCTATAGTTTAAGTATCGCATAAATATTGCTTTTCTTGATCTCTTCTGCCTTACCCATTATTCATTTTTGGTCATTTTGAAGGGGGAAAAAAACCATACTTGAATACTCCATTTCAGATACAAATTGATGCAACTTATGACTATTCATCCTCTTCCAATAGATTTTAAATAATGGTGTTATAAATAGTTAGGTTTTTAGCCTCAATATGATGGCAAAATCTTGGAGGAATAATATTCATGTGACATAAGATCATCTAAGGCTGGGTTGTCCAAGTTTGGCGACTTTTAAGACCTGTGGACTTCAACTCCCAGAATTCCCCAGCCAACCAATTCTGTCCACAAGTCTGATCTAAGGCAAAAGTTGTATGTTTCAGCAATGTCTGAAATACTAATTGGAAGGATGTGATTTCCTGTTAACACTTTGTGGCCTGTATCACACTCTTCACCCTTTTACGCAACAGTTATTTTGAAAGAAGATGGGACTATATAACTAGACCACCCTCTGTCTTGTCTGAAATGTTTATTTACATTGGGAAGCAGAAGCTGCAACATTTTATAGCATGACTCCTGTCCTTGACAAGCTCCCACAGTTGCTGGCGCCATTTAGTTTTGTGGTTAATGGATGAGAGTGGGAATTATAATTTTATTCTTCAAGCTACATTCCCCTAGAGGCTTTCAACAGACTGCAGATCCCTAGAAATTCTTTGGGACAATGGAGAAAAAGATTAAGTAAGCCTTCTGTAGGTTCCCCCCCCCTCCGCCCCAGAAATGCTGCATCTAATTCCATTTGCAATGACTATTTTTGTTGTTATAACTTTTTACCACACAAACATATGAGATTCTGATAATGGAATGTAAGAGTAGCTGTAGCCTGAGTGTTTTCCCATGTTTCTCTTCCTCATTAGTACCTTTAAACATGGAGTAGAATGCAGGCTTTCTTTGTCTACCCTATGACTAAGCTCCATAGACTTCTTCCATGGCTTCATATTTTTCATTTTACTATAATACTAGCTAAAGTCAGTAGGGAGAGAGGTATCAGTCCTTCCAGACAGGCCAGGTCAAGAAACAGAAGCAGCAGGGATTCTAAGAATGTTGCTTTATTATTGTGGACCGCAATAACAGAATCTTGAAAACCAGTCAAAATTTCTCTCTATCCCACCTTATGTTGGAGAAAATCAAAGCGGGGTTATTTTGACTTTCTTTCTCACTTGTGCTTCAGTTGCTGAACTGCGTATTACGTGTCCCAAGTCCCTGCATAACTGGCTCTTCATACCTTCTTCAAGATCAGCTCTGAATTCCTTTACTTCACCTCCCCTATCAGAATGGTCCTCCCCTCCCTTGTAGGAAGATCTCTTGTAAAAGAGCCGAGGTGGCGCAGTGGTTAGAGTGCAGTACTGCAGGCTACTTTTGCTGACTGCAAGCTGCCTGCAATTTGGCAGATCGAATCTCACCAGGCTTAAGGTTGACTCAGCCTTCCATCCTTCCGAGGTGGGTAAAATGAGGACCCAGATTGTTGAGGGCAATATGCTGACTCTGTAAACTGCTTACAGAGGGCTGTAAAAGCACTATGAAGCAGTATATAAGTGCTATTGCTAAGATGAGCCAGACAGGTTGTTATGACCGGGAGATAAGAATCCCTCCTTCCTCATCTGAAGATGGGCCTGGCATCTTACCAAGATCAGTGGACAAGTCACCGAAGAGTCAGCTGTAAAATTCCCCCACTCCTCTTCCCGTTCCCGCAAATAGTACGGGAGAGCTTACCCTGGGAATCAACAAGGAGTCTCCTTCATCCTCTGGCTCATTCTCTATTAATAGCAACAGCAGGTCACAAGGACAGAACTTGTACAGGAATATCAGATGGAACTGTTGTGCACAGTGTGTAATATGGACATTTCTCTCTCTCTCCCGTGACTTCTCTGGTTTGAGATAGCCCAGAATGCATTCTAGTTCATATTCCTCTTTCCCATCCATTCAGTATTCAAAAATTTCAAAATCTTGAAAGCCTGTCTAGATTTCTTTCTACTCCATCTTAATATGAAACAAAATCCAAGCAGGATTATTTTGAGATTCTTTCTCATGCTTGCTTCAGTGTCTGGACTGTATAACTTCTTGTCCAAGTCCCTGTTTCACATCTCTTTCATATCTTCCCCAAGGTCCGTTCTAAGAGGGGATTCACTTAAGGTATGGTGGATATCCTGGCAAGCCTGTGGTTCCTTTTCCCACTGTATAATATATATACAGTGAACTATAATATATATTTATGAGCCACGGTGGCGCAGTGGTTAGAGTGCAGTATTGCAAGCTACTTCTGCTGCCTGCTGGCTGCCTGCTATTTGGCAGTTCAGATCTCACTAAACTCAGCCTTCCATCTTTCCGAGGTGGGTAAAATGAAGACCCAGATTGTTGGAGGCAATAGGCTGACTGTAAACTGCTTAGAGAGGGCTGTAAAGCATTGTGAAGCGGTATATAAGTCTAAGTGCTATTGCTATATTTCATATAAAGGTTCAGAGTCTTCTTGACCCAATTTACTAACATTATCCAATTCATTTCCATCCCCTTGGAATCAAGAAGAGAAGGATCATCCCTTCTCTTACACACTACCAATAATTCTCTGCCTTTTGGCCTCCACCTTTTACTCCTCCTGACTACTAGTTCTAGATATGCCCTGCTCATCAATTGTCTACAGATGTTTTCGTTATTACTGATGAATAATAGACTTCTTTTTATACTGATGCCAAGAAAACTATATGTCTACATGAAGTTATCAATAATTTATTTATTTATTTATTTATTCGATTTATATGCCGCCCTTTTCCGGAGACTCAGGGCAGCTTAACAATGCATTAAGAAATAGCCTTCATACTTTTGTATATACCTGCTTAGTAGGGCTTTTGCCCCCCCCCCCAAAGCGGTGTTCTTTTTTATACATAGTCAGCTTATTGCCCCTACAAACTGGCTTCTCATTTTACCTACCTCGAAAGGATGGAAGGCTGAGTCAACCTTGAGCCTGGTGAGATTTGAACTTGCAGTAATTGCAGGCAGTTGGTGTTACTTAACAGTGCTTTAGTCTGCTGCGCCACCAAGGCTCTGAATTGAAGACAATGCAACAGAAGCATTACTGTTTTGTTTTGGATTATTTTGTGGAAGAATGCACTGAAAACTTCACCATTTCTCAGTCTTAAAATATCTCTAGTTTATCTCTCCTGTTTATTTCACAAAATCCAGTTAGTCCAAGCCATCATTAATTGATCCAGTATATTTAAAGAACTATTTGTCTATCTGGTACTCAGTGTTGCAGTGTCATGAGAAAGTAATTTCCTCCCGTTCCTAAAAAGCTCAAATGACATTATCTTAGCTTTAAAAGCATCCCCCTAAGATTAATATTGTATTCGTAATCCCTTTCCTCATGGAGGCAGTTATAAGTTATTTTTTGCGTAGGCTTGCGTCTATAAACATCAAGACAACTTTTTTTATTTTTTATGCAGGGCAACACTTTTCTTCCCCTTAAACATGTTAGAACACTATCATGTTTTAATTTCTATAGCCACAAAAATAATTTTTAATGAATTCCAGGCATGGCTTTTTTCAACAAATAATCCATCTGAAGTGCTTTCAGGGCCTTTAAAGAGGGTGTGATGGGATGGAAATGCAATAAAGCAGTTGCCTCACACATGGGAGGGGCAGCACATATACAAAACATGGATTAGTATATAAAATTATTAGATGGCTATTTTTCATTAGAAAATCAACCAAATAAGGTATAATTCCATAAGTTATAACTACCAACTGAGACAAACAAGCTAACAGTAAACCACAGCCTCATCAAGGAACTACCAACTCCAACCAACACTGACAGTGCAAGCCAGTAGTATATAAACAGAGAGCAAACCCCACTTTCTTTTCACACTGATGAGGTTATTTAGTTGGGTAATGTAACGTCTATAACAGTGATGCCTAACCTTTTCCGGGCTGAGTGGCCAAAGCGTGTGCGTGCCCGAACCCCCAAGATGCAATGCGTCTGCAGCCCCTGCGCACGTGACCCCCTATGCATACATGCGTGGCTCCCCTGCACACACCCCATCCCCCCGCATGCGTGTGTGGCCCCTGCACATGTGCATACCCCCTGCAGGTGCCCTGCCCCCCATATGCACATGCAGTCCCCTGCATGCATCCCACGCATGTGGCACAGTTCCCGTGCATGCCCCACCTCCGCACATGCACGCTCCCCCTGCATGCCCCCCCGCATGCCCCCTGCCCCCTTGCGCATGCACAGCAGAGGTGAACTGGGGTGACGGCTGATGTGCCATCAGAGAGGGTGCTGCATGCCACCTCTGGCACGCATGCCATAGGTTTGCCATCACGGGTCTCTAAAAAACAACCAAGCTCAGAGAGTACCAAGGATCTCACAGTTCAACCCTGAACTACAAATATTGTCTTGTATCAGTCCCACAAGTTATTTCAATACGTATTTTGTGTTTTCCAATCCATTCCCATTTAGTGGGCCGCTGACTTCAGTGGACAAAAATCAGTGGAGCAAAGATTTAAATTGGTACCAGATGCAATGAAAAGCAAATGAAAGGAGGGCTCAAACAGATACCTGTCCTGTCCCCTGCAGCTGAGTGTTAAAAACCATTTCATTTGGTCTAATAAATGTCCGATTGCTACCAATATCAGAATATTGCTGTTTCTTCCCCAGATTTATTGTATATTTTATGTCAGATATATGAATGTTTGATAATTAACTCAATTACCGTACCTCAAGTTAGAAAAAGAGAATTTATCAGCTTAACATTAAAAGATATTTTCTGAAAATATACCACTTAAAAACATTCATCTATTCACTTAATATAACACAATTGTTACAGAATTCAATTAAATGTTTAATTGGTTGCATAGTTCATTAAAAATGCAGTAGGTGATAATAGGAATATAGGGCTTGTTCTTAAATGGTATAATAGATTAAGCATCAAACACCAATATAAATACTCAGTTGATTAAAGAAGGGATTGCATTAGAAGCCCATAGTTTGTTAAAGAGCTTTAATTGACCTAGTTCAATTAAACAATCCAGATTACCTTATATTTCTCTGATCATTGAGGTCTCTTGGTGCTTTAGATCCTCAGTAGAATTAAAAATAAGATAGTTGAAATGCAATTACAAGCCTATTTAAAAAGGTCTGGGAAGGGTAGATGCCTCAATTCAATGGAGAATATTTTCCAGAGAACTGGGATGATTACAGAAAAAAGTTTGACTCTGAATTTCCACAAGATGAGCCTCTGGCAAAAACAGGAAAACTTTCTCAGATAATCACTTTCAGCCATTTAAGACCCTCATTCATCCAACGGTGCAAAGCCAGTCTTAGCCTAGCACTTCACCTTTTAAACATAATGTCATTGTATAACAAGTCACAGTAGCCGTCAGAACAAATGTTTGGTCTTTGAAACATCTTTCACATCAGCTTAAGCGACTGAAGATTTTAGAGTAAACCATATGCTCTGTATACCTTACATTCCTCCTGGGAAGCTGACAAAAAAATTGGAGAAAGCCTCAAGAGTTTTTAGTTCCACAAATAAAGTTTACAAAGTAGCATCTCTCCACTTTGAAAGTGCTGCCTTGGTGCGTTCTGCTTTCTCTATCTCTTAACTCTCCACCTGCGAGAGAGACCCTTATTAGTTGAGAATGATCATCATTCAGTGAAGCAGGAAAAGTATTCCTGTTCATTTATTGAGTCATAACAGAACAAGTCACTTTTCTCATGCTGGGTAAGGTCTGAGACTATGCGTTATCAGAAACTATAATTTATACAGGAAGGATATCATAGTTTCCTGGAGTTTTTTTAATTCAATCTGGAAAATTTGCTTCCTAAAAATATGCAGTGAAAGGAATTCTCAGAATGGCTTTATTTCTATACGTCATTAATGTTGCAGGCAGTTTTAGAAACACCCTGGCTGTTTGCAGGTTGGTTTGTTTTTCCTCTTCATCACAACCTCTTTATTATTTTGCCCTTCCCTTATATCCCTTATTCCCAATTTGGCAGTTCAAATCTCACCAGGCTCAAGGTTGACTCAGCTTTCCATCCTTCCAAGGTGGGTAAAATGAGGACCCGTTTTGTGGGGGTTAATAGGCTGACTCCGTAAACTGCTTAGAGAGGGCTGCAAAGCACTGTGAAGCAGTATATAAGTCGTAAGTGCTATTATATCTGCCCTTCTTTGGGCAATTTCTTCAACTCGAAGTGGCAAAGTCAGGTGAAAGCTTTGAATCTTTCACCTGACTTTGCCTTATTCACAAATGGATACAGATGCTCCTTGTACATATAACGATTGCCAGATGTTGCTTATATACTTAATCTAGTATATCCTTGAGAATTTATCGGTCTACAAGCTCCCAGCGCCTGCCTTTGCCCCTGGGATTAGCTTGTTCTGAGCTGGGAAGCTACTTAGTACGGAGAAAAGTTTGAACAGAAAATAGAGCGGTGGAGGGCTTAGAGGAAGGAAGCCTGTTCTGATTCTCCCTTGTTGTCTTAAAGAATGACTGAGTCTCTCATTCCCAGGGTGGCCCAGGCTTACGTGAACCAAAGGAAGCTGGACCACGAGGTGAAGACACTGCAGATCCAAGCTGCTCAGTTTGCCAAGCAAACGGGCCAGTGGATCAGCATGGTAGAAAACTTCAATCAAGCTCTGAAGGTGAGCACAGTTCCTGCATGAAGGGCAGTGGTTCATATATTACACAGCCTCTGCTAGGTCAGCCTTAAAGGATTGGGCTGGGCTTGGTGGGTGGGAATAGAGGGTATCACAGCTGGGTTCAGCATATACAGAGCCATCAGTTCACAGATACAAAAGCAGAGGCAATTCCAGAAGGGGAAAGGAATAGCAAGCATCTCAACAAGACGGTCTCCCTTCTGGCACTTCATTTACAACTTCTTTAATATGAATTATGTTATAATTTCTATTTCAAATATCTGATGCAACATGCCCATTTAAAATTGCACTTTTGATCCTTGTCTGCCCTCTGGTTCTACTGTGGCATACTGGGCATGGATCAGCAACCTGGGACATCTGAGAAGAGCAGGTGTAGCTACATTTTTATTTAAAGTTTACTGTCAGGAACTCGCTAACAAAACAATGTTAACTTGATCTCTCAAATGTTCTTTGTTGTTTTGTCAAACTGTGATTAATCCTGGGCATAATGGGAGAGTGCCATCTACTGGTCGTAGGTTTTTCAAGATACTGATTTTGTAAAAAAGGACAAAAGTGGTCTATATGCATTTTGGAATTTGTATTTCTACATTTTTCATCCTAAATGGCAGGGAGGGAGAGGATGGATGGATGGATGGATAGATAGATAGATAGTAGATAGAATTTAGTAGACAAAGAAATGAAAGTCTGTTTGAGCCTTGTAGTGTATTTAGTGAAAGAGATAAGGGCTAACATAGTCTTCTGTTAAAATGGTAAGTTGTTTTCTGTACATTATCCTTGAATTCATCTAAAATTATTTCAGTGTCAGAGCAGAAGGATGCTCTAGAAAATTAGGTCCAGGCATGCATGGATTTGTGAAGCCAAAGAACAGGGGTTTGATCTTGATTTTTCTCTCTGGGCAGGAAATTGGTGATGTGGAGAACTGGGCACGGAGTATCGAGATGGACATGCGGACCATTGCCACCGCTCTGGAATATGTTTACAAAGGGCAGCTGCAGCCTTCCACTTCCTGATCCAGATGCCAGATTCTCTTGCTCACCAGAATTGCATCTTTCGTGCTATGTTGCCAACTGAAGGCATGTTATGGCAGAGTACTTGCCTGCAACCTCTTCCTCTAGTTCGGTGACTGTTCTTCCTCAGCACTGAGTAAGCTTTTCCCCCCCACCCCACCCCCTGGCCCATCTAGATGGCATAAGAGGTACCGTTGGGCCTTTCGCTTTGGCTGAGTATCCATGGGCAGCCTCTAGCTGGGAGGAATCATGAAACAGACTGGCATGGAACTGCACATACCCACAAGGAAAGGAAAAGAAGCCATGCTTTTTCCATGCAAGCCCGGATAAGTCTGTGCTATGAAGTTAGAAAGAATGAAATAAAAGCAGGTGGCTTAATTACATTACAAGTGTTGGTGTGAGTCATTGGACGGGGTGTTGGTTCTATCAGCTGCTTAACCCCATCTTGGCAAATGATGAAGGAGGACAGAAAGCTGCCTTCTCTTCCTCAGACAGAGGAATGGGTTGGAGATGGAGAACTTCAGTGTGGCTGGAGCTTTTTCTCATAAGGTCACCCAGCCTGGCCTCTTCATCCTCTTTTAGTTTTCAAATCCTTCCCTGGTGTTTTTTAAGCCTTTAAACAAAGGAACCCTTCTCAGATTTAATTTGTCCTAATCTCTCCTTAATTCGGCATGTGCTACATATTTGGGTAAGAGGGGTGTGACATGGAATGCCAAAAGTGTTCAGTTTCCATTTCTAGAGGGTTGTCTCTCCCTCCTCTAGCTTTATGGTAGAGGAGGATGGATATTTTAATACAGTCCAGTAAAATATCCTTCTTTCAAGGAAGCTCCCCATATTCCACAGATGGATTGCCTTTAGTATGTTCAGTTCTACCTCTGGCTTGAGTGGGCTTCAGCTAGCAAATATTCTGCTTTTTTTCTGATCTTGCGCACCTTCCATGTGCTTTTGTAGCTGCAAAAATTGGGGAGCTTTTGAGTCAATAATAATTATTTATTAAATTTGTTTTCTGCTCATCACAATCTTCTTGTTGCATTTCTTAAAACAGCCCTGAGGCTCCCTAACATAGGGCAGAGTCTGGCTGTAAAAATTTAAACCATTTATTTTCCTTCCTTCCTTATCTGTATCTTTTGGCTTAATGGGGCTTTTTGTTACATCATTGGTCTTTCTAATTAACACAAAATTACCAAATCAAGATATCTGTATATGGAACCATTTTCCATATTTGCTTTATTTGGAGATCAGGAAACCACACATTTTGAATGTTTTTATGCACCTGAATGCAAATGCTTTCTGACCAGACTGTAGAGGTAGTCCTCGATTTATGACCACAACTGAGCCCACAATTTCTATTGTTAGGTGAGCTTTGCCCCATTTTACAATCTATCTTGCCAGAGTTGTGATAAGTTAGTAACCTAGTTGTTAAATGAATCTGGCTTTCCCATTGACTGTCAAAAAGGTGATCATATGAACCTGGGACACTGCAACCGTCATAAATATGAGTCGGTTGCCAAGCGTCCGAATTTTGATCAGATGAACGTGGGGATGCTGCGGCAGACATAAGTATGAAAAATGGTCATAAGTCTCTTTTTTTCCAGTTGTAACTGAATGGTCACTAAATGAACGGTTGTAAGTCAAGGGCTACCTATATTGCTCGTGCTAAAAGAAGCAGTGGAAAATGGATTCTTGGTTTCTTTCCCAAAGATGAGGTAGAAATCCTTTTCAATTATAGGTTCACATTTGATTTCAACTGCTGGGCTTGAGCTTCCAATATGCCTTCTCTTAACTTCGTTTCTTTGCGTCCTGCCTGATGATTTTTACAAATAACTCAAGGCAGTGAACATATTTAACACACCTTCCTTATTATCCTCACAACGAGCCCATGAAGAGCTGGGCTAAGAGAGAAAGTGACTAGACCAGAGGTCTTCAAACTTGGCAGCTTTAAGACTTGTGGACTTCAACTCCAAGAATTCTCCAGCCAGCATAACATAGCTGGCTGGAGAATTCTGGGAGTTGAAGTCACCAAGTCTTAAAGCTGCCAAGTTTGAAGACCTCTGGACTAGACAAAGCTAACCCAGCCAGCTTTCATAGCTAAGTTGCGACTAGAACTCACCATCTCCTGCTTTCTGGTCTGGGGCCATAACCACTAAGCCAAATTAGTCATAAATTAATTGTAAGTGATCCCCGCGGCCAGAAAATTAATTGGGATTTCCCAATTTATTTATTCTCATTTCCTCCTGTATTCCTTAATTCATTCAGTGGTAGGTGGAAAATAGTTGGAACATATGGAGGCATCTAAACTGGGGACTCCCACTGCCTCCCTTCTTTGTAGCTGAAGAGCGGCAAGGGATGGATTTTCTTCATTTTCGTTTAGCTTTTAGTTCCAAGCAAGAAACTTAAGGTGATTTTTTATAAAAGCACTTATGCCCACATCCCAGCTAGAAGGACTCCCACTGCAGCTTCTATATCAATAAAAAGAGAGTCCCTAATGTTATATTTACAATCTTTTAAAAACAAACATGGCAGTTAAACCAAAAAAAAAAATGTCCAAGACGGGAAAAGACATACTTGGAAACCAATTCTTAACGTATAGGGAACTTTATCGCTTCTTCAGCTATATCCCAGTAAAAGGTTGCTGAATGATTGTTGAGGGAGAGACAAATCCAGTTGGAATTGACTTCTAAGTTGTCTACCTTTCTTTCCCTTTCTCTGCTGATCCTCTTAAAATGGATAACCTGAAATACTTGGGCATTTTGGTCATAAGTTTATTTATATCCCGACTTTTTATTATTTTTATAAAGGTGATAAACACACACAATGTTCCTTCCTCCTCCTATCCCCCCCCCCAATCCTCTGTGTAGTGAGTTGGGCTGAGAGATAGTGAGTGGCCCAAAGGCACCCAGCTGGCTTTCGTGCCTAAAACGGGACTTGAACTCACTTAACTACAAGGTCAAACTGGCTATGCTTCTGTAACGGGGTTAAGGCAAGCACATCTCACTACCTATTCTTTCTGGTATTTAAATATATTTTTTCTTCTTGGATAGCACCGTATAAATTTGCAAAAAAGGGCACCTTCGTCTCCATTTTGTTAGGATATTTTACCAGTAAGGGGCTTTCACACATGGAGAATTCATGGCCACTTTCTTTACTTGCATAAAGCTCAGCAGCTTAGACCTCTTATTTAGAATCTTCTAACGAGTTGAACTAAGCAACAAAGGCCTTTTTCCCTTCTAAGCTCTCCCTCTCTCTTCTGTTCTCTTCTGTGAAAGCATAAAACCCTTCATAGGTTTTTGTAAGAAGCCTGGATTTCATTTCTCTTTACTTCTCATCCTTGATGTTATCAGCAATGATTGAGGCCCTGTAAATGTACTACAGGCAATCCTCGACTTAACAACCACAATTCCGCTCAAAATTTCCATTGCTAAGCAAGGCAGTTGTTAACTGAGTTTTGGCCCGTTTTACGACCTTTGTTACCACCGTTGTTAAAGTGAATCACTGCAGTTGTTAGTAACACGGTTGTTAAATGAATCTGGTTTCTCCATTGACTTTGCTTATCAGAAGGTCTCAAAAGGTGATCACATGACCCCGGGACACTGCAACGGTCATAAATATGAGTCAGTTGCCAAGTGTCTGAAATTTGACTACATCAGCATGGGGATGCTTCTTGCAGCCAGCAGAGGAGAATTGGTGTATCCTGTATGAGCCGCGGTGGCTCAATGGTTAGAGTGCAGTACTGCAGGCTACTTCTGCTGACTGCCGGCTGCCTGCAATTTGGCAGTTCAAATCTCAGCAGGCTCAAGGTTGATTCAGCCTTCCATCCTTCCGAGGTGGTGACCCAAATTGTTGGGGGCAATAGGCTGACTCAGTAAACTGCTTAGAGAGGGCTGGAAAGCACTGTAAAGCGGTATATAAGTCTAAGTGCTATTGCTGCTCCTCCCTTCTTCCTGAGAATAAAATTTCAGTTTTCTTTCCCAGGTCCTTAAAAGGATAGGGCATATGCTAAAGAGAAATTAAATAGGAATATATGTACATCACCTTGGATAACTCCGAATTAACTTCCATCTATTTAGAGCTGTATATCTGATAAGCTCTCAGAAAGATGAAAGGAGTGGTTTGCTTATAATGGCTTTAAGACAAGAAATGAATTCCCAAATCATTTCTAAAATAGTTGAATGGTTTTCAACACAGGGTTCCTGCTGAAATATTCCTGAGAATTGTGTGTGTGTGTGTGTGTATTTCACTCTGAAAGTGGTTTTTTCCATCTTATCTCACCTCCAGATGCGACATCCAAGCAAAGTAGAGAACACATGTAAAGAACAAAGTAGAGATACACATCGGGAGGGGGCCTGAAATGACATGTTCTGTTGGCAAAATTGTGACTCTGGTTGGTACAGCCAGATTCCTATGGAATCACCCCTTCCCATATGATTTCTACCCTTCTACGCCCTTTTGCCCCTGAGGAAAACCAGCATCCCAACTTTTACAGTCACTTTTTTTTTTTTTTTTTAAAGATTGGCTGGTTAACACAGAATGTGAAATTGATTAGCCTATCTCTGGCTTACTTGGAAGTGTATTCAAAAGAATTACCGGCATCTCTTGTACAATGTAGCCTGCCCGGAAGAGAATTCCTTTCCTAGTAGTTATTGCTCCCAAGAGCAATAGCTCCTCAATTTCTCTTCTCGCATAATGTTCTTAGGATAGTTTACGGTGCCCATTCTGATTTCCGTAGCTTATCGCCCTTCTCCAAGTCAGGTTCTTCAACGCCATTTATCCAGTGGCTGCACAAATACAGAGGACCACTTGATGACAGTCAAGATACAAATAAAAACCTAATTCTATGCTGCCCTCTAGTGATCAAAAACAGCGGTGAAATCCTATCAGTTCACACCGGTTCGTGTGAACCAGTAGTGATAAAAACTACCAGTTTGGGCGAACTGGTAGTAAAAAAATCCTACCGGTTCCTCTGAACAGATATTTCCGACGATCAGCTGTGCCGTGTGATTTAAAATTGCTAGTGAATCTAGTGAATCTAGTGAATCTAAATCACGCAGCACAGCTGTTTCCCCCCTTGCTGTTATACTTACCTTCCCAAGCCTCCTTTTTCCATGTACTGTGCATGTGCGTGCACACATTTGGTACACACCGCGCATGCACACATCACAGATTTGGCTCCCACTGCGTATGTGCGGCCAGCAAACCAGTGGCAAACCAGTTCAGATTTCACCACTGATCAAAAGGTCTATTGGTCAACCTCGGGTGCTACCAGACTCTTGAACCCTTAGTATAGTGCAAGTTAAAAGCTAGAAGATAATAGTGTAACATGGACCCATTCAAAGCGTATAAAGGGCAAGCTTGCAGAGGCAACAAGATTTAAGTTAGCATGACTTCCTGCCAGCTCTGGATTTATTTATTTATTTGTTCTTATTTCTATACCGCCCTTCTCCAAATAGGACTCAGGGCGGTGAACAGCCAAAGTAAAAAACAATACATACAAAATTTAAAAGCAGTTTAAAATAATTAAATATTTTGGCCGTAAATTAAAACAACCCAATTTAAAATCAATTTAAAATTTAACTCAAGCCAGCCCAGCTAGTTGAAATAAATGGGTTTTCAGGGCCCGACGAAAAATCCGAAGGTCTGTTATTGTACGTATCTCTGCGGGGAGGTTGTTCCAGAGGGTGGGCGCCGCCACAGAGAAGGCTCTCCCCCTGGGAGTCATCAGCTGACATTGTCTGGCAGACGGCACCCTGAGGAGGCCCACTCTGTGCGAGCGTACTGGCCGGTGGGAGGCTATTGGTGGCAGAAGGCGGTCTCGTAAGTACCCCGGCCCTAAGCCATGGAGCGCTTTAAAGGTGGTCACCAACACCTTGAAGTGCACCCAGAAGACCACCGGGAGCCAGTGCAGCTCGCGCAGGAGAGGTGTTACATGGGAGCGCCTCGTCGCCCCCATAATCCCCCACGCGGCCGCATTCTGGACCAGCTGGAGCCTCCGGGTGCACCCCAGGGGGAGCCCCATGTAGAGAGCGTTGCAGTAGTCCAGGCGGGAAGTGACGAGTGCCTGGATGGGAAGAGAATATGATAAAGCAGTTCTCTCTGTGTGTGTTGTGAGGGGGGGGGGGGGATGTCTTAACCATGAAGCTTTCTTGGGGAAAGAGGCGGTCTCTCAGTTACATCTACCTCCCTTATTGTGAAGTTCCAAAACAGAACATACACTTAACTTTGAGCTCCTGGGATTATAAATGAGTGAGCCGCATTCTATCATGATTGCTTGAATATCAACTACCTTTGACTGCCATTCTGGCCTGCTTCATTTTCCAGGAACTCAGCTTACACATTCATTTCTTCAACCCATTTCTTCATATAGGCTTGGTCCTGGTTTTTTTTCATTCTCCGCCTTCACTTTCACAAGAGACTGCATTGGAATTGGCACCATTGGAGGGAGACTGGTTATTTCTTTTTGTTGTTAGCAGCAGCAGCAAGAGTTAAATGCTGGGCTGAATCGCTGCCCTTGGCATCCTCCACCAGAGTCCTGATTAGGAAGGGCTCTGCTTCTGTCCCTCGTGGACTTTGACAAGGAGCAGAACTGTTACCTACTAAAGGCTAAAGGCTCTTAAACAGAGTAGGGACTTGCTGTTGCTTTGAGCGGGCAGTTTGCTCAAGTTATCTCCCTAAGCTTATCTTCGGAAAAGGTAAGGAGGAACAACAGGGGCGGGAGGTGAGTTGACGTGGCTCGGTGTCCAATCCCAGGGATTTTCTAATTGACTCATTATATTTTCCATCTTGCAAGATTGCAAGCCTATAGGAGGGGTAGGATGTTATAGCCAGGAAATTCAGCCAGTATAGTCAAGGCTGAAAACTGGGTAAACTGGGGTGGTGGGGGGAAACCTGGCCTGAAAAAAACTCTGTAGTTTTTTTATAGTAAAAAACTCCCATTTTACTCTGTAGATAGGGACTATCTCAGGAATCAAAAGCCTAGCTGTGCAAGATGAAAACAGAGAATGAGAAATCAGAATCCCAGGTTCAATCTTCAGAAGGAAAATAGACAATTAGTAATGTTTAAGAGGGGGGGAAAAAGAATTTCTACTTTAAAATAGGATGTAGTGTTTGTTTCTGCCACTGTATGTCCTTATATCTTTTGCCTTATGCCTGGTTTACAGAATTTTGTCTCTTTAGGTTCGCTTGAGGAGAGCTGTTAGCATTCCAGTTTATAGCCTGATTAAAGGAAAATAGTGGGTTATAGGAAAAATTGCAACATTCTTGAGCATCTTAAAGCGTAATCGTTTTGCTATGTTCTCCATTAATGGACAGAGCTCATTCTGCCAATCATTTTTTTCTTTCTTCACTTGTATTGTGTTTGTGTTTTGGCTCACGATCCTAAAATACAAAGAGAACTTTTTATTGAATGCGTTAACATCTGAGGGTAGATTGACACTGTAACATCCCTGGAATAGTCCAGGAATGGAGTAGAGAAAATATACATACCTATTTCACCTAACCTCTACATTTTCTTAGAACATATTTATTACATTTTTATACCACCCACCTCACCTGAGTGACACTGGGCAGTTTACAAGTAAAAAAAAAAAAAAGCACAGTGATTGAGTGAAACAGGGAGATCTCGATACCAATTATGAATGGGTATCTATCCCTGCCAATAAAGAACTAGCAACTCAAGATCAGTGATGGTTATACTTTTTGTTTCATTGAAGGACGGGAAGGAAGGAATTGTCTTAATGATCCTCTAAAGCAGGGGGGCCCAACCTTTTCTATACCCCCACTCCTAGAACACTTCTGATATATTCTCGCACCCCTTAAAAAAACAAATAATTATATGCATATAATTATACATATACTATAATTTTGAAACTTCTAAACCCCAAGTTTTTGGCCCCCCTGGAATATTGTCTCACACCCCCAGGGGGTGCAAGCACCCCTGGTTGGGAACCCCTGCTCTAAAGAGTGCAAAAAGAACATATAATTAATTGTAGTAACAGAGAAGAAATGTAGCTGATTGAAGAACAGGAGATGCTGCTTTGTTGTGAAGTAGCAAATGCCGATAGATTAGACTTTACCTTTTTTTTAAGCCAAGCAAAAAGCCATTTCTGCATCTTGCATCCATCTTTTGGGTACCACTAGTCATTTTTCCTGTTATGCTCTGATGGAAAATTATAACTTTATTTCTGTGCCAAATAAAGTCAAGGCTAGCCCAATCTGGCAGAATAAGGAAATTGTCACGGGCAATAGAATTGGGGAATTAAATGCTTCTTTGTTATTTTTCTTGCGTTTAAACTGTCCGGGATAAGGAAGAAATTCAGGTGCCACAATAATTGGACTGGATTTGAATGCACAATTCCTTAATATCTGTAGCCTTGTATGCATGTGTGGGTGTCAATGTCACCCTCTGACTAACAGCTAAATTTTTGAACTGCATTGTAGGTTGGCTGGGTTCACACAGCATGCAAAATGCTACACTTATATTATGTATGCTGACATGATGTCCTGCTTCACAAAACTTGTTAAGAAGGTGGCTGGGTTTCCACAACATGTTTCCCAACCCTATATTCTGTTGTTTTATATAAATACAGTTACTGACAAGCGTGTACAAAAAATTCATGTAATGTGCAAATCATTAGCTTATGAAGATCAGGGATGTGACACATATTCTTACAGAATTATCCTCATCCTAATGTGAATGGGAGGCTCTAGGGTTGTGATCCACTCCAGGGTAAGAGAAACCATCCAAACTGTATACTGTATGCAACTTGTGTAAATGTCAATTTAATCCTTTAATCTCCTCCCGAGCTTTACTAGAATGAAGCATAGAACTGGAGACACATTAAGCAGGACCAAAGCCAGTTACAAAACTGGCCTATTAAACCTATTTAATAGTTTAAACTGGAATTCCGGAGGAGGGGGGGTCTTATCCTCGAGTATTCGACTATCCATAGCTGAATCTTCCCTTCAAGAGAAAGCTGGATATTAGATTCTTAGGAACTGAGTTTGACTTAATGAGTTGTCTGTAATGATCCTTCTAAATGTAAGTGTCACAAATTAGATGCCACAGATGGTAGAATGGTGCAGTTTGGACCTTAAAATGGAGTCCCAAATCTAAACCAGTAAAAATACATTTGATGTTTACTATTGAAGAGACCATCCCACTGGATTTAGGAAGCAATTTCACCCTATTTGAAATATAAGAGTCCACACTTACTTGGGTACCAAATCAACAGATTGAACCCTTACTCCACATCATAGCACAGTGCTAATTTGGATCAGGTTCATCCAGTCCATTTCTTCTATTTATTTGCAACACAAAGGCTGTTAGGTGAGAATGCATTAGTTTCTAGTTTCCCTCTTTGGAAGGCTCCCTAAAAATTCAAATTGTGTTGATGATTCATTAACTGTTTTCTAGTAGCTCCGTTTGTCATTATTTCAATTAGCATAGATGTTTAGCAAGAGAATTAATAGGGCTGCTTAAATACTAGCAACTTGATCAATGTCCCTCAAGGGCATTATTCTGGAACTAGAATCCTAATGATTGATGCAGGCTCAGACAACCTCATGACCTCCATCTCTGTAGGACTGCAGATCCTTTAATGAGTAGCCACTTGTCCCAAAGGTGCTTTTTCAAAAGGCAATTGGATTTTCTTGGGGTTTTTTTTCCCCCTTTGAAAACGTTACACTTCCCATCAAGTTTTTTTCAGTGAAGAAGCTTCCTGGGTGAGAAGTGAAACATTTTTGAAGAAAAAACCCCAAGAAAGTCCAGTTGTCTTTGGAAAAGCTCCTTTGGGACAACCATGACCTGGATGACTGAGAATCTCCATAGACATTGAGTGCCCTGATTGTATTGACTATGGCTGATGGATGTCATGATCCTAAATAAATGGAAATCCCCCGATTGCTTCTCCCTGAAAAAAAATATGGCATGTGTGGATTGAGTTAGATAAGTGCCATTTGGACTTTCAGAAGATGACAAAAGTGGGAATACTGGGGTCCCATTCTACTTTTCCCATCTTTGCAGGCCTTCAGCCTACAATGTGGTGCTGCATTCTACTCATCAGTGTGGTTTGGGCTGTGGTCTGGTTCTTCCGTGACCAGCAGATTTTGAGCAACTTCAAAGACAAGTATGTTTTCATCACGGGTTGTGACACGGGTTTTGGGAACATGCTAGCCAAGAAACTTGACAAGAAGGGTTTCCACGTGCTGGCAGGCTGCTTGACTCAGAAAGGAGCTGATAACTTGGACCGCACGACCTCGCCAAACCTGCGCACTACATTGATTGATGTTACCAACTCCGAAAGCATCTCCAAAGCAGTGGAATGGGTGAAAGCTGAAGTGGGTCAAAAAGGTGAGTTTCACCCCATCAGGGATCAAAGAGAAGACAGGAAAGTATGTGGAACCAGGAATAGAATTAGCTGTTTGAGCTACTTCAGCTTTCCTATATAAATACTCAACACACTATTCTTATAAGCCAAGGTTTCTCAACCTTGTCAGCCTAAAGACGTGTGGACTTCAATTCTCAGAATTCAGCAGTTTCTTCGTTTCTGTTGTGGTCACAGAGTCTGCTTTCATAAAGCTATCTTTAGTTCACCATACCTTCCCTGGGAATCCCAACAAAATCAGATTTTTCCAGCAGACCTATCAAAGCAGTCTCAGCCTCATAGCCTGCCCTGAGTCTAATTGGGTCAGGTTTGTCTCATCCTGAAAAATCACCATTCTCTTACCTTGCCCAACTGTGGGAGGCTAGCACCTTGTTGTAATTGTCCATCTCTGAGAAATTTGGGGCACGCTTCTTAAGGATGGTCTTGTAATTGCTTCTTTTTTTTAAAAAGGAGACATCCTGCCTTCCCTCAGAGAAGCATTCATGACGTTAACCAGGTGTCACTAGAAAGCTCCAAGCTAAGGTACAAGCTAAGTTGGACAAGGATCCAGAGGACAAGCAGTGGAATGTACCATTTCAAGGACTCAATCACTGTCCTTCTCTATCATAAATCAAAACCAATCTATTATATACAAAAAAGTGACAAGACACCCTACTGTTAACGCTGTACCAAAGGTGACACCTGGATAGGCTCAAAGGTGCCTTCATCTGCAAAAAAAAATAATAATAATCCCTTATAGAAAATGGTATAAGTCCAATATTAGTGTATACATTTTTATATAATAAAATAAAAGTCACAAAAAGGGGAAAGATGGAACAATTGAATAACGATAGATTGCAACATTATATAAATGTGCATTATTAGAAGGATATAAGTTGGTTGAATGTAATAATTATGATTAATTTTATTAGTTTTACTTGTAAAAGAATGTAAGACACATTGATTTGATATATTTGTAAAAAAATAAAATAGAATTTGAAACTGGAAAAAAAATTGTATAAATACTCCAGAGGTCTGAGAGGAGGAAGAAGTGGAAGAGTACAAGGTAGTTCTCTTACAAACAAAACAACTCAACCGGCATTTCTGTGGTCATGTGGCCAGCATGACTATACGCTGAGGCTTATGGAACACTAGTTACCTTCTCACCAAAGTGGTTCCTATTTATCTACTCACATTTGCATGCTTTTAAGCTGTTAGGTGGGCAGGAGCTGGGGCAAGAACAGGAATTTGCCCCATCGTGTGGCACTGGGTTTCGAACCCAGGCTGTTAGCTTTCCAGCTGACAAGCTCAGTGTCTTTAACCACTGAGGTAGTATAGAGCTACCTTTAAAAGAGGTCAAACAAAATCCTTGAGAACAACAGTATTGATGGATCTAGCAAGCTCTATATTCCATGTCATGGATAATGGTAACTAGTGCAATCAGTCCAAACCCTTTCCATGTTGTCTTGGAATCTTGGACCGATAATCTTTACAGATAGACTATTAGTACATTGCCACTAATTCAACCTTAACCACACGATGATCCATCCAAGACAATGAAAAAAAATGAGGTGAGGTGCCCCCACCCACAGACCATCTCAGATATTCAGAACAAATATAAAACAAACACAAGACCTATATTATATATTCCTAGTTGGGTTAGATGTATAGCTGTCATGGGTACTATGAAGTCCTAAACTGTTCCAGACGAATCAGCACCAGAGTAGATTTTGAAACCCTTCAGCACCAACTCAAGTTGTCATTTCAGTCCATGATTCTGTTAGCCTACAGGGTGGGGGTTACATTAACAGAATTCCTAATCTATCTCTGATCCTACATCTTAGTTGCACACCCATTGTGCAATTTATATCCAATGATCCAGTGTGGAATGTGGAATCAGAGATAGATTCAGGTCTCTCACTGGTATCTTGGTAAGGGAGATTATTTTTATGAATTGCACCCAACCACTTACCCTGGCTTGGTGCAGAGTACACAAATTGGGGCCACACAAGACCATGATCAGTTGGCTTCCCTACAACTGATGTTGTAGCATAAACAGAAAAACACCACCTTAGCTGAAGAGGAATCCCTTTGCAGTTTGTTTAGCGAACAGTACGATGATTTTTCTCATTTTCCTGTCTCTCTCAATCATCTCCTAGGACTCTTTGGTCTGGTGAACAATGCAGGTTTAGGCAGCTCTATTGGCCCCACGGAATGGATGACCGTGGAAGACTACCGCAAAGTCATGTCTGTCAACACTTTTGGAATGATCGAGGTATCATTGGCTTTCCTGCCGTTGCTCAAGCGAGCACGTGGCCGAGTAGTCAATGTTTCCAGCGTCCTGGGGCGGGTTTCAGCCAACGGTGGTGGCTACTGCGTTTCCAAATACACAGTGGAGGCCTTCTCTGACAGCCTCAGGTAGGTGGCTTTGATGTGTGCTCATTCCTCAGGTCCACAATAGCCTTTCAGAGTCTCCCTAATGCCTGCTCTTAGTGTAACAATTACTGTTATTAAAACAGATGTCTTATGCCAACCCATGTTATAACCATTCAGACTGGGCTGTTTTCCGATTTTCAAAGATTTTATGGTGCCTGTTTTTTTTTGAGAGGTAAAGATATTGCTAAATAGGCATTATTATTATTGTTTATTATGGTTTAGACTTCTATACCGCTTCATAGTGCTTCACAGCCCTCTCTAAGCGGTTTACAAAGTTTACAAAGTTAGCATATAGCATATAGCATATAGCATATTAGCATATTGCATTAGCATTAGCATATTGCCCCCAACAATCTGGGTCCTCATTTTACCCACCTCGGAAGGATGGAAGGTTGAGTCAACCTTGAACCGGTGAGATTTGATCTGCTGACCTGCTGAACAGGTCAGAGATTTGATCTGCTGTCAGCTGAAGTAGCTGCAGTACCGCACTCTAACCACTGCGCCACCTCCGCATGTTGATCATACAAAATCTGTGGCAACAACTAACCGACAACCCCATTATTGGATACTCAAGGAATGTTGTGGAAGCTTTACGTATTGGAATAAAGAATATGATTCAACCGTTCACAATATTTTGGTTTTTTTTTTTTCAGGAGGGACATGTATCATTTTGGGGTAAAAGTCTCCATTGTAGAGCCAGGCTTTTTCAAAACAGCCATGACTAATCTTGAAACAATAGAGGCCGCTCTGAGGCACTACTGGGACCGAATGACCCCCGAAACTCAGCAGAGCTATGGTGAAAGTTTCTTTCGCAATTGTGAGTACTGATGCATACTAGAATACGAGTGGAAGCAGGGAGGAAAACTACTCCCATTTGAAGCCATTTTCTGTAAAATCTCTTCCAAACAAATGCACCATGGCCATAGCCATATCACAGGGTTTAAAGAGATTTTTTGTTCCCATCTCCATTCTCAAAATACTAAAACCTGCAAAAAGGGCCTGAAATCACTCTGGAAAAAAAACCCTTTTTGGGTAGGCCTTGCTCCAGGGATGGGTTCTACCTACCTTTACTATAACGGGAGCGCACACACACGCTTCACTTGCACACTTCTGCGCATGCGCAGATTATCAATTATGACGTTTGGGTGGGTGGGCGGAGCCTTCCGCCGCTTTTACTACTGGTTCTATAGAACCGGACAGAACCGGGAGCAACCCACCACTGCCTTGCTCCCATTTTCATCCTTACTTTTGCATTTTAAAAAAAGCTTTCAAAATTTGGTATTTGGCTCCTAAATTTCAATAGGTGCATAGCAATAGCACTTAGACTTACATACCATTTCACAGTGCTTTACAGCTCTCTCTTAGTAGGTTTACAGAGTCAGCATATTGCCCCCAACAATCTGGGTTCTCATTCTACCGATCTTGGAAGGATGGAAGGATGAGTCAACTTTGAGAGCCGGTCAGGATCGAACTCCTGGAGTGAACAGTGAGTTAGCCTGCAGTACTGCATTCTAACCACTGCTCCACCATGGCTTTTCAGCATGGCAAGTGCTAGGAGACCATTTCATCTGCATGTGCAACTTCCTATCTGTTCTAACACCATTGAAAGAAGGGTGCAGATAAGTCTTGCATCCTAGCCGTGATTTCAGTCAAATTTTGCAGTTTGTTAGTTAAATACAGAACGGAGAAGAGTTTTCTTAACATGGTGCCTATCAGAAGAATTGGACTCCCATCATTTTATACTGTCGGGAGTATAAACATCTGCCTTTAATCAGATGTCTTTAGACTGAAGATCATCTGATTGAAGACAGTTAATTTAGGTCTAGGAGAAGTCAAGTGTTAGCTTGATGGGACCAGCTAACAAGAGGAGTCAGTATCTTGCATCTTACATCTAAAACAGTAACCTCTTATCAGGATAAGGTTAAGTATCAGGCAGAAAGTTTAATTTCTGATGATTTCCATCTCTCGGTAGACTTGAGAGTCCAGAAGTTCATCATGAACATCGTCTGCGATTCTGATCTCAGCAAAGTGACGAACTGCATGGAGCACGCCCTTCAAGCTAAGCACCCTCGCTCTCGTTACAGCGCAGGATGGGATGCTAAGTTTCTGTGGCTGCCAATCTCTTATTTGCCTTCCTTTTTGGTGGATTTTTCCCTGTCTATCATCTTACCAAAGCCAGCTCAGCGGATGCACTAAAAGCTGCTCCATTATGATCAAGCTTGAGGCCTAAATGTTGACAGATCAAACTCCTGAAAACCAGTAATAAATAAAAAGTATTCAAAGAAAGCTGTTGTCTCGCCAGCTCTGGTTTCACAGGAAGGTATGGAAACATTTCCATATTGTAAGCTACTTGCTATCCAGATGCTGAGAGATCATGAAGAACAGGGATATTTGGATGCAGAAGGGAAATGTTGGGCGAATGAATTAAGTAATCAATGCCAACATAAAAAAGCACCTGATAAAAAGTGGTTACCATTTTTTTTTCAAGCATAAGCTTTTTTAGTGAGACTCTGAAGTACACATGACAATACAGGAAAGGACAATATTTAAATCTTAATTGCAGCCTTGGAGGAAATGTTTTAAGTAAAACCAGTGTTCTGAATGTCCAAACACTTACGGTTCATTGTCTTAACTCCCATCACCAAATCACACCACTGTTGCAGACTTTCAGAGGCAGAACTTGGGAAGACCTTATAACCGTGAGCTATAAGTGCCTGAAGTGGCATGCGGAGCCTGGTACACGCGTCGCCCATTCTTGTTCTGGGTTTCTGGCGTGCATGCGCGTGCAACAATCAGCTGGCTTTTTTACATGCAGCAGTGCTGGAAAATGGTAGAGCTGATCTTCCGTTTTCCTGCATGAGCATGTGCGCCAGCCAGCTGATCGTTGCATGCATGCCAGAAACCTGGAAGAGCAGCTGGCCAGCATGCGTGCATTGGAAACCGGAACTTCATTTTTGGGTGCGCGTATGCACCCTGGGCAGCTCTTCTGGGTTGTGCCCCAGACGAGTGCATGCGCAAAGCATGTACAAGCCCGTGCTCCCTTTTCGGCACTCGGTGCCAAAAAGGTTCACCATCACTGCCTTATAGGATGACCTATAACTATTGTGGTAGGTTGTAGATTGCCCAAAGGTCCAACTTTCATGCATCCATACACTGTGTGTAATGTTAAAGCTAAGAGTAGAAATCTCTACTGGTTCTCTTGTTGTGGTCCCCAAATATCCAAGAAAGCTCAAAGATGATCTCCAGTCCATAATCTGATAAACCTTTACCTTTTTGTACACATGCTCAAGTCTTCTATTTAGAGGAGGAATAGTTACCAAAGGTTCAACTGGAGGTTAGGTGAACGTATGGAGAAGTGGTGACCTAAACACATGTTTAGGATAAAACCATTTTCTCAGAGTTAGCATGCTTTCCAAGTTTCAATCCTGATGGATAATGGATGATGGAATTCATTAGGATTCAGTATGGCGGGTTGGGTTACATTCAACCAACTTGAGTTACATTCAACCAAAAATCTCTCAATTTTTCACTGAGCCCAAAGGATGACCTAACAGCCTTTCCTTGACTCTGCTTCAGGCAAAAATAGTTCTTAGTTAGAATTCTATTTTTAGCTAGGCAGCTCTGTTAAGGTGTGTGTATATTAACCCGATTTTTCAAAAATGCTAGCAAACCTAGCACAAATGTACTACTACTTAGCAGCAACTGTTAAGAAAGGGCAACCAGGTACATAAAAACACTAAAAGCAGATTGTGTCCAATGATTGGAGATAGAGGCAAGAGGAAAAAAGACAAGAACTTGCAATTCTCCACAACGGCTATCAGAGGGCGATTTGGGCACCATGGGAAGTTCCTGGTATAACCACATAAATTTGATAAACAATCTATTGCTTAGGTTGAAATTTAATATGGCATTAGCTTCACTGAGAAAGGGTAACTTTTAGAGCCAACAGAGATTGATGAGCCTTCTTTCATGATGCTAATCTAGGAACATGGCTGTGACTGTCATGGCTCATAAAAGACCAGACAGGAAGTGATTTAATAATGACCAAGAACTAAAGTCCTGTTGAAAGCCAAACAGAGGAATGAGGAGGAGAAGAAAGGAATGCAATTCACACTTCTCAATACAGGCAGTCCTCGACTTACAGCCACAATTGGGACCAGAATTTCCATTGCTAAGCAAGGTAGTTAAGTGAATGCATGACCTTTTTTGCCATGGTTGTTAAGCAAATCTGGCTTCCTCCATTAACTGCTTGTCAGAAGTTGGCAGGGAAGGTTGCAAATGGCGATCCCATGTCCCTGGGATGCTGCAACCACCATTAATACATGCCGGCTGCCAAGCACCCAAATTTCAATCATTTGACCATGGGGATACTGTGATGGTTGCAAGTGTGAGGACCAGTTGTAACTTTTTTCAGTGCCACTGTAACGTCTAACAGACACTAAACAAATGGCTGTAAGTAAAGGACTATCTGTAAAGGGTAAAAATACATACACCCACATCAAGAACCTGCCTGATCCAAACACATCCCATAATTCAATGTTAAATAAGGTCTCCTAATTTCTGAAGCAGTGCAGTTGTTGTTTACAACTGATTATATCCTATGTAATTCCAGTATTACATAAAGAAGCCATGTTCTACCAATCATCCTCTCTTTTTTAAGAGAGTCATAGGATGAGGCAAAGCTAAAAAATGGTCAGTGTAGAAAAGGCACCATACAAATAAGTCACGACACGTGGGTGAAACAATATCTTTTATTTTCCAAATAGTGAATTACTGACTAAAAATATTAGCCCTGACAATTTTCCTTCTTATTATAACCTATATAGAATCAAGAGTTTACCTTTCCAAAGGAAAAGAGAAATATAGCTGAACACATAAGACAGTCTACTTGAAAGGACTCATAAGGTAGAATAATGTCTTTAAATATGTTTGCTCACATCTATTAAGGGCACCAGTAACGTATCACCAGATGCCCAGTAGGTGGCACACAAGTCTCACATGAAGGATAATGCAAGGTCTAGGAGTTGCAAGTGAGGTGCAAGGAATGGATTTAAATCTGCCCATTATGGGAGAGGAAAAAAAAGAGAGATAAGGCAGCATGTGAATCCTTTGAGGGCAGCATATATTTTCCTAACAGGCAACAGAAGAAGAGGCATCCACCCAACCCTGTCCCATTGGCACATGATGGTCAACTGTATCCCCAGAAATGGAGATGAAAGTATTCCAGAGTTTTGTGATTGGGCCTCATAACAGCCAGATGTACAGGAACAGAAACGATTACATGACCTCATAGCCACTGCGGATTCCTTTCATGAGACAACAGGCAAAAATGATGCCCAGGAGCTGGAAAAAAAATGAGAGAAAGATTATTTAGCCCTGATGTTTTATTTAGAAATAGCAAGACTACTGCACTGTAGGAGCCGTGGAGGTGCAGTGGTTAGAATGCAGGATTGCAGGCAAACTCTGCCCACAGCCATATATCTGTAGTCATGTTTTAACTGTGTTTGTGAAAGTCTGCTTTTTTGTGATGTGAAATTCACTTTTTCAAGAACGCAAACCGGAACAAAGCTGCAAGTGTTTTCCAGCAAAACAAAGATGCAGGTAAGCATGTTCAGATGAGAATACGTTCCCACAAAACAATAGCTTTTGTACCTCAAAGAAGGCAATGCCCAACGCAACTGCAGCCACGATCACGATGTGTCTCTTCAGCCAATCTTCTATTTTTTTCACACAACCCTGCAGGGAAAGAAAACAATGTTTGGAGGACTCTCTCAAAAAACTAAAGCTGGAGCAGAGAATCAGTGTAGCATTATAGGCAAGGTTTGGGTGTGGGGAAACTAGGATTAAGATCCTACATAAACTAGGCCTCACTGAGTGATTTTGGATTAGGCAAGGATGTCTAGCTGTGGCCACTTTAAGACTTGTGGACATCAACTCCCAGAATTCCTCAGCCAGCCATGTGAACCAGAATACTGTCTGGGGAACTCTGGGAGTTGAAGTCCACAAGTCCTGAAGTGCCGAGGTTGGACATCCCTGGACTAGGCATATTCTCTAAGCCTAGCCCACTTCACAGGGTTGCGGCAGGGATATTATTAGGGCAGATTTCTCTATGCTCTGCCTTTTACAAAGAGCTCAAAGCAGAATGAATTAATACATATGCCATTCCAACACTCTTTGTCATACAAACCTCTTCGAAAGTATTTTCACGCGTGGGATTTTTGGTACAGTCCGTGGTATTCTTGCAGCAAGAGGAGGGTACTCTTCCAGGCTTAAATTGTGTGACATTAAACCAGTCAGTATAGCTGTTGATTCCACAGCAGGAATACTATAGTTGGGGATGGGAGAAGACAAGAAGGAAAAGAGGTGAACATTTTAATGAAATCGGGGTTTGAGTTTTGTAAGTCTTCAATAGTGTTGTGGTTCACCTCAGCCTGGCAGCAGAGTCGGACAGCGATGAGGCTGAGGAAGAACATGGGCTAGTCCTGGAGGCTGGGAAGGCCCAGATGAGGGCTCTGCTTCGGAGGCAGAGATGGGGCCAGGGCCATCTGGGAGTGATGTGTGGACTCTGGAGTCTCAAGAGGCTGACAGCAGAGCGGCAAAGGAACAGGAGGAGCCTGTTCCTAGTGCATGTATGAGAAGAGCTGCCAGAAGGCAAGAGCAGCTAAAGCAAAGAGGACGACTCGGGAATAGGGCCAAGAGATGATTGGCCCATCCCATAAGGTTTAAAAGACCAGCAATGGCTCTTGGGCTCTTTGTCGGAAAACAACGTTGATAGTTTTGCTGCACTTATCTCATCGGCATCTTCTGCTTTTGAACATTTGCCAAGAGAAGCCTTTGGCAGTTTGCCTAATTATACCAAGGTTGTTGATTAGACTGAAGAATTTGTGTTATGAAGAGTTTGTTTTAATTTAGTTTGGACTATGCTGAGAATGAGTTAATTCTCAGCTGTTCTAATAAAGTTTGTTTGTTTTGGAACTGTTTGCGTCGATAACTACCTACTTGGGCCTGGGTCACAACAGATACTTGACTTGCATCTGATTAAGAGGAAACTTTTTATTAAATGCACGATTGGGCAACATCTAATGCTGGACGGAGCCCCAGCATATGTCCAGGCAAGCCACCCATCAGCTTCATTCTCACACCTATAGATCTGGAATGGTTAGTGCTCAGCCTTTTCCTCTCCCTTTTTAACAGACAATATCTATGTTATATCTTCTTTGATGCATATTCCAACTATTCTGCTCTTGCCACTTTGAGCCCCCATCTCTCCTGTGCCTTTCATCTTCCTCTTCCAGAAGAGGAAGAAGCCTCATCCGCCTTTCCCCCAGTTGTCCTGTTTCCAGAAAAAATGCAGGTTCTCCACTGCTCTTCACTGCAGGGATTCAGCTGCAGGCTCAACAGGACTATGTGTAGGAAAAGCAATGCAACAAGTATCACACAGACTGTCACTATGGACATTTGGACAAGTTGTTTTGGAAAGTGAAGGACTGTCGAAGGTAATACTGAAATCAGGAAAAGGGAATCTGCAAACAAATCAGGAACACCCCCCCCCACCTTTTAAAAAATCCACTATTTATACCATTACTGCTTTGCCAACCCTCGAGTCCTAGAGGCAGACCCTTATGGCAGACTTACTTTCTTCTGCAAATCATCCAAAGCATTTGGCATGGATGAATTGTAGTTATTCATTTCTTGCTGGATTTCATCTTTAATCACTGTTTGGACCTGGGAAAGAAAACAAAGGAAGAGAGGTCGTTAAGATTCAAAAAGTTTCCCTAGGAAGAATGAAACAACTCCATTCAAAGTGGATTCTCTAAAGGTGGACATCCTAATTTGAATCCTAACCTGTACTCCAGCCTTTGCCTGTGCTGCCTGAGGAATGCTTGGAATTGTGGTCCAAAATCTTTTTTTCCTTAGGAAGTTTCAATATTTAAGGGTAGGAGGTTACTGTGGCATCATTCTTGAAGGTCTTTCTTACCTTGTCTTTAAAGATGTATCCTGTAATGGCAGCTGCAATCTCCACCAGGAAGATTATAGTCAACAGGACAGCGAACTAAAGAGGGAAGAAAAAAATCTGTAAACATCCTGGAGTAACAAATGGATCCCAGTTGTCACATCTCCCTTCATTTGGGATTTTGGAGACAAAAGGAGACAAAAATGTACTGCCAGTTTGGCTGACATAACCCACCTCCAGATTAAGATTGTCTCCATTCAAGAAATAACACTATCCCCAAACTGGGAAATATTTTGTCAAACAACTCTTCAATTCTAGTTCTCTATCATGGTCTATACTAGGCTTCTCTTACATCAGAATGTTTGGTTGGGAGTTTAGTAAATTTAGTATTTATATATGACCACCCACTCACTCACATCTAGAAGGCACCAGTTGAGTAAGGCTGTACCACCAAATAAAGCCATTAGGCCCAACTTTAGTCAAAGGTTTCCATGTTCATCTAGGGAAAATAGGTTTCTTAGCCTCCCAATAACCATCTGCCCCCCAACTTTATAATTCTCTCCAGTGTTTGTCAATGCACTTCAGCTTATAGCAACAATTTTAGTGTTATCAGACCCAGCACACAAAGACAAGTTTTAAAAGACAAACGTGTAGCCACTACATCTCTTGTGGGCCCTTTTAATATTCATCCCCAATTGCTTGCTAAGACCTTAGATTTATCCAGAAACACCCACTCACAGTCTACAAGATTTTGGCCAATGAGGAATCTTTTGCTACTTTGATTTTAAAACACATTAAAGGCCATTTCTGTTGGGAATCAAGAAGTATTTCTCCACAGAATAACACATCGCGCTCTGTGTATTTCCATGAGGGAACCAGGAACCGAAATTATGCAAAAGAAATACATGGCTGTTGACATGACTTTGCACAGACTTTTTGCCACAGAGAAATTTTTAAATGATTTTAAAACACAGTTTTTGACCCAAGATGTTAATTTCTTATAGAAAGGCTAAAATAAAACTCCTGAATGGATTTCATAAGTACTGTTAAGCCTTGAATATTTCTGTTCTTATTACCATTTCTCGAACTCTCTTAAAAGTGCAAAGATTATGGACCGACAAAGTACTGATAACGCCTTCAAAGTTTTAAATATGTAAAACTGTAGTTTTAATATTTTAATTTTACTTGTTTTATAACGAGTAAGCCCGCCTGGAGTCACCTTGTAGGGGAGATGGGTGGCAATCTGGGAGTCCTCCTGGATACGCAGCTGTCCTTGGAGGAACATCTGACGGCTGTAGCCAGGGGGACCTTTTGTCAGGTTCGCCTGATTCGCCAGTTGCGACCCTTTCTTGAGCGGGATTCCATGTGCACAGTCACTCATGCCCTCGTTACCTCTCGCCTGGACTACTGCAACGCTCTCAACAGGGGGCTCCCCTTGAAGAGCACCCGGAAGCTCCAACTGGTCCAGAATGCGGCCGCGTGGGTAATTACAGGAGCTGCATGGCGCTCCCACATAACACCACTCCTGTGCGAGCTGCACTGGCTCCCAGTGGTCTCCTGGGTGTGCTTCAAGGTGTTGGTTACCACCTTTAAAGCGCCCCATAGCATAGGACCTAGTTATTTTTGAGACCCCCTGCTGCTACCGACAACCTCCCATCGACCTGTGCGCTCCCACAGAGAGGGCCTCCTCGGGATGCCATCAGCCAAACAATGTAGGCTGGTGACTTCCAGGGGGAGGGCCTTCTCTGTGGGGGCACCTACCCTATGGAACCAGCTGCCCCCAAGACCTCGGTGCCTTCCGCCGTGCCCTTAAAACTTTCTTTTTTCAACAAGCCAGGCTGGCTTAACATATTTTTAAATTTTTAATTTTTAATTGGTTTGTCATTTTAAACTGGGGCCAAATTAATATATATTCTTTTAATTGTTTTTAATGTTTGTATTGTATGTTTTTATCTGGCTGTACACCGCCCTGAGTCCCTTGGGAGAAGGTGCGGTATATAAATTCAAAATAAAATAAAATAAATAAAATAAATAAACATTTAATGAATAAAAATATACTTTCTGATTTATTTTTAAAAGGTTTTGGGTTAAATTGGAATGTCTGTCCCATTCCTTTTTGAATTATTTTCTCAACTGCAAAAGTATTATTACAATACGGTCTGCGGCCATAATATTATAATCCCCAATATGGTACTGATGGAGGTTACTCCTGTTGCCCGCTAAAGCTACCTGATTCACCTGATAGTTGAACCTGTTTTTAAAATGAAATGGGAAGCTGGCAGGCTAAAAAGTAAAATGCTAACTTCCAGCAACTTTTTTTAAAATTCCAATTAAAGCTTCCAAACCCCACAAGCATCCTTAGAAAATTAGCAGCTCTTAACATTGCAGGTATGCCCACCAATTCAAACAACTGGGAATAGCAGTTGCCAGATTACATATGTTTCAGCCCCAGGGGCCTGAGGTTAAGAATTGTTCAGATGGTACATTCCTAGGAAACATTTCTGCAATGAGACATAAATAAATCTGTACAGTGGGTGCATAACACAGTCGGCTTGATTTCTCACGTTTTCCATTTCCCAAGCTCCAAGAAATAATGCTACAGCTCCAATTCTTTGTCTGAATGCAGCATCAGAAGCTGGAACAAGTCGTCAGCAATTTCTTAGCCCCCCTGCCTGTTTCTTCTCCATCATCCCCCCCACCTCACCGTGGTGACCATGCAGTAGTTCTCTTTCACTGCCCCACAGCAACCAAAGAAGGAGATGAAGAATACTATGACGCCTACGGACAGGATGACAATAGGAGCAGCAGAAGCCGATGCTGGGCTGGTCATCACCAGCGTGTTTTTGAGCTCGATTTGTACGAAAATCCCCAGGGCAATCAAAGCAATTCCGCAGAGCTGTAGAGAAGGAAAACAAAACATCAGCATGGTGATGATGAGAAGCAGGGAAACAGCAATGTACGAGAAATGGTGCCTCCTCTTCTCTGGATGTGTTCCAGATGAGGCTAGATAGGTATCTGTTGATGCTTTAATTACATTACCGCACTGAGCAGGAGGCTGGACTTAAATAGAGCTTTTCCAACTCTTAAGATTCTGTCATAATCTTAGAAGGGCTGCATCTACAAAGGAAAATAGGCTGCAGGTGTATAAGACCTTTAACCCAGTTTGTCTCCTCTTAAAACCCTCTTGCTATTGAATTTTAATGGTCAGAAATTGGTGGCATGCTTTCCTATTTCTTTGAGTCGTGAAATAAGAAAACTGAAATAATTACTATTTTACCTACAATCAATCTCTTTGGTATACATAAGGCACTATGCCCCACCTGGTTTTATTCTGTTATTTCTAGATGTTTAAAATTTAAGCAAAACAATTGAATGGGAAGTTATGGTGCCACAAAGCTTTAATTTCAAGAAAGCTTCAGATATCTATCTATCTATCTATCTATCTATCTATCTATCTATCTATCTATCTATCTATCTATCTAATCTAGTCCTTCCTCCAGGGACATTCTTAAAAAATAAAAACAGATAACTAAAGCTTAGTATTTCATTTCACTGTTGAATTTCAAATGTGCTCACAAGCTGAGAGATCCGGCTGTAATGCAGGCCTTACAATAAGTTTATTAGAGTCTTTAAGAAAGGAAAAAAACAATAGCTAAATTCAGGAAAACAGAAAACCACATCTCAATGTGTGGGTGATGCTGTTCTGTGCATTATCACCACATCCTCCAGGGGCCTTGTTTACGTGTTAATTTAGATCCCACCTTTCTTTCCGGAGTCCAAGGTTCAATAAAATATGCACATTCCCTCCTCTGTTTTTCTTATTAAAAACTATCTGGTAAATTGGCTTGAGGGATAGCAATTGCCACAAAGTTACTTAATGAGCTTTCAGGGCTGATTGTGGTTGAACCTGTACCATCCATGCCCAACAACTCAACCATCACCCCAACTAGCTCTTATTCAGTGCAGCTCCCCAATCATTTCCTCTCTTCTGATGTAAAGGAATCTGTACCAACTTTGGTCCAAATGTTATCCTCCCTTCAAGCAAAAGAGTTAATCTGAGAAGTTCCCCTATTGTATATATTCCAATGCTAACTCCCACTAACCCAACTTCAGCCTCAAAATGGTGGCATAGGCAAATTGATACATTTGGAATGCTGAATGTTTTGTCCTCATCCTCCCATGGAAGCATTCCAATCTCTTACAGGGCCAATTTTGGAGAAAAGCCTGCTAAATTATTTTCTACGTGTTGCTTTCAGGTAAACTGAGTGAAACTCTCATCAGTCCCATCACTAGTGGGCTGGATCATGCATGGAATGAGTGGGACTTGAAGTCCAATCCCTAAGCAGTGAAGCCATCTAGAAAGAGGACATAAGCTATTTTTGCAACATATTGTTTGTGTCAATAATCTAGTATCCTCTAGATTTGTTTGCTTATAATATCAACCAGTTAGAAATTGTGTGTATTGCCATCCAGAACACAACGACCTGGGCATCGGTTATTTATTCTGAACAGCATCACAAAGGGGAATTGATTCATTTATTTAATTTCAGCACCATCCAACTCCAGAGTGACTCTTAAGAGATTTTAAGTGGCAGTAAAGAAATAATTTCATGAATTCTATGGATCACATCAGAACAAGCTTCTTAAAAATGAAATGGGGACAGTAGATAAAGGTAATAGGTTAGTACGCTAAACTGAGACAAAATAAAGAAAGCAAGACTTGTGTATTTTTTGCTATCAAATCACCTATACAATTATTAAAAACTGCTTAATACCTACTCATTAATCTAGTTAAAACTTCAGTTTTTAGAACACATATATCATGCAACACAACTGAACTTCTTATAACTTTTTAAAGCTCATCTCATTATATGCTACTGTAAAGAAGGTGTCCTATCGTCTTACATTATCTCTCCTTCCAAGATTAGCAGGTCTGATCAAAAAGCTCGGTCTTAATTCTGCAAGAAAACAACCAAACTCAGAGAGCACCTCTCATGCATGTAATCGTGAGAGTTTACATTAATCCCCAGTTTGTTTATTTATTTTTGTATTCTACATTTCATAAACCAACCAAGGTTGGTAAAACTATCACACACCAATGATATAAATCAACTAATACTAATCAATCTACTAAATAAAATCCAAGTGAACAATTCACCACAGATCCAGCCATAATTCATGATGGACAATTAAATGCTCATGAATTCCTATCTAAATTAATCTTAACTGGGTTTCCAAAATCTTGTGCACTTTCATTCAAATATTAACTGAGTCCAACTTCTTTAAGATCAGCCACTGCCAATGAGATGAGATCACTTCCTGCACTTATAATGATGAACCACCATGAATAGTCAGTGAAATAAGAATCAAACGTGCCAATACCACAAACTTATTTTAGCCATTCTACTGTGTTGTATGGCTCTCGGGGAAATACTTTCAAAACCATGCCCTCTTTTCATCATTCAGGTGAAAACCAAACACATTTATATACATAACATTTAATTTTCAAAGCAATAATTATTGCTTTCCTCGCTTAAATGAAAGGTCTTTCAATTTCCCCTCCCCGACAAATCTATTCATTTTGCGATAGCCTGTTTTTAAATGGCTCATGAAATCAGATATGTAAATACATTGTCTCTTGGTTTCCTTTTCCTTTTAAAAAATGCATATTTAATCTCACCAAGAATCTGATTGCACACACCACAAATTTGGAACTCAAACGTATGTGGAAACTTTCTCTAGGAAGATGACTAAGATGAAGGAAAAAAATACTTTTTATACTTGAGACTCTGCTGGGGTTGGACTGTATCATGTTAAAGTCTGCTTGTTTTTTCTTTTTTGTTAAAGATATACGTGCAGAAAATAGTTGTGTTCAAAACAAACCATGGCCTCAAACTATAAAACAGCAGGCTGTATATTAGAAAACACTTTGGCACATGTGCTTAATAGAATCAGATTACTAACTGGTCTCTCAAGGAAGGCTAGCAAGGACAAAGAGACTAAAAGCTTCAGAACAGGAACTGCAGTATTTTTAAAAACAAACAAAAAAGATTTTTTTAAAGGAGAGAGAGAGAGAGAGAGAGAGAGAGAGAGAGCTTCTAATAGCATTAAGACTAATCCTAATAAAAAGTTCTGGATCTCCAAAACACAGAGTCTTCTCCCCAACCTTTGCCACACATTTCCCAAATAATTAGAACTTCCTGGATTTAGTGTTTACCTTTTCCTATCACAGCAGGATGGACCCACCCGAAAGCAAAGAGACGGCCTATATCCTGATAGCACACACAGCTTTTTTCCACAATAGCCCAACTGTGAAAGGCAAATCCACAGAGAATTATATATACTGTAACCACAAGAACATTTTATTTGTATCCTGCCTTTTTTATTTTTATTTTTACAAATAACTCATGGAGGCAAACATCCAGCACACTGTCCTCCTATTTTCTTCACAAAAATTCTGTGAGATGAGTTGGGCTGAAAAAGAGTGATTGACCCAAAATCACCCAGCTGGCTTTCATGGCTAAGGCAGGATTAGAACTCACCAGCTCCTGGTTTTAGCCTGGTGGCTTCACCATTAAACATAGGCAGCCAGCAGCAGAAATTCCTTTTGGCCCAACTCAAGGGAACATGAAATTCTCCAGGTCTGATGTGGATAGGAGAGGACACAGAAAGGAAGGTCACAGAGTGCACATTATATTTTTGATTTACGGCTGTCATTTACAGTAGATTGACCCACACTTGTTATGATTCACCAATCTCAAAATATTTAGGATGCATGTTTTACCCATACACACATGTATAGAGGACTCCTCCAAAGAACAAGCAAAGACCCAGTATTGGAACACTGTGAATTGGAACTATAGTTAATTTGCTTTGCAGAAGTGGTTTCAATACTTGGGATTATAAAGCAATCCCTTAAGGGTCAGGAGGAAAAGTATGTTTGCCTTCCAGCATCAGGAATAAGGATATATCGATTTCTTTATATTTTTGGAGTGTTGGTGGAATGGGTGGGAGAACAAAGGAGGGAACTACAAATTGTGGATGCAAAATAACTATTTTAAATGGAAAAAAAAAAATCCTAAATGGAAAAGATCTATTGCTCTTTGTCACTGAATAGAATAGTATTAACTTCTCCGTTAGGGATACTGCTTTGATCAACAAGATACTTCGGGATTAATGTTTCTATAACGAAAGAGTTAAGAAAAGGTTTTAAACCTTTTTTGTCCACCCTTACAAAATCTTCAAATTGTTTCTAAAATAAAATGAGACTCCTCATGACTATTATTATTATTATTATTATTATTATTATTATTATTATTATTATTATTATTATTATTATTATTATTATTATTATATTATATACCGGCCTTTCTCCACAAGGAATCAGGGCGGCTCACAGCAATAAACAAGTCCAATTAAAATTCAACAATAAAAACTAAAATTCCCATTAAAACCCCATTCAGTCCAGGCCAGCTTGGCGAAACAGCCATGTTTTAAGGTCACGGCGGAAGGAGCAAAGGTCGGGGGCTACCCGGAGCTCCAAGGGGAGCTGATTCCAGAGGGTAGGTGAGCCCACAGAGAAGGCTCGCTCCCTAGGGGCCATCAGCCGACATTGTTTGGCCGACGGGACCCCAGTAGGCCCTCTCTATGTGAGTGCATGGGGCGATGGGGAGCTGTTGCTGCCCGCTGGTGATCCGCCAAATACCCCGGGCCTAAGCCATGTAGGGCTTTATAGGTAATCACAATGGTATGGATTTCCTGATTAAACTAGCACATCCATATGGTAGCCTTCTTCCCTATCAGTTTTCTCACAAATTTTTCATTCAAACTATACCGAAAAACATTCTTTTGAATATTTGTCTAAACTGACTTTATACATCCCTTAGGTTTTCCCTTTTACTAGGAGCCTCCAAACTTGGCAACTCTAAGACTTGTCAATTGGCTGGTGGGGAAATTCTGGAAGTTGAATTTCCAGAATTAACTTACCAGGTATGGAGACCCCATCCTTATACTATCAGGCTTCTTTCAAACAGCCATCAATCCTATTCTTTTACTACCTTTACTACCTTACTACTTAATTTGCTACTAATTGTTATTCATAGTCCTAAGAATACATTAATAGCCAGTTCAAAAATAGTTCAATACAAGTGGCACAGCAACCAGAAACAAAACAAAAAAGTGAAGCAAAAAACTTCACAACAATTACTATTTTTACCTTTGCTTTTCTCTTTATATTCAGATAATTCAATTGTGAAGAGACTATAATGTCTGGACAGTCATAATCAGACTATCTTTAAACAGACTAAACAGAAATCATTTCCCAAATAACAGTCCCTATTAACTGCTATCTTTCTTTTTGCATTATAGCCAGGCAACATCTGGCTGCTGCGTACATTAGGACAAATAATCCCACCAATTCCACTGTTCTGCCAAATAAAAGTTGGCTTACCGTTCTAGAGAACAAAAACCAACTATGATGCTTTTCCAAAGTAGAAAAAGGACAACTTAACACTTTCATGATTTGATTCCTGAACCACCCCCGATAATTTTTATATGCAGCTAAACCTGTTGAGACAGATGCCAATTCTTGTCACTTTGGTCCAAACAGAATTAGAGAGAGGCATAATCGTAATTTATTTTCTCTTTAAGCATTAGACCACCAAATTTTACGCTGACAAATGAATTTCCAGATCATACAGTTTCCTTTATGTAAATGGGGCTTAACAACAGGAAATAAAGCAGTATCTAAATTTCAAAGCCTACACAGAGGTTCCTACACAAAAAAAAAATGGTCCTTATTTTTAATCTCTGGAAAGTAAAATCACAACTATCAACCGCTCCTCTATAAAGCTTAAACAGTGGAAACCTAGCATATATTTGGGCAGGGGTGTGCAAAAAGGGTTCTCCCACATTATTTAGTATCTTGATAATTTTCCAAGAGAAGAAAATGTGTTATACAATTCTTCAAAAGCAGGCAAATAGGTATTTGAATCCAAGAACGAATGCCATCTTGCCACCAAAATATATTTGCATATATATTTTCACTGTTCAAGTACAATTAAAAACATATACCCAAAATCAATTATCAAGATGCATCTCATTACTGAAATGTAGATGCTGATATATATGGCACATAATAATACTACAAATTATTTCAGAGTCTAGAATGAGGAATAGAAGACTTTTTTAAAGGCAAGATTTCACATTTAACTCCCTTTTCTGTTCCATATCACAAGAATGCTCTTCACCCAGTTGTATTTATCATTTTGATTGCACTGAGAGAGAAAGAGAACAAACATATGGCTAATTCGCCCTTCTTGCGGTTGGCAAAATAAACATTATACAGTAATAAGAAAGGTCAATAGTTCCTATCAGGTTCCTATATTTGGTCCAATAAAAATCTCCTGTTTCTCCAAAAGGAAATTCCAAGTTCTACAAGGATATTGGGGAGCTGGAAAAAGCACTGAAAACTTCCTTATATATTAGCTCTTGCAATTTAACAAATTTAATCCAACTGTATCGACATAAAGCAAGTGCTGCTGGGAAAAACCAATATCCTTTTCTAATTACAAAACCTCAACTGATCCCAGGTTTCCAGTTAAGTAGCATCCTTTGCTGCCACCTGCCCCTCACAAACAAAGCCAACACCAAACCTTCTGTCTGCATACATGCATTTTTTTCGTACTACTCTGCCAGTTCACCCACAATTTGGTATTACTCCATCAACTCTAGCTGTAGCTAGGTATTAACGGGTACTAAATTTTTTTTAAACTATTTTTTGCAGAATTTCCTTCATATAAAGAAAAAGTACATATACAAAATATAAAAATATATTAAAAGCATAATAACAAAAAATAGGAACTGGGGTATTTAGACCCAAAGTAGGAAAACTACTTCAGATCTTGTTTGGGCACAATCATGTATCTATCAACAGTTCCTTTTAAAAAATTGGCCCTTTTCTTGGAGCTCACATGATAGTCACCAGGACCCCCAGAAAACCCCCAGACCCCCACAATCCTTAACCCTTGTGTTAAGGAGACAAACACAATCACAGAGCAGTAATAGGGCAAGTCCATTTCATGTGAACAAATGTCCCATTTTAGACTTACATTGCAACAAAATGAATATTCAGCTTTTAAAACTGTCTGGTTTGTACCACCCAGAATTTGTCACAGTAGATATTGAAAAGGGATGTTAGAAAACTAAGTTTATTTCTGTGGTTGGGCAATGTAGCAAGTCATGTTATTTCTACAGAATTAGGATATGCAATCCAGATCAGTAGAAGTGCTTTGAAAGTCTCACTAACATTCCACAGAACCTTGTTTGCCAATACCAGGAACTGGCCCTGCGCTGAAAGCAGATCAGCAGCAACCACTGGCTTTGTTACCATACAGAGAATACCACAATGGCTGCTATGGTAAAAGCAACAATTTCTGCCACATCAGTCTTTGAAGGGATAATATGCAGCTTCTAGTCTAACAGGAAACCACCAAGTTCTGGAACTTGGTGTCTGGCAATTTCATTGGCCAAACTGATACAGAAGTCTCAAAACGTTCAGCTATTTGTGGGCTGAACTTTCTACTTCAGCAGTTCTTCATGTTTTTTATGGAGAGTTATTTGTGCATTGGCCGGTTTTATACCAAGTCAGTAGTTTAGCATCTGAAACCACTCCTATATGGAGAGACAGAGAAGCGTATCTTCCTTCTAGCATATTAATTATATTCACCCATTGTAGTAATAGCAATAATGTGATTTGTTTGGCTTGGCTTGGCTTAGCAGGCCATGTAAATCCAATTGTTTTGGTTAAGCCCGTTTTACAGAAGTTGAGTGAACTGTGTCTTACTCAACACGATGATTGAATAAGCCATGACCTAGTAATACTGTATGAAGCCAATCATTTTCTTGCAACAGTGGTTTCCAACCTTTTCACTGAAATCTTTGTAGGATTACCGCAGAAGTCTAGGTGAGCAATGCAAATCCTATGGGCACCAAGGCACAACCAACCCTTTTTCAGATATTATTCCAGGGACTTCAAAATTAATCGATACAAATACAGTTGAAATTTCATGAGATGTTGATGCTCTTCTCCAAATTCTCCAATTCAATCAGGAACACCAATACCTCGTGGGATTTGGTGATCTTACAAGATTTCAACTATTTAAGGAGTACCATTAAAGTGAAGTTTAAATTTGTACTGGTAAATTAATTTGTTTATGCTATTTGTGAATTGTTTGGTATCATGGAATTATAATTCAGTTTTATTTTTGTTTTCAATCCAGGATTTTACATTTGGGGCTTTTGTATTGAAAATGATACTGTTCTTGGAAAGGAATTTGTATGACCAATTTTAGCATTACTACTAGTATTTCTTCCAATTCTACCAGTCTTGGTTACCAGGAAAATTACTGATTTAATAGGTTTCAGATATTGACTATTGTAGAAATATAGTACAAACCCAAACACTGAGCAGGTCAACAATCAGATAAAACTGTAAATCTGGAGTTCTTCTACTAATGTTTTTAAAACCTGTTAAAAGACAATGAAATGTCTGGCCAACCTTTCAGGAACATATAGTAGCAGATGGGAGCTTAAACTGGCACCCCATGGCTAAATATAAAGCTTCTCCAGGGATAATAGTACAAACAGAAACCAAACATATTCCAAGTAAACATACCCCAGAAAGCTTGGCTGGGGAAGGGGCACAACAAGTAATCCATAATAAATAATCTTCACCCTTCAGAGTCAGCCCCCCCCCCCCCCATTAACTTACCCAGAATATAAAGTTGAAGAAAAACATTAGGTATTTAATACATTTCATCCCACCTTCCACTCCCATCTTGCGTTTTTTGTTTGTTTCTGTAGGGAAAAGAACGAGAGAGGAAGGAGAGAAAAATCATTACAGGAATAAGGATAAGAAACAGTCTTTATTAATAAAATGGAGGTTGTTCAAAAAAAAAAAAAAAAGGAAACGGGAAGCTTTCCCGAGGCGGCAGAAACAAGAGACCTGCAATTCCAGGAATCGTGATCAGCTTTACTGAAGGAAGGGGAGGAACCCTGGACAAAATCCTTAGCCTATTATCACTGTAGTAACTCGAGAAAGTTTCGACGGAAAGAGCAAGCAGGCTAAAAACAGGACACGTCCCGGCCAAGAAGTTCCCAATCCGGGACAACACCCAAACTTCCCGTCCTCCCGCTCCACCTTGCTCCCTGACGTAAGCCCCAGCGCTAAACCCCGTAAGCGCCGACTCCCCCGCCCAAAGGCCGGTCCTTTCCCACCTCCCACATTCACCCCCCACCCTGGAAATGTTTGTGTGTGTATTGAGGGGGGGGGCGAGACGGGGAGTGAGCGAGTGAGGGGGAAGAGGATCCTTGAGCAGCGTGGCAGCGCGCCCTGCCTCGCCGACCTAAAACCACGTCCGCTCCTTAAGGGCGTCGGATCCCCTCCCTGCCCTCTCTTGGTAAGCGGCAGCAGATTTCACAACCCGGAGCCTCGAGAGAGGGGAGGGTGGCCGGAGAGAGGGAGGGAAGGGGAGGACTGGGGCAGAGTGGGGGGAAAAAGCCCCCAAGTAGTTGTCCAAGGCAACTAGCGGACATCTCCCACCCCCTCCGACTGCATTTCCCCCCCTTTCTCCTTTCTCGCCCGCTTTTTCTTTTCCAAGACTGCCATTTAACCCGTCCCCCCACCTTCCCTCTCCCCCCTCCCCCCTCCCCCCTCCCTTGTCCTTTGGCTTACCTTCCTCCTCTTCAATCAAGGGAAAAAAAAAATAAGAAGCCCGCACCGACAGGCTATGGACGGAGTAGTAAAAAGCAAAGCGTCGCTTCTCCGCGTCTTATACTTAGCCTCTGCCCTCCCTCCCCGCGTGCGCCTTCTGACTCCGCGGGCGTCACTTATTCCTCGGCTCCGTCCCCTCCTCCTCTCCCCTCCTGCGCCGCCCTCCGCGAGAGGGAACCCTGCTGCCGGTCATGTGAGGGAGGGGGTGAAGGAAGGGGGGAAAAAAAAGGTGGTTGGGGAAGCTAAGCCTCAGCAGAGGCTCCGCCAACTAAGTCAACAGGACGTGTGGAAGGGGAAGATAGCGGGAGCAGCTGACTCAATCAGCAGTCCGAGGAGCGCCGCCTTTCTCCGGCCTTTCCACACACACACACAAACACACTCCCTCAACACACACAAACTCCCCACCACCAACAACCGCCCGTCAGCCAGGAGGAGCCGCCGCCTTGGGACTGGCTGGGCAGTGGCGTGGAAGCCGGTGTGGCTCAGTGCGCTCCGTCGGATCCGAATGAGCGGGCTGTAAACTCGCAGATGGAAAGGCGGGGAAGGGGGAAAAGGAAAAAGCAAACAGGGCCAAGGGATTCATAGGAAAAACTTTCGCCTGAGGGACTCCTGCATCTGCCTTTCTAAATTCACTTTCCTGGGAAGTGTGGCAAAAGTAGTTGAACTCGGTGTACAGATAGTCCTCGACTTGCAGCGGTTCGTTTAGTGACCGTTCAAACTTACCAGCAGCACTGAAAAAAAGAGACTTATGACCGTTTTTTCACAGTTACGATCTTTTCAGCGTCCCCATGATCACTCGATCAAAATTCAATTGCTTGGCAACTGACTTATATTTATGACGGCTGCATTTTCCTGGAGTCATGTGATCCCCATTTGCAATCTGATCAGCAAAGTCAATGGAGCTGGGTTCACTTAACAACTGGGTTACTAACTTATCAACTGCAGTGATTCACTTAACAACTGTGGTGAGAAAGGTCATAAAATGAGGCAACATTCACTTAACCAATGTCACACTTTACAGAAATTTTGGGCTCGATTGTGTAAGTTGAGGACTACTTGTATTAATTGCTTCAGGAGTGGGACATTATGTAATACAAGTAATCCTCGACTTACAACAGTTCATTTAGTGAGTGTTTGAAGTTATAAGGGCAATGAAAAAAGTGACTTACTACCACTTTTCACACTTAACGACCATTGCAGCATTGCTATGGTCATGCCATAAAAATTCAGATGCTTGGCAGCTGACTCATATTTATGACGGCTGCAGTGTACTGGAGTCACCTTTTGCAACTTTCTGACAAGCAAAGTCAATGGGGAAGCCAGAATCATTTAACAACCGTATTACTAATTTAACAACTGCAGTGATTCACTTACTATGGCAAGAAAAGTTGTAAACTGGGGCAAAACTCACTTAACAAATGTTTCTCTGAGCAACAGAAATTTTGGGCTCAATTGTGATCGTAAATCGAGGACTAGCTGTACCTAGTTTTGTCCCCATGAAAACAACCCTGCAAGGGAGATTGGCCTGAGAGATATTGACTAGCCCCCAAATCATCCAGTGAGCTGAATGTAAACTTCCATGGAAGTCTCTCAACCCAAATTCAACATCCTAACCACTACATTACATTGGCTTCCAACCTCCTTCCTCCCTGGCTGGGTTAGGAATTGTAGTTCAAAAAAAAAAGTATGGAAGTCTACAGTATGTCTCACCTCAAAGTTTTAATTTCTTTGGACTGTTTTCTTAATTCCAAAAAAATTGTCTAGGTGTGTATTATCGCCTTTTTAAGACCTGAAAGACCAGGTTAGGGACAAATCATCATGGAGAAAAATCTATGTGGTTGCTAAAAGACCATACCAACTTTCTCCTTTCAGAAATGCTTGATGGCTGGCTCTGCTGGTTGCTTCAGGCCCACAGAGGAACATGCAGCCATGTGGCCGCCTTAGTTTTTTATGTCTTATTTGGACACCCTCCAGAGTTGCTGTGTATACAAGGCTGATGGTCGGCTTCTAAATATGATATAAATAAAAATAAAAAATGAGATGGGGAATAACTTTCAGGAGTTAGCATATTTTTAATAGTTGTGCAGAAGATGGAATTTGACCACATAGAATTTTTATTTTCCTAAATCCTAATTCCTTTCCCATCAAGACTGCCATATCAGGATTCTCAGACAACATCTGTCGGGGACTGAGTTGATTCAGAACTGCTTTGGAAAGAGTGATACTACAAGTAATCCTTCAATTTATGACCACAATTGAGCCCAAAATTTATGTTGCTGAAACAGTTAAGTGAGTTTTGCCCCATTTTACAACTTTTCTTGCCACAGCTGTTAAGTGTATCATTGTAGTTAAGTTAGTAACTTGGTTGTTAAGTGAATCTGGCTTCCCCATTGACTTTGTTTCTTAGAAGATTGTAAATAGGGATCACATGATCCCAGGACATTGCAACTGTCATAAAAATATGAACCAAGTGCCAAGTGTCTGGATTTTGATCATGTGAACATGCGGATGTTGGAATGGTTGTAGTAAGTGAAAAACAGATAAAAGTCTCTTTTTCCAGTGCCATTGTAACTTTGAACGGTCACTAAATGGACTGTTGTAAGTTGAAGACTACCCATATCATATGTTTCTTAACTGTCTTCTCCCTTTAAATCTGATTCAAGAATTCAAGTGAATCATTAAAAAAACAATAATTTAGACCTGAGGGAGACAAAGCCAAAAAATTAGATTGAAAGAAGGGATCAGTATCTATAGCCAAACTAGCCCTTTTAAAAAAATCACTTTGAAGACTGTTTCTTTGGACTTGTCATGTAAATGGACTAAATATTTAAGAAAGAAAGGCATTATGAGTGCAGATTGATAAATGAGACTGGCTTTTAATTGACAGTCTAGGGAAAAAATACAGAAGCAGAAGTACAAAGAAGAAGTTAACAAATAAACTGCCTTTTGTCCGTCAATGGCTGGGAAAACCAGCCTGACTAGTGTGCAATTTAACTGGCAATACCAGGCTTTCTGTAATAAAGCCTACTGAAGTGTTTATTAAACTACTGTTAATTTTTAATGGCGTTATCAGCTGAGCTGGCAGCAGAGAAAGTATAACAAGTCATTTGTACATAGAATGTTTCAAAAGAACAGCTTTGTTCATAAGATTAGTAATTGCTTTTGATTACTTTCTCAAGTATAAAACCAAAGGTTGTTAATGTAAAAGAAATCAATTCTTTTAAGGCTAATTTTCAAAATATTACTTTCTCTCTCTAACCTACCTAGATTAACTAACATAACAATACATATCTGCTAAGAACTCTACATACACATTAAACCTACTGACTGAATTCCTGATATAATCGTTATTAAGCAAACCATCTCCATTGAATTAAAAGTAAAATTCCCCCTAGAAAGAAAGAAAAAAAGAAAAACACTCCTGAAAATAGAAGTTTTTCAAGTTGTTTCCAGTCAAACTTACAGCTTCTCATACACAACTCCTATCTGAATTAGGGCAGCATGCTTCCAGGGATTTGTTTTCAATAATGCTCATTAGAATGTGTTTTTGGCCACTGTTATACACAGAGAGGGAAAGAGAATATTTCTTAATAGGTATTTAATTTCAACCAATTCAATGTGAAGCCATTGGCACACCAGTCAAAGCTGAGTGAAGGACCCCTAGCTAAGGCCTCTCTTCCTGTTCTTCTAGCAGGAGCTGCAAGTCTAAGTCATGACCAAATCATGAACCTACCCCTTCAGGGGAAGTACTTCCCCACCAAAACACCACTGGAGTAGGCAGAGAGCCTTGATGAACAAATCACAGCTCTGTCTTGTTGGGATTCCATTTTAGCTTGTTCTTTCCTATCCAGACCTTCACAGTCTCCAGGCATCTGATCAGAACTTCAACAATATCATCAGTAGCATAGTATAGTTTTTTAAATCATTGGCAGGGTACAAAAGCCCAAACTGTTGGATGATTTTCCCTTGTGATTTCACGTAGATATTAAACAACAGTGGGAAGAGCATCAATCCCTGTGGCACCCCAAACGAAACAGCCACTGAGCCAATCTCTTCGCCATCCCCCAACTGAAACCATAGATAGAAGGAACAGAATAACTTCAGAATAGTGCCTCAGCTGCCAACCCCTATAGTGGTGCAGAAGGATAGCATGATCAGTGATATCAAAAGGACCTGAGGACCAATATTAGTGCACTTATCCCATCTGGGTACCAACACAAGTCACCCGGTATCGCATCAACTCCCCCTTCCCCAAGTTACCTGAAGGAGACACACATGGTGGGGCTGAGGGTCATCCTAGAAAGCAGTCTGTCCAGTTCCTCATAGGTCAAAAAGAAGCCCAGGTAATAATTTAGTAAGATGGTGATACAGTCACTACGCTAGGCCTTGCCAATGTGGAGTCAACATTGTGTAAAATTCAGCAATATTATTGGCATAACAGTGCAATTAATTGATCACATCGGTTGGCCTCACCCTCAGCAGAGCATCGGGCACCCTAAACAAGGCTATTGAAAAGATAGATGTTGGAGAAAGAGAAGGAATTAAGGTGATTGTTCTTAGTGCCAGAGTAAGCCTAAACATGAAGGGATGCGGTGGCTCAGTTGGTAAGATGCTGGGCTTGTCAATCAGAAAGGTTGGCAGTTCAGCGGTTCAAGTCCCTAGTGCTGCATAATGGGGTGAACTCCCATTATTTGTCCCAGTTTCTGCCAACCTAGCAATTCGAAAGCATGTAAAAAATGCAAGTAGAAAAATAGGGACCACCTTTGGTGGGAAGGCAACAGTGTTCCATGCGCCTTTGGCATTTAGTCATGCTGGCCACATGACCACAGAGACAGCGCTGGCTCTTCAGCTTTGAAACAGAGATGAGCACTGCCCCCTAGAGTCGGGAACAACTAGCACGTACAGTTGCAAGAAAAAGTATGTGAACCCCTTGGGATTACGTGGAGTTTTGCATGAATTGGTCATAAAATGTGCTCTGAACTTCATCTAAGTCACAACAATAGAAAAATACAATCTGCTTAAAATAATACTACACAAATATTAGATGTTGCCATGGTGTAATTGAACATAACATGTACACATTCACAGTATAGGGAGGAAAAAGTATGTGAACCTTTGGACTTAATAACTGGTTGACCCTCCTTTGGCAGCAATAACCTCAACCAAACGTTTCCTGTAGTTGCAGATCAGACCTGCACAACGATCTGGAGTAATTTTGGACCACTCCTCTTCACAAAACTGTTTCAGTGTAGCAATATTCTTGGGATGTCTGGTGTGAATCGCTCTCTTAAGGTCATGCCACAGCATTTCAATCAGGTGAGGTCAGGACTCTGACTGGGCCACTCCAGAAGGCGTATTCTGTGCTGTTGAAGCCATTTTTTGTTGAATTACTTGTATGCTTTGGGTCATTGTCCTGTTGCATCACCCATCCTCTGCGGAGCTTCAGTTGGCGGACAGATGGTTGTACGTTTTCTTGCAAAATGTCTTGATAAACTCTGGAATTCATTTTCCCATCAATGACAACAATCTGTCCAGGCCCTGAGGCAGCAAAGCAGCCCCAAACCATGATGCTCCCTCCACCATGTTTTACAGTGGGGATAAGATTTTGATGTTGGTGTGCTATGCCCTTTTTTCTCCACACATAGTGTTGTGTTCTTCCCAAACAACTCAATTTTGGTTTCATCTGTCCACAGTATATTTTGCCAGTAGTGCTGTGGAACATCCAGGTGCTCTTTTGCAAACTTCAAACGTGCTGCAATATTTTTTTGGGACAGCAATGGCTTCCTCTGTGGTGTCCTCCCATGTATTCCATTCGTGTTCAATGTTTTCCTTATTGTAGATGTGTCAACAAAAATGTTAGCATGTGCCAGAGTTTGCTGTAGGTCTTTAGCTGACACTCTAGGATTCTTCCTTTACCTCAGGAAGCATTCTGCGCTGTGCTCTTGCAGTCATTTTTACATGACGACCATGCCTAGGGAGAGTAGCAACAGTGCTAAACTTTCTCCATTTGTAGACAATCTGTCTTACCGTGGACACATGAACATCAAGGCTTTTGGAGATACTTTTGTAACCCTTTCCAGCTTCATGCAAGTCAACAATTCTTGATCGTAGGTCTTCTGAGAGCTCTTTTCTGCGAGGCATGGTTCACATCAGACAGTGCTTCTTGAAACCAGTAAACCCAAAACAGGTGTGTGTTTTTAAAGGGCAGGCCAGCTGTCAGCAACACATCCAATATCATCACACTGATTGGAGTCAAGGTTGGCTTACTCCTGGCTCCAATTAGCTCTTGGAGAAGTCATTAGGCTAGGGGCTCACATACTTTTTCCTTCCTGCACTGTGAATGTGTACATGTTATGTTCAATTAAACCATGGCAACATCTAATGTTTGTGTAGTATTATTTTAAGCAGACTGTATTTTTCTATTGTTGTGACTTAGATGAAGTTCAGAGCACATTTTATAACCAATTCATGCAAAACTCCACATAATCCCAAGGGGTTCACATACTTTTTCTTGCAACTGTATGTGCAAGGGGAACCTTTACCTTTAGGCCTAAACATGGCGCATATACATCTGTACTTGGACAGATCTACTACTTGTTTTCAATTTAATCTCTACATGTTAAATATTATAAAAGCTCTTTGTAAAGATTTTCCTGCCATAAATAAAGCAACCTCTAAACAGGACATGTTTCTTTCAGAAAAGGAAACGCCAGAACAGACATACAACTAAAACCTCAAGGCTGCATGCTACCCCAAAAGTTGAGTGCACCAAGATTCTGTTAATGTAATTGTATAATAAAGTGGAATTAACTCATCTGGTCATGTTTCCTGTCTGGTCTACCTGGATGTCTGACATTTACCAAAAAGTCCTTAAACAAATTTCCAGTGACTCTACACTTGTTTAGTGACTGCCTTGTTTAATGACTGCAACTTTTATGATGAAAAATAACTTCATGACCAATCTTCTCATTTATGGCCTTCGCAGGTCTATAAAGCAAAGAAAACCTGGTAGAGTCACAGTTTCATTTAACTGAGTTGTGGGTCCCAATTGTGTTTGCTAAACAGGAACTACCTGTACTTAGATGAGGTTCAACCTCTACTGCAATTAGGGTTCAAATTCTTGTGCCTTTTTCTCCTGTTTGCTCAAAATAATAGTGGCTAGAAGCTACTCTCTTTGGGGCAGGATAATTTCAATCCCAATCTTGTTATAACATGTCTCCAACCCTGATAAGTGAACATCTATTATTTTTCTGTTCATAAATCTTGCAAGGACAACTATGTTCAAAGAGTGTGCTCATTTATTTATATACACATAAACTGTACATCAGAATATTAAATATACATTTCATGCTAATGCATGCATCAACCTACACTTGCATCTAAAATCTATCACAACTGTCTAGATGTCTCCCACAGCTCTAAATCCATGCAGTTTACAAGGCAATTATGTAGAATCTCCATACAAACAGGTTCCAATAGGAAGGATTTTCTCGATTTATGACCATAATTTGAGTCCAAAAATTCTGTTGCTAAGCAAGAAGTTGTTCAGTGAGATTTAAGTGGCGCAGTGGTTAGAGTGCAGTACTGCAGGCTACTTCTGCTGACTGACCACTGACCGCTGATTCAAATCTCACTAAGCTCAAGGTTGACCCAGCTTTCCAAGGTGAGTAAAATGAGAACCCAAATTGTTGGGGGCAATATGCTGACTCAGTAAACTGCTTAGAAAGGGCTGTAAAGCACTGTGAAGCTTTATATAAGTCTAAGTGCTATTGCTATTTTCCCCCATTTTACAACTTTTCTTGCCACGGTTGTTAAGTGAATCATTGCAGTTATTAATCTGGATTGTTGAGCAAATCTGGCTTCCCCATTGACTTTGCTTGTCAGGTCACAAAAGATGATCAGACGATCCTAGGACATTGCAACATCATAAACATGAACCAGTTGCCAAGTATCTGAATTTTGGTTATGCGACCATGTGGATGCCGCAATAGTCGTATGAAAAATGGTCTAAGTCACGTTTTCAGTGCCGTAATTTTGGTCACTAAATGAATTGTTGTACATTGAGGACTACCTGTACCCCTCAACTTATTCTGAACCAGTCAGGTGACAGGGACAGTAGAATCTGCTTTTGACTCTATGTACCCATTTCCTAGAAACTTGATCAGCTGATGATCTCTAATAGCCACAAGTCTGAGTTAAGTTATACTGTAACTATGTTGTATTTAACACTGTATTTAATAAGATAAATCTTTCTTGGATTTCAGAGAACATGTTCTTCTACATATTAGAATACTTTTTTGTGAAGCACTGTTAATTCATTCATAGCATGATTATACTGCTACATTTCAGTAACTTTGCCCAATGATACCCAGTTCTTTATAATGCAGAATGATTAGTAAAAAAAAACCCATCACATGATTAGTGACATATATGGAAAAAAAACTCCCCATGATTAACTGTGACTCATGCAATGATGTTCTCTTACCAATGTACTGTATCCTGAAAAGGAATTGCACAATCCCATGAATTTACAGATCATGTGTTTAGATTGTTACTGCAAAGTCTGATCTTCTATTTTTGGTTGATATGCAACTATATTGCACTGGTGCAGCCAGTTGCCATTTTACATATTTTGATGAGGTAAAAGAAAAGGTAACAGAATTCACATATTGAAAATTTGGGACATTTTTTATCTTTTTCATATAGACTCATTTTCTTATTTCAATTACTAGTATCTAATGGTGAGAACAATGATAAAAAGAAGTTCCCCTATACTCTTTAGTTGTTCCAATACACCTGCAGTATATTTTGATTTAACTGTAATCTTACATAATAAAAACCCTAGAGTATACACAACATATTACTATTGTCTTAATGTTGCTCCATTCTACAGATGCCGTACATATCTCTATTAAAATACAAGAGAAAGCAGCTAAAACTAAATATGAATCTATCCATGTAAATTATATAGACATAAAGTCTTGAGTTGAGCTTGATTCTTGGGGAGAATTATATCATGTACTTCTTCTGATATCTTTGTTGTTTAATCCCAAACTGATTTGCTACTGCCTTCCTTCAGGTTTACTCAACTTCACAATCTAGTTCACAATCCTACTGTAATTTTTCTGGTACCGGTGGTCTTTGATTTACAACACTTCATTTAGTGACTGTTCAAAGTTACATCACTTAAAAAAGGGATTTATGACCATTTTTCACATTTATGACAGTTGCACCATCCCCATGGTCATGTGATTTACACTGGTTCATATTTATGGTTGCAGTGTCCTTGGGTCATGTCCCTTTTGCAACCTGACAAGCAAAGTCAACGGGGAAGCCAGATTCATTTAACAACCATGTTAGTAATTTAACAACTGCAGTGATTCGCTTAACAAATGGGGCAAAACTCACTTAACAAATTTCTCTTAGCATTTCTCTTAGGCTCAATTGTGGTCGTAAGTCAAGAACTACCTGTAGTCTCCATCCAGTTAAGTTTGGCTAAGTGCTGCCACCTATCTGGGCCTTTACGATTCCACCCACTTTGAAGATCTGTTTTTTTCTTCTGGCTCCCTCGAACAGGTTTTTAAGATATAATACCTTTTTGTACCAAGACGGCAACAAAAACAAATTCAGAGTATTCTTCTCCCACAGAAGAATATGTGTATTATTTTGAATCTGAAACACAACTTTTGCTCACAAAGGATTTTGTATATCCTTCTATTAATAACTCAGCTTTGTAGTAGAAAATGAAGATTTAAAATGCTTTCTAATTTTTCAAACTACAGGAATTGTCGTCACCTATATTTCTTTCCTTGATCTGTTTTTGCTTCTTGAAATTCATAACTGTTCATAAAAGCATTCATTTTGACTTCTTGGATAAGGCCCATAGCAAGATTGCTAAAAAAAGGAAAGCAATGCAACATACATAAAAGTGAAGTACTTATATATGTGCATTGTTTTTATTTTTTTGTATTGTTGCTATGACCCTTATGCAAGATGTCAGTCTAATCACAGATCAACCTGCAAGAAGCTACTGTAAAATTGTATAAGGTAGCCAACAAAGCAGTTTTCATCTTGCAATCTGTTTGCCAATTTTTGCTTTACATCTAATTTTAAAGTTTATTTTGGTTCTCAAAAACATGAATAAACCCTTCAGTTTATTATGCGTATAGTTGCAATGATTTATGACCATGTCTGACTACCATATACTCAAATACAAGTACAATTTTCTGTTTCTAAAGGCGGAAAAGAAGTAAAAAATATTCATCACTCTGCATCCTGTTTTATTAGTTATTTTGCTAATATGCTTCTTTTGCCAAGAACAGGTGACCTACATTTAAAGCATTTTTATATCATTTGCATATAGATTGCTGGAATGTGTTAATGAAAATGTTTAAGAAACAAAATACTCATACCAGGTTTTTTTTTAAGTCTTTTTGTGTGTGGGGAATATAACTATAAGTTTTCATAACTATCTTGTATCTTCTAATTACTTTATAGAGAAATAGTAGAAGAGGAACTTTATTTTCAGTTGAGGCAAATAGTATCCCTTTAACAATCATCACCCTCTTCCTCTTCACAACCGTTGTGTTTCAAAGAGTAGTTTGAAAGAGACATGACCTAACAGTTTCCCAGAGGAAGAGGAAGGATGATTCTGATAGTGAGAATTCTGGTAATGCAAGAGGGGAACCCTTTGTCTTCTCTGTATGGCTGAAGTAATATTCTAGCATTATTCATCACTGAAAATGCTGGGGAGCCTACATTATTGCATGCAATATTCCAGAATAGTTTTTCAGAAAACCTGAAGAAATTTCACTAAACACAGCTCTACAACTGATGGAAACTTTCAGTCATGGAGCCTTTATTCTATTCAGGTTTCATGGGACTCTCTACAAAATAATAACTTATCTGTAATATAATTGTAATTGAGCAGCTGTAACAATTTTATATTTTATTTTTTATGTGAACTGTGTGTTGTCTTTTTCTTGGCATACAAATATGTTCAGGAAGCAAAATGACACGAAAGATAACACATAGGTCAAGGAATTGATTCAAGTTTAATGAATGAAAAAAAGGTATAAAGTTGTCAAAGTGTACATTTGAAAATGCTGCCAATAAGAATCATCAACACTGGAGCATACATAAACTACATTTCTACTTCTTCATCTCCATGTTTACATCACTGATCAACAAAATGCTGTAGGATTGATAAATAGCATTTTTAAAAAATACTTACCAGTTTCCCAGACCTGAAATGATTCTCTTGATTTCTGGAATTGCTGGTGTCTGCAGGACTATATAAGTTGTATTTATTTGATCAAAACAAGATCAGAGGATCTGTTACAATATTCAAACTAACAATATACTTCGATGGATCATCAATCTCACTGCAAAGCCGAAGTCCAATAATAAAAAGGACAAAAGTCTGCTGTTTCACACAACACAGTATTATTTATATTAATGCAAATAAACGGCCTATGTATTGTGTGCATTGTTTCAAAATCCGGAGGCTTGTTATGTAAATCCAAGTAAAATTAGAATTAACAGATATGAAATAGTATGACTTTAAGTCAGTACTAACATATGGTTTATTTTGTACTACCATAGCTTGAGATGTATCATTATAACTGCAAATTAAAAAACAGGTGCTAATGCAATTTTAATAGCATTACTAATAGCAGAATTAATGTGTGAATTATTACATGAATGTTCAACTATGAAACTACACAATGCACTTGCCTCTGCCATTAGGTGTTCCTTTAACAATCAAAATTTTTGCAAACTTCTAAGCATTTACACTCTGGACTCAATATAGGTACCCATATAATGAGATTCTGGTGACAACTGCACCACCAGAAGAGCACATGAATTCACACACTAATTAAAGTGTAACTTTTCTTAGTTAAAGGGTGCTGGTAAGGAAAGAACTCTTATTTCTTCAGAAAGATAGTTATTTAACAATATCCCAGGATATTGAAAGGGCGATATCAATGATAGTTTTTCTGTATCCCCCCCCTGCCCTCCTCCCCAATTAGCGTAAAAGTAGTTAAATCTTAGGCAGGGATATGCAACGTCTTTCATGCATGGAATACTGTAGTTGATTTCAGATTTGTGATTAAATGAAAAAAAAATATATTTGAATGTTCAATGCCTGGAACAAAATGGAGCTGTTCTGAACTGAGCAGAAATGAATTATGGGAGGTAGAGGAAAAAGCTAAGGATATCAGTAGCTGAAGTAGGTAGACCAGGAGGCAGGGGCAAAAGGGCAGACCAGCCAGTGGGACATTTTGTGCTGGGACACCGGCAACAACAATGGTTAACAAAAGCAAAGGCAGAAGGTGCTGGGAAGACTGGAGCTTTTGATCCTTATGAAACAGCAGATCCGAAACAGTTCAGCAGAACTCCCCTGGAACATAATTTCTTCTAGGTTTAAAACAAAATTTCCCTCTATTTTATGTATATTCTTTATCTTATGGAATTTAGAATTCTGGACATCAGTAAATACAGTGCTCAAGCGTAGCTTGCTTATAATGGTAATCACATCAGTACAGTGACTATATCCTCAAAAATTGTACTGTCTTCACATCTATGCTATGATAAATAGGGTGTATTTCTGTAGACAGCCTTTATTCATAAATTAGATTGTTCATAATGAAATTATTTTTCTGATGCATCTATTAATATAGAATAAATACTTGAAATAGTTCTACATCCTAAGCTATTAGTTAGTTTTGAAAATTGGGGTAATTTTTAGTCCCATAACCCAGCACAACATAAAAACCTCCCACGTTGGTAACAGAAAATGGTTATTTTCAGCTGCATTCTAATTCAACCCTAAAGCAAATATTACTGATGTGGAATAATCAATTAGTAAGAATCGAATTCAAGTGAACTAAATTATATCAACTCTGGTATATTTTACTTAACCTTACAATGTGAGTTTTAAGAAAAATCTATTAAACCCTTTGCTTCTAGGTGGAAATTTTGGCAAAAAGAAATTCCATCACTATGGAACAGCCATTGTTTCATAAACACGCCACAGATGGCATTGAGAAGACTGAAAATGCAAAGAAGCAACAGTGTCATATACATGGAATGCTTAGGAAAAAAAACATATTTGTGTAGTCATGTTCTAGTCTGTTGTAGTTAATCCTTACTTAAAACATTGAGATAACTTGAGCTGCTACTTTTACAGTAAATGTTTATAAGTAGCTGAGATGATAATGTTGGCTAGACAAAGCAGAAAATTAAAGATATGGAAACATGCAATTCCAATGAGGTGCAACTACAGCTTCACACAAACCACCAATTTAAGTAGTACAGCAGTGCTACAAAAACATTTACTTGAAAAAATACTAGATACCCAGAAGCAGCTGTGAGAGAGATGAAACTACTTGAGTGAGAACAGCTTATATTCTGTAGAGTTGTCAATTAGGGGCCTAGACTTCAGAATATAGTGAATTATAACTAAAAGCCCATCATAGCAAAGATGTGCTTCTCATCAATAACGCTGGTAGGCGTATGTAAGAAGAATCAAATATTTCATTTATGCTTTTCTGTTTATGGCAAAAATATCTATGTTCCCCCATAAATGACAAGATTATTTTTCAACCAACTTCTCAAATGGTTTCCAACTTCAAAGAAGTATATCACTCTAGTCTGACTAAAATAAATCCATACACTAACCCAATTTGCCTATATATTGCAATCCTTCACTCCCTTTTGTAAAGGGAGCTTATGTGTCTTAGTTTTAAATGCAGGAAGATATTTCCCTCCTAATGTTACTAGTGACTTCATCCTCATGTACTAACATATTATTTGTAGTACAGGATTTCAAACAAACATCACGGTACTTACAGATTAAACTAACCTGTACTGGCAGTGCTGGGATTTTTTCTTCTCTACCAGTAAGAAGCAAATGCTGAAATTCTGCTGCTAGTCAACAAAAACACAAATTATATTAAACAAAAAGGAGCTTAAATCATGATTTAAGTTTAAATTGTAAAAACCAAACCCCAGGTTTTATACTTATTTGAAGAAAAAAAATCCTCATGATTTATTAGCCAGTTAAACACTTGACTGTTAAATGGTTGTTGTGCTATGATGTGGAAATCTTTTTAAGAGCTTCAGTGAAAACTCTGATCTTCCATCACTTCTAACACATACATGGAACAATTAAACCCTCAAGAATGGTTTGTGCAGAATAAAAATAGAATCACTGGTTGAATTTGACCTAAAAACATGCCCCTTTTTAAGATTCAAGATAATTTATTTTCACTCCAAACATTTAGCCCATATTATGCCAAGTACAAAATTTTGAAAGGAACATTTGGCAAGATATGCCAATGTTCAAGAACTGTTAGCAGAGATATATTAGTGACTTTACTGATAATGAAAGGAAATTATCTGCATTATGACTACACTGTATATCAACACATTTCTGACATAAATATGTATTATCCTCAGGTGTCACAGTAGTGCAGTGACTTCCATTTAAAAATAAAATAAAAATTAACTGACAATGTGTTTTGAACACAAATTTCAATTATAGCATCTTGTAACTGAATTTCTTTGTATAATTAATGAAAAATTCACAAACACAAAAGCAAGCCTACAAATTGACTAACTTCACAACAGAGCACAGTAAATTGAAATCTTAAGGTCTCAGCTGAAATGTAATACCAAACTTCCTTGTAAAAAATATGAAGTAGAATACATGGTTTTTCTATTTCAGTAATACTCAACTCTTTTATTCCGTTTATAATTGCTTGGATATTTTTGTAGCTGAAACACCATTAATCTATTTCAGACAGCAAGATGTCTGATATCTTTTAATGCTCTTCAGTGCAGTAAATATTTTAGAAGCAACTTCATAGTTTCTTATAAATTGTGTATCACATTTATGGATAATTTATATATATAGCATTTTAATTATATAAAATATTTTTCATTTGGGAAATGATTATCATAATGCAAATCAATCAAACGATGTCTGGACATGCAATTTTAATGCCAATTATGTGTTTCTGTTAAAACCTAGGTTAAAATAATGAAAATGGCCAAAATCAAAGAACCATATTAATTACTCAAACTGTTGCTTGCCAAATAGGGTTGTTAGTAAAATTAACCTATAATATACTTAGGCTATTGGTCTAATTATAAATTATTTGAAGTATCTTTTTAGATTTAGACAAGGTGAACATTGCATTTCGGCAGCAACAGTCCAACCCAAGCAAAGCTGTTTCCTAACATACAATCATTTTCTACAGTTTCACATAAACACAAGCACCATCAATACAATAGCATTATTTGTGACACCAGATTAGGTTGGATTAAAACAGCATACTAACCATGCATGTATCAATACATGCATACTTATCAATATATTTTCACAACAGTTGTCCTCCTAGAACTCTGAAACCACTGCTTAAACTTTGAAAAGAAACATCTCAAAACTAGAACTCTTACAGGGAAATTGAGAAAGGAGATGTACAATGTGGGAATTGGTGGTACCTTCTCTTTGAATTGTTGACACAAACCCCAAACTGCTTTTTCAGAAGAGTTTGGGTAATACTTTGAAATTCTGTGGTGATATTTGTCACAGAATTGGTAGAACATTTATTTTCAATGATCAGAACGAATGAGTCAAAAAATTTCAAGGCGTTAATTCCTGGTTATATTGTGATTAAAATGGTCAAAGTTGTCCAACAAGAAGCATTTATCCATACCATTATAACTATGTACACTAGTTGAAAACTAACGCTTAGAGTAGAAAAAATCAGTGGTGTGTAATAAAACAGACCTAATGTGGATAAAGACATTCAGTATTAATGACACGTTTTTGCGTTCCCTATTTACCAAGTAATGACATTCTAAGCTGATGCATTTAGATCAAGAGGCATTCTTATATATTTTTGTTATGATATAAAGACAAAAAGAACATTATTAACATACTGACTTTCTAAACTCTTATGGTTTATGTGTTAAACACTGAATAATAATTTGAATGCAATTCATACTAAGTTGACAAAATCATATGGAAAATTCCCAAAATTAATCTGTCCAAAATTTTAGAATAACTCACAGATGGTTCTGGATACCTGTGAGAAAAATAACAGGGACCCAACCATGCTATTAAACATTATAACATCAATAGCTTTAAACATTTAAAACCTCATCAAGGTAAGCACATTATGTCTGTAGTTATTAGATACCAGAAAAACTGGAAGCTGGAAAAGCAGTTTGAGGACTCTGAAGAAGACCACATCAGGGAAAACCATGACCAACGAGCACAATACTTTTCTCAGATTTTCCCTTTAGAAGAGCTTTCGTGTCAGATCCCCAAGCTTTTTTTAAAATTCAATTTTAAGAAGCAGTTTGAGGCTCTGCAAGGGCAAGTGAAGAGACTGCCAGGAAAATCTGGATTTTTCTGTAGATAGTCTAACTTTTGAAGCTGTATTTGTTTCAAGAGCTGTTGCTCTTATAAGCATTCCTCAAAAATTACCTTGTTACTTTAAAACAAACTACATCTTGTGCATGTTTTACAAGAAGTCAGTAAGACGATTTCTTTTGAAGCATTCAAATAACACTGAAAATGCTCAAATATATTTTTCAGAGCATATAGATTTTGTAAATTGTTTATCTTGAGAAGAAAGGGCGATAAAGAAATGGTTTCCTTGTAAATATTTACCCCGTTTTTCCATCTTACAAAACTCATATCTACATTTTTCTTCACTCTTCAGGCTCTACATTAATATTTATGATAAATAATTTAAAATAATTTAAATTTAGCTTAAGCAAACATTTACTCCAAATCTCAGAAATAGGTATCAATGAAGAAAGCATAAATTGTAACACAGGCAATTTCTTAAAATACTAAACACAGGTAACAGAACTCTTGAATCTCATTAATTTATCACAATATTTTAAAAATGAGTTGTTTAAAAAATGATTCCACTGACCAAAATTTCAGAGGGGATATCAAAGAGATTAATATTTCAGCAAATGTTTACCCCACGTTAGGACTTCTTGCTAATAGTAAATTGAAAGCACCAGTGTTACTATATCAATATTAATATAGAGCCCATCAAAATATTATAAAAATCCTATATTAAATTAAACATAGGAGCCTTCACCAAACTTGCTGCAAGTTTGGGGACATAAATATCCAACAGCTATAAAGCTGTGAAAGCCCCTAGAATGAATAAAATAAATCCCACTTGCCTCAGACTGAACAGGGCAACACTGAGACTCTGCCTCAGCCTGTCCTATGGCAGGGCTATAGGAAGAAGAAAATTTAAAATTTTAGAAAAACATGATCCAATTAAGGCTAAAAGTACATGCAATCAATAGTAACAGAATTCCAGTGATCAAATAAAAGTTTGGTCTCAAAATTTTAGGTCCATATGTGACATGGAATTTATAAATCAGCTTTGACTTCTATAGGGAAAAATTTCCAATCGAGCTCGCCTTAAAAATTGACAATTGCTGTGTAACACAGCAGGTGTTGTAAGCAATGGAATATTCTATACTAATTCAGTACAAGTTTTAAAATGTTAGAACATCCATCTGCTTTTCAAAAATGTATACCATTTATGTAAGTAGCTAGACCAGTACAATTATTAAGACAATTGTAATATGTATTAATAAATGCCAGGACTATGCATTTTTATTTAAATATAAATAAAATCAGAATTCAAAATTATGTTCTCATATTTCTTTTTCACTATGGCCAGTGAAAAGTTTGAGTATCTGAATTCTCCAAAATAAAAATGAACACCTTGATGAAAATGCAGTTGTTCTATTGCAAATTTTATAGTAGGAAACACAACCTTATTTCCTGACAGAAACCATGTGACCCTTTCCCAATCAGGAGTAGACAAATAAATCTGCCCCAGGAGAGGAAGAAAAGATCTACTGGCTCCATAATGTCCTCTCCCACTAAAAACAAAGTAGGTATTAACAAGCCAAGTATACAGTACAAGCAGCACTCAATTTTTCTGCAGTGCTAAAGGAACAATACAACCACTGAAACAATTAAAATTCTTATCAAAATATGCTATAACTAAAAGTATACAGCTTTAAGTTAAGCAATTGATACTTCTCAACTGTTTCTAAAAAACTCATGCGATATAATCCATGCTTCCAGAAAAAACTTTTTGGTGAGTCATGTAAAAAACTTTCTATTAAATTTTGCAAAAGATTCTTGGGAAAAATCGCATAACCATCGTATGAACTGAAAACTAGCAAACAAATGGCACAATCAAAAGAAGCTGTATGCTTCCACAAACTTCAAAGGTAACAGCTATTTAATAAGCCATTTTTAAACTGAGAGTTGCTTGCCACACTAATAGAAGAATCTGTATGAAGCAAGTTCCAAATATACCAGCTATTCTCATTCATAAGTTCTTTGGAAGATGGTTAAGATATCTAACTACACAAAGGCTGCTGCAATGGGGCAAAAACAGCCAAGTGATCACAGTTGCCTATTTTTATATCTTCTATGAAAAAATAAGTGATCAAATCAGACACACACATATTTAGATTGCCAATTATAGTTCTGTGTTTAATGAGTATTAAGAAAAAAAGGGACCTATATAGAGAATTAATAAGACTTTGTGAGTACTACAAAGCCCAGAATTTTCAAATATGAACCAATAGTGTGGAAAAAACTAATTAGCAGTAAAATTCAGACATTGATAATTGGTGGTATTAACATGTATAACTGCAATTGGAGCAGAAAAACAAAATATTTCATTTACAATATTAATTAACAAAGAATACCCAAGGATATCTTCTTATACCTGGCTCTCAAAGAAAGGTTTCACCACATTAGTATCAGATATAAAACTAGAAGATTAAAAATGAAAGGCCTAAAGTATTTGGACAGTCTCCCAAATATGCTACACTTTTTAACTTACAATCAAGAGGAACTCATTGCCACCTACTGAAGGAAAGAATTGTGTTCCTACTTTCCAGTTAAGTTTCATAAATGGGAATCAGCCCAGTTAAAGAATCAGCTAAAATTTCACAGCAATTCCAGTATCCTTTGCAGAATATGATCCTGTCACGTAGCTAAGCCTCTAAGTCTAATAAATCATGTCATGAAAGATATATTGGAAAACTTCAGCTGTATTGTAGTTGTTAACTAGATCAGTCATCACTTTCCAATTTTTAGCAATGTCTTTCTCTGCATCAGGATTGTTTAAAAAATATGAGATTTTATGACAAATCTATTAGTATATAAACAATGACTGCATGATTATCCAATACCTAAACTTTGTAAAATATTACTTTAAGAAACCTGAGTCAAATAAAAGTATTGCACAATAAAATGTACTTCATAGAAACCAACATATATCAATAACTTGTGACGAGCAAATTTTAATCAACTGAATGGCAAACCCTTAAAAATCCATGAAGAAAATTTGACAAATTTATTTGTTGTGTCTTGTTAATAAGTGTACAGGTCTATGACTACTTGATCAAACAATTCAGGATATATCAATGTAGCATCAGGAATTGTATTGTATTTATTATACAAGCTATAGTAGCATGCATCAGTACAAACCTTCAGGCAGATGTCCACAGCTGGTCATGAATAAAAGGACAATTTTTTTCTTTTGTTTTATTACAATGAAGTTAAACAATACAGAAAATCACATGAATTTAGTGGGTCAATTCTGTAAACCCTGGAACAGGAGGAACTCTACATTAAATATGGCTACACATCCAGATTTAGGTGTACAAGTAGATGACAACAGTTAAAGCCCTCACCAAACTATTGTTGGGGACATGAAGTCCAACAGCACTTGAAGTGCTGTGAAGGCATCATTTATGAACAGCAACATAAGGTTACAGAACTTGCCTTTAAAGATGGTACGTTCATGTAATTCCAGCGCCTTCACAATTTAACGAACCATATTTACTATACTTCACTTCTAAAAACCTAGATGAAACATGAAAAAGAAGCCATACAGTATAAATTGCAACATCAGGGAAAGTTCCGTTTTATTATTCTAAATAATTTTTCCCATGTAAAATAATGTCCAACAGTTCCTTGTATGTGGAAAGATTTTTTTCCCCTAAAAGTCACAATGAAGTTTTAATTGATGGAAGCTTGGCTATATTAACAGCACAAGACGAGAAAAGGTTTAATCTCCAAACCTATTAGAACGTTTGCAGTAGCATCAGTAGCGGCCACCTTGCGACATTACAGGAGGTCTCATTCCCATTGGCGGTCTAGGAGGTCCACCTTGATAAGGAGGCACCATTGGGGGCCCTTGACCATATGGAGGCATTGCACCAGGAAGATACCCTGGCATGCCCTGGTGGTGAGCACCATACTGACCTGAAAAGCAAAATTTGAAAGAATGAACTTACATCTACCTTCAGCAGTATTGTTATTAGTATATGTCACTTAATTCCACAATTAAATACATTTCATAAGCTTCCAACACAGCTTAATTTGTTATTACCATGAGGTGGGATTGGTGGTCTCATTCCTTGTTGCTGGGGGGGAATTCCTGGCTGTGGTGGCATCATACCTCCAATTGGTCCAACTGGTGGATTGCCCATAGATGCCTGCCCTGGTCGAGGGAGGTTACGCTGATATTTGGGTAACTGAGCTCTTCTTTCTTCCTATGAAGGGAAATACATGGAGGATATCTAATCAGTGCGAAATCAAAATAAGATTCATTCTGAAATACAGATACAGTTGAGACACTATTCTCGTGGCAGTAGTTAATTATAGTTCAGGAAGTTCTAATGGATAATTTTTGATAATCAAATCATTATTAAGTAGATATGTACTCTAGGACATAAATTCAGTTTATGAAGTTCTGTATTAATTGCTATCTCAATTATTGCGGGAATTAAAAATAGAATTATTAAATCACCTGAACTCTCAAAAATGAAGCACTCTAAATACTACAAAGAATAGGCTTTGAGAATTATACTGTTTTAACCATGGTAAATCATATGGGAAGTTGAAAACTTTTATTTATCATATCAATCTTATTATAAAGAAAAGGCATGGGAAAATTAACTTTAACTTACCAAGGATATATCCTCATCTGGATGGATCAACTTACTGGTTGCGCTGGTTGTTGTAAGAGTAGCAGGCTTACTTGTTATAGAAGTAGCAGGTTTAGCTGCAGTACTATTTGTTGTATTAGTGGTGGATGCTGTAGATTGTGTGTAAGCAGGGAATGTAGGTTTGGGTGGTTCTGTAGTAGTTGCAGGTGCATTATTCAAAGGTTTAAAATCTGTACCAACTGGGCCTGGAACAGTTGCTTGAGCCTGTATTTAAAAATACAAAATTAAAAATATAAGTACATTGTTATCTTTTAAATAAACTCCATAACATTATCATATGCTGACACAGGTAAATTAACCCAAAGTAAAAGTTCTATTTTATCACAAAAAGTAGCAAAATAAAAATAAAAAAATAAATCCTGCAACACAAACATACTGCAAAGTTTGAGATGTCTAGAACAAATAGGAACAAACTCTTTCCACCTGTCATTTTCTGTATTATACCCCATATAGTAAGATGTTTGGATTTTCAAAATAAAAACCAATTTAATCTAGAAATATCAGCTGAGATAAATTAGTATTCAAACAGGATGTTTAAGACCGAACCTCAGGATGTCAATTTTTATGTTACATTTGTTTAAAATAATCCCTTGTATAAAAATCCCTTGATGTTCTGAGACATCTCAAATTATCACTTGCAGTTTTCAATTATTTTCCTATCCTACAGCCCATGAAAGCTATATTTAATTTCAATGGGAAAGTACAAGCTTGAAAGGATTTATACACAACAAAAGAGCTCTTAGTTTCACATGACAGAATGCTTTGGCAAGCAAACAGCACATTATTTCAAACTAATCACTGAACTCCAAAACAAGACTAGGTAAGTTGGGATTTTAGCACATGATGCATTTGACATTTAACATGATGTATCAGAATAGCATAAATTAGAAAAAATAAACCATGCATCAAGTAAACCACTGCCCACTAAATGCACTTAACTGCTTTCATGCTCTCTTTTTAACCCTTTAGAACCACAATGTAAAATTTTCTTCTTCTTCTTTTTGTTATCCAATTATTATGTATGAATTCTCAGATCGCGCTGAACAACTAAACATAATCAGGAAACCACAATTATCTGACAATGTTTAGGCAGATTTTTAAAGTGTACATAACGGTTTAAAGGGTTAATTGGCAAAGCAATTTTAACTGCAACTTCCTGCGTACTTGTGCTGTGCTAGGAAACAGAGCTTTAGAAGGTGCTGACAGTTCTGAATTGGATGAAGTTGTACTTGAGCTTGTGACAGGTGTCCCCATCTGTAGCACAAAAGAAAGGAAACAGTAAACAGTCTCCAAATGAATGCATAAAAATAACCAAGAGGAAAAATCTCAGACTGATTTCCATTGTCCCAAAATATACTAGCAAGGATTCTGGATGATTTTACCCGATGAGCAGAACAAGGCTAGTGTGTATTCCTTCTGCTTTCTTCTTGTCCCTCCAGTAGCTCCCAACAAGATACATGTCACCAGCCCACCTGTCTGTGATGCTTGAAGCCTCTTTCCTGTTTTTTCAAACACTGCTGCCTATTAACAACAGTGTTTCAATACTTATTTGGAACAAAATAATAGCATTTCATTCCATACTCGGACCAAACATACATGTTTTGTTTTGGACATGAACTACTTCAAACCAGCTGTTTGGTGCAGTTTGTGAGTGAAGCTTCTACAGAACCCTATGCATGACTCTCTCTTGCAGAAATTTAGAAGTTCTGCTTCCAAGTCAATAGTTTAAAAACAAAAACCTTCATTTATAATGCAGTTCTGTTAAAGAGCAGGTACTACTTTAGTTTGCAAAAATAATTGTCATTTTAGATTTTAGTTAAATAGTTAATATACTGTATATAACTATTTTCTTTTCCAGTTTCAACATAATTTCCTTTAATCTAGTATAAAAAAAGTACAGAACAGAATACTCTGTCCTCTTAATTTTGTGTTCATTTTTATAAGTACAAAACATGTTTTAAGGATAATAAAATTGCTATTAAGTGGTTATTAGAACTATTTCCTGAACATGTGCTAAAGCAGACGTTATTTATTCTCTTTACCATCCATCCATCCCTCTATTCTGAGTTTGGACTGGCAGAAGTATTTACATTCTTTGCAGAAAAAAAAAGGAGACGTAAATAGGAAACCTTTGACAAGAATACACCACACATAAAATGCAATAGAAGTATGAGATAATACCATTTGCCAATTTCAGTTGTAACACACACCCCACTGTTTTTGAACCGTAATTCACTATTTCAACATACTTGAAAAGGAAGAAAATTAATGCACTGAAGCTTTTTGGTGATTAGATAATTGAAAACTTACTTGTCCGGCACTAGGAAACAGTGGTTTGGTAACTGGTGGTTGGGGAGTAGGTACTGCAATGACAGGAGCTGGAGGTCTATTAAGAACACCCTGAGTAGTCACCTGCTGGGCTTGTGTCATTGGAGGCAATCCAGGGCGAGGACCAACAGGTGGTGGCATACCTGTAGAATAATTATTTCTGATTATGCTTTGATGAGGATTTTATTAATACCACAGGCAAGATCACAAATACTGACCTTCCGTCAGAGGGCTAACACATCAGACAAAGAAGCATTAAATGCACAAATATACTTTAATGATGCTTAGATTGAGTAGAATTGCTAAATTTATAGTTAAGGCAACTGATCTAAGACCTGTTATATTGAACAGATTGGGCTACCCTGTAAAAGTGATGATTGTAAGACTAATCAGTCTATCTGGTAACGAGGGGAAGGTGGTTTTGAGAACCCTAATTGGAAAGCCTGAATCCCTGAGAGATATGTCTTTTGTATGGACCCAGTCACAAGAGAAGTGCAAAGGATACTATCCTTGGCTGGATTTAGATTACAAATTCTGTTTTAAGGAATGGAATGCTTAAAAATGCTTTAATTTATCATTTTTAATCTAATTGTTGAAAAATGTAATCTTTTATTTATTAGAAGCAATTTGGAGATAACATTTATTTATACAAAATATTTTTAGGCCTCCTTTAAGGGCAAACCCTTCCCAGGGTGGGAATCTATCACATTTTCTAATTCCTTGCAAGCAATGTTTAGGAGTATTATTCTTTCACCCAATGCTTAAATGTATCTATTTTTAATTCTGAAAACATGCTGAAACTTCTTATATATTTCAATGGCTTACAATATTACCCAAATAAAGATAGGTAAATATAAAGACAAATGAGTAAACAATAAAATTTGTAACTATACACTAAAACTACTAAACAATTCAAGCAGTGATAAGAATTTCCAAAAATATTTTTAAAGAGAAATTTTTAGAGAAATTTGCTACAGCATGTACAATGCATGTACAAATTATATTAATACTTATATTACCTTATATTAATACTATATTCTTGGAAGCAGAAATTTCTTTTTACCATTTTTGAAGGATCAAATTAGCCTGAACATAACATTTTATATAGGTTTTTTTGGAATTATTCCAAAGTCTTCACCCAAAAGGAGAAAGGGGAAAATAAAGCAAATACACAAAAAAGGCTTTCATGTTTCAATCAAAAATACAGCTTATGTGTTAATAGAAATATATCAGTCGACAGAGCAGAATGGAAAAAGCTTCTATCAGCAGTTGCCATTGCCTGAACTTCATACATTTTTGTTCCTGTCCACCTTCTTTCTAAGTCCCATAAAAAGCTGCTCTGTGTCCCTCTTTTACCCCAGAAATGTAGTAACCATAAATCCAGTTGAAAAAATTAAATAACTCTCACCACAATATGGATTCGTCATTCCTGACCTACCTGGTGGCATACCAGGCATGAGAGGTGGGATTCCTGGTCCTGGAGGCATCATCCCACCCATTGGCATCATCCTATAAAATTGAAAGACTCTAATGAGATCTCTCATTAAGAATGGCACTGTATGATATTAAAATGTCCCAAGATTTTCTACCAGCTGAGAAATGTAAATATCTGCCTTCAAATAACTTTGGCTGTATTGGATTTTAGCACAACTTCCTGCCTTAATTCAAAACACGAGCAAAATAGAGTAGAGCTATCATAATTCATCATCCAACTCTTTTTGGGAAGAAAAAGATAGAATGAAGCAATTGGCAGTCTAACATACCCCAGTTTGGTCTAGAGTTAATGTACTGGCCTAGAAACCAAAAGACCATAAATTCTAGTCCTGCTTTAGGCATGAAAACCATCTGGGCGACTTTGGGCCAGTCACTCTCTCTCTCTCAGCCAAACCTACCTCACAGGGTTGTTGTTGTGGGGAAAATAGGAGGTGGAAGGAGTATGAAGTATGTCCAATCCCTTAGATTATTTATAAAATATTAAAGATGGAATAACAAAATCACAATAAATGAAAAATATCCATGCCTGCAAAAGCCAGTATTCTGAGTTAAAAATAGATAATTGTCTACCTTTTTCTTTACTTGATTTCAGTTTCTTTCCTATTCTCTTCTAGGTAATAAGACAGAACCCAGTAACACAGGAGATCAGTGGTTATCCCCCGTTAATCTTACTAAGATTTCAAATTACTATGAAAGTCTTAGCAATTAGGGAAAACTACATTGGAAAACACTATTGAACACTCCTGAAAGAATAAACAAGTGATGTCCTTACAAACTAGGACAGGATTATCAGATCCCCAATTGTGCAGCTTTTAAAGCAAAGCCCCACAGGTGAAGTAAATCAAATGAAAACATGAAGCATGCTGTTGCTTAAACATCGTTCATACTTACCCAGGTGGCATTCCAGGCATGACTGGAGGCATTCCAGGCATCATTGGTGGAACACCTGCCATTAATGGTGGTATACCTAGAAGTTAGAATGTATATTAACTGACCTGCAAATGAATAATCTAATTCCAAATCCAATTCCAAAAAGCAGAGGAATGTCTACTGACGTTAACATATTTATAGTAAGCAAAATCAAAAGTCTTGTAAGATATATACCTATTTTTCACTTTTAAGAACACATTGAGAACTAAACAAATTAGAAGAGTCCCTGTGGAACAGATGGAAGCAAAAGACATTACTTCTCTAATTTAGATTTAACCCCCACTGAATATTTTCTGGTTTGTAAATGTTAAGAAAATGATTAACATAGCTAAAATACAGAAAAACATCATCATGCTGATTCAAAATAATATTCTACTAAAATCTTTCATATTAGTAAAAAAAATTTCTAAAGCTGACGTAATTATTTCTATCTATATAACTACCTGGAGGAATTCCGGGTGCCCCTGGCACAGGAGGTAAACCTGGCTGTGCCATTGGTGGTATATATCCCTGCTGTGGCTGCACAGGCTGTGCTTGAAATGAGGTGGAAGCTGAAGACTCATCATCGTCATATTCATCAGAATCATCTTGTTGTTTCTTTTTCTGGCTTTCTGCTAAAAGTTTCAACGTTCAGGTTAATGCTAATTTGTGTCACAAAAAGTAACCATTCTTTTTAATACAATTATTGTATTTCTACATTGTAAGATATTGCTGCACAAAAGAATAAATTATCACAAACACTTTGAGCAAGATCCTTTTCCGAACCATTTAAATACTTGTTTGATTTCCCCCATTTCACAGAAAAAGCAGCTCAACACATCTGCTAGTGAAATCAAAACTAGTACATACTTACTAAACATCTATTATGCCCATTTTTAGTGAGTTATTCCATGTGGGCAGCAAATAAAGCTGCAAAGAACATGATCTGGTTTCCCAACAGGGCATTCATCACCACTGTAACTGTATCCGCCCAGCTTGCTGTTGGTCATCTTCTTTTTCACCTTTCTCTGCATTACAGCCTTCTCCAAAGAATTATGTCCAAAATACAAGAATTTGAACTTAGTCACCAACCCACAATACTCTTCCTATCCTGCTTATTCAAGTCCAACTTTATCTTCCATAAAGCGTTATAGGGAATACCATCACTTGCACTATTCAGTTCTTTGTAGGTATAGGCACATGGTAGCATTTGAATGTCTTATGCATGGCCTTCATAGCTGCTCTACCAAGCACTAGTCTGAAGCAAATTTCTTCACTATTTGATCCTTTACTGTTGATAGTTGATCTGAAAAGGCAGGAACTATTCATCACTTTGGCATCTTGTCATTTCTAAGGTTGGTCGTTCTATCTGTGGTCATTAGTTTCATCGTTATATTTAATCTTAGTCCTTTTTCTTCACCTTCACTTTTATTGCTAAAACTTGCAGATACTTTGCATTTTCAGCTATGAGGACAGTATCAGTTATTGATGCTTCCATTTTAAAATGAAGCTCATCTTATTCCAATCCAGATTCTTCAATAAAATTTTGCCAGCTTAAATTTATAATATAATTAGTGGTAAGCTTACCTCATAAAATCAGATTAACTTTCATTCTCTTATCCTTTAGTAAATTGGTAAAAAGAGTTATTTTCCACTAAGCTAAAAAAAATTAGTTTTAATTTGAAGACAGCAACTGAGACAATTTTATGTCATATACGTTTAATGCTTTACTACTGTAAGTCACTGAGAATTTAAAAATATATAAATTACTGTAATATCACTCCAGCTATAATCAATACTATTTTCAACATTATCCATGTCAATCCATGACTATCATTTATATCGATTTCTACATTTTCCCATGTATATGTTTTTGAATATGTTGCAGCAACACAACTACAAATACAATGAGACTCAATGGTCTGCCAAATCAAAGAGGAATCATGTTGCAAAGGTTCAGTATAAATATCAGGAAGTGTTTCCATTTACCTTGAGTTTTTTGTTCAAGCAGCCTTCTCCTTTCATCCATGTCTTTTTCAGGAATGCCCTCCATACCATATATTTCCAGTTCAATATCAGTTCTTCCTGGTATTGCATTTGGAACAGCATCAATTGTTTCCTTGTGTACCTTAAGAAAGAGAAATCCAAGCTAACGTAAACAGGATGTACATTAAAGACTACAACTATAAAGCTTTAAGGTTAGGTCGCCATTTAGCTATGAAGTTTACCAGATTTTTTGGGAAGGGGGTTCAATCACAGTATCTTAATTTAATTGTTAACCTTAAAAATACACTTTTTCTTGGTTTAGCTACAACACAATACCAGGAAAAGCCATAGCCTTTTAATTTGCTATCAACAGTTAGAACAAACACAGCTATACTGGTTCTCAAATATCTTTCTCAACTGGGATTTGAATACTCTTAACATTTATTTTCCTGAACAATTCTGGAAATCTATTCAAAAATGCTTGGACCAACACATTTGAAAAGAAAAACAGAACCTACAGGTATCCAAAACACACCAGTATGGAACTTTCTACATAACTTGTCTTTCACTCTGATTAATGGAAACTTTCAAAACTTTAGATGCCACCTCTCCATGTACAGCTACTATCAATTCTGCTTATTTTCTGATCAAATAACTCTTCTAATCTTCTACTGATGCAGCTATTATTGTAATATGGATAATCTTTGATTTATAATTAGTTGCAATTATGATGAACCCCCAAAAGATACTTGATTTGAAGTGATTACACTTTGGATGCTTGGCATTTACTTCCAATTTTTGGCAAAAGATGCCCATTGCAGATCATAGAATTGTTTAACACCATGGTGAATTGCTTAACAACCACTGCAAAAAATGTTATAGAATCAGATGGGTCACATGACCAACATGATGTAGGACTGTAACTCTGGATGATGTAGGATCGTAACTCCAGGTTCTATTACAGTATAAATCAAGGACTACTTGTACATCAAGGGCATTTGTGAATAACAAATTAACTTTAATTTTCTTACTTTAAAATGGAAAGATTGTGAAACAAAAGCATATATAAGTAACACCACAAATAATCGTATTTATATGGGTATATTATAGTACTTACCTGCATACAGTGTATAGCTAAACCAGGTCCTGTATACAGTTTCTTATGACATATATGGCATTTAAAGTGCTTTGCTTTTTGGTGTTGAATAAGAATTTTCTCATCATCAAAATCCCTGTTACAATACCTATTCCATATTGTTAAAGAAATCAAGCATCTATGCTAATATTAAAGATGTTAATTAGTCAACATTACTATAAACAGTTTTAAGGAAAGCTGTAACCCATTTCCAATTAAATTTCAATTACTGTTATAAATCAAGATTTCATAAACCTTATACGTTTTCTCATCAGGAAAGACAACTTCTAAAGCATCTAGCAGTTATTCACTCATAAAGTGACTTTAACTCCAATGTTAAGTGGCAGGATTTGGAATTTTTAAGGTTAGAACCCCACAAATTTTGATGTGTTGAGTTGTCAACCACTGCTTATGATACCATCTAACACATATAATCTTTGCCTATACTAGAGGGTTTGGGATAAGGGAAAGCCATGCAGACTCTCTGAACATACAGAAGTTGTTTTCAGAGAAAGATTGCTCTCAACCTCACTACTGATTTTGCTTTTTTGAAAACATGTGGACAATCACACCTTCATAGTTAGCTAGTTAACCATCCAAGAGTCTCCTTATCTGGGAAATAGGCAGCATATAAATCTTGTGTGTGTGTGTGTGTGTGTGTGTGTATAAAGCGAACACAGAACAATGGAAGAATAAGTTTTCCAACCCTTAAGAAGTCCTTAAGAAGCTAGTGAGAGATAGCGAAAGAGAAATAAATTTATAGATATCTGGCAAACATCTAGCAAAAAAAAAAAAGGCTACAGTTTCGGCCTACTACCAGCACGATACCCATCAAAATTAACAAAATATGCTTTTTGTATCCATTAAACGTCAGGGCACAAGGTTAACGGCAACAGCCCTTTCTGTAAGAACGGGATACGCTGCTGGATACGTGAATCCCAAAAGGCGGCAGCTCCGAAAACTCTTTTTTTTCTTTTTTTAAGGCTCTGGCGTGAAGAAATCCGGACTATTTTTTTATACGGCAGTGAGAAGCGAGGTCTTTGTAAACGTCTTTCCTGCCGTCGCCCGGATGCTTTTTTTTTTTTTTTTTTTTTTTCGGCCAGGGCCCTGCCGAACAAAGCAGGCGGCTGAGGCGTTTCAGCACCAGAAAGGAAAAAAAAAGAGGCCGCTACCGAAGACAGGCCAGTCGGACCTCCCTCCCTCCCTCCCGATCAGAAACGAGAGGCGGCAGCGGCCTTTCGCCTAGAAAAGGATACCAACACCAAGGCTTTAGCTGCTTCTTCTTCTTACGACCCATGACGAGAAGGCAACGGCTCGGACGGGAAAACTCCCCAAGAAACGGCGAACGTGACGGAGCGCCAACGCCAACCGCTCTCTTTCTCTCTCTCTCTCTCTCTCTCTTTCTCCCTCTTCTCAGCTTCTCAGCCAGGCATAAAATGGCCGCTGTCCTCCGCCGAATCCCTCGCCTTCCCGAAATGCAACGCGGAGGGAGAGGGGCACGTGTACTGTCTCGAGGCGACCTTACGGATTGTTACGTCATCCGTTCCTTCCCGGCGGGCGGTGCAGCGGAAATTCCGACTGCGCGCTTCTTGCCCACGTGGGTTGCTTTGTGGGATTTTTTTTTTATTATTTTATTTTTTTGGTGGGTGTTCTTTTCCACTGTGACTTAACGATTCTTTTAAAAGGCTTGAAGCTTGCTTCGGGAGAGAGATGCGCAGGAGGCAGCCGAACCCGATAACCTGGTCCTCAAATTGTTGCTGGCCATTCCCTAGTTTAGAAATAATGATGATTTTCATGTTCCCCCTGAATAAGATTGTTTCTGCGAACGAATCAGATTCACAAAACTCGTGTGATTTTTTTTTTTATAAGCAGCGAGAATAACGCTTCATCTTCGAAGGCTTATGTAGCTCAGTATTGTACGTGCGTGTTGGGAAATAAATCCCCTTGAGATTCAATGGGAAGCTAAGGGAGCGCTCAACCAATCTCATTGTACATATGTTGTGCACTGACAATAAAGAATTGAATTGAATTAACGGTATTATAATTAAAATCAGGGTTCTGAGAAAGAGCATTCATTAAGTTAGATAAGGCTAATTAACAATGTGGCCGTCCCATCGCATATATATGCCTATTTGGAGTTCTGAGATCAGCAATTAGTGTGTAAATCAAATTATTATAGGCCCAGGGGCTCTTTGTTATATTTATTATAGCCTAAACATGTTGTACTCTGACAATAAAATTAATCAGTCAAAAATTAATCAGTAAAGGCCAGATGTAAATATAAACAAGTTTACAATTGGAATGGCTTTTTCTTTAGACGATCCGTGAATGTAATCCCACTGATTTCAGTGACAATATGGTTCATTCTAAACTAATGCCCATCCAATCCAGCGTGCTGAGTGGTTTAAAAAAAAAAAAACTCTGTAAAATTGGGGAATGAATGTTAAACTGAGCCAGCGTGAGCCTTGGAGAGACGGGTGTGTGGTATGAGCGGGTGCCCGCAACATCCTTAACAATTTCAGGAGTCTTAACTTCTGCCTCTGTCTTCTCTCTACCGTGGCAACATGTTTGTGATCGGAACCTTTGTGACGCTATATGGACAGGAGTGCGGAGCCGAGGAGAATAGGTCGTTGCGCTGTACGGCAATAGGGGGAACGGATTTTCTTCGCTCCGAGTTCGCAAGCAAAGATGTTGCCTTCCCTTCAGGAGTCCGTGGACGGAGATGAGAGAGAGCTGGAGAGCAGCGAGGAGGGAGGCGGTTTACCCGAAGAACGGAAACCGGAACGTAGCAGCAACAGTTACCACTGCTTGTACGGCTACCGAGGCTCCGGGTAAGAGAGCGAGGGCTGCTCCGCCGGTCCCTGCAGGCTTTCTCCTCCCTCCGTGTCTCCAGCCTGAAGCATAAAAGGCTGCAATCCTTCATAGTGTTTTATGATCATCCAGCCTTTCCGAACCTGGGAGTCTCGGGTGAATTCATTCTGCCGTCCCACCCCGTTGGCTGAAAGCGATGGGGGCTTGTTGTTCAATTCAAATGTTTGGTAATAAGTTAAAAATGGTTAATGGAATAAAACCAACAAATTATTTTAGTCCAGTTTCTAGTTTCCATTTGTGATCATGTAGATTGGTTATTGCTGCTCCTAAAATCTAGCCTCTATTCCCCTCTCCCCTCCCCCCATTGATTTTCCTTGAAATGTTAGGATTACGCATGCTTCCAACCAATACGGTCCCAATTGGTCCTGCGATACTTGCTGATGTCATTGATCCATCTTGTTTTAGGTCTCTTTCGTGGATGCTTTTTTATCAAGTGGGATCCGTTCTATGACTGCCTTGGTCTACCTGTCATCAGTTCTTATTGCTATGTGTCCAGCCCATTTCAATTCTTTTATTCTCTTGATGATATTGTATACTTTCGTTTATTCTCTAATCCATGTGCAGGTCTTTCTATCTTGTCTTGTAATGTAATGTTGGAAACATGCGGAAGAGGCCTTCATCCAGGAGTGGATAGATAATGGCTAAAATGATGATGATGATGATGATGATGACTATTATGCAAATGAGAGCCAGTTTGCTGTAGTATAGTAGTTAAGGATTCAGGCTAGAAACCAGGAGATCATTAATTCTAATCCCATTTTAGATAAAAAGCCAGATGGGTGACCTTGGGCCAGTCCCTGTCGCTAAGTCCTAGGAAACAAGCAATGGCAAACCACTTCTGAAAAACCTTGCCAACAAAACTGTAGGGACTTGTCCAGGTAGTCTCCAAAAATCGTACACAATTAACAGGAAAAAAATGCGACTACAGTAGGACTGTCGATTGATGAATTTATCTAATGCATTTTAAAATGTTGGTCATACATTGGAGTTATCGCATCTTGGGCTATCAAATTCTTCTGAGTTGTTCAGAGGGCTGCTCAAAACAAGGTGCTATTTGCCCATTTGAATCCAAAAATAGTTGGATTCAATTCTCAGAAATTCCAATCTCCTCTTCCCAGTCCCAGTTTTCATTCCCTCTCCCTTAGAACAATGACAATAATATGATAGGTGTTTGAGTTTTCTGTAACCACATGCGTTTTGTCTTTTAATTCATAATTAATTTGACTTTTTCAGATTACACCAAGGGTCAGGCAGTGATGTTGGGAGTCCAAGCAAATCACCAGTTGAAACATTTTCAGATGACTTCAGGTAAAAATGAACTTGGCAGAAAGATTTTGTGTGCTGTATCTTGGATTGTTATAACAGATGGGCATCTATGTATCACTTGTTCTGACAAACCATTTTTAACTGTTATCAGACATTTAACTTGGTGCACTATGAATGCACAAGTAAATTCTTTCTGGCTCTGTTTTAAGGCTTGCTTTTGTTCTTCTAATTTCTGAATAGGTTAAGGGCCAACTATCTGAGGAGTTCCCTAACTAACTGTCTGCTTAAAGTTAGCAAGAGGTATCTTGACAAAGATTTCTTAGTTTCCTAGGCACATTTGTAAAGCATGTGGGAAAGGACTGTGTTCCCTTGCAATTGCACTCATCTCCCACTCTTTCTGTAATGAGATGATACAAGCAGTAATGGTGTGACAAACATCTCAGAAGTGATCCTCCCTAGTTTTTAGGGAGGAGGAAGCAATGTACTTTCAGGCTAGCAAGATTCTGGGTGTGTTTCTTGCCTAGAGTTCTTCAGAAGGCTGTCATTAGTTTTGCAAATCTCTTCCCATTTGCCTTTACAATCCAAGAAACGAGGGAGGGAAGTTTCCGAGATGTTTGCCATGCCCACGTTACTTCTGTGAGCTAAGCTGCCTCTTATCTGACTGTTGTCAGATCTTCAGCTCTTCCTCTTTCTGTCTTATGACAGTCTACTTATGAATCTAAGTTCAGATCACTTTGAATTCTGTTGACTCTTATCTACCGCCAATTAGTTTTGATCGTTAGTTCAGATTCTTGTAGAGAAAAGCATTACCATACAATAAACCTATATTTATTTCAACTGCCTGGACTCCTGATTTCTGTCCTTGACAAATTAATATAAGAAGTATGAGAGTTCATTATTATATATTTTTATGTATTTCCCAGCTTGATGAAAAATTTGTCAATATTCTAAGAATAGATACTTCCTTAAAAAAAAACTAAATATACTGCTGCCATTACAAATGGAATTCTTGCTCCTGGTATGAGACATGAATAAGGATATTATAGAAATGGGGAAAATATTTGGGTGGAGGAGACCAAATCAAGGAAAATATAGTTGAGAAGTTTATGGTCTTCTGTTCCATGCTTTCATTCCTGTCCATTATTCATGCTCATTGAAACACATGGAGTTGTACCCTAGTGCAAAATGACTGAAGTGTGTGCAACTTTGTAGCTCTTGGTTTTACTCCAAGTCATGTTTTGATTGTTTATTTAAATGGGACATGCTTGGAATTTCATATCCAACTGGAAGTAGCATCTTTTTCTTTGAAAGCTTGGCATTTAATCGTACGTACGAAGGACTGGTTGTGGTTAGCTGGTCTTTGTAACTCTATAATTTAACTAAATAGATATAACAATAGATATAATCATGGGTGTTTTTTTTGTTTTTATTTCATTTATGAAGTCTTTCATTGGTGGACACTAATTTACCAACTGAAGCTGAGATGGAGTTGCGTGGTTTGGTTGCCAAGCATCTTAACAAAGGAGCTTTGTTTGAGGGGATGGGCAATGTTATATCGGTCGAGTTGAGGTAAGGCTGTAGTATGAACTGAGACGTCCAGTGATTTCAAGCAATTTTAATTAATTGTAGCTTTCGTAATACATTAGTGATACCATTTTACTAAATTGTGTGTAATCAAATTAAACTGCGGATGTACCGTTTTAAATTTTGTTTTATGAGTCAAAGATTGAACTGTGCTATTTATTTCTGAATGATCACATCCTTGTCATGCCTTTGAAGTGTCTGAAAATCGCTGGTTGCACCACAAAATAAAACAACTTCTTCTCTCCCCCAACCCCAGCAATACAAAAAAGTCTCCTGGCTTTTAGAGTAGCTTTCTGATCCTGATCCTGTGGGTTTTTGTTTTAACTGTCATTCCAACTGAGCTAAATTTACAAGATGTGGAAATTACAGTTAGTCTGAGCTTTGAGTCCAACATTTCTGCTGCTGGGTGAGACAGTTGTTAAGTGAGTTTTGCCCCATTTTACAATCTTTCTTGCCACAGTTATTAAGTGAATCACTGCAGTTGTTAAGTTAGTAACTTGGTTGTTAAGTGAATGGCTTCCCCATTGACTTTGCTTGGCAGAAAGTGTCAAAAGGGGAATCACATGACCCCAGGAGACTGCAACCATCAGAAATATGACTCGGTTGCTAAGTATCTGAATTTTGATCATGTGACCATGGGGATGCTGCAATGGCCGTAAGTGTGAAAAACAGTCATAGGTCATTCTTTTCAGTGCCGTTGTAACTTTGAATAGCCATTAAATGAACTGTTATAATTTGAGGAATATTTGTATTCATATACACACATTGTCTAAGCTTTTAATAACTATCAAATTAAGGATTTCAAGAGCTTAAACTTAAAAAAAGACATGTGCTCTGAATTCTGAACTATAAACTTCATCTCACTATCATTCAATGAATGCTCGGTTGATCAATGAAAATAGATAGTAGAATAAGCTTATACTGAACTCTGATAGTGAGCTAGATACCTGGTAACATAATAATGTTTAAATTTAATGGGAGTATGAATACATATGCCACTGCAAGGGCTAGCCCTTTTGGGAGAAGGCAGGTTGGCTTTTGTGTATCACATTAAATACTGGATCTAGTGTATCTACGGAGTTGTAATCACCGCATGTGAAGCATTACAAGGAATTAAGACAACTTCTGGTCCTCTAGAGGGTGCTGCACTACAACTCCCAGCATTTTGCACCACTGGCTGTTTGCTGGCTGGTGTTGATGGGATTAATATTTTAGCAAAACCTGATAGAAGGTGGCAGGTTTCCCAACCAGGAAGTACAAGAGCGTCCGTTAATTCTTTCATCACTCTGCCAGGGCTATTGTATCAGAATTGTGCAGACGTTTCCTCATTTTGTAATACCGCAGCATGTTGGGGGACGGGATGTGGGGGCCTGCAGTGCTCAAGGCTACAACTCCATCTCCCAGTCAGCCATAGGCAGGAAGTGCTCAAATGGGCAAAATATTTGCCTGTTTCTGCAGAAATGAGGATGGGCTAAAGATGGAAACAAGAATAAGAGGTTTCTGGCAGGCAAACCACTTTCATCAGAAAAACTGGCCAAAATTGCAGCTTCAACCCAAGAGCCCTCCCTTTCTTCCCTTAAAAAGAAGTGCTGCTGAAAAAGAATCGTTTTGCCACCAAAATGGGCACTGCAGTGTTACCAATGGGATGCTGGGGTTTACAGGTTGCCCACCCCTGGTATATACAGATCTATTTAAAAGGAACTCACAATTTAATGGGGCTAGTCCCAGGTTAATGGACTACTATTTATGCAATTGGAGCCTAAATCACTTTTGAAGTATTGCCTGTTGTGTGCTCTTTGCAGTTTTTTTTTTTTCTTGGAAAGGCTGAACTTGTTAAGAATAGCACAACTAATACTGGTGCCTGATCATCCTTGAAAAGCTAAGGAGGGCCAGAAAGACTTGGATCCTGAACAAGCAGGAACTGCTAAGCTAGAGATGAGTCTGGGAATTGGAAGGCAGGGGGCGAATTACATCCACAGTGTTGTCGAGAAAATAACAAGGGTCTATCCAGCAGAAACAGACTTCAAGAGGGTGTTTCTTTTTGCTTTCCTAAGAATATTTAACAGTATTTAAGCAACATTTGATTAAGTCATATCATTTGTGTAATGAACATTTCAGCCTTTGAAAAGCACATACTAGGTTTGGTTGGGAAACTTGGAAATACAGAGTGAAGGGTCTTTCTTCCCAGCAGAAATTACTGTGTTTCCCCGAAAGTAAGACCCTGTCTTATATTTTTTTGAACCCTGAAATAAGCGCTTGGCCTTATTGCCATGCACGCAAAAGCCCAATTGGGCTTATTATCAGGGGATGTCTTATTTTGGGGAAAACAGGGTATCAGCAGTCTCTGCTACCCACCCCACATTTCTTCCCCTGGTACTGGAATGCTAGACAAGGAATTCCTCATCTCATCTATGGCTGTTTTCTTTGATCCACTGAATTTTAAAAAGCAGGCTCAAGAGCAGGCATAATCACTTCCAGAGACTACCATAGATCTACACAGGGAAGTGCCAAATGTCAGCTCCACCTAAATGCATTAGGGTGCATTTAGGGAGGGGTAGCAGTCTTTTGTTTTTAAAACACCCATTTTGACTATGTTTTATCTTTATTTAATTCATTTCATGTTTATAGACTACAGATGGTCCTTGACCTATGGTCACAATTGAGTCCAAAATTTATGTTGTTAAGTGAGATGGTTATCAAGTGAGTTTTGCCCCATTTTCAACTTTTGCCACAGTTGTTAAGCAAATCACTGCAGTTGTTAAGTGAATCACATGGTCATTAAGCGAATCCTCATTGAGGTGGCTTGTCAGAAGCCAGCTGAGAAGGTTACAAATGGTGATCACATGATCCCAGGACACTGCAACTGTTATAAGTACATGCCAGTTGCCAAGCGCCCGAATTTTGATCACATGACCATAGGGATGCTGTGATGGCCATAAGTGTGAAAAACGGGCATAAATTACTTTTTCAGTGCCATTATAACTTGGAATGGTCACTAAACGGATGCTTGTAAATTGAGGACTACCTGAACACAGGAATAGAAGGTGGGTGATTTGGCTTTCCATTCACCAACACTGGTTCTGAGGGAAAATAAGTAGAATCACGAGGCTGACAGAAATATGAAGCGAAGTGTATTGAGTGGAGTTAAGAACCTATATAAGATTCTTGCCTCTAGAGGTTGATTCTGACTGAATTAAAATAAGGGCTTCATTTGTCATGAGATCAATGAACAGGTAAACTGCAGTGTGAAATACAGCATTAAACTGATTTGGTGCACCCACCCTGTGATTAATTCAGTATTCCAGAAACTCGAGTTGGTTGTTATTACTGCGTGTTCCAGCCAGACAAATGTGCAGAAGGAGCTGATCCTGAATCGAGAGAGAGTCCCTTGGAGTATGTCATCTGTTTTTTAGGAGGCTCAGAGAAGGGGCTTGAACTATATCCTTTTACTATATTTCTGTCTTGGTTAAAATGGAGATGGACAAGGAAAGTCCTTTTATTTATTTATTTATTTATTTCAATTCCCATTGTTCTGATTGTTCTCTTAAATTAGACCAGAGATCATGCACATTCCCAAATCATTTTTTTATACCCTCCTTATCTTTTTGTAAGGGCCTAAAGATGTAGCTGTGCCAGTTGGCTTGGGGTCCCAGTGGAGGAATCAGCGCAATGGAGGTGGTTGATTGAGTAATAACAGATCCCACCTCCCCACCCCCCACTCTGCCCACCCCCTCCCCCATGTGGGTGGAGGTAAGGGTTGTAAGGTTTGATTTTCACATTTTTCTTTTAACTAGGATGTAACGCTAAGCCACACAGAGTTACCCTATGGCAGTGATGGCTAACCTTTTTGTTGTCGTGTGCCAAAAGTGGGGGGAGCATGGGGGGGTCGCACACATGCGCGCTCACACCCATAATTCAATGCGCCCCACCACCCCGCTTTTGGCATGTGATGGCATGGTGGGCCTGGAAGGCCTGTTTTTCGCTCTCCCCAGGCTCCAAAGCCTTTCTAGGAGCCTGGGGAGGGCAAAAACGGCCTTCCCCACTCTCCCAGAGGCCCTCCAAAGGCCGGAAACATCCCGTTTCCCAACTTCCAGTGGGCCCGGAAGGCCTGAAAATCAGCTGGCCGGCATGCACATGTGCGCCAGAGCTGAGCTAGGGCAACGCTCGCATGCCCACTGATATGGCTCTGCGTGCCACCTGTGCCACACATGCCATAGGTTCACCATCACGGCCCTATGGTAAGATGGGCAGACAATTAAATAAATAAATAAATAAATAAATAAATAAATAAATAAATAAATAAATACAGGTAATCCTAGAGTTACCACCACGATTGAGCCCAAAATTTATGTTGCTAAGTGAAACATTTGTTAAGTGAGTTTGCCTCATTTTATGACTTTTCTTGCCACAGTTGTTAAGTGAATCATTGCATTTGTTAAAGTTAGTAACATGGTTGTTAAGTGAATCTGGATTCCCCATTGACTATGCTGGTCCGAAGGTTTCAAAAGCTGATCACATGAACCTAGGGCATTGCAATTGTCATAGATATGAACCAGTTGCCAAGCATCTGAATTTCGATCAATGAGGTGACAATGGGGTTGCTGCAACAGTTGTAAGGGTGAAAAACAGTCACAAGTTATTTTTTTCATGCCGTTGTAACTTTGAATGGTCACTAAATGAACTGTTGTAAATTGAGGACTACCTGTATCTGGATATTTAAAATATCTTTAACAGACATGCAGCACATCAATTATACGATGAGTTAAACATAAAGATTAGGCAGAACTGAAGCATTATTTCCTTAAAAGTGATACATTCAGACTTGAGCTTGATGGATACGTTCAAGATATGAAGACTTGTTTAGATTCAAAGGTAAGTCTTGATGAAGAGGTAACTGTTGCTGTTAATAAATTTGAATTACTTCTTCTGGTTTTCTCTTTTTTTCCCCTCCAACAAGATGGAAAATGTTAGTTTCTTTATAAGCTGATTGTTAAACTGAGATGCTTAAAGTTGTTTTGAGTTCCCTGTGAAGATCCCTAATCAGAATTGTTTACCTAGGGTAATGAAGACTCGCTGAGGAAGACAGTTTGATTTTCACGATCCTCAATCACTTAAGGAGACATTAGAGAAATCTTGATTAAAGAAGCTTTATCTCACTTCCCATGCATTGGTGTGATCTGGGCCCATTTTCTCTGCATCTCAGTGTTAGAATAGGAAAGGGATCTGGCATTTCTAAGTTACTTAGAGAGCAACTAGTTTCTATTGTTGCTACCTTGTAGTTGGAAGAGAAACAGGCTAATCTAACTGTTGAGTCTCCTGCATCTCTTGGCGGTTTCCAGTATTATCTGCATGGTGTCCTTCTAGAGCAGGGTTGTCACACTTGATTTCATTGAGGGCCGCATCAGGGTTGTGTTTGACCTTGGGGGGGTGGGGCTTGGCCAGCTCAACATCACTCATCGAGGCTCCGTTTTTGGCCGCGACGGCCTCCTGCAACCCTCTGCTAGCAAAGACGGAGCTTGGGGAGGACACATGTGGCCCTCCCGAGCTCTGTTTTTGCTTGCAGAGCCATTGTGGGCTGGTCTTTTGCTGTTTTCAGGGCGGGCCTGCAAGCCACATCTAAGCATCCTGTGGGCCGGATCTGGCTCATGGGCATTGAGTTTGACACCCCTGTTCTAGAGAGTTTGTGTGGCTTCAGAATCGAAAAACTGGCCTTTAAAAATTATGTTCAGAGTTTATGGTTGTTCTAGAACTTGGTTTGAGGATTTGGTGTGCCCTATTCAGAGGGTGGTGAACCTTTTCAAGGAGAAACTTGCCTTTGTGCTACATGCTGTGAGTACCAGACAAAGTTCACTCTTCCTGGATCTCTCTGGGGTGCTTTTGTTTGGGTTTCTTGTTGAACAATTTGCCTTGTTTATTCATTGCTTTCACTGCAACTGTTGTGATAGTCACAGTGTGTACAAATAAGACTTCATTACTTCAAACAATCTTTAATTGTGCGTCATGCCACCTAGCGTGTGCCTCTTTCCTGGAATTTTACGGGGCGGGCTGGGGGTGGGGAGGCACACACACTAGATGACATGATGTGCTAGTTGCTGTCCTTCCATATTATTATTTTTTTTTACCTTACATCCCACCGAGGGCCATGGTGGCGCAGTGGTTAGAATGTCATAAGGCAGGCTAATTCTGCCAGCAGTTTGGCAGTTCGATCCTCACCGGCTAAAGATGGACTCAGCCTTCCATCCTTCCGAGATCGGTAGTATAAGGATCCAGATTGTTGGGGGCAATACACTGACTCTGTAAACCGCTTAGAGAGGGCCGGAAAGCACTGTGAAGCGGTATATAAGTCTAAGTGCTGGACACTTTGACATCCAACACTCCGGGATCTCTCTTAGTTTTGAATGTGTCACTTTTGAATGCTGCTAATACAGTTCTCTCTAAAGAGCGATCTTGAAAGAAATATCTCTACTTGTTTGCAGATTACGTATAGGCATATAGGGAAATTCAAATGTTGTCTTTACAATAGCTTGGCATCCCTTGTTGGGGATTTGCCTTTGCGTAGTGGACTTGCCTGGTCTTTCTACTGTGGGCTAGTGCTGGCACAAGGAATTGCTGGGGAAAGTAATTTGGGGCTTGGAAGCCTCAATAAGACTCCTAATTTGTGTGTGTGTGTGTGAGCGGGATGGCACAGAGCTTGTCCTGAGTTTGTGTTTGTGGAATGTCGCTTATTGTGATGCACCATAAACACTTTTTAGCATCTCTAGGAGTTTCCAGAATAATTTGTAAAATAGTACGGAAGGACTGTAGCTGTTAAAGGACAGACCAGGGAGGAGGGACTCTCCTGCCTGTATGCCTGGGTGAACTCAATACAACTGTTTGGATAAGTTGTTATGCTGCTACTTCTCACTCCCTTTCTTGATTCAAGAAAGCAAATTAGCCCCAAGGGAAATTTTGCAGGCTCTGAAATAGGGAATGGCTGAAAAGTAATCAACACTTTCAAAAGAAGCTGTCCCAAATTGTTTCACGGAGCTCCCCTTTACAGTCACATACCCTGTAGAATGATCAACTTTTATTTCAATTGGATGCAGCAAAGCAACCTGGAGACCTGCATTCAGCCGCTCTTGAGAACTTGGTTTGAGGATTTGGTGTGCCCTATTCAGAGGGTGGTGAACCTTTTCAAGGAGAAACTTGCCTTTGTGCTACATGCTGTGAGTACCAGACAAAGTTCACTCTTCCTGGATCTCTCTGGGGTGCTTTTGTTTGGGTTTCTTGTTGAACAATTTGCCTTGTTTATTCATTGCTTTCACTGCAACTGTTGTGATAGTCACAGTGTGTACAAATAAGACTTCATTACTTCAAACAATCTTTAATTGTGCGTCATGCCACCTAGCGTGTGCCTCTTTCCTGGAATTTTACGGGGCGGGCTGGGGGTGGGGAGGCACACACACTAGATGACATGATGTGCTAGTTGCTGTCCTTCCATATTATTATTTTTTTTTACCTTCAGGAAAGGAACACAACATAGCTATAGAGCTACACTGCAAGGGGCTGTTTGTGGGAGTGTTGATGGCTTAAACAAGCGAGCAAACAATTGGTTTTGACAGTTTGAATAACACGATAATAACACCTTTGTTTTAAGGAGCACCAGGTTTAAGTTGTACATGTAATTCATTTTAAAATTGGGCCAGCAGTTTTAGAAACATGGATTTCCCTTACTGCAGCTGGAATTGATGTACATGTTTTTAAATATATACATTCAATTATGCTTAGACAGGGCTTTTAGCTGTAAAAGTTTGAAAAGCAGTTTTTCTGCAGATGAGAGAGAGGGAGGGAGGGGGAGAGAGAAAGAGAGAGAGGGAGGGAGGGAGAGGGAGAGGGAGAGAGAGAAATAGATAGGATGCCAAAAATAAGGTCTTCTTTCAATGGAGTTTGACTCTCCTTGATTTTTTGGCCTTTGATTCAGCATTGATGCTTGGTGACTCTGGATAAATTCCTGCAGTTTTCTTAACAAGATTTTGGAAGTGGTTTGCCACTTTTCGCTAGAGTTGAGAGAAAATGAGTGGCCCAAGGCTGGTTTCATGCCTAAGGCGGGATTAGAACTCCTAGCTCCAACTACACCAAACTGGTTCTAGTTTACCCTTATTTGAGGTCAAATTCCTGCCTAATCGGGAAGCTCACCATCATTTTAATACAACTGAAGTTGTTTGAAAATAAAATGGAGGCCAGGGAGTTTACATATAAAGATAGTCCTTGACTTACAACCATTCATTTAGTTCAAAGCTACAACTGGGATTTTGCAGTATCCTTCCCCTGCCATTGTTCTGTCCCCGTCTCCACACACACACAAACACAGTCAGCCGAGGGTTAAGAAAGCACTTGGCACGCACACAGGTTGTTATCAGAAACTTGGCAGCAATACGAGCACCGACTGCCAAGTGCTTTTACTTCAATAAACGGAATATCCCTTCACCAGATAAACAGAAATACACACATTTTATAAATAGTCCAGTTCCAAACAAGAAACCTTTCGGCAGCTTTAAGCGTTGTTCAAGTGACTAGCCAGAGTTAGTTTTTGTTCGTCACAGAGTCTTAAATGGCCACCACACTCTCTTATATAGTCTCTGGGGTGTGGTCCAGTGACTCAGTTATAATCCCTGGCACGCCTCCTTAACTGCTGCAACCGTTTATCACGCCTTCGTTCGTGTGGATCCAGGAATGACAGATCACCTCCCTCGCTCTCATCGGAGACACGTGGCTCCTGGCTAATCTCCTCTTCCTCGGCCAGCACTTGAGGCAGTGCCAGAGGGGAGGGGCTTGGAGAGGGAGGCCTGGCCAACTCATCTTCTTCATGTTCGGAGCCTTCTTCCTCCGATGAGATAGGCTCGGAGGGTGGGGCCACAACAGCCATGCCCACCAAGCCATGCCAACCACGCCCACCAAGCCACACCCACAGAACTGGTAGTAAAAAAAATTGAATCCCACCACTGACTGACACCTGTTGAAAATGCAATTGCTAGTTGATAACAGCATAACCCTTTACATCAACTTGGCCAAGTGTTTCCTGAGACAGACAAAGAGTATAGAATTGTAGTCTAAAGTTATGTCAGTATACCAAGAAGTGACATTGTGTCTGCTCTTTCAAGGCTCTGAGTTGCACTCCTGTTGAAGTGAATGGATCTGAAGAAAGGACAGAGAAGGATATTAACAGGTAAAAAAAAGCAAAAGTCCCTCAAGGTGATATTAGTCAGGGGGCACCCTTGCTCCTGTTGAGTTAACTGCTTAATGGAACTTGCCCAATGACTATCCATCCTGAAAATCTGCTTACCTTCTTTCCCAGGTTCCTTCGAGCAGCAAGTCTTCAAGATCTGGTCAGGGAAACTATGACGACTTCCTTATGCACAGCCGCAGCAACAGAGGAGCAATGCAAATCAGTGGTGATTGACTTGAATGGGCCACAGCTTTGCTTCCACGGTGCAGGTAAGCTTACAGAAGGAGATCCTTCTAGCATCCAAGTACTGCTCAGTAACATTAGCACAAGGAATGTTGATAGACTGATGTTGTTTTAGGCCTCTCTACAAAGACAGTTGTTTTAAGGCAGACATTCTTATTTGAGTCTAGACTTACTGTGGTCTAGCCTTCCTCTTGCACTAATCTAATATACTCAAATATAGCAAATCGACTCCCAGATTTGGAAAGTTCATGATGGTGGACCACTACAGAGATTTTAATTAGGTTATTTCATGTATATTGCTTTGTTATTTGGCTCACTTAAAAGTGGTCCTTTGGGAAACCAATACTTTTCTTTCTTCCCTTCTCTCTCTTGAAAGAAAGGAAGAATTCTGAAAGATCACTTGTCAGATTTTTCTTAGTCTTTATGGCATGCTTCAGATTCATTGTAACATTATGCAGGCATAACCTAAAACTGCAATCTGGGGTCCTTCCAGAGGCTAACTTTCAAATCCAAGAATTGCCAGATAGCATTAGACCTAAAGGAATGGAAATCTGACGTGTGTTTAAGTCATTGGTTTGAACAAGGCTAGCCTAGAAAATCATACCCCCAGCATCTCTTCAAGCTCACTGCTGGCTTCCTAAAGCATTTATGGCATTTTATGCTAACTAACCAATTAAGCAAAACTCTCTTGATCCAAGCTAGAATTTCATTGTTACTGAGTGTTTTGTTCACCCAAGGATTTCTATAAAACTCAGAAGCAAAACGCTCTATGCTGTGGCTGCTTAGATACATATTCTTTACTATTATCCATTATTCTTTACTTAATATATGTGGTATTTTCCAAAGGATATTTTTTTAAAAAAATATGTATTATCAAATTGTTTTCAACTCTTAGTGAACACATAATTTCCTCCATCCCTAACCTGGTATTTCATGGCCCCCAATGGTGCACTCATCATCACCATTAGTTATAATGGTGGTCCATCCACCTTATTGATTTATTAGAGTTTTATCCCACCTTTAATATTTTTATAAATAACTCAAGACAGTAAACAGTAATGATTCATCCTCCTCCTATTTTCCCCTCAACAGCAACCCTGTGAGGTGGATTGGCTGAGAGACGGGGATTGGTCCAGAATCACCCAGCTGGCTTTCACGGCTCAGGTGGGACTAGAACTCACAGTCTCCTAGTTTCTAGCCTGGTTACTTGCGTCATGCAACCATATTGGCTTTCAAGCCTTTCTGTTACTCATAGTCCCCTTCTCTTTACTTCCACCTTTCCCAACATTAGAGCCTTTTCCAATGAGTTGAGTCTTTCCATAATTTGCCTGGATAAGGGTGATCATTTAAATGTTGACCCTTCTTTATCTCCCATTGCGAGATTGATGGCCAAAGAGCAGCATCCTGAGCTGGTCCATTCTTGAAGCCTCAGGAAACAATAATACTCTCTTCCTTTGTAAGTACATAAGGAACATCTGTGTCTTGTACAAAACCTTTTTCAGGTAACTTTGAAGACATTCGTAAATTTACCGTATTAACTTGAAATAATAAGATTTTTCTTTTTCCAACAAATGTCTCAGGAACAAATAGGTTCTGTGAAGATTGGACACAAGCATTTCTGAATGTTTCCGAAGGGGGGAATCCTTTTCTTTTTCGACAAATACTGGAAAACTTTAAATTGAAGGTAAATATCTGTGTTGGGCAAGAACGACGAGAATTGTAGTCCAAATGCGTCGGCTGGAGCATTGGCTTAGAGATGGCTGTTATTTGTGATTGTTAGAAATAGTGGTAGATGAAACCTTTCATGTACTATAATTTCATGAGTCTCGTGTGTTTCCCAACCCCCAAATCATCATCTATTTTGGACAAGAATTGATTTTAAATTAATTTGAAAGTAATGACAAAGTTTCTGTTGTTCTAATACTACTGGATTGTTTTTTATAAAACACCATTGGTGTTTGATAAAAACTCAGGATGAAGACACCACTGTGTCTTCATCCAGAGACACAACAATTGTGGGCTCAAGTATATTTGTTCTAAAAGAATGCAATCTTGAGTCTGTATTTTCCTCTTCAACTTGGCAAGAATCCCATGTTACAAAGGGCGGCTTTTGCCTGTGTGATTTGATGCTGCCAGAACAACAGCCATGCATTCTTCGAACGCAGAATATTTATTACTTATTTATTTAGCATAAGGTATACAAATAGTCCTGAACTTACAACAGTTCATTTAGTGACCGTTTGAAGTTACAACAGCACTGAAAAACATGAATTATGACCATTTTTCACAGTTATGACCATTGTAGCATCCCTGTGATCACATGATCAAAATTCAGACCCTTGGCATCTGGCTCGTATTTATGACGGTTGCAGTGCCCTGGGGTCATGTCATCCCCTTTTGGGACCTTCTGCCAAGGAAAGTCAATGGGGAAGACAGACTCACTTAACAATTGTCTTCCTAACTTAACAACTGCGGCGATTCACTTAACAAATTTGGCAAGACAGGTCGTAAAATGGGGCAAGATTCACTTAGCAACTGTCTCGCTTAGCAACATAAACATTGGGCTCAATTGCTGTTGTTAAGTCGAGGACTACATGTAGAGCACATGGATAGCAGTAATAAAATTGTATAGAACGAGTATTAGAACAATACTATGGCAAATGTACGATGGAAATAAGTAATCAATTTTGCAAGGCTTGAGGAATTTAAAAAAAATGTTATAGATTACATTTTGAATACCTTGATTCATAAGAGTTGAATAAGTGTTCTGTATATTAATTTCTAGGCCATTTATACAATTAAATATTTATTAGTTGGAGAAAGTCTGCTTTTCTTCCTGCATAAGCTCTCAAATGGCAACTAGTCACTGCGATCCAGAGCAGGGGTCTTCAACCTTGGCAACTTTAAGACTTGTGGACTTCAACTCCCAGAATTCCTCATCCAGTTTCACTGGCTGAGGAATTCTGGGAGTTTAAATCCACAAGTCTTAAAGTTGCCAAGGTTGGAGATCCCTGATCCAGGGAACCTGAAACACTATGTGCCCTTGCCATGATGGGCACTGCCTTTGAACATAATGGACTTTCTTGTGAGAGATGCCCATTATTGGGTGCCCGTTATTTTGGGAACTACTAGATTAAAGATTAGAAGTTCTTGGTCCTAAATTTCTCATTTACTGCTCCTGATTCCTGTATATTAGCATGTTGTGCGTGAAGGAGGTGCAGAAGTTCATAGTGGGCATCCAAAGAACCACCGTATGTGTACAACACATCTATTGGCAGTGAATCATGGCAGTCTGCCCTGATTGTCCTGTAGGGAGAAGTCATCCACCCTTCTCTTCTTGCCCAGCGGACCGTGTGCAACTGCCTTTTATCCTAGTGACACTGTCAAGAAAGGGACTGTGTAGACCTTGGGTTTCTGTGTAGGCTTTCTCAGCTGGATCAGGACCAGGGGTGAAATGCTCCTGGTTTGGACCAGATCACCTGATTCGTTAGCGATGGAGGCGGGTGGTTCGGAGAACCGGTAGCAAAAATCCCTGCCCCCCCCCCGCCCCCCTGCATGCCCAACTGAGCTGCACAATCATCAGAGGCTTTTTTTTTAGTTTTTAAAAGCATTTTTTCTACAACCTCTTCAGAGATTGTAGAAAAAATGCTTTTAAGAGCCTCTGATGATCCAAGCTGAGTTGCCTGATCGGCAGAGGCTTTTTTTCTTTTAAAAACCTCTAACGATCCAAGCTGAGTTGCCTAATTGGCAGAGGCTTTTTTCTTTTAAATGCCTCTGACAATCCCAGCTGAGTTGCCTAATTGGCAGAGGCTTTTTTCTTTTAAATGCCTCTGACGATCCCAGCTGAGTTGGCTGATCGGCAGAGGCATTTAAAAGAAAAAAAGCCTCTGCCAATCAGACAACTCAGCTGGGATCGTCAGAGCCTTTTGAAAGCATTTTTTTACAACCTCTTCGCGGAAGAGGTTGTAGAAAAAATGGTTTTAAAAGTAAAAAAAAAAAAATTTGGCCATGCCCACCCAGTCACATACCCCCCAAACAAGCCACGCCCACAGAACCGGTAGTAACAAATTTTAGATTTCACCACTGATCAGGACACAGGTGTACATGTTGGCTGCTTCCTTTTCAGGCCATACAGGACATCAACAACCTGAAGCGGTTCATCCGGCAGGCAGAAATGAGCCATTACGCCTTGTTCAAGTGCTACCTGTTTCTAAAAAACTCTGGCAGCGGTGACGTGCTCTTGAAGATTGTCAAAGTAGAATATGCAGAAATGCAGGAAGCCCGGAATGTCATCAGTGTGCTGGAAGAATTCATGAGGGACCAGCTTGGAGCTTAAATCCTCCTCCTGAACCGAGAGTGGCTTGTACAGTACCAAGTCAGCGTGCCTCCGTGTAGAATCAACAGTGCTTGAGCATGTAGGCCATTTTTGTGTTAAATCATGTGAACTTATTGTGGAGATAAGTGATCTCAGTCCCAGCTCCTCACAATACACAAACGTGTGGTCCAAAAAGAAAACCCTTCTCACAGCATCGACTGTGAGGTCGAGTTAAATTGGTATTTGTTGGTATGGGAACAAGCTGAGTGTTCAGGCGCTCACCCTCCTCCCTGCTTTCTCTTGTCTTGTCTGGCTTGTAAAACCACAAGTTTGTTTCCCTGTCATATCCAAACTGTGGTTTTAGGCTTCCCTTATACACCGCAGTTGAAAGCGAGATCAATCCAGAGCTTGCAGTCCCTAGATGTTAGCCTGCAATTTTTAGTACAAAGAACAATGGGGTTGATCTAGACTTCAGCATTGTGTGGATCCAGGCTATGCTTCCTAGAGACAAAATAAGCATGTGGCTTTGTCAGCATTATCAATTGTGTGGAAGGGAGTGCCAGTGTAGAAGCCCAAATGGCTTATGAGCAGATACATGTACGGATCTTGGCTAGCCAAAAGCAGCATAGCTGCACGTCTGGATCAAGCATATGGATTTTCTCCCATTCTGTCTTGCTGTTTTACACACACATACACATACATATGCACACACACGTCACCCCAGCAACAAGCTATTTACCTAAATGCATGCATCCTCTCTCACTCCGCCAGGGTGGCTGAACTTGGACCCCCAAATAAAGTACACATTGGTCAAAGGAATTATTAGTTATTTATATTTGTACTTGTAAAACTTGACCCCATTTTTACAAGTTGTAGATAATGGGGTTTTGGTGAGGTATGCTTATATCAACCACTTACTGGGCGTGGGGCGGGGGGGAAGCTGAACAATACATCTGAAATAAAATCTATGCACAAAATTGTTCGTGGAAAACTCTGCTTACGTACACAATAGAAAAATACTTTGACATTTCTTACATCATGCTGCTTTGCAAGCACACTCTCTGCTTGACTAGCCCTTGATGGGAAAAGCATGTTCTATTCAGCATATTTTTTTAAGGCAGAATCACTTCGTTTGGTGCTATAACAATAAGCCATGGAGGAAGAGATTAACTGTGCAGGAAAATAAAAGTTCATTCTTCTTGCATTTGCTAATTCAGCGTACATTGTGGGGCAGTGGACTCAACCTAAGTGATTAATAATGAGTATTAAATTTGGCGAACATGAACGTATTTTTGCTGCACAAACCCAACCTTGTAAAATTCAGTGAGCTCTGATCTGCATTCTGTTTGGAGATCTTGGAGAGGCTCAGAAAGCTTTCTTTAATGCGGAACTGTTGAGTAATTAGGATATTAAATGCATTCACCTTCAAGCAAGGTTGGCTTTGTTCCTGTTTCCGTTCATTGCTACCCTGAAAGATTGAACGTATCTCGTTTGCCTCATCATATTTCACCACTTATTCTGAACACGGGAAAGGTGGTTGCTAGTAAGCATTGGTGGGTGTTAGACTTTAATTTTGGGGTAGAGGTGCACTGAGGGTGGGGAGGTGGGGAGGTTGGATGACAAACTCAATTCTGATTCAGGGTCCAGTTCAGAGGAAGAGAGTTCCCAAAATCCTAAGAATTTTGAATACAGTTTGAGCTAAAGTATTATTTAATAGGACCATAGTTCGAGATTATTAAACTGAACTTTAGCCTTAAAATATTTACCATTTAATTATTTGTAGAAAGAAGTAATTTTTTTTTAAAAAAAATGCAGATATGAACCAGTGGAATTTGTTACTACTGGTTCTATGGGCGTGGCTTGGTGGTGGTGGGGTAATGTGACTGGGTGAGCGTGGCCAATTTAAAAAAATTTTTTTTACTTTTAAAACCATTTTTTCTACAACCTTTTTGGTGAAGAGATTGTAAAAAAATGCTTTCAAAAGGCTCTGATGATCCCAGCTGAGTTGCCTGATCGGCAGAGGCTTTTTTTCTTTTAAATGCCTCTGCTGATCAGGCAACTCATCTTGGATCGTCAGAGGTTTTTAAAAGAAAGCCTTTTTTTTTCTTTTAAATGCCTCTGACGATCCAAGATGAGTTGCCTGATCGGCAGAGAAAAAAGCCTCTGATGATTGTGCGGCTCAGCTGGGCATGGGGGTGGGGGGTTGGGGGTGGGAGGCAGGGATTTTTGCTACCAGTTCTCCGAATCACCCGCCTCCATCGCTACCGGATGGGGCAATCTGGTCTGAACCGGGAGCATTTCACCCCTGATGTGAACCAACCAGAAAACATTGCATCTAACCTGGCAATAATTTCCTATGTGCTGTGAAAAAATGTGAGGCAATATACAGAGGTCAAAATTTGAAAGGAACAGTTATATAGCCATGAAAGTTCACAAGAATTGGCAGAGAAGAAAGAAACAAGCAAGTGGAAAAAAGTAGATTGAGTGTCCTGAGACTAGGTAGTTACCACTACTACTAATTCTTCCTTAAAAAGGTTTTTTTTTTAATGGAAGGAAGATCGATACAGGTAATCCTTGACTTACAACTGCAATTGGATCCAGAATTTCCATCGTTAGGCGAGCCACACCCAATTTTATGACCTCTTTTTGCCATGGTCGCTAAGTGAATTATGCTGCCATGATTTAAGCAAATCTGGCTTCTCCAATTGACCGCTTGTCAAAAAACCTGGGAAGACAGCAAATGGAGATGACATGACCCTGGGACAGTGCAACTATCATAAATAACAGGCACCTGAATTTTCTCTCATGTGACCACGGGGATGCTGCGACTGTCATAAGTGCAAGGACCGTTGTAAGTCACTTTTCCCAGAGCCATTGTAACTGTTAAATGAATGGTTGTAAGTTGAGGATTACTTGCATTGCTGATGGAAGAACACAATTGAGGGAGGATATAACTGGAATGTCAGGTGAACGTGGTGATGGTGATTGCATGATTAATGCTTTATATCTCATTCAAAAAAATGCATGAGGAAATCACTACAATGTTCCTCTCTGGTATCTTCAATATCTTTTGAATTAAAAACATTATAGGGGTATTACTACAGCTCCAGGATTACATTAGCCATCTATACAAAATCAGGAAACGACACCTAGAGCACTCTGCCCCCAACAAATGGGCAACATCTGTAAATTCTCAGCCAACATGACCAAGAACTACTATTCCTAAGAGAACTGTAGTTCAGCACATCTGGAGGGAATCTAATGAAGCTATTAGAAAGCAGTGTGAAATTAAGAGTATCCGATAGGCCCAATACAGTATTCAGAAATCCCTGAGTTTTGTTAACACTGGCACAAGCTGCTGCTTCTGTTTTGCTTCACCTTTGCAAGTTGGTTAATGGGGGAAGATTCATTGTTGCTCTGTAATGCATTCAAAAGTGTGTATCATTTCACTAGGAGACCATAAATGACCTCTCCAGTTAAATTGAATTCGACAAATTAGTTTTCTTTATCTGCCCCGGCAGGACCTTTATAGTGTTCCTTTTAATGTTGCGTAATATTAGATGGTAACTGGTTTTTTTCCATGCAGGTTTAAACTCTCTCTTTTTTTCTTGCATGTGAAAGATTGGTGTTGAATTTGGCTACGTACAGTTGGGGTACACTGCTGCCAGCAAATTTGGAAAAAAATTGCCCCTACGTCTTTCTCCATCAGCTTCCATTCTTTGCCCCTTCCTATCCAGAAACCTGACATTTAAATAACAAAATCAGCCTGAAGAGCTTTCGGGATCATTTCCTGAGATAAGCTGCTCTGCCATTACTTCAGTGTATATGGTATATTTTAAACACATTTGAAATTGATGGCTATTATTTAAGAATAAGCTGTGAACATTGAAATTGTTGATTAACCACACCTTAATGGAACAGTTCACTACTTCAGACATAAAAAGAAGAAATACTGTGAACGGTTCTCTTGTATCTGGGAGATTTTCCTTGTTAAACCACAGTTACCCAAGATGTCTGAATCAGACTAAAGTAGTTGTAGGAAACCAGATACTTGGGATACTACAACTCCTATTGACTGTGCTTTTTTTTTTTTTTTTTTGGTGGAGGGGCAATGAAGCTGAAAAACCAACATCTAAAGAGTAACCAGTTTCTCCTTCACCTAATTTAAACTGTGGTTCATAGTACAGATTGGAACCAAGACATATTTGGGGATCCTGATTTGTTTCTTGCCTTTGGCCATCTGGTTTGTTAAAAAAAACCTGCACCTTTCTGATTGGAATGTTTTGCTATTATTTGAGGATACAGCATTTGTTCATATGGCACAAAACCATTGATTTCTGACCAGAATCAATTCTAGTCTGTTTCCAATATTAAACACACATCTAGGACTCACTGGTCATCGCATCTGTACTCCAAAAGGGCACCATATTATAATTTATAGAGAAGGCAGCTGTGTAATCTCTTCCTGCTTTCCTTTACTAAAACAAACCTGAATACCCAGTTTCATTTTCTTCGATTGGTTAAAAAGCAGGCTGAACCAAAACACTGGAAGGGAAGAACATGTACAGTATATAGACAAAGGATTTCCTCTGGCAAATTGTACTCCTGATTGTAAACCAGCTGTCAAAAGCTGTTCAAGCCTGGCAACATTTTCCCTTTTGGTGGGTGTTCAGATCAAAAGACACACAGAAGTTATAGCAGATCGTAAAACCACTCTGAATGCTTCAAAGTATGTTGTGTGTCTTACAATTCCTCAGTAGGGAAGTTCTTAAAACACCAGGCAGGAATATCTCTCTTCCTGGAACAATATATTTTTTTTAAAAAAATCATGAAATTTTCTACCAAAAAAACCAAAACAAAACCCCTTCATATACAGATATCTTTCTGCCAACATAATTTTTAAAAACCCCACAATACTAAACGATACTAATGTTCACTCCCTCGGAGAGGTGGCATCAATTTAAGAGCAGGCTGTGTACATGGAACATCAGCTTGAAAAATGGTGAATGCAACTCTTTGAAAGATAGCCACCTATCTACACATTACTTTGGCCAGATGATATCCACGCTCGAGCTAAGCAATGTTCCCTTTTCATGACCTTTCCTGTTCTGTTTAGCTGCTTTTAAAACTGCACTATGATTCTTCATTACGAAAAAAAGAGCTTGTCTGATTTTGCACTTTCTGCTTCTCAGCCAATCATGCAAAACTTAGCTGAAGATGCAACTACGTCACCACTGGTATTTTTAATCTCTCTTCTTGATAGCAATATAACGGTTTAAAATGTGTATGTCAGGGTAGTTATCAGAGAACCTGACCAGAGCAGAAAGTGCTGTGAAAATGCTAAGAAGGAGTACAGGATGCAAAAACCATCTGTGCCAGACTAATCGTGTAAACTAGCCAGAATATTTAGACCTAAGGGGGAAATATTCCACTCACTGAAACAACAATGCTCCAGAATAATTCGATATTAAATGCAAGTTTAACTCCAAAGTCCTTCCATCTTGTGATACTGGAAGAGGGAAAAACAGATTTCCTCTCTAATCGCTGCTTCTATCAATTCAGACCTGGATTATATTGGAAATTCCATTTGCTGTCATATTAAGGGCTGATTTCATAAAGACAAGAAGGTCAGATTTAGAATAGAATAGAATAGAATAGAATAGAATAAGAATAAGAATAAGAATCAGAAGGGACCTTGGAGGTCTTCTAGTCCAACCCCCTGCTCAGGCAGGAAATCCGATACCATTTCAGACAAATGGTTGTCCAATCCCTTCTTAAAAACTTCCAGTGTTAGAGAATTCACAACTTCTGGAGGCAAGTTGTTCCACTAGTTAATTATTCAAATTTCTTAGTTCTAGGTTTGTTAGTTCTAGATTTGACAGGATGCTGTTTTCCTACAGGGAGATCATGTGCATCACATTTACTTCACTTTTGTGCATCACAGTAAGGAAAGAGAAAGCCAGATTTGAATTGAGTGCTTGGTGACTTCATGGATCCTTCCATATTGATCCTGGGCAGTCGTACAGAAGTGGCTTGCTATTATCCTCTTCAAAAAGAGGGGCTGTTATTGTTTTTAAATGCACAGAGTGACCTACAAACTTGGTATCTCCTGCCAATATCCAGTTCCAGTATTAACCAGGTTTGAGTTTACAAATTTTTTGAGATCTGCCAAGATCAGCCACATGCTACCACATAGCTTGGCAGCATGCCATAAATATGCTGCAAACTGCTACATGTGGAGAAAAGCTATACATGAATGCAAATAGAGTTGACTTTCAAGTGAATACGTGGAGATCAGGGAGAGAACGGGAAGGGCCCAGTTGATGCTTCCTATCAGTTTCTTTCCAGTTTCAAATTCTCTATCCTTTCACCTGAATGTCTGAACAAGACATGGTGACAAGTCAATTTTCAATTCTTTCTTGACCCATCAGAACGACAATATTAAGCAATCCTTCAGGGTTTCGGCAGGATTTCATTTTCCTTCCTGATTCATGAATTTTAATTTCTAGGGTTCCTGATGTATAGGTTTGGTTTGAGCAAAGATGTGGAGTTGATCTGGAACTGTTCTGTCATCTCTCATTATAAGGCATTCTATACATGGTTCATAAAAACTTATATGCTTTCCAAGGGAAGAGAGTAGCATCACTGCTGACATTATTTATTCCAAAATATTTTGGATTCTGTGGCGTTTTCTACAAAACCAGTCTTCTCTGGCTTGCTAGAGATGTAGAAAACTCTGTTAACACACAAAGGGTCAACAGACTCCCAAAGCCAACGATTCGGATCATGCATTTGCAAAAGCTCTTTAATGTTAAAACTGTACTGCTTTAATATTAAAAGTCATCCTGGCAAGCTTTTGTTTTGTTTAATGACCTTTTCCCTTGTAATCATTTTTCAAACGTTTTTGATACTCTGATCCCTCTCTCAAAGGCCTTCCTGTTTGAGGAAGCACATGCTTGGCATTTCAAACCTTTCTCTGCCACCGTGATCCCGAAGACTGAAATTTGTGATACATTTGAAACCAGGTCTGGGTTCCACTTACCTTTACTACTGGTTCACAATGGGAGCGTGCGCACGCGCTTCTGCATATGCGCAGAAGCTTCTGCACATGTGCAGATTGTCCATGATGGCATCTGGGCAGGTGGGCGGAGCCTCCTGCCACCATTACTACCGGTTCGCAAGAACCAGACTGAACCGGGAGCAACCCACCATTCTTTGAGACATGTGTAAATGGTCCAAGCAGAATGTACAAGCTAACAAGAGAAGTCAGCAGGCAGAACATTCAGAAAACATCTGTCTCCTTTTTCCCTGGATGATAAAGAATGTTAATTTTGCAGTCGATTCCAAGCTAAGTTATGAGGTAGGTCATAGCGGGTGAAGAAATCCAATAGAAAAAGGTGACAAAATAATTTTAGAACAAGAGAAATATGTTTTGTCCCTCGATGAAATACTGGCATCTTAGAAACATTTTCCTCCACCCAGAATTGTATATACTTGTGCTGATGTGTTAAATCTTTCCAGTATGTTTTCGGTGCAGTAAGGCAAGCATTTGCAAATTTCTGGAATGTGCTTACTGGAATAATGACCAATAATATTTTGCAACCTTATCTCACTCTTTTTTCTATACAGGTGGTCCTCTACTTACGACCACAATTGAACCCAAAATTTGTGTTGCTAAGTGAGACAGTTGTTAAGTGAATCATTGCTGTTGTTAAGTTGTTAAATGAATCTGGCTTCCCCATTGACTTTGCTTGTCAGAAGGTTGCAAAAGGTGATCACATGACCCTAGGACATTGCAACGAACCAGCATCTGAATTTTGATCATGTGACATGGGGATGCTGCAACGGTCATAAATCACTTTATTCAGTGTTGTTGTAACTTCAACCAATCATTAAATGAACTATTGTAAGTCAAGGACTACCAATATACTTTGCATGGACATCATCAAATGCCTTCAGCTTCCAAAAATGTACAAATAAAAACATCAAATTAGGATTTGCCAGGAAAACCCATTTAAGATTAATATGCTGCCAGCCCAAACATTAATCTCATCTTTTTATACTTTACAATTTTAAATATCTACCTAAGATACCTTTCTCTTTTTGCCAAAGTTGCAGAGTGTGACTCCATTTGCTGTACAAATGTACTGGCTGGGCATCCGGAATTATTTAGCACACAACATATTGTACTGTGGTTTGTGACAGTTTGTCCTCAACTTATAACAGTTCATTTAGTGCCTGTTCTAAATTACAATGGCACAGAAAAAAGTGACCTATGACCATTTTTCACACTTACGACCGTTGCAGCATCTCCTTGGTCAGGTAATCAAAATTCAGATACTTGGCATCTGGTTCATATTTATGATGGTTGCAGTGTCCCAGGGTCATGTGATCAGCTTTTGCAACCTTTTGACTGTTGTGGCCTGCTGGCAGCCAATGGAGCTGGCAGCAGAGTCGGACTGTATGGAGGTTGGGGAGGAACTTGGGCCAGTCCTGGGGGCTGGGGAAGGCTCGGACAATGGTTCTGAGTTGGAGGCAGAGAGGGGGCCAAGGCCATCTGGTAGTTCTTTGCTGCCTCCAGAGTCTGACATCAGTGAGGCAGAAGAACAGCGTAAGCCTGTTCCCAGTGTGCGCATGTGCAGAGCTGCCAGGAGACAGGAACAATTAAGGAAACGGGGTCGACTTGGGAGTAAGGCTTGGAGATGATTGGCCCCTCCCATAAGACATAAAAGAAGAGCAAACGGGATGTGAGTTTTTGCAGGAAGCAATTAGTTCATTTGGCTGATTCAAGATTTGAAAATTCTGTTTGTGACTCTGTGCCAAGTTTGGCCTTGCCCTACGTCTGGAAATTAGCTCTCTGGCAGCGTTCCACGCGAGATAGGTGGGTTTTGATAACCTTCCTCTGAAAGACTATTTATCAAGCCTTGCGGACTGTAAATGAAAGTAATTTACAGTCGTATAAATAAAAGAGGTTTTGCAGGACTAAGATTGTGCTTTATACTTTCTAAGGAAGCCTAGGTCAGAACACTGACAAGCAAAGTCAATGAGGAGCCAGATTCACTTAACAACGATGTTACTAACTTAACCACTGTAATGATTCACTTAAGAACCATGGCAAGAAGAGATCATAAAATGGGGCAAAACTCACTTAATAACTGTCTCATTTAGCAACAGAAATTTTGGGCTCAGTTGTGGTCATAGGTCAAGGACTACCTGTATATGTATTGTGTGAGATGGTCTCTGGACCTTATTGAAATATGCACTCATAATTTCAGGTTCAGCTGCCATGCAGATTGGCATTTCCAGGTAGCTTTGCTAGAATCCAAATATATACCGGTAATCTGAAAAGGAGGGAGTGGATCAAAGAGGGACAAGTGATAAAATGTGCAACTTGGCACATGACTTATATACTTGTGTTAGGCATTGGGACATAAATATGTAATGATGAGATTTGCATCATGATGTTACCATGCAAGATCCATCATTCTCTCGTAACCATGCCTGCTGCAGATGGCTGTGATTCCATAATTTGTTGTTAAAGGAGAAAGATCTTCAGCTGTTAGGTATGGTGTCACGGTTTAAGCATCCTGCAAGCCAAGATTTCAAAAAGAGGGCAAACCAGGGCTATCCCTGAAATCTAGAGCTAGCAACTGGCAACTCATGTCACTAAATGGTTGGGTTCATACATGTTGTGGCCCGGCCCTCTGAGCCTATCTCATCGGAGGAAGAAGGCTCCGAACATGAGGGAGAGGAATCAGCCAGGCCTCCCTCTCCAGGCCCCTCTCCTCTGGCACTGTCTCAGGTGCCGGCCGAGGAAGGGGAGATTGGCCAGGAGCCAGGTGTCTCTGATGAGGGCGAGGAAGGAGAGCCGTCGTTCCTGGATGCACGCCAACGAAGGCGTGATAAACGGTTGCAGCAGTTAAGGAGGCGTGCTAGGGATTATAGCTGAGTCACTGGACCACACCCCAGAGACTATATAAGAGAGGGTGGTGGCTGGTAAAAATCTGTGACGAACAAAAACTAACTCTGGCTAGTCACTTGAACAACGTCTGAAGCTGCCGAAGGGATATTGTTTTGCTGGACTATTTGCAATGCGTATGTAATTTTATGTTATCTGTTGCAGTAAAACTCTAGGCAGACGGTGCTTATATTGTTGCCAAGTTTGAGATAACGACCTGTGTGCGTGCCAAGTACTTTCTTAACCCTCGGCTGGCTGTGTTTGCGTGTGTGTGTGTAGATGGGGACAGATCAATACAATAGGCTAAATAAGACCTAAAATAATGGATACATTTGTGTGACACTCCCCTAAATTATTGGAGTTAGGGTTGGACAAGAAATTAAATGTTTTAATAACTGAATTTTAATGTATATTTTCATTGGAGTTCTCAAATTTTGTGACACCACAACTGTCCACTGAAACTCCGGCAGTCTAAATCAGTAGCAAAATGATCACCAGGGAAATTCTGATGTTTCTGTTTTGCCTGCACAAGGCTGATAGGGTTTTAAAAAACAGGGATTGCCCGCTCTGAGGTGTTTGAAAACTCCTGCGCCAACCCCAACCCCCAAATTAACAAAATTTGACTGCTGTGCTATCACAAGGGGCTATGCCTGAATACCTGAATAAGACTGTGTGTGATCCCCAGAGTCACACAACATGCTAGTGATTTCATTACATGCTGAACTTCAAAATACCTCATTTTATTTAATCTAGGCCAGTGTGTGGCGTGATCCCACCTGATTTTTCTCTAGACTAAACAAACAAATAAATGTCCTTCCAGTTCTACTATTATTTGCTTCCTGGCAGCTGTGTAGATTTAATTATTTGAAATCCACAGAGATATTTGTTTTCCACACGAAAGCTCCCCTTTCTGTCAGAAGAGGTGCATCCCATGAGATTGCATAAATAATTCACTCAGGCTTGCAAACCTGTTGAGGTACTACTGTTAAACACATCCCTGATCCATTAAAGCAATTCTCCCCAGTCTCATGTCCTCAACTATAATGAGACCACAACACTCAGAATTCCAGATGAACAGAGGACTCCTAAACAATAGCAGGCAGCTAAAAGTTCTCTGGATCTCCTTACTGCAATCTAGTTATCTGGATTTCTCAGCCTAAATTTGGTAGCCCTGAATAAACCAGATAGCTCCAACATTTTCCACAGATGTTGACAGGGCAAGTGTAAAATGTCAATAAGGTAGGTGTGACAACTCAACAGAAACTCTGCCTGATTTTAACGTGCATTGCTGCATGTAAAAAGGAGGCAGGGCTTCGATCATGCAGCTGGCCCCTCCATATGGACTTTTTAAGACCACCTCTACAGGGTCAGCATTTTCAGTTGTGCGTAGATTAAAAATACCCGACTTAGACTTCAGTTCCCAGAATTCCTTTGGTCCTGCTGAATCCCAACATATTTAGAGACCGTCAGGTTGAGAATGGCTGCAATAAAATATGTGAACAATTAACAAAACATCATTACAATTTTGCTGATTGCATTCACAAGAGGCAAAAGGACAAACCTGTATTTTGCAAACCAAAATTGGTAGAATGTTTTGTCCAGAGAGCACATCTACTTCTTCCAAAATTGATAGATCAAGATCTTGCAAATACAGAAGACTGCAGCAGAGCTTGTTAAAGGCAGCTAAACATCAAGAATATCTATTACGTTATTTAATGGGTTTAAAAAGTAGACCATCTAACAATCCTTCTCCAAGGAGCAGATTCTGCTTTAAAATAAACAGAAGGACCAAAGCCCCAAAGGAAATAATATAGTTATTGTAAGATTCAACAGTTTCAAGTAGTCTGTGATGACTAAAAACCCAGCCACAAACAATAAAAAAAACAATGAAATAGGCAGCTGAATTTTATAAGCAGACTAAAGCACCTTCAAATATTTCAGTGTGATTTGGTTGATTCTTTAGCTGAAACCCAGTCTCTGCAAGTGGTCATGAGTGAACATCTAAAATCAGAATCCTCCATTTCTTTTTCCCTCTTAATTCTCCAGAAAACTCCACAAATGGAGGAAAATATTTGGATTTAGAGACTTTATGGCTCTCTAGAGCTACAAAATGGATTCTGGGCTGGCATGTCATATGACATATGTGGTCTCCAAGCCTTTCTTTTGCCCCGCATTACAACCCATCCACTAAAGAAAGGAATATATTTTCCAAATGGGCTGAAGATTGTCTGGCATAATCAAATGTAATAGATTACAGCTCCTATCATCTTGAACCAAAGTGATGGGTTTATAGCACAACACATCTGAAGGACATCAGCTAAGGAAAGCTCTTCTAAAATTTCTAACTGTGAAGGCTGAAAAAGACAAAACCATCCAGATGAGCTTTCACTGGGTGCATGGACATTTCACCCATATGGATTGGGCTAAGCATTCAGGGGGCTGAATCTTCCTTTGGAGTACAGCACCAAACTGGTTATATGAGCAAAGGGCACAAGGTGTGGCTCATAAAGATCATGGTACCTGTAAATTTCCATTGCCCAAACATCTTCCAAGCAAGGATCCATGGAGTCATCCTTAATATTCATTTCGCATCAGCATTCCAGAACCTGGATACATTCCCCTCCTGTCACATTCATAAAAAAATAAATCCTCTGGTTTCATTTTTTTTTTTTTTTTTGCCCATGAAGGTGGAAGTTGGGAAGTCACTTCTTTGTCTGTTGTTTAGCCCAAGCTCTTAAGGAAGTGGAGGTAGTTTTAGATCCAATAGGCTGTAGGCAAAAATGTTCCAGAAGATGGCAAAGAGAACAAACACCATATACATGGAAACAAAGATCCACCATACTGATTGATCTTGAAGTCTCTGCTCATAGTTCCTTAGAATGACCACGCCAAGCGTGATTCCAACACCCACCCCACCTAGGTGGGCAACGAAACTGGGATGAGGGCATGGAGGATAAGCAGATGGGTAGAATCTCAACCATACAGCTCTTCCAAATTCAAAGCTCACTGAAAGAGAGATGAAGCAGTAAATCACATTTGCCCACAATTCATCAGAAATTGCACTGCACTCCATTCACTGTCCCATATAATCCCATGCTATCATGCTGTGATGCAGCATTTTTTCCTTACCATTTTGAGCAGCATTTTCAAGGAACAGAACATCTTATTTTGCAAGAATTTCAGGCCATGTGGAAAGATAGATCCTCCACCATTCTGGATTATTTTTTTAAGCCAGATTTCACGAACATGCAAAACGCACCTTATATGCAGTTTTAAAATATATCTTTAAAATGTACAGCAGGAAAAGAAATAAAAACCCAATGACTTGAAAAGAAGTCCCTGTTGACTTTATATTTTTTAAATAAAACATTCTTTTCGAAACAAGTCCTTTTTCCCATTACAAAAAAAATGCCTTCTCTATGAACCTTCTTTTCATTCCCCCATCCCGTTTTTTCTCTTGAAAAAGTCAACTGCCTCTTTCTTTTTTTGCACCTAGTCCCATTATCATAATGTGATGGGAAATCATATTAGGGTTCAGCTATAATCTCTGTTGCCAAAGACTAGAGGAATACAGGTGATGATTCAGATTAAACGGATAGATTGGGAAAGACTAGGCAGCCTCTCCAGAACCTCATGAAGGCTCTCTTCTTTTCCACTTAAGCCAAGTGCTGTTTAGACCAACATCTCCACTGAACCATCAGAAAAATGCAAGCAAGTCTTAAAGTGGGAAAAATCAAGGAACAGGTCCGTATCTCTCATTTTGGCTTCAAGGAGCACAAACGTATGATTGCATTTAGCAAGGCAAGATATATAATTATAGAATCACTAATGGGCACATATAAAACCCCACTGAAGATGTTATCTAGTTTGATAATGAAACGTCTGGGAGTCAAGCAAAGCTTGGACGACAAACATCTGCCTAAAGGGCACACTAGTCTGACTCAGAGCCTGCTAGAAGAACCAGGTCTTAATTTCCTTCCTGAAGGCCAGTGAGTTCTGCTTTCTGAAGCCTTCACAAGTAGTGACCACTAGCTTAGCTAATCAGGAATCCCAACATACTCTTAGATTTCCAAGAAGCCATCCTTTATTCCTGGTTTCTTTCTCTGGTTTTTTTTCCCCAAAGGGTGGGGGAGAAGCTCAATACATCAATCAAAGAAAGATTGATCTACTCATTGTTCATTAGCACTATCCGAATTAATTGTTGTGCAATCCAGTCTGGTCCCAAATGTATGTGTGATTCACACATCCTCTGCAGGTTTAGAAAGCAAAGTGAGCCGTTCTGTATGGGACAGTCCCAAGATTGATTTTTCTAATTTGCCACTATTATCTCTAGGCTACTAATCTGAAAAAATAAACGAGATCAAGAATATCTTTAGGCATAGCAGGTGCACTAATGAGAATCATTTAATGAGGATACTTACTGCAGATCAAGGCAACGGCCATGCGCAGCAGCTTGAATTGACACTTCATTCCAGACCAATTCTGAGAAAGAAATAAAAGAATATCCAAGTGAGTTTTTCCATCCACTGAGTCTCTGGAAACGGACCTGATTCTCTGGGGCTTAATTTGGGTCCCTTCTCCTCTCATTGCACACATTTAGCCTTTGGAGTGCACATCCATCCCTTCATCTTTTTTGCACTGCACCCTCACTGCGGCTTTGATAAGGAGCCCCTGAGAAATAAAAGACTTGCCTTCTGAAACCTATCAATTCTTTCTTTCCTAAATCAGCCAGAAGAAGACCAGAAGAAGAAAGGTTTTTTTTTTTTTTAAATCAAGATGTGAATTCTGGTTTTATATCCTTGCATTGCTCAAGACTATCTAATTTCATGATATTTTTAAACGTTGCTCTCCATGCAGTGGAACCTTATGCTGTTTCCCTTAATGAGCTCTTACAAAACATGAGAAAGTTTGGTAGGGAGGATTTCTGGTAATGGGTTGATCTGTGCAATGAAAAAATATGATGTAACCTTCAATACTTTACAGAATAACAGAATTGAAAGGGACCTTGGAGGTTTCCTAGTCCAACCCCCTGCTCAGGCAGGAAATCCTATACCATTTCAGACAAATGGTTGTCCAATCTCTTCTTAAAAACTTCCAGTGTTGGAGAATTCACAACTTCTGGAGGCAAATTGTTCCACTGATTAATTGTTCTAACTGTCAGAAAAATTCTTCTTAGCTCTAGGTTGCTTCTCTCCTTGATTAGTTTTGATCCATTGCTTCTTGTCCTGCCTTCAGGTGCTTTGGAGAATAGGTTGACCCCTTCTTCTTTGTGGCAACCCTGAGATATTGGAACACTGCTGTCATATCACCCCTAGTCCTTATTTTCATTACACTAGACTAGTGTAATGAAAATAACACCTGCAACCATTCTTTATATATTTTAGCCTCCAGTCCCCTAATCATCTTTGCTGCTCTTTTCCACATTTGGAAATAAAGGCATTCTTGTGTGTTCTCATAACACATGCACTGGCCTGCTCACCATTCAGTTTTGACTATTAGTTTTGACTATTCCTCTCCAGCGGCAAGATTTCGCTTATTTTGCAATACCTCATCTCTTGAATGGATCCAGAGAAGGCTTTTGTTTTGCTGTTAATATATATACTATGTTACAAAACAGGGTTTTATAAAACACTACAACTTCATGAGAGGTTCCTACAAACTATCTTTACTAGAAACAACTACAAACACCAAACCCCCAGGAAGCTTTTGATGTTGCCACGTTATTATTATTATTATTATTATTATTATTATTATTATTATTATTATTATTATTATTTAATCTTTAGTGAGATTCACAGCCTTTGAGGCTGGTTAATTGCTCAGCAGCTCGAGTCCTAACCAAGGACCTAGGAACTGTTAAGGTATCGTCGGAGGATGTAAGCTGTTCCGAGTAAGGTGGTTTTTTGTAGAGTCAAAATGTTCAAGTCCGGCAAATTTAGAATTTCTAAATAGCAGGGTAGCCCTTTGGGTATTGCTCCAAGGGCTCCAATTACAATCGGGACAACACACGATTTCTTTTTCCACAGTCGCTCAACTTCAATTTGCAAATCCCGGTACTTTGTGATTTTTTCTTGCTGCTTATCTTCAATCCGTGCATCACCAGGTATTGCAATGTCAATGAACCATACTTTTTTCTTTTCAACTATTGTTATGTCAGGTGTGTTGTGGACCAAGTGCCTGTCAGTCTGAATCCTAAAGTCCCATAAGATCTTGAGTTTCTCATTCTCTAAAACTTTCTCAACCTGATGTTCCCAGTGGTTTTTGCTGTACTCAAATCCAAACTTCTGGCACAATTTCCAGTGAATGATCTTAGCAACCCGGTCATGGCGTTGTAGGTAGTCAGTTTGTGAAATTTTGCTGCACCCACTGATCAGGTGGTCGACTGTCTCATCTTTCTCATTGCAGAGGCGGCATTTGCTGTTGGTGGTGACATGTTGAATTTTTATTATTATTATTATTATTATTATTATTATTATTATTATTATTATTATTATTATTATTATTATGACAGTATACACAGCAAATGAGATGACCATGCTGGATTTCGTATCCCAAATCACTAGTCAAACACTTTCCAAGCATTTAGGACTGCGTGATGTATCAGCGGATTATGTGAGCAGATCCCAGTAAGGTGGCCTTCTGCAGCTGACCAATGGTGATCTTGTCAGCGCCAATTGTTTTTAAGTGCTTGCCTAGGTCTTTCGGCACAGCACCCAGTGTGCCGAGTACCACTGGAACCACCTGCACTGGTTTATGCCAGAGTTTCTGCAGTTCGATTCTCAAGTCCTGATATCTGGTGACTTTTTCAAGTTGTTTCTCATCGATTCTGCTGTCACCAGGTATGGCAATTTCGATGAGCCACATCTTTTTCTTCTCCACAATCGTGATATCCGGGGTATTGTGTTCCAAAACTTTATCAGTCTATATTCGGAAGTCCCACAGTAGTTTTGCATGCTCGTTTTTAACCACTTTTTCAGGCTTATGATCCCACCAATTCTTTGCTACAGGCAGATGATAGTTGTGACACAAGTTCCAGTGGACCATCTGAGCGACTGTTATGGCGTTGTTTGTAGTCAGTCTGAGCTATTGTCTTGCAACTACTCAGTATATGATCAATGGTTTAATCCACTTCTCTGCAGAGTCTGCATTTGGGGTCATCAGCAGATTTTTCTATTCTGGCTTTGATTACATTCGTTCTGATGGCTTGTTCCTGGGCTGCAAGAATCAAGCCTTCTGTCTCTTTCTTCAGTGTTCCGTTGGTCAGCCATAACCAGGACTTTTCCTTATCTACTTTTCCTTGGATCTTCTCAAGGAACTGTCCGTGCAGCGCTTTGTTACACCAGCTGTCAGCCCAAGTTTGCATCGCTGTTTTCCTATATTGAATCTTCATTTGCTGCACTTTGAGCAGCTTCCTCTTGTTGACCTCGAGCAGAGATCTTTCACATAATCAACACTGTCTTTCACATAATCTGCCAAAGCATGCTTCTCTTCTTCGACTGTCTGCTTCACTTGCAGAAGTCCTCTGTCACCTGCTTTTATGGGCAAATATAGCCTGTCGACATCACTACGCGGGTGCAGTGCATAGTGTATGATCATCAGTTTTCTTGTTTTCCTATCCAGGCTGCCCAGCTCTGCCTGTATCCAGTTTACAATCCCAGCAGTATATCTGATGACGGGTATGGCCCAGGTATTTATAGCCTTGATAGTGTTACCGCCATTCAGTTTGCTTTTTAGAAGTTTCCTGACCCTTTGTGTGTATTCTTTGCTGACCACATTTTTCACTTGCCCGTGCTTGATATTGTCCAGCTGCAGTATGCCCAGGTATTTGTAGGCTTCGGATTGGTGGCACTTGATGGTTTGTCCATTGGGCATTTCAACTCCATCACTTTCTATGATCTTCTCTTTCTTCAGTGCCACTGTGGCGCATTTGTCCAGGCCGAACTCCATGCTGATGTTAGTGCTGAAAATTCAAACTGCATTGGTCAGTGACTGGATTTCAATTTCTGATTTTCCATAAAACTTCAGGTCATCCATGTACAGCAGGTGAGAGATTTTCTGTGAATTTTTAGCAGTTTGATAACCCGGGTTAGTTTTCTGTAAAATTGTTGACAGAGGGGTCATGGCGATGATGAACAGCAGAGGTGACAAAGAATCACCCTGGAAAATCCCTCTTTTGATGCTGACGAGTCCGTGGCTTTCACTTCCAATAAACAGTTCCGTTTTCCATTGCTTCATCACATTTGCAATGAAAGTACCAGTGCACATGCATATTCCGATGACATCCAGGCATTTGATGATCCAGCTGTGCGGAAATAAAGGCATTCTTGTATGTTCTCATAACACGTGCACTGGCCTGCTCACCATTCACAGTTTTGACTATTCCTCTCCAGCTACAAGATGGTCCATTCGCTTATTTTGCAATATCTCATCTCTTGAATGGATCCAGAGAAGGCTTTTATTTTGCTGTTAATATATATACTATGTTACAAAACAGGGTTTTATAAAACACTATAACTTCATGAGAGGTTCCTACAAACTGTCTTTACTAGGAACAACTACAAACACCAAACCCCCAGGAGGCTTTTGATGCTGCCACTTCTACTTCTTCTTCTTCTTCTTCTTCTTATTATTATTATTAATATAAAACAAGAAGGTACATAATTATGTTTCCAGGAAAAGAAAAAAGACTGAAAATAATCTGATATATTAATGAAGAAATTATAAAGGAATCTAAAACAGTCTATGGAATTGTATATATGTTGCTTTAAAATTGCCTGAATATTTCTACAGTATATGTGCCTATCCCTATGGAATGAGAAGGAAAGTGGAGATTTTAGAAATTGGAGGAAGGAGGTAATTCAAAGTCAATACTGGGCAACCTTAGCACCTCATGTCAGCTTCTACAACTCCACAACGCCGTCAAAGAAGAGGCAATGTAGGTAAAGTGATTTAAAGGACCAGGAAAGTTGGGATTGTCACTGGCTGGGAAATGAAGTCTGCCCAGACAATGATTACAACTCTGCTCTTTCCTGAACATTAGACAGGCTGGGATGATAGGAGTTATTGCTCAATAAATTTTGGGTTCTCAGGCCAGAACACCCAGCTCCTCGTATCTCTTTTTAAGAATCCTCCAGGTCAATGGCATCATATATCAGACAGGGAGAGAGATACTGGTCCTACATTTCAGATCTCATCCAACCAATCAACAATGTTCAAGAGGACATTTGGAATGCTGCCATTACACTGGTTAAAAGAGGAGATTCATTCTTCCCAAGCAGACCTTTTATTGATTTCTCTGTGTTTTTCAAATTCTGAAATGTTGTCAGCAAAGCAGCATTGCTGTAGAGGATATTCTTAAATTCGGTGATCATTCTAAGAAATTCATGGGCTTGAATAGCAATAGCATTTAGACTGTATATACTGTCCCATAGTGTGTTACAGCACTCTCTGGGAGATTTACAATAAAGTATTATTTGCATATTGCCCTCAGCAATCTGGATCCTCATTTTACCAACTTCAGAAGGATGGAAGGCTGGGTCAACCTTGAGCCCAGAGGTGGGTTTCGGCAGGTTCTGACCAGTTTTGGAGAAATTTAGAGCAGGGGAGAAAATGTAAACATAAAAGTAATTTGGAATATATCTAAACAGGTAGTTTATTTATTTATTTATTTATTTATTTATTTATTAAATTTATATACCGCCCTATTCCTGAGGGACTCAGGGCGGTGAATAGCGAATGATAAAAATACATGTAATACAAATGTTAAAAAAAAAAAAACAATTAAAATATACTAAACACTCTGGTCCTAGATAATTCAAGACATCCCAGTTTAAAATAAAATCAAAAGCAATATAAAGGGAAAGTTAGGCCAGGCCGGCCTGCTGAAACAGGAATGTTTTGAGGGCACGGCGGAAAGTGCGCAGATCCGGAATCTTCTGTATCTCTGGGGGGAGCTCGTTCCAGATGGTGGGTGCCCTCACAGAAAAGGCTCTCCCCCTGGGGGCCGCCAGTCGACACTGTTTGGCTGACAGCACCCTGAGAAGCCACTCTCTATGGGAGCGTACTGGGCGGTTAATGAGACCTTGTTCCTTATAGCATAGGGTTGGGTCATAGCATATTTCTCTTGATCCGACAGAACAAGATCACATGGGCAATGATGCAGATCTAAATAACAATGGATAAGGCTGGTGGAATATCAAGCATGTACAGTATCTCTGTCTCGTTTGGATAGCGGTAGCAATTCTTATTGAAATTTCGATCGGTTGAAGTTTTCCCCTGGCCCTTTGAACTTTAAATAACACATTACAGAATGTTTGATTCTCTGTTCAGTTTATCTTGTGTGCGTTTCCTGAATGGCAGCATATGTTATTCCAGTTTGGGTGATATAAGGGCAGAAGGGTTCATGTGCTGCTACTGTTGCAAATACTCATTCGCACCTCAACAAGTTCAATGCTAGTTACACACACACCCTTGACTGATGGTCACATGAGGATTCTGAGCCAGCCTGAAAGTAAACTCTGTACTGATACAATGTCTGACAGCAGAAGAGACCTACTTCTTGCTTGGCTGCAGGGTGTGTGGTTAAAATGCTTGTGAAGCAAACAGTTGTCTTTTTTTTTTTTTTTTTGCCTATCTTTTCTCTTGCCACCGTAACCTTTTCTGGCTCCTGAAATTCAGGTCCTTTAAGGGAAATGGTAGCATGGTGGCTTTGCAGTTCCCACTCAGCAGACCAAACAAAAGGACCAGGGATGAAATTAATAATAATTCCTTATCCCTTTGGTAGGGGAAGAGCCAACTGCAAAATGCAAGTCAATGTGGTTTCTAAGCATTTTCCCCCTCCCTTTTGCATGGAGTGAGAACATTTTTGTTCCTGCAAGATCAATTGCAAAGCAATGAAGATTAAACCCTGCTTTCTTTTAAACTGCCTCTGACAATTTGAAAGTGAAAATGGTGGCATTAAGAGCCCAATTGCATAAGTTGCTCCATGCTACATTGATAACAGCAGTAATGATATTTCTCATTTCCCCCAATCTCTCTCCACTTTCAAAGTTAATGAGGATTGTAGCTAACCATAGCTGTGACCTTTTGAGCAACAGCAAGCTGAGATTAGGACTGCAAGATCATTGCTGTTCTTATTTTAGGAAATTATAAATGCTATATGCAGATTATTTGAGAGGGATGACATCTCTCATTTCATTAACATGCAAAGAAGCATTTCAAGAATTAATGCCTGATATATTAACAAGATAAATTCTGAAGAAGAAAAAATAATAATTAAGGATTGAACAAAAGCACAAATTTATTATTTTTTATATAAATGAGCAAACTCAAGGAATGTTCAATTTTGCCCCAAATTATCAAAATCTGAATTTCCTTGGTTTGGCTCAGTTTCAATGTTTTTCTTTCTTTTCTTTTTTTTTATCATCTAGCAGTATCTGTGATATGACAGGTGGAGATGTACACAACAATTTGCATCATGTTGCCACAATACTGCTTTAGTTATTTTGACAAAAATGATGGATTCTACAAAGACTTCTATTGACTTTTAGGCCAAAGCATCTGTCATACAGGCAGATGTTTCCCCTGCTGTAAGCGGATTCTCGTTTTTTCCCCTAAAAATATTATCCTGGTGATTTTTTTTTCTTTTTATTTCTTTAGACAACGACGTGTTAGGCCCTTTTTGATTGGGAATTTAGTAATACCTGAGTTAATCACTGCAATAAGTGGCTTTGATAGTGTCACATTTGTTCTAAACCAGCTGCTGCTCAGATCAACCATGCAAATGCTCTTCTACATTACCAAATACAATGAACAATTCAATTCTGTGTATATCTATTTAGAAGTAAGAAGTATTAGGTTCAATTGGGTAAGCTATAAGGATTGCAAGCCTTGAAAGCCTGTCTATATTTGTCTCTCCATCTGCTTATGTACAGATGGCTCTACAAGAAACATCAGCAGGCCAATAAATTGCTTTGACTTAAACTAAGTGACTGAGATATTACACTGAGCCATCATTTGATGAACGGGCCACTATTTGTTAAATTCCCTGGACTCACCCTAAATTATAAGCCATAACCTATAAACTGCAATGATTGTATTCCTAAAACAATCCAATTCAAACTAAATCACATTATGATTTAGCACACATTATGATTTAGTAATCAACATACTGTATGAACAGAGGGATATAATCAAGATCACGTGAAGTGTTAATACCACTTTATAATGCCTTGGTAAGGTCACAGTTAGAATGCTACATTCAGTTTTGGTCGCCACGATGTAAAAAAGACGTTGAAACTCTATAAAGAGTGCAGAGAAAAGCAACAAAGATGATTAGGGGCAGAGGTGGTATTCAGCAGGTTTTGATCAGTTCTGGAGAACCGGTAGTGGAAATTTTGAATGGTTCAGAGAACCGGTAAATACCATTTCTGACTGGCCCTGGCCCCATCTATTCTCTGCCTCCCGAGTCCCAGCTGATTGGAGGAAATGGGGATTTTGCAGTATCCTTCCCCTGGAGTGGGGTAGGAATGGAGATTTTACAGTATCCTTCCCTGCCATGCCCACCAAGCCATGCCCACAGAACTGGTAGTAAAAAATTTTGAATCCCACCACTGATTAGAGGACTAGAGGCTAAAACATATAAAAAACAGTTGCTGGAATCAGGTATGTCTAATCTAGTGAAAAGAAGGACTAGGGGTGACATGATAGCAGTGTTCCAATATCTCAGGGGTTGCCACAAAGAAGAGGGGGTCAATCTATTTTTCAAAGCACCTGAGGGCAGAACAAGAAGCAATAGGAGGAAACTAATCAAGGAGAGAAGCAACCTAGAACTAAGGAGAAATTTTCTGACAGTTAGAACAATTAATCAGTGGGACAACTTGCCTCCAGCATTGTGAATGCTACCACACTGGAAGTTTTTTAAAAGAGATTGGACAACCATTTGTCTGAAATGGTATAGGGTTTCCTGCCTAACCAGGGGGTTGGACTTGAAGACTTCCAAGGTCCCTTCTCACTCTGTTATTCTATATAGACTTCTATATAAACTCAGCCATTATGGTTTGTAGCTGTGGTTTGTAGCTGTTTCCCCCAAAATAAGAAATTCCCTGATAATAAACCCAATCGGGCTTTTGAGTGCATGGCAATAAGGCCAAGTGCTTATTTCAGGGTTCAAAAAAATATAAGACAGGTCTTATTTTCGGGGAAACACGGTAAACATTGAATGAATCTAGTAATGTGCAATTCTAATAGTTGTAGCTTATGCCTCAAATTTCACATGAGCTTAGCCATATTAAAATGTTGAAGGCACATCAGCGATCTACAGAAATCGCCACAATGCAAGTAAACTCAATACATTCAAAGACTGAGCTGAGTCTTGAAACAGTCTTTTTTTGTTAATTAAAATCAAGATTTTTACTTGTTTGGTCTTGATTATTATTAATTGTTTAATTTGTTTGCTGCCCATCTCGTCACAATACTAGACAATGCCAAGGTAGCCTGATCCAAAAACAAGTCTATGGCTTGCCAATCGTATTAATGGTTCTGGAAAGGTCACCACACTGTATTTTTTATTTTGAAAAAAAAAACAGCTTGTAAAAGTATCTACATACATAAGTAGGCATCAAATATGAAAACTGCCATAGGAAGTGTCATTATTAGACTCCCAGTCCTGACAGTTAACAGTATCATAAAAATAGGACAGAACAATAAATAACATGAAACCATAAAAATAACTTGACAACTTAATCCTCCAATCAAGAGTATTGCTTCCCTTATTCAATCTAGTTTTTAGAAAACTGCCAGTCTGACTCCAGGGAAAGAGGCTATTTTTCCCTGACTTATAGGAAGTACCACTACTTCATCCCAATAGAAATCGAAGTGTGGTCTGTGCCATGTTGCATGTGTGGGTCTAGTCACATCCACATAATGTTCATGAGGTCTATGGACATCACGTGTATATAAAACCCTAGTTGTACTTAAATCTCTGTGTGAAATGAAGTCCTGTGGGGCAAGAAATCCACTACCAAGCAAACTCAGGAGAAGAGACAACTGTTTAGTGAGATGGACAGGACACCAAGAATCCCTCTCAGACTACTGTAAGTTTCTGGTTAGTGAGAAGGAATTCTTATAAAACAACTTTGTTCCGGTAATTTGACTTCCTTCCAAAACAATGGATGACAAAAGCTTCAGGTTTCATACACCTCGAGGCTTTCTTTAGAGCAGCATTGGAATAAGGGGGAAAATATTACTTTAATATCTGTACAACTAACAATGTTCTTTTAGAACTATGCTGGGAGCCAAATGAAACAATGTTCTGGGGATAAGGGGAAACACTGCTGTTGTTGATTGTGTGTAGTTAGATATTACTGGGGACATAGCCTAACTAAGAAGGTCTTAGAGCTCAGATCTCTCCCATTGGGATGAAGAGCACAAACCACAACCACTTTACTGCAATTACAAGAGAAGTTTAAATCCCCGTAAGAGACTAACGAGATCCTCTTCCAGGCAAAGTGAAATAAACTGATAATTTTAATTTCCTCTCTTTCACATGACTGTCATTAAAAAAAAGTCTGACAGCTGCACATAAGTACAGGTTTAAGAATCAAGGCTGTGATTCTTTTCAGCAGACTGCTTCTATAGGTACACGGTGAAAAATAATTTGGAAGTAGTAAAACATGGGACCATGTATTGCCTGTCTCCAACTCCTTCTCCCTCTGCTTTGAGATCGAAGCAAAAGATTGGGAAAAAGCTTTTACCAACCTCAAAACCACACACACCAGAACAAATGATAACATTCTAGTTTGGAGATTTATATAATTGGGAAAAAGCATTATGGGAAAAAGAGTTCCAGGAGAGTAAGCCAGAGAAAGTGCTATGGAAGTGAGCCAGGTATAACAATACTAAAAGAATACATTAATGGAGATGGCCCCATTGTTTAATGGAAAAATGAACTCATTTTGGATTGCTAGAACACATTTGTCCAAGCACAGCTGAACCATTACATATTACCCGTGAAAAATGTTGGAGGATTTGTGAAGTGCCAGATGACTGGAAGAGGGGAAACATTGTCCACATCTTAAAAATAGTAGAAAAGGTAGCTCCAGTAAAATATATAATATAAAATATTTTGGACACTGATGCTTGGAAAATGGAAAGATTCTGAAGCAGACTATAAAGAGATTGAACTCTTAAGTATCTTTAAAACACTTTCAAGAAGAAATCTTATATCATTTTTTTTTAAAAAAATAGATAATTTCCTTAATAGATTGTAGGAAAGCTATTGACATAATATATCATTATGAATGATATAACACTATATATGTGGCATAGATTCATATGGATTAGATGGCATTTACAGTTTCCTCCAAAAGCAAACCCCTCTATAACTTTACTGAAATCCTTAGACTTTTCTTAACATTTTAATAAGGATATGTATGCATGCATTCATGAAAATCTATAAAAGAAAGGGATGATGGATATATTTAGCCGTTCATTTAATACACCAGCATCTGTCCCTTATTATCACCCTTTGGGAAAAGAGATAATAAAACAAACAAATGGGAAGAATTTTTGATTAAGGAGCTAATTTTTTATTAATTGCTTTCTGCAGATTTACCAGTCTATTTCTATAAAAAGCAAGCACATGAACTACAGAAAAATGGTCAAGAGGTTTGGAATGTGCTTAGTACAATATTTAAACTAGACTAGAATTCCTGACTGCAGGCTGGCTTGACAGCTGAGTTGGTACCACAATAGCTGTCTGCCACAAAATTACATTAAACGTTTGGCTTCACTTCAGATATGGCTTCTGCTACAGCCAATTGGTTTTGATTCAAGCCCTCCCAAATGTGATGGAACTGATTCATATTCAGCAGATTTTTAAAATCGATATACTGTAATTCCAATGCACAATAGTGTATCTAATTGTGATTCCTCCTCTTCAGGAGCTACCTGTTTGGGTTTCTGCAACATCTGTTCAGTTGATCATTCAAAAATTGGTAAATGGGATGTGGGTCTATGCAGCACAGTGTTGTGCTGGTTCAGTTCCTTTCTCCGTGGCCAGTTCTGTTCAGTGTTGTTAGGGGGTGAGAGATCCAGCCCATGGCCGTTCCTTTTGGGGTAGTGTAGTGCTTGGTACTTTCTCTATTGTTTTTAACATCTATAAGAAACGGCTGGGTGACTGACACCATGGGATGAGATATCATCAATATGCTGATGATACTCAGCTTTACATCTCCATCCCTGGTGATCCAAGTGATGTTGTGGCTGCCCTTTTGCGGTGCCTGGAAGTTGTGCGGGCCTGGATGGGGAACAACAGGCTTCAGCTGAACCCTGGTAAGATGAAGTCGCTGTGGATACATGGAGCCTCGGGATCTGGAGGTTTATCATCTTTACTTCTGGATGGGATGGTACTACCTCAGATAGACTTGGTGCATAACTTTGAGGTTCTCCTAGACTTGCAACTCCTGCTCAAAAAAAGCAGGTGGCCGGCGTGGCTAAGACAGCCTTTGCACAGCTTCATGTTATGTGCCAACTGCATCATTTTCTGAATCCTGAGGCCCCTGCACTCAATCACTAATGCCCTGGTCATATCTTGTTTGGGTTATTACAATACACTTTACAGGAGGCTACCCTTGAAGAGTATTCTGAAACTACAATTGTCCAAAATACGGCAGTGCAGACATTTTTAGAGGCCCCTAAATTGGGTTGGCACATGTAACACCACCGTTATGCAAGCTGCCCTGATTGCTAATCTGCTTCTGGGTCCAATTCAGGGTGTTGCTTATGATATTTAAAGCCCTCTATGGCATGGGTCCAGGATATCCGAGAATCTGCCTTCTCCTGATCCTATTGGCCAGCCCCACTCATGCTGGCAGTACAGGCCTACCGCAGACCCCATCCACCAAGGAATTTTGGCTGGTGGGGTCTAGGAGATCTAGGTTGGAGATGGTTGATGTAACAACAATGAAGGCACCAGCACTGCTCTGCTCCAAACTCATGGTTTTTTTAGATTACTTTTAATCTTCTGTAATTTTAATCTGTTTTTAAATCACCTGTTGTGACTTTCTGACAAGCCAAGGCAATGGGAGCCAGATTCACTTAACTGTGTCACTGACTTAACAACTGCAGTAATTCACTTAACAAATGTCTTGCTTAGCAACAGAAAATGTGGACTCAATTGTGGTCGTAAGTCAAGGTAAGTAACTGTGGTTACTGATGCAATATGCTTGTGGCCTGGAAATCAGTTCCCAAGTTGTGCCCTGACAATTCACAAAGGCAACCAGAGAGGTACAAACAGGCCTTCAAGGTAATATTTCACTATGTGATCTGAATCATTTGTAAGATTTTCTGACTTGTATGTAATTGCCCTTTGTCTATGATCTATGACTCTTACTCAACCTTGTGCCTTTTTATGGTAGGTAGGAATCCTGGGTGATGAAGTACAAACATTTTAGATAAGCATCAGTAAAGATGTTACAAATCAATCCAGGTTTTTTTTGGGGAAAGGCATCTTTGGTTCATTTCTCCACAGAGATAATAATGCACTTGGAAAACTGTGGAAGCTACTGGTAAATCTTGTGTTTTTATTTGGTTTGTTTATCTATTATTTCCCATAGGGTGAACTGCTTTATGTTTCTTCTCCCTTTATTTATTTCCAGGAATATTTCATTCTAAAGGCGCGGACATTTTTATTATTTGCAGTTATCCAAGGACTTCCAGGGAAAGTAAAAAGGTTTGATGGAGTCAGCCTCTCAAGAGGAAAAGCAAAGCAAAGTGTAACAAATATTTTGATGAATGTGCTTAGAGTGCCAAATGCATCGTTTTCATCATCCAAGAATCTCTCTCACTAACATTAAGCTAGAATTATTTATATTTTTAATTGGCAGGGCTGGATACAATGAGATTTTTTTTTTTTTGCTATGAAATACAAAGTACACAGCGGATTTTTGGCACCTGAAATCTAATAGTAGTCTTCCTTTGGCTGTATTGTACCATAGACTAGCTTTTCCCAACCTGGCCTCCTCCGAAGGTGTTAAACAAAAAATCCATAATTCATAGCTTTTCAGATACTGGCTTAACTCACACATGCCAATAGACCCAAACTGGTTGACTTCTCTTGGTTTAGTGGCAATGGGCTGTGTGCTATGCAGATAGCCAATGGTTTCCATCTGTCCCTTGCTTTGATAATGGTCAGAGTTATTACTGTCTTATTTTTTTATTGACCATATGAGAACTAAGTCTCCTGTACTCATATAATAACATAAAATCAGTTCTGTTTGCTACTGTAAATGGAAATATGTGAGATACTTGTTTACTTGCTGATAATCAACATAAAAAAAGAGAAAACAATAATAACAACAACCAAATGTTGATATTATTTGTTCAGGCTGGATTGAAAACAACAGTTCAGCTGTCACATAAATGAATCCATATCCAATAAACAGCACATTCTGGTCTCAAAGGCAATCTCTGTTCTACTTAATCCAGGGCTTACCATCACTATATTGGCTAAATGAGCAGAAATAAGAGCATACACCCCTCCAGATGAACCCACAACAGGTGCAGTCATATCAGCAATGGACACGGCCAGGGAACCTTGGAGAAATAAATAAATAAATAAAGGTAAGTACAAATGACTGCCAAATAAAACACCCCCTGCCTTTTCTAGGAATACAGATAGTCTTCAATTTACAACCACAATTGAGCCCAAAATTTCTGCTGCTAAGCGAGACAGTCGTTAAGTGAGTTTTACCCTCATTTTAGGACAGTTGTTAAGCGAATCACTGCAATTGTTAAATTAGCAGCATGGGTGTTCAGTGACTCTGGCTTTCCCATTGACTTTGTTTATCAGAAGGTCGCAAAAGCGGATCACATGACCCCGGGACATTGTAACTGTCAAAAATATGAGACAGTAAGCATCTGAATTTTGATCACGTGACTTTGGGGATGCTGCAATGGTGGTAAGTATGAAACACAGTCATGTCATTTTTTTCAGTGCCATTGTAACTTTGAACAGTCACTAAATGAACTGTTGTAAGTCGAGGACCGTCTATACTTTCTAGAAAAAGACTCTGTGAGTTCAACCCCCAATCTACTGTATATGGACATGTTGTTTGATTTAACAGCAAAACGGAAACAGTTTGCAATTATCTTCTACCAATATTATTTTCCCCAATTACCCAGTCTAGTCAAAAACCTTAGGATTTCTTCTTGGTCTTATATCCAACCAGATCCATCCCTCTTTAACTTTTTTGAGATCAGCCAAGATTGGGTAGCTACTGCCATCTGCTGTGATGAAAGGGCTAATATCATTTTACTATCCAATAAGTTGTCCTGTTTCTCAGTCTTTGCAGAGAAAGATCAACGTTGGTCCTCCTCTCTAAAGAAGGGAGATCATACATATTTTTCACCATAAGATTAGTTTGGCTTCCTTTTCAGCTACTAGACTCCATTACAAGATTTTCTGAGATGTCCTAGGCATCTGTAAAATGTTTTTTTTTAAGTAAAACATTAAAAATATATAAAGCATTTAATGGGTTCAAAATTAGTGTGTTTCAGGCCTACATCCTGAGGGGAATTGTTAATGAGTTTAAAAGCAAGTCTGCTTGCCAGATGTATTAAATATAATTACAGTTTCTTTTATACTGCTTCAAGAATTTAGATTACCATCCTGTTTTGGAAAGTGCATTCCACTAACAAGCAAAAACATTTCTTTTTCAACAGGCATTTGACTTGGCCACGGCTTAATTTTTATACCTTGATTGCCCTTCTGGTCTATACAGTAGAGGTAGTCCTCGCCTTATGACCACAATTGAGCCCAACATTTCTGCTGCTAAGCGAGATGGTTGTTAAATGAATTTTGCCCCATTTAATGACCTTTCTTGCCACAGTTGTTAAGTGAATCATTGCAGTTGTTAAAATTAGTAACACGGTGGTTCAGTGAAGGTAGTTTTCCCATTGACTTTGCTTGTCAGAAGGTCGCAAATAATGATCGCATAACCCCGGGACAGTGCAACCGTCATAAATATGAGTCAGTTGCCCAAGCATCTGAATTTTGATTGTGTGACCATGGGGATGCTGCAAAGGTCCCAAGTGTGAAAAACGGTCATAAGTCACTTTTTTTCAGTCCCGTTATAACTTTGAACAGTCACTAAATGAACTGTTGTAAGTTGAGGGCTACCTGTGTTGTTGCTTTGAGCCTGAGCTCGTACAAATGCTTTGAATATTGTTTATTTTTTTGTGTTTTTTAATATCTTTTAAACCACTTGGTTTGAAAACTCCTTTTGCAAAAGGGAGGAATGGTGTTAAGTAGCTGAATTGGAAAAAAAAAATGGTTGGACGATTCCTGAAACCTAATGAATCAAAACAATGCCCTGCTTGGTCCAATATATTCTATTTTATTGAGTACATATTAGATAATATATATAAGTATAAGCATGAATTGAATACATAAAATGAATACAATTAAAGGGAACATTAGGATAGGCACGCTGGTGCTCTTATGCATGCCCCTTACAAACCTCTTAGGAATGGGATGAGGTCAACAGTAGACAGTTTTAGGTTAAGGCTTTGGGGGTTTTGGGATGAGACCACAGAGTCTGGTAGTGCATTCCAGACATTAACAACTCTGTTACTGAAGTCATATTTTCTGCAATTGAGTCTGGAGCAGTTCACTTTAAGTTTGTATCTGTTGTGTGCTCGTGTATTGTTGTGACTGAAGCTGAAGTAGTCATTGACAGGTAGGACCAGTGGTGGGATTCAGCCAGTTCGCACCACTTTGGGAGAACCGGTTGTTAACTTTCTGAGCAGTTTGGCAAATTGCTCAGAAATCCTTAGGGCAGAGAACCGGTTGTTAAATTACTTGAATCCCACCACTGGGTAGGATATTGTAGCAGATGATTTTATGAGCTATGCTTAGGTCATACCGAAGGCGGCGTAGTTCTAAATTTTCTAAACCCAGAATTTCAAGCCTAGTGGCATAAGGTATTTTGTTACAAGTGGAGGAGTGGAGGACTCTTCTAGTGAAATATTTCTGGACTATTTCTCTCTCCCAGCAGCTGTTCAGGGGCCCCAAAAAGCAGTAAGAGACCATAAACAGGTCATGAGGCGGAGTTTGGCCCTCACCAATCATAAACATTTCATAGCTAAACTTAAAATACTTCAGGAGAATAAGGGTCACAGTGGGCTGGGTAGAGCTGTGATAACACATAATGTGATAAAAGCTCATTTGAAAGAGGGTAAGTTTTAGGCCCTGATCTTTCCTTAAATGTTCATTAGCGTATTTATGTGCCTTGAGTCAAAATGGTGGGAAACAGTTTAGCAACTGCAATAAGAGACGACCTTATTAGGCACGGAGCAGTAATTTGGGCCCTGCAAACAGCCCATCCCTTTTGCGACGTCCTAGCAGCTATTGGGGTTCATAAAACATGATGTATGGCTTAGCATTATGAATGCCTCAGGCCATTGTAGCCTGTTCGATAAAGCAACATTAAAAGAAATCATGAGCTAATGTGACTGTTGGTATGTTGTTTAGTGGGGTTTTTTAAACTTCCTTGCACAAAAGACATTTCAATCATGTGTAGTGTTGTGAGAGAAACTATTGGTGCCCAGCTAAGAAGCCAAAGAAAATGTCACGATAACAAACCATGAGACTCCAGTTTTCTTTTTCCGCTTGGTTGTTCTGATTAAGTGAATAAAAATTTCCAGGTTGCAACCAGCCAACAGTTTATGGGCAACCAACTGGTAAATTACACTGCAAAAATCACTTCAGGGGAGAATTATTGCTCACTGAAGTTAATTGCAACAAGACTGTCTTTGCTGTAGTTATTGCCAGGATAGCCATGTGCTTGTTAACAGCTTTAGAAATCAAATGAAAAGTACACTGATTGTGACATAACATGCAATAACATGGTCCCTTGATGGAAGATGGTTTACAGAGCTTCCTGTCTAATAACTGTTTGGAAATAAAATAATGGAGAGATGGCACACACAAAGTCAAAGCTGGCATAACAACAAATTCATACCCAGAAAAAAAGCTTCATGCAAAATAAAAAAAAAGGATAGTGGAAGGTACAGGAACATTTATTTCTTCTGACTCTCCATGTCCAACCTTCTATGTTTCTGGTCCAAAGAACAAACTCTGGAAACAATAGTAGAGGTAGTCCTCAACTTACGACCATCATTGTTAAGTGAGTTTTGCCCCATTTTACAACTTTTCTTGCCCTAGTTATTAAGGGAATCACTGCACTTGTTAAGCTAGTAATTCAGTTGTTAAGTGAATGTGGCCATTGACTTTGCTTGTGAGAAGGTCGCAAAAGGGGATCACATGATCCTGGGACACTACAACCGTCATAAATACAAGTCAGTTGTCAGGCATCTGAATTTTGATCATGTGACCCCATAGCTGCTGCAATGTTCATAAGTGTGAAAAGTGGTCATAAGTCATTTTTTTCAGTCCCATTGTAACTTTGAACAGTCACTAAACGATTTATTGTAAGTCGAGGACTACCTGTAGTAGCTCTGTTATGTTTAAGCTGGAAATTGTCTAAAGAGAATTGGCCTCTGGAGAACTAAAAATCTAAAAATTTAAAAATCACATGGGAGTTAAAACCAGCTGTTCAAGTTATAGTCAAAAACCTACTGGAAATCAATACAGTAGTACCTCTGGTCACAAACGCTTCTGACCATGATCAAATCAGGTTCCGACCAAAAAGTTCACAAAATTTTTGAATCTGATCATGAACACATACTCGGGTGGTGATCAAACATGGCCATGGCTGATTTTCCCTTCCACACAGGGGCGGGTTTCAAAATCCGCTACCAGTTCGCTTGTGGGTGGGCGTGTGCTCGCACGATGCTTCTGGGCATGCGGGTGGGTGGGCGGAGTGGGTGGGCGGAGCCTCCCGCTGCTGCTACTAGTTCACCTGCTCCGGGGCGAACCAGTAGCAACCCACCACTGCTTCCGCGCCATTTTTTTAAAGCGCCATACAACAGCGATCTCATGTGGCTGCTGCATTAATTTTGGTTAGGTTCGGGTTACGACCAAATCGGATTGCGACCAAAGTTATGGAACAAATTATGGTCATGACCAGAGGTTCTACTGTATACTGTAGCTGTTTCCATGCTGGTGCTGCATGGCTGTTGTGGCTGTCATCAACCACCACAGGGGTTCTGCTACCTTTTCTGCCAATTGCAATGTGTGAGTTTTCTTCAAAGGCAGCTCCATGTAAAGCTCCTTGAAGTGACCAAGGTTAGTAGTAGTGGCCTGAGTCACCATGGCTAGGGCTTCCTGCGCTAGGTAAGGCCACAAATGATGTCTCAAATGAACCTGGTAAGAGCCCCCGCTCCCAGCTATGATTTTTACCTATGAACCCAGCAGGAGCCAGAGATCCAGGAAGCTTTCTTCTCCATAGTCTTGGCAAACCCCAGCTCATCCCGGCCTATTGTTCAGCAACTCTACAATCATGAATCACCCAACATCAGCCACTGGCGCCAGTAATGTCAGTGGTCTTCCTTAGCTACCCAATCCTCTTCCCCATCATCCTTCTCCAGCACTTTCCATCCTTCCTATCTTCTCAGGATCAGCCATTCATCCTGATAAATCCCTCACCTGAACTTCTACAGCCTCTGTGACCCCCTCTCACCTCCATGATTTCCCTAAATTGACTCAATTCCACATAGATCACTAAAACTAACCCACCAGAGCCAATGGCTGCCCGGCGCAAGCTATGTCAATTTAAAAGTCTTTTTATCTCCCACAAAGACTACTGTTCTGCCTAAAAATCATGTTTTGGCTTCTTCAACAGCTTCCCCCTCTGAACTCCAGCCCCTTTTCAAGCAGGTTATCTCAGATGTGAAAGCCTTACTTGCTCGCTCATTCATTCATTCATTCATTCATTCTTTCTTTCTTTCTTTCTTTTCAGGTTTCGTCCTGCCACCATCTTATACCTCTCAGCAATTACAGGGCCACAGTAAAAAGCAAACAAACAGCCACAGAACTGAAATAACATACAGTCCAAATCTGAAATGTGAAATTAAACTAGAAGGGGAATAATAAAAACAACAGCAAAGAGCAGGGCTTATTACTGACAGGCTCTTAGGAAAAAGTAATAATAATAATAATAATAATAATAATAAGAATGTTATATTATGGTGTCTAATAATTTATTAAATATACATTCTGCCATTCTGGTGATGTTGGGCAGTATACAAATTGTTAAAAACATTAAAAACAAGAAAACAATACAATGCAAAAAAAAAAGAAGAAGCAAAAAATGACAAGAGACAGCAAACCCAAATAGGAACAAAGAAGAGGTAGTAAAAGTGGGCTTCAATCCTGCTTGCTGAAAGCCCCTTTAAAACACTAGGATTTATTTATTTGCATTCTGCCATTATTATTTTTATAAATAACTTAAGGTGGTGAACATACATAATACTCCTTGCTCCTCCTCTTTCCCCCATAACAACAACCCTGTGAGGTGTTTTGGGCTGAGAGTGAATGACTGGCTCAACGTCACCCATCCGATTTTCAGGGCTAAGGCAGGACTAGAACTCCCAGTATCCTGGTTTCTAGGCCAGCACCTTGACTACTATACCAAACTGGTTTTGAATGTACATAACATTTCCCCCTAAAATTAAATACAAAAGAAACCACTGCATCATTTACCAGCTATTATTATTATTAGCTTTAGCATTTGCATTTGTATTCCATTTTTCCTTTGGAAGCTCAAGGCAGTATTTATAAGGTCCCCTAATTTATCTCCACAGAAGGAAACGTGCCCCAAGAGAGAGAGTGAGTAGGGATGACTCTCATTATATTATACTGGTTCTCATTAATATCACAAACAAGAAAAGGTCAGAAAATCAAAAGTAGAGGAATAAGGGTATTTATTTTGCAGTTGTAGAATTTTAGGAGTGGCCCAGATGACACCGGCCTCTTTTTTTAAAAAGCTTTCTGGCTTTTCCCATTGCTCTTCCTATCACTTTCATTTCCAGAGTAAATCTGTTAAGGGGGGGGGGAATCCTGCTGACAGGACATATTTCTGATAGGTAAGAAATAAGAAAAAGGAAAGGTGAAGAAGAAATGGTCATATGTGAAGTCTGTAAATATGCTTACATGGCGGCCTCATCTCAGCATTTGTTCTCATTTAGCTACTAAATTAGTTCGAGCTGAAGAGAACTCCATAATGGAATGTTCCATAAAGGAAGACCCTTCCACTATGCAAAGTGAGTTTTCCAAATCCATTTTTTTCTCCTGCCCTCCCCCCCCCAGCATAAATCCTGCCATTTCCATCACAACCATCAGATATCCAGGTTTTCAAGTTATAAATCCTCCGATGTTTATTGAGCTCCCATCTATACTTTTGCCATCCCATTATAACAATTATACTTTGTTTATTTTCTCACAGCAGAAAACATCTTATTCCTGTTCAGTTAAACCATATTTTTATTAAAACATCATTTGTTCATTAGCGCGAAGAAAAGAAAGTCTGACAGCATTGCTCGCTTCGGCAGCACATATACTAAAATTGGAACGATACAAAAGAAAGTCTGACAGGGAACGCTGAAAGAGGAATAACAGCAAAAGATCACTGTTCCAGCCACATAACAAACAAACACACCTTGCTTGGCTTTATTGTTTTAATTACACTTTTGATTTTTCACTTACCCAGCATCTTTTAACTTAAAGAACATCTTAATTAAAAAAAGAGAGAGAGAGAAAAGCTAGACTACCAGAACAAGTGCAAAACAAATGTAAAAATCAGTGTATGAAAATGCTGTCATCTATTCTAAGATATTCTTGGGTTATCAGCAAGTTAATTGCCTTTTCGTTCTAACCAAAAAACTAACCAAAAACCAAAAAACAATCCTCATTTACGATGGACCCCAAAAAGGTATTTACAGCCTGGATTAGAAGTTCCAAAGGCTGCTCCACCCCCCACCTCCGCCCCCACAGATCACGTTTTGGGTGCCCAGCAACTGATCTGCATTTATGGCTGTTTGCAGCATCCTGTGCATGCTCATTTAATTTATGATGTCTTGCCAGAAAACAGCATTTTCTTCTTGTTTTTAGTAAAATATATCCCATAGCGGACAATTGGTTCACTAAATGATTGTGGAGTTCATTGAACAATGGCCACAAAAAGGGATGTGACACTCTCAGTGAAGTGGTTCGGGAATGACGAGAGGCACAAGCAAGCAAGTGACAACAGCTCTTTAATATACAGTGAGACTTCAGCAAAAACTCAGAGGCTGCAGTCCTCCTTATATACAATCCTGGAGAGACTGTCAGCCAATCAGAAACGTAGGCAGGTTTGAAACTCCCGCTTAAAAGTATCAATACATAACACCCCTCCCTTCCCAGAAGGCACTAACACTCAAAAATTAACATATGTACAAACAAAGTCTCGCAGGTGCTTAGGCTGAGTTCTCGCCCTAGTTGACCTGCGCAGTTCAGTGTTTGGTGAGGCGTCGAGCTGGTCGGAGGGACTCTTTGTCTCTCCCGGCTCCGCCAATGGAACCTCCTGGATTTTGTCCGGGGCGTGGTTATTCCCGGCTGGGAGTGGCGACTCGCTGGGGCGGCGCTGGAACCAGGGCTTGTCAGCTAAGTATTCTCGCGGCCCCGGGCTTGAGTTAGCTGTTTTGGAGAAGTGGTCATAGTTAGGCTCGGACATGTCTGCGTTGATGTTTGCCTCGCCAACCACCCGTTTCCTCAGTTGGTCTATGTGGCGCTTCCAGAGTCTATCTACCCCCACGTCCACCGTGTATGATTTTGGGCCTGTTATCCCCACTATGGTTCCTGCAACCCACAGAGGACCGCTGGCATAATTGCGAGCGAACACCGGGGACCCGACCTGAAACTGCCTTAAGCCACAGGTCTCTCCCTTAAAGTTTTCGTGCGAATAGTTAGGGTGAAGCCTGTCCAACACGCACCGGAGCTTTCTCCCCATGAGGAGCTCTGCTGGGCTTCTCCCAGTTGCTGTGCATGGTGATGCATGCTGAACCGCAAGGAATTGATCTATCCTGGCCTGCCAGTCCCCATTGTCTAATCTGGACAGTGCTTCCTTGGCTGTCCTGACAAATCGTTCAGCCAATCCGTTGGAAGCCGGGTGAAATGGGGCTGATAGGGCATGGCGGATCCCCAGGCCGGCCAAGTAGCCTTCGAAAAGGGTTGCTGTAAATTGGGGCCCATTGTCCGATACCAAGGTATCCGGCAGGCCGTGGGTGGCAAACAACTTTCTTAGGGCCTTGATAACCGCTTCGGCCGTTGTGGATGGCATTAATACAATTTCGAGCCATTTTGAAAAGGCATCCACTACTATTAAAAACGTTTGGCCATGGAACGGGCCGGCAAAATCAATGTGGATCCTCCCCCATGGGCCTTTTGGTTTCTCCCACTCTCGGATGGGCGCTACTGGGGGATCGGGGCGAGACTCCTGGCAGGGTCTGCACTTCCCCACCCACTCGGAAATGACCTGGTCCATGTTGGGCCACCAGACATAGCTGCGGGCTAAGCACTTCATCCTAACGATGCCAGGATGCCCTTCGTGCAATAATTCTAAAACTCTATCTCGTAGTTTTGCTGGAATTACCACTCTGTCACCCCACAGTAAGCACCCCCCTTGCGTAAACAGTTCATTTCGTTTGTTGGCAAAACCTTGGTACTCCTCCCCGACCACCTTGTCCGGCCACCCTTTCAAAACCCAACCCATAACAGTCCAGATAACAGGGTCTCTATTTGATGCCTTCGCCACCTCGCCGGAGGAGATGGGCCCCAAGGTTAACGTGTCCAACAACAGGACGGAGGTTTCCGGTGTTGGGTTGTCCAGCAGGTCGGGAAGGGGGCAACGGCTAAGGGCATCCGCATGACCCAGGGTCCGCCCAGGCCGATGGACGAGCTGGTACGAGCAGGCCGATAAGAAAATCGCCCATCTAGTTAAACGGGGGGAGAGGGCAGCGGGGGTTGGCCTGTCGCCTGCTAGCAGTCCTAGCAACGGTCTATGGTCAGTCACAAGTTCGAATTTTCGGCCATAGAGGTATTCGTGGAACTTCTTAACCCCCGCAATCGCAGCCAGAGCCTCTCTGTCCAATTGGCTATAGTTTCGTTCTGTGCTGGACAGAGTTCGGGAGTAGAAGGCAATGGGTGCCTCTAGGCCGTTCGGCAGTCTATGGCCTAGGACGGCACCAACTCCTACGGGGGAGGCGTCGCAAACTAAGACGAGCGGCAGCTCTGCATTGTATTGGATCAGGAAACTGTCCTCAGATAGGAGTTTTTTTACTGCCTCAAAAGCGGCCGCTTGCGGTTTCCCCCAGACCCATGGTACATTCTTCCCTAAGAGTTTGTGAAGGGGATCAGCGACCGTGGCCTTATCTCTTAGGAACATTGAGTAGAAATTTAGCAGTCCAAGGAAGGCTTGGAGCTCAGCTTTGGATTTGGGGGCTGGTGCGCTTTTGATGGCCCTCACCTTGCTTTCGGTAGGGTGGATGCCTGTGCCGTCCACCCTGTACCCCAGAAATTCTACCGAGGGGACCGCTATCCTGCACTTGTTCTTTTTAAGTCTTAGTCCCGCTTCTCTGAATCTGGACAGGATGTTCCGTACCCTGTCCCCTAGCTGGTGTTCGTCTTGGGCGCTGACTAAGACGTCATCGAAATAGGGGACTACTCCCGGAAGTCCTTGCAACAGGCGCTCCATGGTGCTTTGAAATAAGCCGGGTGCGACGCTCACCCCAAATTGGAGCCTGGTGCATTTAAATGCACCCCTATGAGTCACGATCGTTTGCGCCTCTGCCGTGGCGTCGTCGACCGGTAACTGTTGATAGGCTTGGGCCAGGTCTAATTTGGCAAAAAATTTTCCGGGGCCCAGGGAGTGTAGTAGATGGTGCACGATCGGCACCGGATAGGCGCTCGGCTGCAAAGCCTTGTTGATCGTGCACTTGTAGTCGGCGCAAATTCTGATTGAGCCGTCGGACTTAACTGGGGTGACTATGGGGGTCTCCCACTTGGCATGGTCAACGGGAACCAACACCCCTTGCTTAATCAGTTTGTCCAGTTCTGCATCGATCTTTGGTTTCAATGCGAACGGCACTCTTCTGGCCTTTAGTCTTACTTGGGCTACGTTGGGGTCTAAGTTTAGTGAAATAGGGGTCCCCACATACTTGCCCAATGTGTCCCCGAAAACGTCCTGGAACTCGGACAGGAGGCTGTCTTTCAGGGTTGACTTGGACATCAGGTGGACGCCGGTGAAGCCCATGCCAAGGGCTCGGAACCACCCCATGCCCAGGAGGCTCGGCAGCTGCTTCGTGACGATGGTCAGCGGCAGGTCTCTTTCGTAGTCTCCGTAGGTGACCCGGAACGTGCCCACGCCTTCGAGGGGGACTCGGTTCCCCTGGTAGTCTAGGATGCGCAGTCTCTGTCTGGAGAGTTGATCCTTCCGGAACGACGGCAGGAGGGTCTTTAGGGTTGTCCACGACATGATGGAGAGAGCTGATCCGGTGTCGATCTCCATCGAGCACGGTCTTCCGTTGATCTCGACCACCGTGCTGACTTTGTCCTCGACCGTTGTGCTGGCCTGGTCGATGTGTATGCTGCGGCCATCTCGCGGTTCAAATTCGCGCCATTTTTTCGCGCCGCCTTCTCTCGTTGGCTGCTTCTGGCGCGCTGATTCCGGTTGGCTGCGGCGCTCACGTGGTTTGAGTCTTCTGGGCAGAGTGGCTCTGCAGACTCGCGCCAAGTGCCCTTTCTTCTCGCAACGCCTGCAAATAGCCTCTCTGTATTTGCAGGACAGTCTATCATGGTGCCCGCCACAGCTGGGACAGCTTCGCCGGGGGCTGCCAGTGTCTTTTCTCCGGTGCTCTGTTCGGAAGACGTCCTCATCCGACTCGGACTCCGAGCTGGATCCGGCGTCTTCTCTGTGCACCGGGGCAGACTTGGGGCTGTCTTTGCTGGTCGGCGGACGCTGTAGCGTTTCAGCGGCCTTTGTGGAGGCTTCGTGAGCCCTGGCCTCGTCAAGGGCTCCGGCAAGTGTCAGATCAGGCTTGGCGAGCAGACGCCGTTGCAGCCTAATGTCCCGAACACCACAGATCAGTTGCTCAAGCAACGCATCATCCAAGTCTCTGTAGTCGCAATGAGTTGCGGCTTTTCTCAGGCTGGCCATGTACGCGCTGACCGGCTCTCCCTCTCGTTGGACGCGCTGCCTCAGTTGGTATCGCTGCACGAACTTGGAGGGGACGGGAGTGTAGTGAGCCCGGAGAGTTGCCATCAAGGTGTCCCATGAGACTGTTTGAACCGGCGTTGGCTCACACAGTGACTCGGCCATCTCGAACACGTCCGGTCCGCAGTGGCTTAGGAATAGGGCTCTCTTTCGATTAGCCGAGAGGCCCTGCATGTCGCTGGCTTCTAGCGAGCATTCAAACCTTGTTAGGTACGAGACCCATTTTTCGCGGGTCGGATCAAAAGGCTTGGGCGGAACGTAGGTAGACATGTCCGGTATGTCTCCTGTGGTTCGCCTCGTCGCCTAGCTGAAGCTCGTGGTCTCACTGGTTGGCTTCTTGTAGCCTCTATCCCACCTTCGTCGCCAATGAAGTGGTTCGGGAATGACGAGAGGCACAAGCAAGCAAGTGACAACAGCTCTTTAATATACAGTGAGACTTCAGCAAAAACTCAGAGGCTGCAGTCCTCCTTATATACAATCCTGGAGAGACTGTCAGCCAATCAGAAACGTAGGCAGGTTTGAAACTCCCGCTTAAAAGTATCAATACATAACACTCAGCTTCATTGATAAAGACAGTCTCACAATGTTAAAGAATTCCAGAACTACAACCCTGCTTCAGAAATGCTGATGTTGACTAGGATGGAAGACAAATGCTTTTCTAAAAGATGCAATGATAAACAGTGGGCAGCTTTTAAACTTTCTTGTGGGTCCCAAACAGTGGTGGGTTCCTCCCAGTTTGGCCCGGTTCCACCGAGCCGGTAGCGGTGACGATATGACGTCACTGAACCGGTTCTGCCCCCCTGGCGTTATTCTTACCTTTTATTTGGCCCCACCCCCAATCTATTGCTGCCTCCTTAGTCCCAGCTGATGGGCTATAAGGAAAAAAACTGTTTAAACTCTTGCCGGGGAGTTTCAAAGGGCCACCCTACAGCTGATCAGTGGTAAAAGGCAGTTTGGTGGTAGACTGGTGCCTGCAAAAATAAATGGGTAGACCAGTGCCTGCAAAAATACATGAGTAGACCGGTGCCTGCAAAAATACATGAGTAGACCGGTACAGCTCTGCAAGCAGTTAAAAGCCTGGTAGACCAGTACCTCTGCTAAATCCTAAAGAAATGTCACATGACCATCAAGACATGCCCACAAAATAAGCCATGCCCACAGAACCGGTAGTAAAAAATTTTAGAACCCACCCCTGGTCCCAAAATAATGATGGCTAACCTATATCAAGAAAGAGCTTACCTGCGATCACACCAGCAATATAGACAAATCCAATCCTTGTTGCACCATGAACCATTTCAAGGGGAACTCCAACCAAAAGTTGAAGGACTACGTTGAGTCCAAGGTGTTCTATCCTGAGGAAACAGCACTGTTTATTTTTATTCACTTTACATTGTTGTTGTTGTTGTTGTTGTTGTTGTTGTTATTATTATTATTATTATTATTATTATTATTATTATTATTATTATTATTATTATTATTCCCCGAGTGATATTTTGTAAAAACATTATAAAAGCCTTTATATAGCCCCCTTAATAAAATATTATTTAGTTTAAAAGACAATTAAAAGCACTAGACTGCCTGGCTTCTTCGTTTTCCAAAGAGCATTGAAACAGACATGCTTCTTAATTTAAAAATAATGTAAAAATTACAGTTTAAGAAGTCTGTTTTTGAACACTACTGACTAGGACTATGTGTTTAACCACCAAACTCAATTAACCATAATTATTATATGTTTATCATAATTCATTTGCTATTAATCAATCAGACATAGTAATTAAGACCATGGACTGGTACAAATCTGAACTCGAATGAACTGGATAATTTCTGGCAATGAAAGGTACTAGCCCCCCGCTCTGCTATCTCACAGAGGGAAGAAATCTTTTACATCAAAGATGTGAAAATAACAAACAAGCAAACAAACGAATGAATGAATGAATGAATGATTTAGCAGCCTTTAGTATTTCACTGGGTGTCTCTAATGGCAGTGACGCAGTGGTTGGTTGCCCCCAGTTCGTACCGGTTCTATAGAACCGGTAGTAAAACCGGCAGGAGGCACCAACCCCGACGTCACCAAAATGCTTCTGCGCATGCGCAGAAGATTCGCTCGTGTGCACGCACAGCCCCCGTTGTGAACCGGTAGTAAAGGTAAGTAGAACCCATCCCTGCAGTGACGTTATCTCTGTATGGACAATCCTGTTTGAGAAAGTTGGGCAGTTTAAAAAGGTTTAATGGCTTCAGATGGGAAATAAATTCTTCGGGAAGCACTGGAAATTTTTAAAAGATGAAATGGGAACTGTTTTTCCTTTTAATTCCTTTCCTGAAAAACTGGCAAAAACATTTTGAACCCAGTTCAATTGCATTCCAGGGCAATTTAGAAGCTGCAAATCAGAGGCTGTGGAACAATACATAGTGATTGTCAGATGTTCATCCCTGTTCTAAAGAATGATGCAGAAAAATCCCTGGCCTGAAGAACAGAAATTAAAAGTCATGGCTATTAATATGACCAAAAACGAATAAGAAAGTTATAAAAGCATTCAGAAAAGATATTTTTTTCTGTACTGAGGTGGATTGGATGCTAAAACCACTCAATCATCATGTATCATTTCTTGACCCAAAAAATTAACTCCCTGTGTGAAAAGTCAGGTATTCTGCCAAAAGTTGTATGCAAAAATAAGTAGTTACATTTTAAATAAAGTTCACACTGGAGAGCTGTGTATTTTAAAAGTCTATATTGGAGAAATGTATATGTCAAAGAATGAAAGGAAAAAGATTTGCTTTTGTTTTTTAAGCTTCTTGAACAATCAGTGTTAACACAAAGAAAATGTACACGCTCTGTTATGAGATTTTGCACATGTGAAACATCTGTATTTTTTTCTAAACTCCAGAAGTAAAAACCCCACAAGGTTTGAACACTGTGTAGTGTATAATGTGGTCAGTAAAATACACAGGATTTTAAGCAACTTGTGAAAAACGAAATTGCTACTTCATTATTTAACAAGAACATTAAAAGAAGAGATGGAGACTGCAAAAAGATTTAATTCTTTACATCCAGACTTCATCCCCCAAAAAAGTTGAATCCATCAACCATTCTGTTTGAATAGCACAAATAAAGGCGATAAATGAACTAATTAAAAAATTGCCAATCTCCCGAGCCAGATGGTATGTATCCAAGAATACTGAACAGCTCAGTTGTTCAAGATTTACCATTTGATGTTAGGCCCAGATTTTCTTGTAGAGTGGGTTTAAAAAAAAATATCCTGCTGATTATCATAATTGTTTAAGATGAAGCAGGGCGGACTGCAAACTCTCTGTGTGTGCATCCTTATACAATAATCACCGATCATAACATTTAACCAAAATATGTTGTTTAGAGTGAAAATGAGGAGGGAAGTTTGAAACAAGATTTTAAACTCTACCTTTTTCCTTATACTGAAAGACTCACAGCTAAATGCAGGCTTAAATAACAAGAAACATCATGGGAAGCTTGGCGGTTTTACCCTAACAATGAATTTAACTGTCTTTTAAATCACATCTCTTGAAGTGCAATGATTTATTTCTGCCGATGTTTCTGCTTGCCCAGTGTTTGGCTGGTCCTTTAAAAATGAGCCTTCCATTCAGCTAAACTGCTCCTGCTCCTGCAGCAGCCAAGCGCATCAGAGTCCCATCGTCAGTAAGGGCCCATAAAACATAATTAGCTTTCACATGCTCTGAATGTGTCATTCTTTGGATGACAATATAATTGATTTATCCATGCTTCACCTTCTTTGGGACCAAGCAAACGGGCCCTTGAATCAATGCAATTCATTAGTTATGGCAGGAATACAAATGAGTGGGCCCCCCACACATCATTAACGGCCATTCTGCCTTAAAGCGGAAAGCTAAATTTTACAACTGTGGGGTCTTAGAAAGTTTTTCTCTGTCAGGACTGGAACAGGAACAGCACATGTTTGGGGATGCTCTGAGGAAGCCCAAGCAGTTCCCCCAACATGACTCCCTTCTCCCAGGGTACCTTCTAGCTGTCATGACCCCCCCCAAAGCAGATCAGCATAATAAATTAAGAGATCGGCATTAACATTTTAAAGTCACAGCAGGAAGCAGGCCAACAATAGATTTCACCACCTTTGTATCTATTTGCCCTTTGGTGGAAGGGGGGCCTCACCATTAAAAGGCACAAATAACCATTATTACTTTCTTTGAGAATTATTTTGTTCTCCAGCTGGTGAAATAATCTTAATTCAGGCAACTTGGCTGGAAGTGATTGCTGAGCATTTTAAATATTACACAGTTTTCTTAAGAACAACTATTCCTAACACCCATTGCTTCTCAAGTGGAGAATATGTGTGCGGCTGGGATGGTTTGCACTTCCAAAGGGTTTAGAATCTGCCAAAAAATATAATCACCCAATGCCGGTTCAGTCTAATATGTACAGACGGCAGACTTTGGATACTTGATCTTCGGAGAGATTCCCCTGGAAACCAGCCAAGGGTGTGTAAAAAAAAAAACCCACCATCCCAGGATAATTAAAAGATTCAGCACATTTTTCAAGCCACACAGCAGCCTAGTGGCAACAAGATACTTGTCAAGGCAAAGGTTAGCTTTTTGAAAGTAAGAAAAGTGTTCTGTAATATGACTAAAATGCTTTGAAATCTTTCAACGTTCCAGGGTGGTTGGCTGTGTTTAAAGTAAGTCAATGCCTTTCATTCAAAGAAATCCCAGAGAATTTAGGATGCCTGATTTTCTTCACATATGTTGAGGTTAAGTTTCTGTAGTGCCCAGCTAGAAATTGGAGGATCAGAAGAAATGATAGGGTGAAACCAGATATAGTATCTTTTTAGTATTTTCAAAATAAAGATATAAATAAAGACCTACGCAAGGGTCCTCTTTGTAGACTTTAGTTCAGCATTCAATACCATCATTCCAGACACTCTTCTAACTAAGCTAAACCAGCTAGAGGTACCTGAACACACTTGTAAGTGGATCATAAGCTTCCTAGCAAACAGGAAGCAGCAGGTGAAGCTAAGCAGAATCACACCAGATAACTGTACAATTAGCACAGGGGGCCCCCAAGGCTATGTGCTCTCTCCACTTCTCTTCTCTCTATATACCAATGACTGCATCTCAAACGATCCATCTGTTAAACTACTGACGTTCGCAGATAACACAACAGTGGTTGGTTTCATTCGAGACAATGATGAACCCGCATACAAATGGGAGGTTGAACAACTATCCTCATGATGCGAACGGAACAATCTGGAACTGAACACACTCAAAACCATAGAAATGGTGGTAGACTTTAGGAGAAACCCTTCATACTCGCACCTCTTACAATACTAAACAACACAGTATCAACAGTAAAGACCTTAAAATTTCTAAAAAGGTAAAGGTAAAGGTTCCCCTCGCACATATGTGCTAGTCGTTCCCGACTCTAGGGGGCAGTGCTCATCTCCATTTCAAAGCCAAAGAGCCAGCGCTGTCCGAAGATGTCTCCGTGGTCATGTGGACTGCATGACTAAACACCAAAGGTGCAGGGAACGCTGTTACCTTGCCACCACCCTATTTTTCTACTTGCATTTTTTACGTGCTTTCGAACTGCTAGGTTGGCAGAATCTGGGACAAGTAGCAGGAGCTCACTCCATTACATGGCGCTAGGGATTCGAACCGCCGAACTGCCAACCTTTCTGATTGACAAGCTCAGCATCTTAGCCACTGAGCCACCGCATCCCATTTCTACGTTTCTACCATATCGCAAGATCTAAAATGGACATCTAACATCAAAAATGTCATCAAAAAAGCACAACAAAGAATGTTCTTTCTGCGCCAACTCAGAAAACTCAAACTGCCCAAGGAGCTCTGATACAGTTCTACAGAGGAATTATTGAGTCTGTCATCTGCACCTCTATGACTTTCTGGTTTGGTTCTGCAACCCAACAAGACAGACAGACTTCAGAGGATAATTAGAACTGCAGAAAAAACAGTTGCTACCAACCTGCCTTCCACTGAGGACCTGTATACTGCATGAGTCAAAAAGAGGGCTGTGACCCCTCGCATCCTGGACATAAACTGTTTCAACTCCTATCCTCAAAATGACGCTATAGAGCACCGCACACCAGAACAACTAGACACAAGAACAGTTTTTTTTCCCTCAACACCATCACTCTGCTAAACAAATAATTCCCTCAACACTGTCAAACTATTTACTAAGTTTGCACTACTATTAATCTTCTCATCGTTCCTATCACCCATCTCCTTCTACTAATGACTGTATGACTGTAACTTTGTTGCTTGTATCCTTACAATTTATATTGACTGTTTCCTAATATGATTTGATTGCTTATTTGTACCCTATGACTATCATTAAGATTCTTGACGAACGTATCTTTTCTTTTATGTACACTGAGGGCATATGCACTAAGACAAATTCCTTGTGTGTCCAATCACACGTGGCCAATAAAAATTCTATTCTATTCTAAAATTATAATAAATGCATGGAAACTTTTAGGATGTGTAAATACAGGTAGTCCTCGACTTATAACAGTTCATTCAATGACCATTCAAAGTTATAACAGCACTGAAAAAAGTGACTTATGACCATTTTTCACACTTACAATCCATTGCAGCATCCCTATGATCACGTGAACAAAATTTGGACACTTGGCATATTATGACGATTGCAGTGTCCTGGAGTCATGTGATCAGTTTTTGTGGTCACATGACACCAGCAAAGTCAATCGGGAAGCCAGATTCACTTAACAATTCTGTGACTAACTTAACAACTGCAGTGATTCACTTAACAACTCTGGCAAGAAAGGTGGTAAAATGGGGCAAAACTCACTTAACCAATGTTTCACTTAGCAACAGAAATGTTGGGCTCAATTGTGGTCCTAAGTCGAGGTCTACCTGTACTGTATTGCCATCAGAAGAAGGACTGGGAAATATCCTCTCAGATTAAACCACAACAAAAAAACTCTCATTAGGAAGTGTGTACAAGTGAAATGTTTTCTGCAAATCTGATAGGACAGTTTATTTATTGGCAAAAGGACCAAAATATTCCAATTAGATTTAGTGGTCCCAGCTGGAGAAGCTCCCTACTTAATTCTGAATTACTGGATCTTAATTACTTAAGATACGGTAAAGTAAAATCTGCCAGTATTTTGCATTATAGTCAGGGATCTTAAGTGATTTCAAGACTGACCCAGTGTTAATGTTCTTGTTTTCTTGCCAGACGTAACTCAGTCAATTCCGGAACTCCTGCCTGGGAATCACCATTGATGATAAGGTTGAAATGGGAGAGAGGCAGCTCAAAACCAACCTCTAAGGCCATGCTTCCCAAAACTGGATAAATTACACAAAATTGAATAAAAGTGGTTTTTCTTTGGATAATGACATGCAAATCGATTGCCCAAACACAAGGATATTTAAATTGATTTAAAGTTTTTTACCTAAATTGGGTAAAAATGATTTTCTGATTAGTGATTTTGGATAATGAAGAACAAGGTTTGGGAAGTATGTCTTTAGGGGATGAAGGCAAACTACGGTGGCCCTCAACTTATAACCACAACTGAGCCCAAAATTTGAAAGTTGTTCAATGAATTTTGCCTCATTTTATGACCTTTCTTGCCACAGTTGTTAAGTGAATTGCTGCAGTTGTTAAGTTAGTCACATGGTTGTTAAGTGAATCTGGTTTCCCCATTGACTTTGCTTCTCAGAAGGTCGCAAAAGGGGATCACATGATCCCGGGACACTGCAACCGTCATAAATTTTGAATTTTGATCACATGACCATGGAGATGCTGCAACGGTTGTAAGTATGAAAAATGGTCATAACTCACTTTTTTCAGTGCCGTTGTAACATCAAACGGTCAATAAATGAACTGTTGTGAGTTGAAGACTATCTGTACCTAGCAGAAGATGCGCCAAGATCAAATTGAAAAAGGCAACAACAAACTATTTTTGTATTGTTGCCTACAAAATTGTATGGAATGTGAGTGATAGATAATGAGACCCACCAGCTGAGAAGCCTTCCATAAATAGATCTGGAGGTGACAGTATAACTATATTCGGAAACGGACCCAGGGGTGAAATCTAAAATTTGTTACTACTGGTTCTGTGGGCGTGGCTTGGTGGGAGGGGGGTAATGAGACTGGGTGGGCGTGGCCAACTTTTTTTAAATAGTAAGTTTTTTAAAAAACTTTTAAAAGCATTTTTTTGGCCGAAGAGGTTGTAGAAAAAATGCTTTTAAAAGTAAAAAAAACAGCCTCTGATGATGGTGCGGCTCAGCTGGGCACAGGGGGGGGGGGCGCAGGGATTTTTGCTACCGGTTCTCCGAACCACCCGCCGCCATCGCTACCAGATCAGGTGATCCGGTCTGAACGGGAGCATTTCACCCCTGAACGGACCCCATTAGAATAAGACAGACAATACACCATTGTGAAACAGGAAGGCACCAAACACAGATGACACCCCCACTGAACTGCTTAAAACTGTAGAGAAGAGGTGTTTAATAGCTTTGTTTACACAAATATGGAACAGATGGTGTGAAAGTTTGGTATATACAATGACACCAAAGAAGAGAGATGCAAGAGAATGTAGAAGTTATCAAACTATTGTACTAATTTGCAATCGGAAGTGAATTTGTTCTTAAGGTCTTACCAAGAAACTTAGAGCTGCACACAAAGAGAAAAAAGCCACACATGAACAGGGAGATTTCAGAAAAGGCAGAGGGACACAAATTAAATAGATGATGTCAGATGACTAACAGAAAGAGCAAAGGAATACAGGTAATCCTCGACTTACGACCGTCAACTAAGCCCAGAATTTCTATTGCCAAGCGAAAAAGTTGTGAAGTAAATTTTGCCACGTTTTACGACCTTTCTTGCCACAGTTGCTAGGTGAATCACTGCAGTTGTTAAGTAACACAGTTGTTAAATGAATCGGGCTTCCTCATTTATTTTGCTTGTCAGAAGATAGTAAAAGATGATCACATGACCCCTGGGGACGCTGCAACTGTCATAAATATGAGCCAGAACCAAGCGTCCAAATTCTGATCATGTGATCACGGGGATACTGCAATGGTCGTAAATGTGAAAAACGGTCATAAGTCACTTTTTTCAGTGCTCTTGTAACTTTGAACAGTCACTAAATGAATGGTTGTAAGTCAAGGGCTACCAGAACATTGAACTGCAAATTAGATAAAAATAAAATTTCCTTTTTAACCTATCATGTTATAGGAACCCAGCCTACCTGCTTAATTTGAATGGTATGCAACCATAGGTGACTAGGAATTATGGTAGGGATACTGCAGGAAATTAAAACGGCACATAGCTGCCCACATGGGAAGCTAACTTTAAAGAGGTGAGGAACACTGGGCCATGCCGTGATACCGGACCCTGAGGGCTGCCCAAGTATGCCAACTGCAAAGTCTCCCTTACCCTCTTCCCCTTACCCTCAAACTCCCAGCCCACAGGCCGGATGCATCATGTCCTGGCCATGCCCACACCTGGTTTAATGAAGGGGAAAAAAGTCCCGCTATGTCACATGACGACATGCGTTTGATACCCCTGCCCTAATACTATGTAACAATGGAGACATCGACATTACCACAGCACTCACCCTGCATGCATGAAGATGTAGGTGAGGTACCTCCAGGCCTGGGCACGGAGTTGAGGATGATATAATAATGAATTCTTCAGATAGAAGGGATGGGTGACTTGCAACACAAATCTATCCAGGACCACTCCGTTGTAAAGAAAGAAGGCAACCTAGGAGAGCAGGGAAAGCCCACAATTAACCAAACTCCATTTGCATATCTGGGGAAAAAAATAGAGCTTTTAATTGGAGGGAGGAAAGGTGTTTCAGAGTGTGAGGGGGTGCTCACAGACACCTTTGGGCAAGTCCTTAAAGAGCTGCACTTTTCCCTGGAATTGTGTGACTACATTGTCATCACTGTGACGTTGTGCAATTGTGGAGCTACATTGTGATCCTGGGAAAAGGCACATGCAATTTAAGGAGTTGCAGATTGTCTCACAAATATTCTTGGGTACCTTTGCACTCTGGAATCCAAATGCCTGAACAGCAGTAAGAAAAAGAAAATCTGTGCATTTTAAGAATATAAACAGCTCAGTTCAACAAAAGTACCTCTCACTAGAAGTTGGTTTGTACTTTCTTGGTTACTTCTTTGCTTTAAATGTGGAGGAGGTATCAGATTTCTAATATTAATCCCTCCTGTTGAGGACAACCTGTTAGTTCATCCTCAAGAACCACATATTTAAGCTTTGTCTGCGCAAGCTGATTCAAAGTACCTGAATAATGAACACATGAATGGCGCCATGTTAAATACCGCACTCATAACCAAACTTTTTCATTTACCTTGTTGTTGAATATGAAATAGAACCTTCCAGAAACTACAATATGTGACTTCCATAAAGCTTGATTATGTTGAAATGGCTGCTTCTCACATCTTGCTGAGCCAAAGCCAAGCAGATTACATAATGGTTTTTAAGAATCCAGGCAAAGTAAAAGGAGGATTACACAGGGATACATAACTCTCCACAGTGGCGGAATCCATAACTGGCCAGAATTTTTCTTCTCTGAAGTAACTCCATACAAATACAATCTGTCTGGATTTAAGCCCTTCTCATACTGATGCCAAATTTAGGCCACTGGAAGAAAGGCCAGCCATGAAAGCCAAAGAAAGCCATGAAACATATTTTCTTCAGCTAAACCAATTCCAGGAGGATTCAATGACATTTAATTTCCACTGGATCAACACATACCGTATTTTTCGGAGTATAAGATGCACCGGAGTATAAGATGCACTTACCTTTTTTGGTGAGGAAAAGAAGAAAAAGAAATCTCCCTCTGCCTCTGCCCAATTTTGCCTTGTTACAGCAAACAGCCTGCTTTACTTTCAGTTTCATTTTCAGTATAGCTTGATTAGCACAAGGGAAAAAAAATCTGCTCCAGCAATTTACCTCTTTGCAGCAAGCAGAGAGCCCTGCCCAAAACAGCTGAGAGCAAATCAGCTGAGAGTTGGGAGGCCATCCAATCAACTTGTGCTAATTAGGTTGTGCTGAAACTGAAAGGAGCTGTTTTTTCTTGCTGTTTGTTTGCAAGGAGGTAACTGCTGCGAGGCAAAGGCCAAAGGGTGGGGGCCACTGAGTGGGCAGGACTACATTCGGTGTATAAGACGCACCTAAATTTTCACCCCCTTTTAGGGGGGAAAAAGGTGCGTCTTATACTCCGAAAAATACGGTATTTCCTATGTTATCTGGCTATAAAACAAAACATATTACCAACTAAATCGGTGTGCGATGCAAATGTAAAAACTACACAAGTATATATGCATATACATGTAGTCCTTGACTTACGACCACAATTGAGGTCAGAGTTTATATTACTAAGTGAGAAAGTTGTTAAGTGAATTTTGTCCCATTTTACGACTTTTTCTTACCACATTTGTTAAGTGAATCACTGCAGTTGTTAAATTAGTAACATGGATGTTAAGCAAATCTGGCTTCCCCATTGATTTGGCTTGTCAAAAGGTCGCAAAAGATGGTCACATGACCCCGGGACACTGCAACCGTCATAAATATGAACCAGTTGTCAAGCATCCAGATGTAAATCACGTGACCATGGGGATGCTGCAACCGGTGTACATCAGGGGTGGGTTCTACTTACCTTTACTACCGATTCGCAGTGGGGCCATATGTGTGCGCTTGGTTTGCTTGCGCCCGTGCAAACATTCTTCTGCGCATGCACAGAAGCGTTTTGATGATATTGGGGTCGGTGGGCGGAGCCTCCTGCCGGTTTTACTACCGGTTCTATAGAACCGGGGGCAAACCGGGGGCAACCCACCACTGGTGTAAGTGTGAAAAATGTTCATAAGTCACTTTTTTCAGTGCCGTTCTAACTTCGAACAGTCACCAAATGAACTGTTGTAAATCGAGGACTACCTGTATGCTAAACAGACCCATTGCACAAATACATGATAGGTGTGTGTGTTATACAAACCTCCTACAAACATAGTGTTAGATGATCTGCATCCTTTCAGGTTTTTTAAATGTACTGTCATCCTTTCTACTGCAATCCCATTACTTTTCTTTAATTGCTCAATATAAAGTAATTAAAACCATTGAGAAATGCCTGAAGATATATTTCAGCATTATGCTGATCTTTAAATAAAGCTTTATTTGAGAGATCAAAGGACCGAACAAGAAATTAAAATGCCAAAGCTGCTCTATGTTGTTTCCATTTCCCTCGTAGCAAGGAATAGACCTCATCTTGAACTTGACATCATTCATTCATTTAATTGATTCTCCAAAATGACATGGTCCTTCAGAGGCAGTAATTTATCCAACAGTAGGTGAATCATACTGTCCAGGTTTCCCATCTTAAAACTCCTTGGACTGGACATCCTTGGTTTAAGCATCATATTATTCATGCAATCTAGCCATTCAGAGGGTCTACTGCCATTCTGGGATTACTAGTGGAACAGAGAAGTAGTGCTGCCTGTCCCTCAAAAATTGCTAATATGACTACAACCACTGTCATGTAAAAAGCATGATGGATTTTTTTTTAAAAAAACAAACCTTGTAGAACATCCTAATCCCAGGTGAAGAGTTGCAGAAGTTCTCAGCCCCACCTGACTTTAATCTGCCAAGTAGCATTAAAGATACCTTAATACTGAGCCCTACAGTTCCATTTCTGTGTTTGTTTCCATCCTATCTCTACTAACATCACAGTTACTTAAAAAGAAGATTACTCTGAATTGAAGACAACCTCCCAAAGAGAACAGGCAGGGAAACACCCCCACCCCCAAATCCTATGCAATTCCTAATTCCCCCTCTTTTCAAACTAGGATTTTTGCTATGTTCTAAACCAATAGTTCTCAACCTGTGGTCTGTGGACGCCTGGGGGGGGGGCGCGATGTCATCACAGGGGGGTCCGCGATGGCTTGAAGAAATGTTATGATTTAAATCTTGAGTTAAGTCTTGGGGGGGTCGTGGCCACAAATGGTATTTAAAGGGGATCCATGGTGAAGAAAAGGTTGAGAACCACTGATCTAAACAAACCTGGGAGATTCCTCCCTCTATAATACACATATTATGTACTCTTGCATATGTGAACACACACATACATATCTCTTCCTGAAGCAATACTAAAAAAACCAAGGCCAAACCAGGATAAAATAAAATGAAAATAATCACCTCCGATTGCCTGTAAATTCGGCATCTCATTTATATAACTAATTAATTCCCTATGTACTATCTATTCTTTCCCACACACGCAAATCACTTTTACAAGAGAAACACAAGCGTACACACAGACAAGAGCTTCCCTTCCCTTCCCTTCAGCAAAAATAACAGAGGAGGAAGTGGAGGAAGAGGAAAGAAGATGGACAGAGGGCAAGAGGAAAGGGTATCTGCCCTGCAAAGAGAAGACAAGGCAAAGGGGAGAACAAAGCTGCTTGGAGAGGAGGCAAGGATAACTAGGAGAGGAGAGCAAAAAGAAAAAGCCTTGTTTATGCAATACGAAAACAATTAAATTACACCGGTCAACACCCTTCCCTCAAGCAACAGCATATTTTCAAAGGCACCAACACTATAGGAGATGACCAGGCTAAGCCCGAGGGTGGAATCAAATGTGTCATCAATTTGGACTCATTATGCTCCCACAAGAGACCTACTGTAAATCCAGCCCTCCATGCATTCCGTTGACTCTTATCTAGCACCAATTTGCCTGGACCATTAGTAGGTCAGATTCTTGTGTATAGGTAACATGTAATAAACTCAAAGTGCTTGGAACTCAGTTCCTGTTCCTGGGTTACTTGCATCTGACAAACATAGTCCATCATCATTTGTCCTTCACTGTTTCTGCAGCATTTTTTATTCTTCTTGTTGAATGTCAGACAACTCCCCCAGTTCGCAAGTAATTACTTGTGGAGGAAACGCTTCCTTTCACAAACATGGCAGTTATCAAAACTGAAGGTGTGCAAGGCATGTTTTGTGTTAATGCCAGATGTATAATGACACTAACTCACATCTTTTCTAACATCTACTTCTTTCCAAGAACATTGGCTAATTGTAAACTACCACAATCTCAGTGGGTCTCCTTGAAGACGCAATTCTATAAAAGTGGTTCTGCCAGGGAGGAGACATTCCTTATGGATGCTGTTCTTAGGTAAAAGTGGGGAGTTTACAGCTGCTACATATAAATCCCATTATTTTTGACCACTAGCTGGGACAATTGGCCAAATTTTATGGGAGTTGGAATCTGACAACATTTAAAAAGCCACAGGCCGATATACCTTCATTAAAACTTTTTAAGAAATGAAAACAATAAACTATTTTTGAAACACCCATGTTGCCATGGCAAACACCGGAGAATTCGTTATCTGCTCCCAGTCTGTACCAGTAGCTGATTATCTTTCCAAACCATATTCCAGGAAAAAAACCTTTAGACTCTTTATCTGTGTAAATATTAGCATTTAAATTATGTATGCATATATTGGGGTCTAAATCAGGTTGTCCAACCTTGGCAACTTTAAGACCTGTGGACTTCAACTCCCAGCCATTCTGTTAAAGTCCATAAATCTGAAAGTTGCCAAGGTTGGATACCCTTGGTCTAACTTATATTGGGATTAGCTGACGCCCAACTTTATCTGATGGCTCGCAAGCTTAACCATTTTCAGGCCTAAGAGAATACAATAGATTAGGTAAATCCCACCCATATAATTCCGTGCTTGAAGATACTTGCCTCTACAATTGTGATGGCAATCATGAACCAAGGTGGAGGACAACAGGTGTAGCTATCGTAGTACCACTTCCGGTCTATCTCACGGGGTAACGTCTCATATGCCACGTGTCGAATCATCCGCTGAGAAAGGCTGAGTCCTGTCTCCTCCAGGAGGGCCTTGCTACATAGTCTCCTGTTCCCTTGCAAAATGGCCTGGCGGAAGCTATTGGACCTCTTGTTACTCATCTGAAGATATAGTTAAGAAGAAGGAAAGAAAACAATTAAAATGCTTTAATTGAACTATAAACTGAGGGTGTTTAGATACATTATCAGGATTCAATAGTTGGCCACAATGCAGAATTCTACAAGATTCAAACAGTACATATTCAAAAGAAATTAACTTCCTACTTAATCTCTGGCCTAGCCTTTCGATTTAAACTACTCTACAGATAGTCCTCGACTTACAACCATAACTGAGCCAAACATTTTTGTTGCTAAGCAAGACAGTTGTTAAGTGAGTTTTGCCCCATTTTATAACCTTTCTTACCATAGTTGGTAAGTGAGTCACTGCAGTTGTTAAGTTACTAACATGGTTGTTAAGTGAATCTGGCTTCCCCATTGTCTTTGCTGGTCAGAAGGTCGTCAACCGTGATCACATGACCCAGGGACCCTGCAATCGTCATAAATAAATAGGCAGGTATGCGGGTAGTTAGGTAGGTAGAAAGAGAAGAAAAAATAGGGACCGCATAATATCAAACAGATCCCTGAACTATGAATGATCATTACTACAGACAAATGAATTGACCAGAAGTAATCCCAATTGGATGACGCTTAATTAACCGAGATCCCAAGAGTTATCTATTCCTGCCTAATAAGAGTACACGTATATAAGATATTCCAAATGCACACATATGCCTTCGCATAGAATAAACACTCTTGTGCAATTGCCAGAAACATTTCTGAGAGTTCTTTATTCCTATAGACTGCCGCTCTGTTAACATCTGCTTGTAGAAAGCTGCCAAGACTTAACTCAGCACACGAGAGAAAGTAGCACAGCATTAGCATTCCGGGTTGGTGCTGTTGCTTACTGGTGTTTGATCATTTTCTTTTTGGCTCATCTGTACAAGATTTCAGAGACCAGGCCTCCTCCTTTCATACCTACAATGTACATGGGTAATTGCTTCAAGCTGAGCCAAACGGTTTCAACACAAACTAATTACACCGCTGTAAGCCTTGTCCTGAATGAAAGGGGGCTGAGGCGCAAGCAGCCTCCACGATAAATGTTATTTATCATTTGTTATGTACAACCATTTTTAAACTGTCTTTAATTTCTTCAGGGAGAAGGGGAGCACACAAGAATGTGATGCAAATCATCCCAGAGTGACGAGAAAAAAAACAACAACACAGAACAAGAAAAGGGCAGGTTAAGAAAATAACAAGACAAGCAGCAAATATATACAGCAGTCACACAGGTTAAACCAATCAATTAAAATGCTAGGAAAGTAAAGGAGACTGAAAACCTCTATAACACTGCCAGAAGCATGTCTGCTTCCTTGAATTTTCAGTCATAATTCACCATCAGTCACCTGTCTGCTGGTAACACCTGTCCACTTGTATCAATTCAATAATTATATACTCTAATTGTCAAAAAATACCTTCCTGCTCAGAAGCACTGTAACCTCTGCTTGTTAGGTACTGCATTATTAGATTCAGCTAATCCCTGAATTATTTTCATAATAGTGACATCCTCTCAAGGGGGGAGAAAACCCCTATTAAGATATTTAAATTTAGTAGCTGGAACAGTGGGGTTGTACAATGAACCAGAACACACCTTTGTAGTTGATTGGTTGGAGAGTGCTCCCACTTGCTCCTGTATGAGGCAATCTACGCTGTGATTGGTTACTATGGGTGTGGAGGAGGAATTTCCCCTCCCCCCGTCTTTTTCTTCTGTGTGCCCTGTATGCGCTGTGATTTATCTCATGATGTTCCTGTTTGCCTGACTATCTCAGAAGTTGTGGGAGCTTCATCATTGGAAGCTTTAAAGAAGAGACTGAACTGCCATCTGTCAGAAAGGGTGGTTGGGCTAGATCAGTGATGGCTAACCTTTTTGCCATTGCGTGCCAGGAAAGAGGGGGGGGGGCGGGGAAGGTTCACGCATGCGCGTGCCCACACCCATAATTCTATGCGCTCCGCCCTGCGCATGTGCGCCCAACCCCCCCTCCCCCCTTGCTCCTGGCCTGTTTTTCTTTGCCACCCAGCTTCAGATCCTCTCTATGCATCTGGGGAGGGCGAAAACAGCCTTTTCCACCTACTCCCAGGCCCTCCGGAGGCAGAAAACAGCTTGTTTCCTTACTTCTGGTGGGTCCAAAAGGCCTGAAAATCAGGTGGCCGGCAGGCACATGCGCGCCAGAGATGAGCTGGCGTGCCCACTGATATGGCTACGCGTGCCACCTGTGGCACACGTGCCATAGGTTCGCCATCATGGGATTAGATGATTTACAAGAGTCCCTTCCAACTCTGTTAATCTGTTAATCTCGTTTGCTGTAAATATAGATGTAAAATATATTTATTTATTTATATAAAATGACAAGTTCGCGTCAGATTTCCATTTGGGTACCTGGTGCGCAATTCCCTGACAAAAACCCAAAGAAGTCCAGCGCCCTTTTTGAAAAGCACCTTTGAAACAGCCATAACCTGGATAATTGAGAATCTCCATAGAAATCCTATCGAGGTGTTCACCTACCTCAACTTCCTTAAAGTAACCAGTGCCCTAGCCCAGCACCCCCTTATTTCAAAACTGCTTGAGCAGAAAATACTCCCATGATTGAGTCACTTGGTTTGACACTCTTTTAGTGTGCCTCCACATATATTTGGATGGCTTCTGCAAAACCAGCATATTCATCTCATTAAATAAGATCCTCTTCTCAAATGTAAACATTATTTTCCCTGGATTGTGCTATCGTACTGAAATCTCATATCTATCTTATTAGAATTTTATTTTAATTCCCTGAATTTGTAATTCGCTCCAAATCCTGATACGTCTTCTGAACTTGCCTTAATTTTTCTGAAAGAAATTATTAGTATTTTTCAGAGTTTTGACTGCGGTCTTTTCAAGTATCTCATTTTCCTTAAGTACCCATGATTTAAACACGTGCTTCAAATATGATGTGCATGCATATAATCAAATAAACACATAGTGTAATACAAGCCCGCTCCTGTTACAAAATGCTTGTTTAATTATGTATCTTGAGACCACCTATAACACATCAGAAAATTGAGATGTGGGAAGGCTGACAAAACCAATAATTTTATGGTGGGATGGGAAAGATAATCTAAGTTTATAAATGGGGACAATCAGAGTCAGTTCTAAATATTCTACTGCTCCCCACTGCTCAGTCACCTATGAGCAAAATACAGGTAGTCCTCAACTTACAACAGTTCATTTAGTGACAGTTTGAAGTTACAGCAGCACTGAAAGAAGTGACTTATGACCATTTTTCACACTTACACCTGTTGCAGCATCCCTATGGTCACATGATCAAAACTCAGATGCTTGGCAACTGGCTCATATTTATGACATTACAGTGTCCTGGGGTCATATGATCACTTTTTGTGACCTTCTGACAAGTAAAGTCAATGAGGAAGCCAGATTCATTTAACAACCATGTTACATACTAACTTAAGAACTACAATGATTCACTTAACCACCATGGCAAGAAAAGTCGTAAAATGGGGCAAAACTCACTTAACAAATGTCTCACTTAGCGACAAAAATTTTAGGCTCAATTGTCATATATAGCTAGTGGAGGACTACCTGCAGTAAGCTACAGTATTTTGTTTAAATATGTGGATGTCAAAGAAAACAAAGATTTTCCAGTAAATATGTAAAAACAAATGATACTTGCTGAGTGGAGCAAACAGCATTTAAAACCCTCTTCATTTTCTCCCCAACTTAGCTTCATTTTTTATTCATTTATCAACGGGCTATATACTGGTTACTTGTATCCTGTCTAGGTGCTTACAATACTGAGAACCATTTAATCCGGACATATAAAAGCACTAAATAATACCATGCAATGAAAGAAAAAAAGAACGGGAAACCAACTGACATCTCTCTAGATAATTACTCTTGTAATTGCCTACCTCAAAAACAAACAACTCATGTTACAGCAAGAAAAGAAACAAGAAACGATACTTTCTGTGCTTTAATAGAACACTTAACGTTCCCAGATGAAATCCTAAAAACTTCAAAAGTTCTGTTTAGAAGCTCTTGTAATGAGATTCTCCAGGGTCATCATGAGTTAGGTGGCTTATAAATATGATTTATAAAAAAGCACTCTTCTCCATTAGCAGTGGACATAAATGTATCAGTTGGGGTAATTTCAAATATTTTACATTTCTAAGGGCTCTTTAACAGAATAGTACATACTGTTATCCAGGGCAGAAGTGGAGATAAATGTATGAAATAATTCCTTTTAGGTCCCTATTATGAACTGAAGTAGGGATTTGGAGTGAAAAGCAGAGAGGAGAACACTTCCTTTGGTGCCGGTCCAGTTACTAGCAATAGAAGATTCTCAGGATCATGCTGTGGGATCCGAGATTCTACTGCTAGTAATTGGCACCAAAGGAAGTGTTCCAGTGGTGGGTTTCAATTAGTTTTTACTACCGGTTCTGTGGGTGTGGCTTGGTGGGCGTGGCAGGGGAAGGATACTGTAAAATCTTCATTCCCACCCCACTCCAGGGGAAGGATACTGTAAAATCTCCATTCCGTCCCCCAATCCAGGGGAAGGTTACTGCAAAATCCCCATTTCCTCCTGATCAGCTGGGACTTGGGAGGCAGAGAATAGATGGGGACGGGGCCAGTCAGAATTTTTACTACTGGTTCTTCGACCTACTCAAAATTTCCGCTACCGGTTCTCCAGAACTGGTCAGAACCTGCTGAAACCCACCTCTGAAGTGTTCTCCTCTGCTTTTCTCTCAAAATCCCTACTTTAATGCAGAATAGGGATGTGAAATGTGACAGGAAATTAATTCAGTTTGCATACATTTATGTCCGCTTCTGCCCTGGATAACAGCATTTTAGTGCTACTCTGTTGAAGAGCCCATAGAAATGTAAAATATTTGAAACTGCCCTGACTAATATATTTCTGTCCAGTGCTAATGAAGGAGAGTGGGATTTTTTATAAATCATATTTATAAGCCACCTAACTTGTGATTACTCTAGAGAGTCAATCCTAACCCAACCCTATTACTAATCACACCCTTTGGGGGGTATTCCCCTCTGGGAAAGGCATAGTCTATAAAATGCCGCGACCCTTTAATACAGTTCCTCATGTTGTGGTGACCCCCAACCAGGGGTGGGTTCTAATTTTTTTTACTACCGGTTCTGTGGGCGTGGCTTATTTTGTGGGCATGGCTTGGAGGTCATGTGACTGGGTGGGTGTGGCTAGCTGGTCATGTGACCGGGTGGCCATGGCTATGTGTATAGGGACTACTCAGAGGACTGAAAAAAGTCATTTCTGACAGTCCTCGCACTTTTGACTGGTCCTCACACTTATGACCATCCTCACATTTATGCCCCCTGCAGCATTCTTAACAACCATGTCACTCATTTCACAACTGCTTCTCTTCACCATGGTGACAAGATAGGGCAAAAACGTAAAATGTGAGGACAGTCGTAAGTTCGAGGACTGGTCAAAAGTGCGAGGACCAGTCAAAAATAACTTTTTCAGCCCTCTGAGTAGTCCATATGCACAAAAGGACTACCCAGAGGGCTGAAAAATGTGATTTCTGACAGGTCCTCGCACTTTTGACCGGTCTTCGCACTTATGACTGGTCATCATTTATGCCCATTGTAGCATTCTTAACAATGTGTCACTCATTTCACAACTGCTTCTCTTCACCATGGTGACAAGATAGGGCAAAAACGTAAAATGTGAGGACAGTCGTAAGTTCAAAGACTGGTCAAAAGTGCGAGGACCAGTCAGAAATAACTTTTTCAGCCCTCTAAATAGTCCATATGCATAAAAGGATACAGCAATAGAGAGGGATGAAGGAAGGGAAGGGAAATTAGAGTAGGAGTGAGGGTAAGAGAGGGAGGAAGAGAGGAGGAGAAGGAGAAAGGAAGAGGGAGGAGAAGAAGAGGGTGAGGAAGAGAAAGTAAGAAGGAAAGAAAAGAGAGAGGTGGTAGGTTTGAGGAGAAAGATTGCTGTACAATAAAAAAGATGAAAGGGAAGAAAACCAACCCCAAACAAATATAAAGATATTAAGATAAAGAATGAATTGTTAAACTTTAAAGAATAAAAGAGAACAAATATGAATAAATAACAATAATTAGAAACACACATACAAACATACAATGTATTTTCTTTGAACAGAGTATTTGGCCGGTTCATAAATTTAAACAGTGTTTAGTCATTTCAATTAAATTTACAATTTCTATATTTCCTTTTTGCCATATTTATTTCTCATCTATTTTTATAAAAAACCAATATTACCCTTCATCCTCATCTCTAATCTTAATCAAATTCATTTTTCCCTTCTATTCTATATTATACCCCTTCCCATTGTCATCTATTTTTATATCCATCCTCACATTGGTTAATTATGTATTATTACAGTTGTTTAATATAAATTCAACATTTTAATATAAATCAATTAGTTATATAACTACCTTTTTTGTATATTAATCAATATGAACATGAATATTCCAATTATTTCCATGCAATCCAATTTCTTACAAATCAATTAATTATATTTACCAATAATAATAAACCAAATAATTTCCCCCATATATTCCTCCAAACCACAACTTAACCATTTCTGCTTTCAACACAATATACAATTAATAGTATTTCAATTATTACAATTCCCTAGTTAAATAGAGCTTTTTTTCTTTTGTGTTTTAAAATCTCCTCTTTTTCCCTAAATTTCCTGTTTTTTGCACCTACCTTCTTTGGTGAGGAAAAAGAAAAGAAATCTGCCTGCCTAATTTTCCAAGTTGCAGCAACAGCAAAGCAGTTTCAGTTTCGTTTTTAAGCATAGCTAGGGGAAAAAAATCAGCACTCTTTCCAAGCAAGCAGCAGAGCCCTGAGCAAAACAGCTGAGAGCAAATCAGCTGGGGGTCGGGAGCCGATCTAAGCAAGGGCTAATTAGCCTATACTGAAGCTCCGCGGGCCAATAAAATTACAAAAAAATCCCAAACCATTTGTTAAATTGCTGGCTCCCCCGCCCCTCGCCCACCACTATTTATTGGCAATAAATAGTGGTGCGGAGGGGCGGGGCAAGCCAGCAATTTAACAAACGGTTTGGCTGCACCACTGGCTATAGGGCGGCCCTTTGAAGCCCCGCGGCAAAAATTTAAACAGTTTTTTTTTCCTCTAGCCATCGGAGGCAGCAATAGATTGGGAGTGGGCGGGGTAAACGAACGGCCGGCCATCCAACAGAGCAGAGAGTGAGGGTGAGTGAAGGGGGGGTGAGAGAGGGCTTTGGCGACCCCTATGAAATGGCCGTTCAACCCCCAAAGGGGTCGCGACCCCCAGGTTGAGAACCGCTGATCTAGCACCTCAGCAGGTGTGAGACAAGAGACCTATGAGTAATTGAAATGAGTAATCATTCAGCCATCGCTTTCCAAACTACATATTTTTTTCTTGATTTATGCTCTTTTATGATGACAGACTACAAACACAATAAAAGAAATATGAATTAACTGTGTGGTTTGGCTTACTCAGCACTTGGACCTGCAAGATTCTGTAAAGACAAAGGGGAAAAAGCTGGAAAGTTTCAGTCAGAATCCATTTCTGAGATTAAGAATTAAGGATGTCTATTTATATTGCTGTCTGGCTTATTGTTCAATGTACATTTTATTTTCATAATAATATAGGTAGTTCTTGACATATGACCACAACCAAACTAGACATTTCTCAGTCTTTCTAGATACTCTGTTTTCCCAAAAATAAGACCTATTCAAAAAATAAGCCCTACATGTTTTATGTATGTGCCTAATATAAGCCCTACTCCCAAAATAAACCCTCCTTAAGAGCCTGCACTGCCAGCCACCTACCCGTGGTTGCTCGCGGTGCCATGGCCACAAGGCAAGGAGGGGTGGTGGTGGAGCTGCCCCACCCGCCCCACACCAGCTTATCTCAGGGCCCCCACAACCAGGCCATCCATACCCCGACACTCACGGTGTTACTCACGGCGCTCACGGTGGCAATACCAGCAGCCATGTGCAGCAATAGCCCATGTGGCTGCCTGCCCACTTCTTCTGCTTGCTTGCAGCTGCAACATACTGGTGCTATGGCAGCGAGACAAGGCAAGTGGCTTGGCTTCAGGGGCCCTGAGTTAAGCCGATGCGGGGCGCGTGGTGCAGCTCCACTGCCCCTGTCTCACTGCAGTGGCACGCCACGTGGCCTCCTGCCCCACTGTGAGCAAGCAGAAGAAGTGGGCCTCCTGTACATGAGGAAAAATAAGACACCCCCAAAAATAAGCCCTAGTGCTTATTTTGTTGCCCAAAAGAAATTAAGACCCGGTCTTATTTTCAGGGAAACATGGGTATTTCAATAAGTTAATTGTTCTGTAAATGTTGGTTGTACTGGAGTGAACATTTGCTAGCATGTGGCAACTTGACCTTAAGATACCAAGTGTAAAATAAAGGGCAGCTTAATAGCATGAATCATGGATTCAGCTTTAATATGTGAACAAATGCAAAGGTGATCTGGTAAGGGATATTACTGTAATTTATTACCATCAAGGGAAAGGCATTGATTTAGGCAATTGAAAATGCCCTTGTATGCAATGTATGAAGGATTTTATAAAAATATCTAAATATTCATCATAGCTAACAAACAATGGTAAATGTGTTAGCGTTTATCATACCTAACAAGCATATAAACTCCTGAGATTTCTTTCAATAATTTTAATGCAAAAATTCCATTAACCAAGACTGCACTACAGTACAACCTATTTCCATGTATTCCATTTTTACTTTTACTTGTGTGTCTGTGTGTGGGTGAGGTTGAGAGACAGGCAGAGAGAGAGAGAGACAGAGAGAGAGAAACTGAAACACACTCCACATTATAGAATGTAATTTTAAAAAAAAGTCCCCAGAAAGAATAACTATTTTTATACAGTTGTTTTAGGTCAACACATTTTATAGATGTGATGGACAAATGTTTGAAAACACAGAGATCATACACAGGGGTATCAAAATAGTGGCCATATTGATGCAATTGAAATTCCATCTGTTTTCTATGCTCATTGCAGGTATTTTGCTCAGATAACTCAAAACGAGAATAGTAGTAGAGGACAGTAATACTTTATTCCTGCCTTTTTTGGAGGTATTTTTTGGCTACCAGTCTACCCTATGGTTCTGGACCTTTGTAGAAGTCTCACATCATGTGTGAAGCAAAATTCTACTTTTCCTTTTGTGTGAGAAGATCCAACAAATTCAGGGCAACAAAATTTCATTGAATTGTAATCACTAGTTATCAAAGGTCTTTCACTACTACTGTATCTAGAGAACAGTTCCCATATGGTCGTAATTTACTTACTGCTTGATTTTTAGGTTTGGGGTTTTTGAATCAAATACTTAACCATTGACAGAAAGAACAGGGAATTTATTGTGGCCTGGCACATTTTCTGGTCCACCCGCCCCCCCGGCACCCCAAGAAAAGCCATCCTGTTTTTTCCCACGCAGCTGATCTGCAGCTTCTTTAATAACCTGGTTATTAAAAGTGGAAGCAGACGGATAAAATACAAAAGGGAAAAGGGATTAAGGAAAAAAAAAGCATCCTCTGATTCACTAAATATTCACTTTCCTTAAAATTGTTTATTGGATTATTCAGCATGCAAAGAAGGAAGTGGTTGAGATTACTTCCTAACAATACATGCTGTGCCTTCTCAAATACATTCACGCCTGAGGGAGAAATGTGTAATGGAACACTATTACAATATGCTTATTTACCACAGCTAGATATGCTTCTGAAATGCTTCTGAAGCCTATTTCCAAACAAGATAGATGATGAAGGAATCATTTACACTCAATTTTGCAACAAGGGAGGGAAAGCGTGTAGTGCGTGGCTCCTGAAATTCTTTCCAATCCCTTTACCACTGCATTTTCTCCAACCAACTAATGTACAGCATGGCTGCGGTTATAACTGAATATCTTTGAGTGCAAAATCAACAAACCAGAAAAAAAAAAGACAAATAACGCACTACCAAAATGGTAGATCAGGCTGGAAAATAAGATCAGCATGCTAAGAACAGATGTAAGCAAGCTAGAAGAGATGAAAGAAAAGAAGATGAAGAACAAGAAGGCCAATGCCTGATCAAGAAATAACAGAATAATAAGAGTCAGGAGGGATCTTGGAGGTCTTCTAATCAATCCTCTGCTCAAGCGGGAGACCCTCTATTACTTCAGACAAATTATTATCCAATCTCTTCTTTAAAAAAAACACCAGTGATGGAGCATCCGCAACTTCTGAAGGCAAGCCGTTCCACTGATTAATTATTCTCACTGTCAGAAAATTTCTCCTTAGTTCTAGGTTGGTTAGATAAACCCAATTCTTGTATCTGTTCTTCATATGTTTTATCCTCCAGTCCTCTCTGTAGCTCTTCTCTGCACTCTGTAGCATCTTTGTAGCTCTTCTCTGCACTCTTTCTAGAGTCTCAACATCTTCAACATCTTTATCGTGGCGACCAAAACTGGATGCAGTATTCCAAGTGTGGTCTTATCAAGGCATTATAAAATGGTACTAATACTTTCATCTAGAAACAATATATCGCCAAGAAACAAGGAAGATTAAAGAAGTACTGGAAATTATAAAGCAGTAAATAACAGCTTAGTGAAGTAGTTCAGCAGATACAAAGATCGAATTTCACACTATTGGCAGAATCTCCAGTTTCAAGCGAGTCTGAATAATTTCGACCAATCCATTAATAAAAAGGCAGCAGTGAATCAGTCAACATCTGACAAAGAAGGAACAGTGCAGTTTTGGGCACAGCCATGAGACAACCCAAAGAAATATAATAAGAATGCAGCTTAGATAAAGAAGGTGGATAAGAATTAAAATGAAGCTAAAATGAAAGAACTTGCAATAACAGCAGAAATGGTGGAGAAAATGGCAGGTAAAACTGAAGGTCAGTTAATATTGGCAAAACCTAACTAACAATGCAAGATCCAACAAAAGAGCAGCAGGGTACTGAAGATCAATTGCCTGCTTTACCAATGACATTCACATTGCTAACTGGTGTGGTAGCCGATGAGGTCCAACAGCATCTATTTGAAAACAAACTGTTTCCACTTAAACAGAAGGGACGCTGCCCAAATTGTGGAAGAACAAAAGATCAGTTCCTAACCGGCAAGATGATTTTAGAAAATTGCAAGAGAAGGAAGCCCGACTTGAATGCAGTGTGGATTGAAAGCATTTGACTCCCTGCCATATGATTGGATAATCAAGTGCCTAAAAACAACAGGAGTCAGTAAAAACATTAGAAGTTTTGTGAAAAGATCAATGGCACAATGGAAGATATAGTTGCTGGTCAGTGGTGATAGATTGGGAAAGATTAATATCTTTCAAGGAGACTCACTCTCACCACTACTGTTTGTCATTGCACTGATTCCTTTGTCAACAATACTGAGTAACTCAGGCCGTGGCTTTCAAACAACAAGGCTATCCTACCTCCTTCACATGAATGATCTGAACATATATGGAAAAACATCGTCTGAAATAGTCTCCCTGCTCAGCACAGTTCATATACACAGCCAAGATACTGCAATGGAATTTGGACTGGATAAACATGCCATCCTCACTCTCAGCAGGGGAAAAATAGTGAAAACCGAAGGTATCAAGACACCTTATGGAAATAACATCAGGAGTCTGGATGAAGACGATCATTACAAATACCTGGGTATCCTTCTAGCCGTCAACCTCAAACACACTAAAGTCAAGAAGAAGATAGAAGTGAGTACATCAAGAGAGTGAAGAAGATCTTAAAGTCCAAATACTGTGGAGGAATTGCAGTCGAGGTGATTTACACCTGGGCAATTCCAGTCATTAGATACACAGCTGGAATATGCACAGAATTCAAGCTGAATTAGAAGCTCTGGATAGGAAGACCAGAAAAAGAACGACAATGAATCATGCCCTTCACCCACGCAGCAATGTAGACAGACTCTAGTTACCAAAAAGAAAATACTTTGGAATGAAATATACAGACAGTTGATGAAGAAAAAAGGACATTGGAAGAATATTTGAAGGATAGTGAAGAAAATGCACTGAAGCTAGTATACCACAAAGGCTTACTGAGTACTGGAAAGATCAAACTGGCCTACAAGAAAGAGCAAATGAAGAAAAGAAAAGACCTGGTAAGACAAAGTACTACAGAGCCAGTATATTAAAAAAAAATAGCAGGCAAAGACAATAACAACAAGACCTGGCAATGGTTAAGAGCAGGAAAGTTGAAGAAAAAGACAAGTAGCCAATAATGGCTGCACAAGACTAATCCATAAGCACAAATACATACAAAGCCAGAATTGATAAGACAGCAATAGAGAGCAATGCCCCCCCCACCGCCCCCCTCAAAGAAACTGAAGAAACATTGGACCGCCTGCTTAGCTGCTGCAAGAAGATCACACAGACTGATTCCAAACAACAACATGACAAAGTAGCAGCAACGGTGCATTGGACTATCTGCAAGATAGTCCAATTTTTTTCCTGCAAGCAAGAACTTCTGGGACCACAAAATAGACAAAGTAATAGAGAATGAAGAAGCTAAAGTACTCTGGGACTTTAGAACTCAAAGAGGTGTTGCTGCATAACAGCTTAAATTGTTGTTGACAAGAAAACAAAGACAATACCAACAGTAATAGGTACCTTGGGTGTAATTGCAAAACATCTGGAGCATTACGTGAACACCATCAGCATTGACAAAATATCATCAGTCAAATGCAAAAGGCAGCTTTACTTGGAACAGGTTACATCCTGTGATGCTACCTTTAACTCTATCAAATAACAAATTCTGTCTATCCTGGGTCCTTGGGAAGAATTCCGTAGGGGGATACAAGTGTCAACCTCTGGCTGATAGTGTGACCAGCCATAATAACAGTATTGTTATCTGTATTTGTATTTGTGTATATTTATAGATTTCTGCCTTCTTCTCATCCTGCATCTTTCTGCCTGCATGTATGGATTGAGTAGCACAGGGTGGGCAGCAAAACGTTTCTCCCTGGACCATATGACTAGAAGGCAGATATAATGGCATCTAGAAATGACCTTGGGAATCAGGGGGAAGAGCCACATCCTGGACCAAGGGTGTCAAACTCGATTTCATTGAGGGCCGCATTAGGGTTGTGTTTGACCTTGGGGGGGGCGGGGTGTGTGTGGCCAGCTCGATGTCACTCATGTCAGGGGCGCCTATGGCCCGAGCCAGTGAAAGTGGGCTCCCGAGCTCCGTTTCTGGCTGCAAGGGCCTCCTGCAACCCTCTGCCAGCAAAACCGGCGCTCGAGAGGGCCACCCGCGGCCCTCCTGAGCTCCATTTTTGCTGGCAGAGGCACCACGGGCTGGTCGTTCGCTATTTCCAGGGTGGCCATGCAGGCTAGATCTAAGCACCCCACGGGCCGGATCCGGCCCCGGCTTGAGTTTGAGTCTGACACCCCTGGTGCAGACAATGGTCTGATAAACAAAATTTGAGTCCAAACGAGGGGTAGAAAAAGAGTCTCAGAAGGGAACCTCCCTAGTTTTGGGGCCAGTAAAAGGGAGAACTGACAGGGGTATTTTCAGACTTGCAAGATTCTGTTAATTTTAATATTGGGGCTTAAATAGAGTCAGTACTCCTAAATGCATTTCTTGTCTGGATTACCTCACAAGGCTGACAGTAGAAAGGAGAGGACTTGGAATAGCAAATTCTGAGCCCCTATTCAACTTCTTGAAGAAGGGTAATTAATTCTTCTCTCCAGTGATGGGATTCTAATTTTTTTACTACCAGTTCTGTGGCCGGCGTGGCTTGGTGGATGTGGCAGGGGAAGGTTACTGTAAAATCTCCATTCCCACCCCACCCCACTAACTTGCTTTCCAGCTCCCTTCTCCTGTGCAGGGCAACAAAAGAAGACCCAGCCAACCAGCTGGGACTCAGGAGGCAGAGAATAGATGGGGGCGGGGCCAGCTAGAGGTGGTATTTGCCGGTTCTCCAAACTACTCAAAATTTCAGTTACCGGTTTTCCAGAACTGGTCAGAACCTGCTGAAACCCACCTCTGCTTCTCTCCCTCCCTCTCTTTCTTTCTTTCTTTCTCTCTCTTTTTCTCTTTCTGTAAGTCTGGTGTGTACCTTAGGGAGATAGCAAGCTGTAGTTTTTTAAAAGTTTTATATGTGGACAGCGGTGTCTGCAGGACAGCAGAAGTCAAAACAGGCAAGGTGGCAGAATTGCGAGGCCCAGCCCCTTTGTTCATATGTGTCATATTGAAGCCTGCTTTATGTACTGTAACTTCTTATTGCTCTTGTGGTGTCTGCACTAGGCACTTAATAAATAAATAGCCCAAAGCAAAAAGTTCTCTTTACTAACCAATCCATAATTCTTCCCTACAATTCAACACAACTCTGAACCTAAGGAAGCACTGTGATATTCATTCATCCATTAACTTAGAGAGTCTGACATCTATAACTCTACTCCAGGCAACTATAATTAGTACATAGTGCAGCTACCAGTGAAGGAAACTACTGGAGCATTTACATGCTGAAAATTAAGTACTCGCTTGGATGTTTGCCAAAGTGTTATCCTTAGGCCATTTAAAGAGCCATCCGCTAAGAGAAATAGGCTCACCCTGAAAACACAAGGCTCCCGTTTCTGCAGCATTTGGTTTGCTTTCATGGTCTCTACTCCATTAACCCAGGATTTGGTTTCAGAAGAGAATGATGGATGAAGAACTGTTGCTAATCTGTGAGCCAGTTGAAATAAAGCATCTCAAAACAATCCAAAAGGATCGTGAATTCTGAAGCAAATCTCTCTTGAATCTCTAAGTGGGAAATGTAAAGGAATGTAGAGACAACCTTGGAGAAGGAATGGGCCACGAAGGGAGGAGAAACAGGAATTCAGTCCTGTGTAAGTCCCTGCCTTGATTTTTTTTTTTGTAAAAAGTTTTTTATTGTTTTATACACAAACAAACACATAATACATCAGTCATTCTGTGTGACATCTCGGAGTTTCTTCAGTGACTTCTTCTTCCTCTTGTTACTCCTCTTTTTTTTACAACATCCCATACAATATTTTTATTTTATCATTCACTTATTTAATTATTAAATTGTTTATCTATATTTATTTTCTAACCAATGATAGAATTGTCCCCATATCTTAAAATATTCTGTGTCTTCTCTTTCTTTGATTTTCAAAGTTAAACTATTCATTTCTGCACAATCTAATTTTTTTTTAATCACTTCCCCTTCCGAAGGGATTTTCTCTGCTTTCCATCTTTGCGCAAATACTATCCTCGCTGCAGTTATTACATGTATAATCAAATATATATTTTCTCTACTAATTTTCTCTGAAAGGATACCCAATAGGAATAGCTCAGGTTTTAAATCATGATTCATGTTGATGAATTATTTCTTCTAACTATATCTTAATTTTACTCCAGTAATTTCTAGCTTCTGGGCAAGTCCACCACATATCCCTGCCTTGATTTTGTGTGGTATAAAAAGGGGCCAGGAGGAATTTTCAGCGTTCAAGATTGAGGTCAACCTTTTATGGTGGGTCCGGTCAAGAAATAGATACTAAGAGGATTCTAGAAATAATATTTTCTCGCTGCAGGATATAACACAGCGGTGAAATTCAAATTTTTTTACTACTGGTTCTGTGGGCGTAGCTTGGGGAAGGGGAAGGGGACGTGGCAGGGGAAGGATACTCCAAAATCTCTATTCCCACCCACTCCAGGGGAAGAATATTGCAAAATCCCCATTCCCACCCCATTCTGGGATCAGCCAGAGGTGGTATTTGCCGGTTCTCCAAACTACTCAAAATTTCCGCTACTGGTTCTCCAGAACCTGTCAGAACCTGCTGGATTTCACCCCTGATATAACAGTAGAATCTTGAGACCCAATCAAAGTCTCTCTGCCCCATTACAAAATCAAGGTGTGGTTATTGTGAGTTTCTTTCTCACACTTTCTACTTTCTCGGGACTGTTGCCTATTGTCCTCCCATTGCAACTCATCACATTTTTTTCCCAAGCTCACCCCAAGATGATAGGTTAATCAGCAAATCACAATTCAGCAAATCACAGTTCAGTGTATGAACCCAAACTTATGAAGACTACAGTCTTTAACTTCCTGTACCTCAGCTATGGAAAATGGAAACTAAAGTGTGGAAACTCAAGGGCAATGTCGGAAAGACAAGCGCGCGCAGCAGAGAAGGAGGCGTGCCAGAGATTAAGCTGAGTCACTGGACCACACCTCACAGGGGATAGAAGGGGGTGTGGTGGCCATTCAGGCTTTGTGACGGACAAAACTGAAAGCTAGCAAGTCATTCTGCATTTCTGGAACTTTGTTATATGCTCTGCTTGGACTGATTTTTTTGGACTGGACTTGACTATTCTTTGGCTTTTGTGGACTTCGATGTTTTCGGTCGGAGGAGATAAACCTCCCTTTGTAAGTAAAGACTGTTGGCAAGCAGCCACTGGGTTGCTGCCAATTCTATTATCAAAGGAAATTCTTGTCTGCTGGTTTATTTTAACTCTTGGTCGACTGCTGGTGTGCGTGTGTGAGACAGGGACAGAACAGGATCTTGCACAGCAAAGTAGAATAGGTTTTATGTAACTGAAATATCTATGCTACAGAGGTATTTCTAAACACTGTAAAATAATTATAATTATAATAACAAACAAGAAATAAATGTACATCCTCCACTTCAGCACAGACACAAGGTGTGCTTCTTCATAACAACTCTTCCCGCAAAAAAAAAAAAAAAAGATATTTTAAAAGTGTTATCTAATCCACCTGGAATGTAATGTTTTCTCCTTTTTATCATGAGGGTCGGTGTGCAGATATTTTTAACCACTTCAATGTCTTTCCTGCTCCAAGCACACTGGAGTTATCTGTAACCATAAAAAACATTATATAGAATGTGCACTCTGTCAGTGGAAAGTCAAAATATTGTCCCTTTCCCTGGGTTTTATTGATGGAGACAGATTTCTCTAAAGGTTTGGGAAGCAGCATTTTATAGGGAATAAATTATGTGCATTGTTGTAATTTTGTTAATACAAATAAACAGTAACCATAATTTTCCAAGGAGTGGAAAGAGAGAGGGAGAGAGGGAAAAATGGAGAGGTCAAAAATACACCTAGTAAAATTCTAGATAATTCTGCTGTTATTGGTACCTCTCCTTCCTCTTTACTTTCAAATTATACATTTACTTCTCCAGTCCCACAGCCTGGAGCTTAAAGGTGGCAGAACTCAGCCTTCAATTCTTCCGAGGTCGGTAAAATGAGGATCCAGGTTGTTGGGGGCAATATGCAAATAACACTTCTACATCGTATAGTGCCGAGAATGCTGTAAAGCACTAAATGCTAATGCTAAAATGCTATAAACTTCTAACCTACTTGATATATATACCCTGAGACATTCTAGGGTGTGGCTACCCTGAACCTCTTTCCCCTTCTCGCCTCTAGCTTGGGACTGCGCAGTCTCTTAATCTGGACCTCTCTCTGGGAAAGCTCTCTGTTGCCAAATTCTCCTGCACTGCTCCTGCAGGTGCACATTTCATCACATTACACCTATTTTATGGGGGAGGGTGCGGTGTCCCAAAAACCAAAAGGACAAAAATGGCACCTCTGAAAATTGGTGATTTTAGTGAATTTCAATTGTGCAAATTCAAAACAGGACAAGGGACAATACGCGATTGCCTATTCCTACCATATAACTACTTTATATGCAGATGATACCACTCTAATGGCAGAAAGTGAAGAGGAACTAAAGAGCCTCTTGATGTGGGAGGAGGAGGAGAGTGCAAAAGTTGGCTTGAAACTCAACATTAAGAAAACTAAGATCATGGCATCTGGCCCTCTCAATTCCTGGCAAATAGATGAGTAAGAAATGGAGGTAGTGACAGATTTTATTTTCCTGGGCTCCAAGATCACTGCAGATGGGGACTACAAATGAGAAATTAAAAGACACTTGCTCCTGGGGAGGAAAGCTATGGCAAATCTAGACAACATACTAAGAAGCAGAGACATCACCCTGCCAACAAAAGTGTGTATAGTCAAGGCTATGGTTTTCCCAGTTGCAATGTATGGTTGTGAAAGTTGGACCATAAGGAAGGCTGAGTGTCAAAGAATTGAGGCCTTTGAACTATGGTGCTGGAGAAGACTCCTGCGAGTCCCTTGGACTGCAAGGCGATCAAATCGGTCAGTTCAGATTCTGAAGATGAAACTCAAATACTTTGGCCACCTAATGAGAAGGAAGGACCCACTGGAGAAAAGCCTAATGCCCGGAATGATTGAGGGCAAAAGAAGAAGGGGACAATAGAGAATGAGGTGGCTGGATGGAGTCACTGAAGCAGTCAGCAAGTTTAAATGGATTCCGGGGGATGGTAGAGGACAGGAAGGCCTGGAGGAACATTGTCCATGGGGTTGTAATGGGTCGGACATGACTTTGTGACTAACAACAACAACAACCTTATAACAAGGTTATCTCTTTGGCTTCAACATGCAACTTCTACACCTCATAACTTTTTGTACTGGTGAACTAGTGGGATTTGTACTCCAACAAGAAAAACTAGGCCCATAGTAATATAAAAAACGGTATTACACCATGTATTGCAAGAGTGAACAGAAAAGCACTTACAGAAACTTTATAGGTTGCACACAAGACAAATAAACCTTTTTCTCCAACCTGCATCTTTCAGAAGTCCTGAACAAAAGCTCCCAAGATTGCCAGTCAGCAGATTGTGAATTCTAGAGCCAAACAGATCTGGAGGACACCAGGAGATAACATTGGTCTTGACATGCCAACACCTTGTTTGTAGGTATATGAGTCTTTTCCCATTGCGTCCTTGCCCAGATATATAAGTAGCATTGTTTGGACAAGCTACTGCACCAGGAGACCATGATCATCTAATTTCTCATCAGATGAAAACAATCATCATCCCTAACATCTCCATCCTTTCCTTTGAAGGCATAACTTTCTTAGTTGATTTGAGAATTTCAAAAGAGGCCCGGGACAATTGCTCCAGACAAGCACTTTTTTTGTTCTCATCAGGCTAAAGTTGTGGTCAAACTATATATTATCTGAAGTTTTAGAGGGCAAGGGTCAAGCCAGAAAGACAGGCCTAGGCAAGACAATGGGAAGAATACTCACTGGTGAAGGAAAATGCCTGCATTGGGAATTGCTGGTAACTTACAACAATTAATTTAGTGAGCATCTGAAGTTACCACGATACCGAATAAAGTGACTTATGACCGTTTTTCACACTTACAACCATTGCAGCATCCCCATGGTTACTTGATCAAAGTACAGACCCTTAGAAACTGACTCATATTTATGACGGTTGCAGTGTCCCGGGGTCATGTGATCACCTTTTGTGACCTTCTGACAAACAAAGTCAACAGGGAAGCCAGATTCACTTAACAAACGTGTTACTAACTTAGCAACTGCAGTGATTCACTTAACAATTGTAGCAAGAGAGGTCATAAAATGGGGCAAAATTTACCTAACAACTGACTTGTTTAGCAACAGAAATTGTGATCATAAGTCAAGGACTACCGGTATTATTTTACAGCTGTATAAAGTTCATTTATTTATGTTGATTGAGTAATGCTCTTTTTCCCTACTGTGACAAGGCATCAGTTTGGAGCCAGTAGATATAGAAAAATAACTCATCTGGTTTAATTTAGGCAACAGAATAGACTATAAAAACACAGCATCAATTTAAATGTTAGAGCCAAATATTTGTTTTGGAACAAAGACCAGTTTGGCAGGTAAATTGTAAAAGGATGGTTTCTAGGAGTCAGCCCAACATTTCCAATGTGTCAAAATAACCTCTTCTCTCCTATGGAGATTTTTTTCTCAGTCTGTGTCAAAGCACGTTGTCCTATAAACTTCTTTTGTACTGTATTTATCCTAGAAACGAAGTTTAGATTCTATGTTTTCACTCTCATTCTATCACTCCCAGATCAGAAGTCTGCTCTGAGGAAGTCCACATACTCTAATCAGTAAACATGCCTTATGTGTGTAATGACCAGGTGTAATTGTTGTCCCCAGTTCGGGTCGTAGCCTAGTGCCGGAGCCGATGAAGAACAGAGGTGCAGGTTTTGTTTCCTTTTATTGAAGCACTTCAGTGAAAGGGGCCCCAGCCAGCAAAATGCCAGGACCCAGAACAAAGAATTAAGAGAGCTTTATACAATTTCACTAAAGCAGAAGGCAGGATATATAAGAAATATCATCTAATAAACATTTAGTAATGATCTAACTATTTGTTCTATTGGTCTCTAGCCATCCGTATTCCTACGCCTTAGCTAATGAGTGCTCCAGAAGTTATCTAATACACTTTCCATTTGCTCCAGGTCATCCCTATTTCTAACTGCTAGCTGAGATATGCAGGATGACTAACTATTTGTTATCTGTTCTCTAACCACCTACCTTGTTTCCCTTAAAATAAGACATCCCCTGATAATAAAGCCAAATTGGGATTTAGAGCACATGCACTAAAATACCCCCCCCCTGAAAATAAGCCTCCCCAAAAATATTTAAACATAGGAGCAACCAGTTCCCGCCATTTCCTCTGGTTTCCTCCATGCACCCCAAAACAATAAGACCTCCCCGAAAATAAGGCCAAGCACTTATTACGGGGTTCAAAAAAAATATAAGACAGCCTTATATTCAGGGAAACACGGTAGGATGGTTACAAGTGTTACACCTGCATATTACCTGTGAATAAACACTCTTTGTTCTTGCCAGACAGACTCCACAAATACAGGTTTCCTGGTTTTCTTTCAAGTGTATGCCACAGCCTTGCTTCTTTTTAGCAGACAACCCATCATAATGGTACATGGGAATGATCTTGGGAGACAAGAGCCACAAGCCACCCAACACTTAGATAAAAGGCAGCTGAGCTCACAGAAGCACCGGCGGTGTGGCAAACATATTAGAAAGGACTCTCCCTAGTTTCTTGGATTGTAAAGGCAAGGGGGGAAGAGATATACATTTGGACTTCTCACAACACTGATGCCAATCTTACCTTAAGCAGCTCCCAGTACCTGGAGAGCCTAACTTTCTTCATGTGGCATAGTATTTAAATTATTGGCAAGATACTGAGATGGTAAAAATTGAAAAGGCACGGACAAATTAAATGTTTATGTTCTGGGAGAAAAGGTAACACCACTGAAAGTTGAAGAAAAGGAGAATCAACTTTTCTCAAGAGACGGGTTTGATCTCTTTCTAAAGGTTAAAGGGCTGGTGAACTTGATTGTGGGTTGAAAAACAGTAAGCAAAAGGTCTATCACTTCCTTACCTCCTGTGAAAAATAAGGAAAGCTTGACCTATTGACCATACAGTTATGAAACTGTATAAACTCGCAAACTGTCGGGAAGTTGACATTACTGGCATCTGTCAGGATTCACAGCATCCTCTTCCATCTTGCCGTCCCTACCTATTCACCTAACCCAGGGGTGTCAAACTCAAGGCCCACGGGCCACATCTGGCCTGCGGGGTGTTTAGATCTGGCTGGCAGGGCCACCCTGGAAACAGCAAAGGACTGGCCCGCTGTGCCTCTGCCAGCAAAAACAGAGCTTGGGAGGGCCATGCATGGCTCACGCGAGCTGTTTTTATTGGCAGAGGGTTGCAGGAAGCCATCACAACCAGAAAGGGAGCACAGGAGCCCATTTTCACTGGCAGAGCGCTTGGGCCACCACATGAGTGTTGTCAAGCTGCCCCCCCCCACTTAGGTCAAATACAACCCTGATGTGGCCCTCAACGAAATCGAGTTTGACACCCCTGACCTAACCCTTTCAGGATGAAAAAAGAGAGAAGCACATGGGGAATGCCTGAATTCAGAAAATTGGAATCAAAAGCTTTCTAGATACCTCTTGCAAGTGGGCTGGATGAATGCAACTGCCCACTGTGATATAACTGCATTGGATGTTCACATTTGGTGGGTGCAAAGAAGCACCAATATATTACAGCTGAAAGGAGAAAATGGGGTGGGCCTGGGGGAATGTTTCTTAGGAATCCATACAGATGTCAGATTCTCAACTAGAATAAAATGAAATATTTCAGCAGGCCATGGAACCTTTCCATCTCCAATCCAATTAAAGCTAGGCTACCCATCTTCCATTCAGAAGGGAGGAAGGGAGGAGCAAGTCTTCTGATCTTTCTACTTGGGGATGTCAATCAGCATCTTGGATTAAAGCAACACAAGAGCAGCCTGGTTCGCGGCATTGTCTCTCCTTGTCCTGCTTAGCTTCACATCTGCTTCTCACCTAGGCCACCAGAGGAGCAGGCAAAGCAGGTGGCTCTCAGCTCAGCAGCAGCTGTCTCACCCCTTCCCCTCCTCCCCGGGACCATCGAAGAGGAGCCTGGTTTGGCTTCAGCCGTTGGGAGTTGTTGTCCCGAGTAACAAGCCCACCCTTTGTTTTGCAAAGGGAGAGAATGGAGGAAGAATGCTTGACCTGGAAACAGAGACTCTATCGTGGCAGACGCGTCTGCCTCCCTACTGTGCAGGCTTTGTTGGATTTGCAAGACGCTGCGTGAGAAAAGTGACCTGAGTGGGCCAGGCTGCCAACAGCAAGTTACACCGCCCCCCCACCACACACACACACACTTCAGGGGCATAGTCAATAATGTCTCTCCTTGTAATTGGGCTCAATGGCTCATCTTCATAGCAAAGTTCCTTAAACAGCTTTGTGCTATATCTCCGCCATGGGCTTCTGTTCTTTGCTTATAATACGGAGATACGGAGGATCCCGGATCTGCGTACCTTCTGTCGCGCGCTCAAAACGTTCTTATTTCATCAAGCTGGCCTGACCTAAGTTTTTTCCCCTTTTTAAATGGAAATTTTAAATTTGGTTTTAAATTATTGGGGTTTTAAATTTTCAGCCAAATTATTTAATTCGTTTTACTTTATTTTAAATTTTGTATTTATATGTTTTATTCTATGGCTGTTCACCGCCCTGAGTCCTTCGGGAGTAGGGCGGTATACAAATTCAATAAAATAAATAAATAAATAAAAATAACTAGGATGACTAGCTATGCATTTTTTGTTTTGTTTTACAATTTGGCAGAGAGATTCAGAGGCTTTAAAGATCCAGGCAAATTCAAAGTACGGCTATAAAATTATTTATCAGCATGAAGAAAGTGAATCCTCAGTCAGATGCTGAGTTCATCTAATTCCCAATCCTGTTGGCTGGCAATTATGAAAGTTGAAATCCAAAACATCTGGAGGGTTTCAGGTTGGGGAAAGCTGCTCAACATTAGCCTCTAAATCCTAAACCGTTTATTTCTGCAGAATGCCAAACATTCAGTAAAAAGGTCCATACTAAATAGACTCAACTAGCTCTCCATGACAAATCCCTAAGGCCAAAAGGCTCCATAGAAATGAAATATCTGCATGAGGGTGTCAGCATAACACAAAGCTGCTACCACTAGAGGCATCTGATTTAGTATCATCCCTCCATGGTTCCAAAAGAGAGCACTATATTAAAAACAATGCTGAGTTTTTATTGGATGAAGGAGAAAATAATATTTTAAAAGCAGCAAGGCCTTTGTGGGGGGAAATGTTACTCATCAATGCTTGCTAGTGTGACACAGAGATGTTAGCAGGAGATACAGGGCCTTTTTCGTTACAAAGAGATGTTCAGAATAAGAGAGTTGGAAGGGAACTTGGAGGTCTTCTAATCCGGAATTGGGCATTGTTATGACTAATTTCAACTTTATATTATTTCCAAATAACTGTGCTACAGTATGGAAGGAAGTTGGGTATATTTTAAGATGGGAGAAGTTATAACTGTCATTGCTAGGGTGAATGTCTGTGATATAAATGAATATATTACCAGTGGTGAAATCCTCCGCGGGTTGCCATTGGTTTGCCGCCCGCATATACGCGCTGCATGCCAAATGCGTGCTGCATGTGCACACATGTGCAATGCACAGCAAATGCATGCTGCATGCATGCACATACACAGTGCACACCAAATGTGTGCTTTGCGTGGAAAAAGGAGCCATTTGAAGGTAAGTAGAATAGTGGGGGGGGGGGGGAACAGCTGTGCCCCATGATTTAGATTTGCTAGAAAGCAGGATTTCCTGCTTTCTAGCGAATATAAATTGTGTGGCACTGCTGATCATCGGAAATACCAGTTCAAATAAACCGGTAGCTTTTTTTTACTACCGGTTCACCTGAACCGGTGTGAACCGGTAGCATTTCACCCCTGTATATTACCTGAAATTATGTTTTTTATTTCAAACACCAGTTTGATAAATGACATACCTTTCATGCCAAGTTAAAAAAGAAATCTGGATTTCTAGGGAATGGGGAAAAAAACAGAGTTAAGTATAAAATTTTGCAGGACGCATAGGAAAGAGGAGGATTAGGATTGTCAGACCTTAAATTGTATTTTGCAGCCTGATGTTCAGTTTGGATGAACAAGTGGGTGCTGTTGAGAAACAAAAAACAGTTTAGAAGAATTCAACATGAGGTTTGGATGGCATGGGGTTTTATGGTATAACAAAATTAGAGTTAATGTAGACTTTCAAAATCATCATGTTAGGAATGCTATATTAAGAATATGGAATTGATATAAGTCCAAGCCGTGCCTGAAAATGCCTTTATCAGTATTAACACAAGAAGCATTTTATAGAAAAGAAATAGCAGGCGGATAAATGTTTAACATAGCAAGACTTGTTTGGTACAGCAGCAAAGGGGACATAAAGTGAAGTCAGGAGAATAATTGTCTGCAGAAATATTTAGCTGTCAATGGTTTTCATAGGCACAGTTAAGGGAGACATTTGATATAGATAAAAAAAGGACTGGAATTGAAAAACATAAAATGGAATTTGAAATCTTATTGTGTACAAATCATGAATATGTGATTGTGAAAATGTATAAACATTTGCTGAGATTTAAGACTGAAGAACAAGTTAAAGATGATAAAATGGGCTAAGAATGTTGGTTATAATATACAGATGGACCAACGGGAGAGACTGTGGTTAAAAGGACTGAAGTTCACATTATGTTACATTTTGAGAGAGAGCTTTTATAAAATTATGTACCACTGGTATATGATGCCAGAGAAATTCTAAGAAGTATAAAGAATCTCTAATCAAGGTTGGAAATGTGGAATTCATAAAGGGTTGTATTATCATACATAGTGACTTGTGAAAGAAAAATTAGGTACAAAAAAATCCATTGATACAAAGATTTTTAAAGATTACAGTTCAGATGAAACCAGAACTTTTTTTTACTGAGATTTATGAATAACCAAATAGAAGAGATTTATGGAAGACTGATTTTGTACATTATATGGTAATTGCAGTGAGATTATAGGTAGAAAGAAAGAAATGCCTAATGAAGAATCATTTTTTTCCTAACAATATGGAGATGGTATTGAAAATGGATTTACAACTGATAGGCTAAGAAAAATGTTTAGAAAGGATGTTTCACTAAGGTCAACAAAAAATATGTTTTAGATATTGTTTGTATTAAGAATATTTATTATAATAGTAAAAACTCATACAAACTAAACTTAAAAAAAGAAAAGTGAATAGAGTAAAAAGTTCAAGGAAAAAGAAAGAAGAAAAAGAATATAAGAATATAAGAACATAATAAAGAGAGAAGAAATATATAAGAAAATGACTTCCAACTTTCATTACAAGCATAAAAGATTTAGTAAGTTTACGGTACTGTCTCTAAAGTTACAAACATTTATCTCTTCATCCCAAATCCCATCAGTTATCTATAAATAAATCCATAAAGCTTCATCTTTTGTATCCTGGTATTAGCAAAAAGTCCATAAACTGTTGTCGGAAGTCCATAAACTATTGCCATTACTTATTTTAACCTTGATCAAATAATCCAACTTTATATTCCTTCCTTTTATTTTTAACAATCTTATTTTTAAAATTCTTTCAAGTATTGTTGTAGGATTTGATTTTTCTTCATTTCTTGTTTGTTCCATCACACAAAATTTAACAAATCAAACAAATTTGTAAATCAAATTTTAAAGAAATTATCCAGGTCACTCTCTTGATTTGTCATTTGTATTTCCATTTTAAATTTTAAAGATATTTTAAAATTCCTTTGCAGATCCAGTGAAACATGCTTTCTAAATATTTTTCTTAGGCTGTCAGTTATAAATCCACTTTCAATATCATCTCCATATTGTTAGGGAAAAAATGGTTCTTCATTGGGTATTTCTTCAATAACATCTTTTGAACATAGTCTATCCATAGAAGCAGCCATCATAACTATGTTATGATGGTTACTATCTTCTGATTCCATTCTCCAAAAGTCCCATTTAGTATTTTTATTGTTGTAACATTTTGCACCATCCTTCAGGCATGTATGTCTTTCATCTACCTAAAATCTTCAGTTCTCATTGATGTTCAGTTTTTGAAATCATGAAATTCTTTATATTATGTCTTGTAAAAAACAAAATAGGATCTTTCTCCCATCAGAAGCAGTTTGTTCCTCAGAATTAACTCTAAAATCTTAATGTAAAAGTTAAATATTGCAAATTTATCTGGACCCTTAGCTCTTTTATAACTTTCTAGGATCAAAATCATTTTAGCTTTTTGTTGTTTATTTCAGATTCTTTAAATTATTATGCTATAAATAAAGTTTTCTTTCATTCAGAATTAAAGGCAGATTCACCCCATGTTTTCAAACTTGCCATTCTGAAGGTCTCTAATAGCGTAGAAATAGTTAATGGGCAATTTCCAAAAGTGAAGAGGTTTGCAAACTCAGTAACAGTATCTGCCATAGCTGTGAGAAAGATGGCTAATCCCATCATCAGCTGATGCTCAAACCACTGTTCTGCAGTCTCCTCATGGGAAACAGCAGTCCTGAACATATGTGGCCGACTTTTTGTCCTCCCTTTATCCAGAGAGGTTCCAAGGAGTCTACTCACTAGTTCCTTGGTCTTTGCCAAGGCCATCAGGTCTATTTTCACTGAGCCACCTTCATTTTGCCATACCTTTCCCTGAAGTCAAAGATAGCAAAATCTGAAATACCCACAATGGAGATGTGGATTGTACAGATTATAAAATTGACAAAAATGTCAAAGTTGACCTGTTTGATCAGGTATAAGACAACAAGTATTTTTGTCAGACTGGAAAGCTTTTATGGACTTTTTGCTGGAAAATGGAGGTGAAATGTTTTGTGATTTCTGGATTTGCTGATTAAATATGAGAAGAGGAGAGGTCTGGTGTTAACCTTATAGAGCACTGTTGGCGAACCTTTTCGACACCAAGTGCCAAAACGGAAGCATGCATGCAGGGGGGAGTGCTGAAAACCGGAAGAGCAGTTCCCTGGCATACACATGCACACCGGGAAGCTGAGCTTCTGTTTTCCTACGAGCGCATGCATGCCAGTCACCTGGTTTTCTGGTGCACATACACACCAGGGAGCTGTTCTTCCATTTTCCGCTGCTCCCGCGTGTGCGAAGACCAGCTGGCTGGCACGCATGTACATGCTGGAACCCGGAAGAGCAAAGGGCGACAGCTGGTGTGCCCAGAGAGATGGCTCTGCATGCCACTTCTGGCATGCGTGCCATATGTTCATCATCACGGTTACAGAGGAAGGAAATGAGGATAAGATTGCAACTGTGATGAAGTTTGGAAGTTGTTTCTTTTTATGTCTTTTCTTTTTTCTATTTGCATTTCTTTCTATACTCCCTTTTCCTTAAATGTATATCTTTTATATCTCTGAAAAGTTTTCAATAAAAATTAAAAAGCCAAACATGCAATTCATTGTCAACTGTAATAGTAATCATTCACCCTGAATTTTTTTTTAAAAAAATATATAAACAATTAAAAACTAGATGCGTAAGTTCTTTTGCATGCCGCCCAGAGTCACTTGTTCATGAGATGGCTTTATAAATTAGATAAATAAATAATTACTCATACATACCAGTTAAAGGGATATCTTGCCATATTAATCAATTCCAACTCGTTTACTGTATTTGGCTCAGAAGAAAATAGCCCTGTCAGCCACTTCTGAATGACATCCCTATTTTATTTTAATTTACAACCTAGCTAATTTAAATCCTGGCTTTATTTACAGCCAAAAGATAGAGAATGTAACTGCAAAAGCCAATTAATTAGATGATTGATTAATTTCAGGCAAGACATTTGAAAAGAGCTCACACAGCAAGCTAAACCTGGCCAAGTTTCTAAGCTAACCTGGGTTGGCCTCTTTCCTGAATCTCTCCAATGTAGAAATCAGATTGAGAAATTGAAACAAAACCTGGACCAAGATACTATAGTGGCAAACTATTTGTGCATTGTTGACAAGAAAACGAGCCCAAGTGAAAATACTTCCAAAAGAGTTTTCACAGATCCAAAAATAGAGCACTGCTTGGAATGACCCTTTTCAGCTCCCATCCACCACCCATTTTGACACGGCATACTGAATCTGTCCAGGGACCCCCTAAAATGAGATTGGAAGAAGAAACAATGGAGAAATAAGTGTTAGACATACAGTAGTGGCCAAAATTGTGGAAACCGTTTGGGAAAAGTGCATTTTTGATGTTTGATGGCTAATAACACCACTTTTTTGGAGTAGTACCATAAAATTATATATCAATGGAAAGATAATTTTAAATGACAAATTAAATCTTCTCTATAAAGGTGTGTGTTGATCGATCTCTCAATAAAGAACTGACTCAAAAGCTTAATTTTTAAAGTCAGTGTATGGAAAGAGTTTATTGATGTTTTCTGCCAGTATGGCTTGCTTTCCCAATGTAGGCCACCTGGTATTTCCTGATAATCTCTGATTCAGGAGGTAATCAGATGCAATTCTGTTTAGCTTCCAAACCCACAGAAAATCATGAAAAGGAAATACCAGCCCAGATTCACAAACTAATCTATACCCATAATGTATAGTCAGTTGGAGAGATTTGATGCACAGTCCATCTCTAGAAATAAAACACAATTAACCGTTTTATTAAAATTAAAATTTAAAATGAACACTTATGCTAGATTTCCTTGCCTAAAACCTAAGATTGAATTTAATAAAACCTTTGGAAAATGCAAACAACCCAAGGGAAGCTTAGCAGTCATGTCATCTTGCAGAGATAGTTTAGGGGAATGTTTAGGGAAGGTTATCTTTTAAAATCTTTACAGTCAATTGTACAATTATATAAAGTTTATTCAGAGGCTAAACAAGTAAAACAGAAGAACAAAGGAAGGCCCAAATTGCACTTAAAGAATTTAAAAGAAGATCAATAAAGGCAATTAACTTGGCTGCTATCTATTTAACCCTAAACATGGGCAGAAGGCATTGATAAGAGCAACATCTCTGGTAGAACCAAGAGATACAGAATGGAATTTCAATTTTACGGGAATCAGTGAAAGGTTTTTCCCTTAGCAAATTGTTTCATTTTTAAGTCAATTATTTAGCCAGCAAGTCAGAAAATTACTCAGGGGTGTGGGCAGTGGTGGGTTCCTCACAGTTCGGTCCGGTTCGGCCGAGCCGGTAGCGGTGACGATATGATGTCACCGAACCGGTTCCCCCCCACCTCCCACCTCCCACCCCCCCCATGTTATTCTTACCTTTTATTTGGTCCCACCCCCAATCTATTGCTACCTCCTGAGTCCCAGCTGATGACTAGAGGGAAAAAAACTGTTTCAACTCTTGCCGCGGGGCTTCAAAGGGCCGTCCTACAGCTGATCAGTGTTAAAAGCAAACAAATGAGTCAGGTCGTAAGTGCGAGGACTGGTCGTAAGTGCGAGGACCTTCCAGAAATGATTCTGACCAGTTAGCCACACCCACCTAGTCACATGACATCCAAGCCACACCCACAAAATAAGCCACGCCCACAGAACCGGTAGTAAAAAAATTTAGAACCCACCGCTGGGTGTGGGGTCACCTTCTTAAAAAGTTTGAACTTGCACTTCAAATCATCCAAACGGACATGGAGAGATACATAATTATGAAAAGCAAGCAACTTCTGGATATGAGTTTAGAGATGAAGAACCTGTGCTTATCCCTATTTCAAGACAAAGATCCTGATAGTCAAGGGGGATCCCAGAATTTATGGAGAATTCAAAACTTCTGAAAGGCAGCAGATTAAGACTGTATTTGGTTTTAGCTGTGCTCCGGATTCATTTCAGTAAACACTAAAGCCATGTTTTATTGCAGATGCTGTTCACTATATGTGGGAAACCACTTAGAAGGCCTATGAGATTACACATGGATGTGCTCGACATACTTGGGCTTGCAGTGCAATGTGGTGTTGCTAACAGCAACCGCCTGGAGATTGTTTGACTCACTGGAAACTTTAGAACAGAGAAGATTCTAAGAAACTTCATAAAAAAGAGAAATATTTACTGAGCATCAATATGAGAAAGTCACTTAGGATTCCAGAAAGCCGTTAAAGTTACCTGAACAGAACTAACGATTGAATAAAGTAAAAGTGTTTTATAACAGAGAAAATAAAATGTGAAAAACAACCAAAGAAAGAAGGGAAACAAGAGAACCAGTTTAATCTAGGGGTGAAGACACCCTGTTGGAAACTGGGAGACAGTGAGTTCTGGTCCCATCGTAGCCATGAAAGCCAGCTGGGTGACCTTGGGCCAGTCACTCTCTCTCAGCCCAACCTACCTCACAAGGCTGTTGTTGTGGGGCAAATACGAGGAAGAAGGAACATTAGGTAAGTTTGCCACCTTGAGTAAAGCCAAGATAAAATCTAATAAATTTATTTATTGTTTATATTTATATACCGCCCTTCTCCCGAAGGACTCAGGGCGGTGAACAGCCAACAGATAAAACACAAGAAATACAAAATTTAAAAACAGTATTAAAATCCAATTAAATTAATTTGGCCCACAATTAAAAGCAGCCCTGTATTAAGACCCATAATTAAACAATTTAAAAATTAAAACAATTTAAAAGAGTTAGGCCAGCCCGGCTTGCTGGAATAAAAATGTCTTTAGGGAACAGCAAAAAGTGCGAAGATCCGGGATCCGCCATATCTCTGGGGGCAGCTCATTCCAGATGGTAGGTGCCCCCACAGAGAAGGCTCTCCCCCTGGGGGCCGCCAGTCAGCATTGTTCGACCGACGGCACCCTGAGGAGCCCCTCTCTGTGGGAGCGTACTGGTCGGTGGGAGGCTATCGGTGGCAGAAGGCGGTCTCATAAATACCCGGGTCCTAAGCCATGGAACGCTCTAAAGGTGGTGACCAATACCTTGAAGCGCACCCGGAAGACCACCGGGAGCCAGTGCAGCTCGCGCAGGAGAGGTGTTACATGGGAGCGCCGAGTCACAAATAAATGATGGCATATCATCTTTTCATCAGAAAATATGCTAGCCTTTTTCACTGCATTTAAGATGTTTCAGGATTTATACATCTGTGTTGAGGACAGAACATGATGATACTAGAGATGGATACTAAGGGAAGCTATCCATCTATCCAGGTATTCATCCATCCATCCTCCATCCATCCAGGAATGAGACTGATTTGTGTTTGTGATCCTGCGATTTGCTTGTGTGTAGACAGAGTTTGGGAAAGATAGGAAACAGATTGTCAAAGCACCATTTCTTCACCACGAGAGTAGCAGGATCTTCATAAATTCACCAAGTACATTCACGTTCAGAAGCCAGTGAGATAGTCAGAGGAAGTAAATAGGAAGAATACCAAAGAACTCCATGTAGAGCAGGGGTGTCAAACTCACGGCCCGCGGGCCGGATGCGTCACGTGCTGGCCAAGCCCACCCCTGGTTTAGCAAAGGGGGGGAAATGTTCTGATACGTCACGTGAGGACGAGCCCTGATCTAGAGCTTTCTCAACAAAACTCAGCTCCTTTTGGAGAAGATAGTGTGTACCTTTAAGCATTGTTTTTAAAAAGTTTTGGAAATCAAAGCAATACTTCTTTAGGTAGAACACAAGCATTCATTTGCCAAAATATTTACTGGGGAGTTAGGCCAAATTCCACATCATATCAAAGGTCTGGGTTTGAAACTGATCTCCAAGCATTTACAGCAAGATAGTTTGCTTCTGCTCTGCCTTTTGGCCCTTCTGAATGCATTTTTTAGTCTTCTCCTCTTCTTCCCTTGCCATCCAATTAAAAGACACCCTCCCCCTCCCACCCGGTTGATCTGCACTTTCTAAAGCAACTCAGCTGTCTTAACCCCATCACTCTCCAACTTTCCCACACTGTGAGCTCATCTTTCATTTCACTATAAAGCAGGGGACCACAACTGGGTTTTTTGTTTTTTTGTTTTTAATGTAATTTTTTTTTCTCTGCTTCCTCTCAAAATTTTCTCCTTTCCCTTCCCTTGGTTTTTCTCCAGCTCAGAACAGGAAAAATAATGAATGTGCTTGTGGTCCGTCTGGGTCTTTTTCCAAAACTGAACTTGTGTTTTTGAATAATTCAGTTTTGGAAAAGCGACAAAAAAAGGGGCTGAGCACAGATGGGTTTAAAATAATTCAGTTTTCAAAATGACTGGAAATCCCCAAACTCTAGCTAAGGTCATTTGTGCTTCTGGAAAGTAGAAATGCAAGCATAGAGGCCAGAAAGGAACATCAAAATTGTTTTTCTAACCCTGCACACTGGGAAATGGATCTCTCCTCAGTACACAGAAGAAATACACTGAATAAATAAATGCACAAATAAACAAATTATGTATACATGAATTCCCAGGAAGGAATACATGTATAATATTACATGAGAAGGATTTCTAAACTCTAGGGCAATTCTGCACAGCAATTTAAGCTGTTTCTCTTTGGTGATGTTACTGGCTAATATTCTAAAACCAGCTTTAAGAATTCCAACCCAGAACGGGGTAGCACTTAGTCAAGCCTACAATAACCACAGGATCTGGCTGGTCATCCCTTCCAATCAGAATCAGAATCAGAATAGAGCTGGAAGGGACCTTGGAGGTCTTCTAGTCCAGCCCCCTTCTTAAGCAGGAGATCCGACCTATAACATTTCAGACAATCTCTGCAGGGAAGGCAAGTCTTGCTGATTGATTGCTATGTCAGTGCTTCCCTTTTCCTTTTAGAGATTACAGGAAGTCCTCAATTTACGACCATTAATGTAGCGAGGGCTCAAACTTACAACAGTACAGAAAAAAGGGATTTACAACCAATCCTTATGCTTACAACCACTATCGCATTCCTATGGAGAAGCAACATATGATCACGACTTGGATGTTTGGCAACCATTATGAATTTATGTTTGTTGCAGCTTCCTGCAGTCACGTGATCACCATTTGAACCTTTCCAGATGGCCTCCAACCAGCAGAGTCAGTTGGGAAGCTGACAGGAAAGGTCACCGGTTGTGGTTGCCTGGTGTCTTGCTTAACAATCACAGTGATTCACTTAACAATCATGGGAAAAAGGGTAAAATCAGGTGCGATCACTTGATACCTCACATAACAACCATACCACTTAATAACAAATTGTCCAGTCCCTACTGTGGTCATAAACTGAGGACCAGGAGTATTCCTTTCTCATTAGGCTCCTGTGTCTTTCCTTTACATTCCCAGGTACTTGCAGCCATGGATGCTTACACACACACACACACACACACACACACATTTTCTCCTAGAAAAATCACTTACCAAGTTGACAAAGTCTTGATAACAAATCTTCCCATCCGAATTGTTGTCTGCTAAGGCCAAAAGCACTTCCAGTTTATGTGGATCTAGTTCAGAGCTATGTCTTTGGAGGAGGTTCCGAAATTTCTCTGTGCTGATATAACCTGTGTTTTCAGGATCCATCTGGATACAGAAACAGATAAAGAAAGAGAATGATGCACTAATGCAGCAGACACATCAAAGTAAATTGCAGGAATAGGCAATTACAAGTAGTCCTCGACTTACAACAGTTCGTTTAGCGACAGTTCAAGAGCAATAGCAACAGCACTTAGACTTATGTACCGCTTCACCGTGCTTTACAGCCCTCTGTAAGCAGTTTACAGAGTCAGTGTATGGCCCCCAAACAATCTGGGTCCTAATTTAGTGACCTTGGAAGGATGGAAGGCTGAGGTTGTCCCCGGTTCACACTGGTTCTATAGAACTGGTAAAACAGGCGAGAGGCTCCGCCCACCGACATCATCAGAATGCTTCTGCGCATGTGCGGCGCGTGGCCCCGTTGCGAACTGGTAGTAAAGGTAAGTAGAACCCACCTCTGGAATCAACCTTGAGCCTGGTGAGATTTGAACTGCCAAATTGCAGGCAGCCGGCAGGCAGTAGAAGTAGCCTGCAGTACTGTACTCTGAGCACTGAGCCACCACGGCTCTGAGTCAGTTACAACAGCACTGAAAATAATGATCTAGGGCCATTTTTCACACTTATGACCACAGCATCCCAGTGATCATCTGATTCACATTCAGATGCTTGACAAGTGACTCATATTGATGATGGTTGCAGTGTTCAGTAGTTGTTTTGCGACCTTCTGACAAGCAAAGTCAATGGAGAACCCAGATTCATTTAACAACCATGTGACTAACAGCTGCAGTGATTCACTTAACAAATGAAAAGTTGTAAAAGGGGACAAATTCACCTAACACATTTTTCATTTAACAACATAAATTTTGGCCTCAATTGTGGTTGAGGACTGCCTGTATAAGTGTCCCCTCTCTGCTTCCACTTTAGGCTCATATGTGTGCTGTCAGCCTTAGTCAGGATACAAATATCTTTCAATACTTAACAAATCTATTTAATGCTAAAACTGATACTATCCAAACTCCAAAATTCCAATCACCTTTCTTTCTGGATGTTTATTCCGGCTTGCTAAACAAACTATGGCTCAGAAACCATGGTTCAGTATTTAACCCATGAATTATTTATTCATACCCTGTTTCCCCTAAAATAAGACATCCCTGATAATAAGCCCAATTCAGCTTTTGAGCACATGCACTAAAATACCCCCCCCCCAAAAAAATAAGCCCTCCCCAAAAATATTTAAACACAGCAGCTGGTCCCTGCCATTTCCTCTGGTTTTTTCCATGCACCCCAAAATAATAAGACCTCCCCAAAAATAAGGCCAAGTGCTTATTTCGGGGTTCAAAAAATATAAGACAGGGTCTTATTTTCGGGGAAACACGGTAGTTAAACAAAAACTCAATTAGTTGAGCATGTTAAGTCATAAAATATGTTTCACAAATCACAATGGCTGCATTCGCATAACATATTATATTATATCAAATCAAGTCAAACAGCCTGATTGTAGGCAAATCTCTGGTTTGAATGCAGACTCAGAATGTTGCAATAAAGGAGAATATTTGTAGCTCAGGGTTGAAATGAGGGGTCCTTGAGGCTTTCTGAGCTTGGTTATTTTCTTGCAGATATTTCATTACTTAAACTAGGTAGCACCATCAGTGGTAGTCACTAGTCATCGATGATGTTACCAAGTTTGGTTAATGAAATATTTACAAGAAAACAACCAAGCTCAGCAAGCACCAAGGTCCCCATAGAATGTAGAATCGGGAAGGTTGGAAAAATGGTGAAACTGGTGCAGTAAACTGAGGAAATGAATGCATATCTTTCTGGGAGCCAATATTGCAGGCTAAATGAATGGAGTAATAAAAAAAGTCTTTTATGGGATGGGAGGTGGTTGTTGCTTGAATTTCTAAATATTCAAATTGATTAAAAATGCAACATTTTAATAACAAAAATAAGCAAAAACACCCATAAAGGATGGGTATGAACACCCGCTCCCCAAAGGAACTTACAACTTGGTTCTAAAATTTCAACTGCCAATCCGGTCCCCAGTCACGTAATCGTATTTCTACTACTCAGTAACCAGACTGCATTTACAGCCCTTTGTAACATCCCACGGTCATGTGGTCATGATTTATGACACTTCTGCCAAAACCAATGTTTATTTCCATTTTTTTGGCAACGAAGACCCCATAGAAAACAGAAGGTTCGCTTAACAACTGCCATGTTTGCTTAACAACCCCCACAAAAAAAGTAAAAGCAGAACAATCATGTGGTGACCCGTTTTATGGCTGTTATGACTTAACAACCATAATGGACGGCTCCATTATAGCTGTAAATCAAGGACTATCTGTACAATATTTTCAGCAATGAATAACCACAGAGTGCATCTTTCCTTAAGCCCAGCCTCTTCTCTGGATTGACATGGATATGATCCAATCTCAAGGCTGGTTTGTCTCATGACTTCAGCTCTTCTGACCACAAGACTGCATTATTTTGCAGCCATTTGGAAGAGGTTTAAAAAGATCTCAGCCCTGAGGCATGATAACATTCATGGCCACATCATAATCAAAGTTTGAAAAAAAAACATTTTTAAAGGCTAATGGAACTCTTTTGAAACACATGGAGAAGCAACAGATTCTTTCCCCAGAGCTTAATTCATCCGGCAGTTATTTGTCACCTTTTGGAAATGGAAGAGAAATTTTGTCCTTGTAAGATATTCAAGGAAATGAATGTTTTCTTGGAAATGAACTGCTCTAAGGAATATTTTTTAAAAAAGCTTGAGAAACTCAGCCTTATACCCACTGAAATTACAAATGTTAACATATTATCTATTATAATGTCAGTGGTTTTTAAGTGCTAGTGACCCTGAGAAAAGAATAGGAGTAGATAAGGATAGGTAAAATGGTGACTTCATATAAAAATAATGTTTAATGTGTTGCTCTTTTGTAGTTAAAAATCCTTCCAACAGAACAAGTTTCTATCTTACAAAGATTGCTTTAAGATTCACTGGGTGCCAAAGACGGATAATACAGTATTACCCTTGTAAGTACTGCAGTTTTATTTCTGCAACACAGAAGAGTGATTAATGGAGAGATAAAATATGCTGTTTTACAATCAATGGTTTTGTAATCACAAAAGGAGAAAGCTAAGACTGGCATCAGACAAAAGGTATTTGCCTTTATAAACTGAAATCCTCACAGAAGCTCGGAGCAATTTACAGTAAATCCAATGCAACTTCATCTTGGCTGGGCCTCGGCTGTCTGCAGGCCGGTCTTTGATCTTCTCAACTTGGCCTGCCGGCTTCTGGTTGCCAATAATAATGATATCAAGCTTGTCACTTGAGTTGAAAGGCGGAAGAAAGGAGGTGGAGATTCATGAGAAAAGTTCAGCCCAGGAGGGCATTTTTCCATGGAAACATTTTGTCTGTGGAAAAGGCAGCTTGGTAAAAGCAACAAAACCCTTTTTGAAGAAGCTGGCTCTCGCTGACTGCAAACAAAGCTCCCACCTTTGGCTGGGATTGATTGGCTTGGCAAAGAGGCAGGGAAGTGGGGGCAGGAGGCAAAAGGAGCAGCTTGCAAGCAGCTAAATTGGGCAGTGATTTTTTTTCTTCTTCTTTTCAATCTTGAAGTAGAAAAGAAACCTACAGTAACACAAGTTAGCTGAAGCAGATGGCTCGGCCAGAAGAGCGTATGGGTTTCGTTTCTGCTGCTTCAAACAGGGTACCTCAAATTGGACAGGAATGGAATTTGTGGCCTGACTTGATAGACATCTTAAGGAAGAGGACAGACGGGGGGTGGGCCATTTCCCAGAAAGAAGGAGACCTAGATGCAAGGGTATCCCAATTTTCAAAGCTATCGTGTCAGAGGATTCTGAACATCCAAGCAATGAAGGAAGACCCTAACCCAGGGGTGAAATCCAGCAGGTTCTGACAGGTTCTGGAGAACCAGTAGTGGAAATTTTGAGTAGTTCGGAGAACCGGCAAATGCCACCTCTGGCTGGTCCCAGAGTGGGGTGGGAATGGAGATTTTGCAGTGTCCTTCCCCTGGAGTGGGGAGGGAATGGAGATTTTGCAGTATCCTTCCCCTGCCACGCCCACCAAGCCACACCACTCCCACTAAGCCACACCCACAGAACCGGTAGTAAAAAAAATTGAATTTCACCACTGCCCTAACCCCTTGTCATACCTGTCACCATGACCAACTCGCCATGACCAATTCACCAGTCAACTCAGCGTGGCCAACTCACCATGGAACAAGAGTTACACTAGTATTGAAAAAACAGTGTAACAGAATCATTAAAGAAAGGATGCCAAAGGAGAGACAAAATAAAATGCGAATGTTAAAAATTAAAATAACTTTTTAATTATTTTAAATGATTAAATTGAATTGTCCCACAGCAAATTGTTCTGTGGTGAGTTAGCCATGTTGAATTGGCTGTGGCAAATTGCTTGTGATGAGTTGGCTGAGGTGAATTGTCCTGTTCCGTGTGCAGGTGGTTTCCAGAACTTGGAGAGTTTCTTAAGCCACTCTTACCATCTGCCTCACCTAAGTGAGGGGTCCTTGGTCACTTGCCCCTGCAGGGTTCATCCGGCTTTTGGCAGAAAGAACGGAGGCCGGGAGCAGTGGGCACGATCCTCCTGGTCTCTGATCTTCACGCCAAAAGCTTTTTGAAAAGATGACCGGAGCCTGCCAGGACACAATCACTTGTCCCTTCAGGCTTTGGCTGGCTTTCCTCAAGGCTTTTGGCATGAAGAATGGAGGCTGGGAGCGGCACGCATGACCCTCCCGGCCTCCATTCTTCATGCCAAAAGCTTTTTACAAAGACGACCAGAGTCTGGAGGGACTGACTAGATGGCTCAGTAGCTAAGACATTGAGCTTGTCAATCAGAAAGGTCAACAGTTCGGTGGTTCAAATCCCTAGTACAGGCCAACTGCGTGGCAGGGGGTTGGGATGGATGACCTCCAAAGACCCTTCCAACTCTGTTACTGGACGCAGGCAAAGAAACCGCAGCAGAGAGGCTGGAGAAAACACAGCTCGCTAGATGCTTGCAAGATAAGTGAGTCTCCACAGGCCCAGTGCCTGTGGATATCTGGCACGGGTGGGGTGGAAAAGCAGGGGGAATGTTGCAGTGCCCCTGTGGTCATTCGTAAGGGTGAACAACTAAGGCATGGTGCTACATTTGTAACATCGGGACAGTGTCGTAACTACTTGGGTGTGTGTGTGTTGATATTGTAACTTTGAACGGTCGCTAAGTGAACTGTCATAACTCAAGGATTACCTGTAGTGCTGACTAGCACTGATGACATTACCTAGTTTGGGTAATGAAACGCCTGCAAGAAAACAAGCAAGCTCAGAGAGCAGCAAGGACCCCACAGTTCAACCTTGAGCTACAATTAGTCTCCTTTATTGGTATCCCCCAAGTGCCTCAGGGGAGATCAGAGCTCCATCCCCACATGAATTAGCTTGCTGCTAAAACCATTCGGCCTCCCCATAACTGCAGGTGGGGGACAAGTCAAGACGGCGAAGAGGCAGCAGATGTTGTAAAGATGTCCTCTGAAAGGTTATCTTTTATCATTCTTATTTTTATAATCTCTGGTTTTCAATTCCAGTCCATTTGATTTTATGGACCCTCCCTACGCTCATGTTTTCAGCGTAATGGCCTTGTGCTGCCTTATCGGAACTCCCGAGATATAGAAAGGAGAAAAATCCTTAACCGGAGACAGTGGATAAATCAGTTCTGCAACGCAAGTGAAAGATGTTCTACTACAAAATAAATCTCGCCGGTGGAGCCCGGAAAATGTAAAGACACCCTGAAGGCAAGCTCAGGCCCAGGTGATTTCACAAACACATCCATGTAGGTTTCTCGGCCCCAGGATGGATATGAGCTGCCCTAAGCTCTCCTCTGGGTAGACTTTTCAACTTCTCAACCTAAGGGCCTAACATTTCCCAATTGCCTCACGATCAATGACCAACCAGGAAGATTTTCCCACTTGCATCTAATCGTGAAACAAACACGTCATGCCAACCTCTTTTTTCCTCCCATCTCGGTACGTCCGCTGCCTTGAGTTACAGGTAGTCCTTGCCTTACAACCATTTGTTTAGTGATCATTCGACATTACAAAGAGTTGAGAAAAGTGACGTATGACCATTTTTCACACTTACGACCGTTGCAGCATCCCCCACGGTCATGCGATCAAAATTCAGACGCTTGGCAACTGGCATGTACTGACGATGGCTGGAGTGTCCCCCCGGGGACCATGTGATTCCCCTTTTGTGATTTTCTGACAACGAAAGTCAATGGGGAAGCCAGATTCACTTCACAACTGTGTTACCAACTTAACTAACAGCAGTGATTCACTTAGCAACGGAGGCAAGAAAGGTGCTAAAATGGGGCAAAACTCACTTAACCAATGTTTCTCTTAACAACAGAAATGGTGGACTCAGTTGTGGTCATATGGCGAGGACTACCTATACTTATAAAAAAACCCCAATAAAATAAATAATGATTTTAAATAGATAGATGGATAGACTTAACCTGTCTTTCATTGTAGCTGTCAGCATTTCAAGCTGCATTTACTGTAGTGCTGACATAAGAAGGAGAAGAGGGGGGCAGCTGGCAAGAGGACAGTTGACTTCTCACCTACTTATTTTCCCTGAAGATAATATCCCCTAGGAGATGAGATGGGAGGGAGGACATTCCTGGGAGCTGAAATAGTAGATATGGGGAGAGTGATTTGGAAGATGGCCAATGAGACGCAGGGAATTGGGGAACAGAAAGGGAAGGTTTGGGGGTCAGGAAGTCAGTGTTGGCTATCTGTCAGGTTTTGATGTCATCTCAAATAAAATAAATTGCATTTCCAAATAAATAGTCTTTGATGAAATCTTTCATTTATTAAGCGCCACAATCGGGGACAGATTGTCGTGCTTAATAAATGAAAGATTTCATCAAAGACTATTTGTTTGGAAATGCAATTTATTTTATTTGAGCCGACATCGAAACCTGACAGTAGCAATGTTAAAACCTATTTTTCCCCTCTTAAACCAAAGCATCAATCAGCAGTTGCAAGTTACGCTAACTCTGGCCTCTAAACATCAGTGGTGAGGTCATGTGACCTGGAGGGATGGCACTAAATCTTTTTCGTCCTACCGTTGCCTGAGAGAAGAGTAAAGCCTGGACAAATAGGAGGCCAAAAAAAAAAAAAAAAAAAAAAGACATCTGGAGCTTTTTGGTCTTCTCCTCATGCCTCCTTTGCCAAGGGCAATGGCAGGAATCCCAAGATAGTGTGCTGTGGTTGGCACCCGATGCATGGCACCAGAGTATATGCGTCCTCTTGACCTTAACACAACCACATATGGGATGCCCAGTTCAGCATCCATGCTAGATTACTAATGTTGTGGAACATGAAGGCCAGGATGCTCAAAAAGTAGCGCACCAGCAGGGGCAACGCCTTTTTCCTCACCTGAACAACCACTCAACGGTTGCCTTGGATAGTATCAAGAGCTTGTAATACAGGTGGGGAGAGACTGATGTCTATTCACCTCCTGCAGGATTTTTTGCATCCAGGCAATAGGCAGTGCCTCTTTGGTTTCCAGTGGCTTTGAAAGAGGTGCCAATCTATCACCCGCTGCTCAAGAGGTCAGCTCTGGATTCACTTCTTCACAACTATAGGCCAGCAACTAACTTTGGGGGCAAGTTGTGGGCACATGGTGGGAAGACAACTACAAACAGCCCTGAAGGATGTGAATTATATAGAGCCATGGCTGTCTAGATTCAGACTTGGCCATGTGGCACCAATCATATGGATACCTGTCATAAATGACCTGTAATAGGATTTGAGTAATGGGAATATAATTTTCCTCCTAAGCAGTTGAACATGACCATAGTCCTCTCAAAGGTCCTTGACACTGCCAACTTCAATGACCTTCAGGGCTGCCTTTGATGATTAGAAGTTGGACCGTCAGCCCATTCCATAGAATACAGGTAATCCTCGACTTACAACAGTTCATTTAGTGACCATTCAAAGTTACAACGGCGACAAAAAACGGGACTTATGACCGTTTTTAACACTTATGACCCTTGCAGCATCTCTGTGGTCATGTGAGCAAAATTCAGATGCTTGGCAGCTGACTCATATTTATGACGGTTACAGTGTCCTGGGGTCATGTGATCCACTTTTGCAACCTTCCGACAAGCAAAGTCAACAGTCCCTGTTGACTTTGCTTGTCGGAAGGTTGCAAAAGTGGATCACATGACCCCAGGACACTGTAACCGTCATAAATATGAGTCAGCTGCCAAGCATCTGAAGACAGACCTAGGCGAGGCAGTGGGAAGGAAAACTTACTGGTGAAGGAAAATGCCTGCATTGGGGATTGTAGGTAACTTACAACAATTCATTTAGTGAGCGTCCGAAGTTACCACGGCACTGAATAAAGTGACTTATGACCATTTTTCACACTTACAACCATTGCAGCATCCCTATGGTCACTTGATCAAAATTCAGGCCCTTAGAAACTGACTCATATTTATGACACTTGCAGTGTCCTGGGCTCATGCGATCCCCTTTTGCAATCTTCTGACAAGCAAAGACAATGGGGAAGCCAGATTCACTTAACAACCGTGTTACTAACTTAACAACTGCAGGGATTCGCTTAACAGCTGTGGCAAAATAAGTCATAAAACAGGGCAAAACTCACTTAACAAATGTCTCACTTAGCGACAGAAATTTTGGGCTCATTTGTGGTCCTAAGTAGAGGACTATCTGTACGGCAGGGGTAAAATGCTCCTGGTTTGGACCGGATTGCCCGATCTTGTAGCGATGGAGGCGGGTGGTTCGAAGAACCAGTAGCAAAAATCCCTGCCCCCCCCATACCCAGCTGAGCCGCACAATCATCAGAGGCTTTTTTTTTACTTTTAAAAGTATTTTTTCTACAATCTCTTTGGCCGAAAAAATGCTTTTAAAAGTAAAAAAAAAAAGCCTCTGATGATCGCGTGGCTCAGCTGGGATCGTCAGAGGCTTTTAAAAGAAAAAAAGCCTCTGCTGATCAGGCAACTCAGCTTGGATCGTCAGAGGCATTTAAAAGAAAAAAAGCCTTAGGCATTCCATTATGGGGTGCCCCGAGGCTCAGTCTCTTCCACAATCTTTTTCAACATGTATATGGAGTTGATGGGAAATGGCTTGAAATGAGGTATCTTCAATATAATAGAGAAACACAGCTATCTCTAAAACATATGAAGAATGGTTACAGGAACTGGGCATGGCTAGTCTAGTAAAGAGAAGGACCAGGGGAGACATAATAGCAGTGTTCCAATATTTGAGGGGCTGCCACAGAGAGGAGGGGGTCAAAGTATTTTCCAAGGCACCTGTAGGCCAGACAAGGAATAATGGATGGAAACTGAACAAGGAGACATTCAACCTGGAAATAAGGAGAAATTTTCTGACAGTGAGAGCAATCAACCAGTGGAACAGCTTGCTTTTGGAAATTGCGGGAACTTCATCACTTGAGACTTTCAAGAAGAGATTGGACTGCCATTTATCAGAAATGGTGTAGGGTCTCCTTGCTTGTGTGTGGGAGCTGGACTAGATGACCTACAAGGTCCCTTCCAACCAGTGGTGGGTTTCAAAAAGTTTTACTATCAGTTCTGTGAGTGTGGCTTGGTGGGCGTGACAGGGGAAGGATACTATAAAATCTCCATTTCCTCCCGATCAGCTAGGGCTCGGGAAGCAGATAATAGATGGGGGAGGGTCCAGAGGTGGTATTTACCGGTTGTCTGAACTACTCAAAATTTCTGCTACCGGTTCTCCAGAACTGGTCAGAATCTGCTGAAACCCACCTCTGCTTCCAACTCTGTTAATCTGTATCTCCATTCCGGACTCAATAAGGGATGTGGGAGAAATCTTAACCCAGGAGTGGAGAGTGTTAGGGCCTGGATGGGGAGAAGCATGCTTGGACTCAACTAGAATTAACTAGAGTTAATTTGGAACTCTACTGATTCCAGGATAATTTTAACTTTGACTCCCAATGGGGTTAAAAGAAACTCACTCTTCAGCTTGGGAGTGCCCCTGGATTTCACAGCTCCTGAAGCAGATGGTAAGGGGTTTGGAGGCAAATCCTATGAAGACCAATTAAAGGAACTTGATAGATATTCAGACTAAAGAAGAGAAGGCTATGAGGAGGCATGATAGCTGCCTTCCAATACTTGAGGGATGTCATGAAGGAGACGGTGTGGAATTATTCTCCATAGGCCTGAAGGTAAGATGAGAACCAGTGAGTGGAAGCTTTACAGCGAGAGATTTAAACCTGAAAGAAGGTGCACTGTGAGAGCCACTAAACAGTGGGTCAGCCTGCTATTTCAAAGCTATCAGTGGAAGTATTCAAGAAAAGTTCGGACAGCCATCCAAATCTAATATCAATCAATAGCCACAACGTCAAATGACAGTTTATGTGAGCCAATGCGGAATCACAACTTTCATACCTTCCCTCACCAGTTCAGAGGGAAGCAATTCAAACTTAGTGACAGGTTGTCTCAAACCTACACCAATTGAGAAAGTAGATCCTGGCATTGCCCCACCTAAGATCAGGAGAGAAGTAGCAGCAGATACTGAGAGACCTAAGCAAGAGAATGACCCTAGACACCCTCTGAATGGACATATGCCCCGACTCAGATCTAGGAACAGTTTTATGGTGAGAACAAACATTCTTGAGGGCACACAAGAACAAAATCGAATTAAAAGATGAAGGAAGATCATCGAGCAAGGAATATTTATTCTATTTTTATTTATTCTATTTTTATTTATTCTATTTTTTATTTTATTTTTTTAAGACAAACTAACATTTAATACATCATTCATTTCTTCCATATGACATCTCGGTGTTATCTCCAAAAAGTTCTTCTCTTATCTTCTCTCTCCTATCTTCATTCTCACCAAGTCCATTACAGAGATTTTCCACTAACATAGTATTCTAGTTATAACTTTTTTTCCCAATCTCTTTTAACACTTATTCGTATTTCTTTTCTAACCAATAATAAAATTGATTCCATATCTTAAAGTATGCTGAGTCTTCTCTTTCTTTTATCATCATAGTTAATCTGTTCATTTCTGCACAATCTAAATTTTTTTTAATTACTTCTCCCTCTGATGGTATTGTCTCTGCTTTCCAATTTTGTGCATAAACAATCCTTGCCGCTGTTATTACATGTATAATCAAATATATATTATCTTTACTAATTTTCTCCGGTAAGATACCCAATAGGAACAGCTCTGGTTTTAAGTCCATACATTGTTGTATCATCTCCTCCAACCATAACTTAATTTTATTCCAATAATTCTTTGCTTCAGGGCATGTCCACCACATATGGTAATATGAGCCTGGTAACTAGTGACATTTCCAACATTTAGCTGATTTATCTTTAAACATTTTTGCCAGTTTCTCAGGAGGCATATGCCATCTATAAAACATTTTATATTGATTTTCCTTATATGCAGTGGACATTGTTAGTTTCTAACTGAACAAGGAATAACCTTACAGGAGGATATGGCTGAAGGATCTGACCTCCCTTATGTAACTTGGAGGACCCTGAATAAGTTACAAGTTAGCGTGCTTAAGTGTAAAACCAATATGCTCAAGTGGAGGATCTTAGTGGATAACAACACGCTATGTGAATGTGGAGAGACAAAGAACCTGGCACATCTGATGGCATATTGGTTACTGCCAGAAACATGTACCAATCATGACTTATTTTTGGCCAACGACAAAGCCAAGAAGGTGGCTTCATTCTTGCAATTTTAAGTTTAAAATTTAATCTAGATATGGAAGAAGAAGAGAAACCAATTCAGAGGCAATGTTTTCAAGATGTTTTAAATATGCGTGCCCTTGTGTGAACTAGCCTTAGAAGACCTCTGTATGTACAGCAACTTTGCTTATCCCTACAAATGTGAGAATGTAGGTTACTTTCTAGTGGGCTTTGCTGTGGCTTATTACTGTCAAGGGAACGGAGAGCAATCAGGATTTTGAGTAGGCTTGTTAATGCTGTCTTCAGTTTACCTTGAATTATTTAAAGTGACTTAATTGTTTATGTTATTTCACTTTTGTGTTATTAAGGATTTTTTTTTTAACGTTTGGAAATAACCATCTCAGGAAAATAAGCATGTTTTTAAAGTTACACACTTTTCTTATGTTCTTAAATGGGTTCTTCCCATTTCTCCATCTATTAATTTTTTTCTCTTCTCTTTTTATTTAAAAAATGTGCACGTCTCTTCTAATGCAAGCCATTGTGTATTTTTCCTATATCTAATAACAATGTTTTTTAATGTTGTTTCCACTAATATATGCTTTTTCATAACATACACTTTTCTGGGATAGTACAACTGCAAAAGTTTGGTTCCATTTTAAAACATTTGTTTGGTCTTAGAAACAGAATTCTTAACAATTGCGTGCTTTAAGAAGACACCCACACATCCATACACACAAAACGCACGTAAGGTCTATTCTGCAAGAAAAACAAAGAAAAACACTCCCGAACTGCTTCAAACCTTATTTTGAGCATAAATACAAAAAAAAAGACATTTCAAAATGCTGAACCGTTCTTTAAAAAGATTTTCTTCTGTCTTTTAGAAATGCACGGCCTTCACAGAAACATGCATCCTTTGCTACAAAGAAAAAAGAAAGAAAAAAGAAAGAAAGAAAGAAATAAAAGGGGAAAAAAACTCAGCTAACATCTACCTTTATTGAGATATGAATGGGAGAACTGTCACTGTCTTCAGTTCCATTTGTAGGTCAAGTCAGGCCTAATTCTCCCTTGAGTTCTAAGTCCTATTTAGAGCACCGCCAGAGACAAACATTATCATCAGGCCAACATAATGGCTTCCTATTTTAAGTTCAGTTGCATTACTCCTGCCTCTAACTTTATACTTCAATGAACAAAATGGAACCAAACTCCTCAAGAGTATGCAAGGCTGGGAATCTCTCTGACAATAGAGGACTAACCGTCATTTCATGCAAGATTTCCTCTGCATTTTAATGACAATTACCCTTAATTCCCTCAATCCCCCTACCAGGCTTTTACACAAAAATGTAAATATGTTCGTGGATTTAATCACAAACCAATTTGAGATTAGATTACCTCACTTGTTAGACGTTCTATAAAGTTTTTTTTTAATCTACTGAAATTAATAGATGCTCCTGTAAAGAAGATGGAGAAAGATTATTCTGGAATCTTTCCTTTATAGAGAAAAAGACTTTTTTTTCCTTTAGTTTTTAATCCAGAATCTCAAAATTATTTTTCTGCTTTAATTAAAGGCACATTAGTCACGTCTGGGCTCACAAATAGGGTGGGTAACACCCGGCTGTTAAACAAAGGCCTGATATCTGGGGAAATCAGTACCACAACACTGCTTAGCCATATCTCTTTTCCCAATTCCAATAGCTCTGAGACCTATCAGAGTCCCAAAAAATAGACATTTCTATTTGCAAAGAAGCAGGGAGAGGAGAGTCTTGGCCCATAGAATCAATGTCAGGTAAACAATTCTGCCTTGAGGTGGAGCCTTTTATCAATATTTTTAAAAAATGTTCCATCTCAGTACATTTGCTGATATGCAATATTATGTATTGAGCAAAGAGATAGGATCTACTACCCTATTCCAGGGGTCTGCAACCTTAAACACTGAAAGAGCCATTTGGATCCGTTTCCCAAAGAAAAGAAAACACTTGGAGCCACAAAACCTTTCCCGTGCCTATTTCTTGAGCAGCCACAAAAATAGCGTATGTAGTTGAATTAAATGTTCTGTTTTCTTCTGACACTTTTCTTTTCTTGGATTTATCAATGGTTGGCCTACCGGGGGTTGAAAAGCTCAATAAATAATGTGCCGGTGGGTGTCACATATTGGCGGCTGTAATGCATATTTTGAGTGACAAGGAGTCACAGCAGAGGGGTGAAAGAGCCACATGCAGCTCCAGAGCCACAGGTTGCTGACCCCTGCCCTATCCCAACAGATAAGCAATAACAATTTTAGTTGCAGAAATCTAGTTGGCCATTAGATGGCAGCAAAGAGATGAAGTTTTTCTTGTCTCTTTGCTCCTATCTAATCCCCTTCCTTCCTTCCTTCCTTCCTTCCTTCCTTCCTTCCTTCCTTCCTTCCACTTGACAGGAGGAAGAATGAATGAGGACAAAAGGAAGTGCCCAGAAAGGCACTTTAACAGACCATAATTCAGCTACGTTCCTTCACAAAATGTAATTGAACCTCTTTCCATTTTTCTCACACCATGGAGAATGTTCTGAATGTTAAAATTCTTTACCTGAGGAAAAATTTGTAGCCAGCCCCAAATGATTAAATGCGATTCCATTGGGTGCTCCACAAGCTCTAGATTGCTTTGACCCAAGGCAAATCTGAGCGATAGAAGTGCCCTCCTGTTCACAAGCAGCCAGATATCATTTAAGTGCCCCTACTACTAAATCACCACACCAATATGCTGGACAGCTCCTGAGCTGCAGAATTGCACCACACAAAGCAGCTCTTAATCTAGTCTAGCCGATGTGAAAAACTGAGCTGATTTGGAACTGAAAAGCATAATCTGAAAGTGACTATTCCAGTCATATAATTGAAAGCCAGATCTTAGATTTCCTAGAATACTTTACTTTGGGATGGGGTGGGGGGAAGGATGTTGTATAGCAGGGGTGGGGAACTATGGCCCTTTTATGACTTGGGGACTTCAACTCCCAGAATTCCTGAGCCAGCAAGTCCACAAGTCATAAACGGGCCATAGTTCCCCGCCTCTGTTGTATAGGCATACAATATGTCTAGGGCAAAGGACAGAATAGCTGTAGCATCACCAAGTTCAAGTCTGTTTGTCCATTTAACTCTAGCAAAGCTGTCTTGATTGCAAACATTCCTGGTTGGATCTGTGGCATTTTATGGAGTTACTGCCTCTCCTGGAAAGATGGGAAAATTAATGTAGAATCTCCTGAGCTAGCTATACTGATATTTCAGTATAAAATGGCTTTTCTATATCTCTTTAGAACATTTTTTTCCACTAAAATGTAATCAAACTAAGGCTTCTGGCAAGTGAAACACTAAAGTTTTGGTGGATTGGATAGTCTGTCAGGGTTCCATGTAACACCCCCAACGAAAGAAGACTCCGAGGCTAGAAGTTCCTCAAAGTTCCATTTTATTAGAGATGTCATATTAGCACATCTGGGAAAATCCGAATCTGAAAGCTTCCAAGTTTTCCCCACCCCAAAGAAAGTCCAAGTCCCTGCCCTAGCACCCACATGTACATCACGTGGTCTAATCAATGCATCATCCCAACTGGAGATGCTTCCCCGTCACACCACTCCAGGTGCAGGGCCAGATGTCCTTGACTCTCAGAGAAAAGAATGTTATTATGGTTAGATATCTCTCCAACTCCGTACAATCTACCCTTCCAGTTTCCCACAGCACTAAATGTGGCAGCCCTGAAGATCCAAAGTAAAAGATGGCTTCCAGGGTTGACATAGTCTCTGTTTTCTGAATTTACAAAATCTTAGGAAATCCATCAAAATCATGTCCAACTTTTAATTCATTTGCATGTGTGTGTGTGTGAGAGAGAGAGAGAGAGGGAGGGAGAGACAGGCAGGCAGACAGATATGAATCTAGAGGGAAAACATTTTTGCAACTGTGGCTCTCCAGTAGTAGACTTAAATTATCTGCCAAAGAAACCAAAGGGACTATTCCCAAGTTCAGAAGAAATTCATGTCAAAAATCAGCATAATCCTAAATTACATGTTCTTTCATTTCATTTCAGTATAAAGTTAAAACAGCCTTCTTTGCTGTTCGAGGAATTGCTCATTTCTCGAAAAAGAAATAGATGTATATATCGGATATATATGGTGCAAATTGCACATTACTAGCAAAGTGCAGGTGGGCTAACCCATCATTCTGCACTGTCATTTTTGAACACGGTGTTAAATTATTTTCAGGAGAGTCTGTTTAAGATATTCCAGGGGTAAAGGAGAAGGGATGATGGGGACTGGTATGCCTCAGCATAATGGATGTAGCATAACATGCTTTGTCAAATGTCCAAAGTTTAAGGGGATTGCCAAGGACAAAAGGACCAGCCGGTGAAGAAGAGAAGTTCTTTGCTTGGCCAGACAGATTGTGAGATATGAATGGAGTAAAGGAAAGCAAGGATGTGAATGAGCAGAGGAGGGGCTGAATGGAGGGCAGCAACACTCAGAAGGAGCAGTTAGCAAAGGGAAAGCTGAATGGGAGGGGGGGGGGGAAGTCAAAGATGCTCCTTGAATGGAAGGCTAAAAAAAAGAAGAACGAGAGGCTATATGAAGCAGGCAAAAAGAAGAATGGCTCAGAGTAGAATTGCAGGGAACGGAATGGCATCTCACATCACTCAACATGGTTTTCAAAGGAGCGGCAAACACTAAACGTGAACTTTAAGCCAAGACAAGCAGCCTGCAATAGACTGTTCCCATCTTAGAGCCCCTTCATAATCCCTGGGAGCCAAGCATATTCTGTGCTATTAGTCACCAAGTTCTCACGAAGCCTCGGTCTAAGCAAACCTTGTCCCAAGATTATTTGTGGCCAAACCCTGATTCATCTAGAGTACCACAAACATATCCCAAAGCAACCAATTGGACACTGGAAAACCCGAGATGCCAGAGGAGGCAGCCCCAACCAGGGCTAAAAGTTTGTCTCAGACACAATAAACAGGGCTCAATAAACATGCAGTGAGGTTTGGCCATGTAGAATTACAAGGGAGAATACAGAATGCAAAATAACCAAGTTGGAAGGGACCTTGGAGGTCTTCTAGTCCAACCTCCTGCTCAAGCAGGAGACCTGATGCAATTCCAGACAAGTGGCTGTCCAGTCTCTTAAAAGCCTCCAGTGATGGAGCACCCACAACTTCTGGAGGCAAACCGTTCCAGTGATTAATTGTTCTCACTGGCAGGAAATTTCTCCTTAGTTCTTAAGTAGGATCTCTCTTCCATCCATTACTTCTTGTCTTACCAACAGGTGCTTTGAGGAATAAGTTGACCCCCTCATCTCTGTGACAGCCCCTCAAATACTGGATGCTATTTTGTCACCCCTAGTCTTTTTCTTTGTTAGACTAGACATTTAACCTTATCCAATAGTGACAATCTCTTAAAAATAGCAAAATGAGTGCAACCAACAAAACCTGTAATGCAGAACAATTCAATGTTGTGTACAATAATATCTTGAATCTGTAACTGTAGCCGTATCTTTTCCTTACCTTTAGATTTTTTTTGTCCATATAAAAGACTCTGGAGGGTCTAATCTTTGGTAGCATCTGTTAGAAATCAATTTTTTATGCCCCAGGGTCATGTGATCAAAATTTGGATGCTTGGCATGTATTTATGATGATTGGTGTCCTGGGGTCATGTGATAATCTTTTGCAACCTTCTGACAAGCAAAGTCAAGTGGGAACCCAGATCCACTTAACAATGGGTGTTACTAACTTAACAACTGCAGTGAATCACTTAACAATTGTGGCAAGGAAGGTCATTAAAAGGGGGAAATCTCACTTAACTATATCACTTAGTAGCAGAAATTTTGAGCTCAGTTGTGGTCGTAAGTCAAGGACTACCTGTACTACAGAAAGCCTGCTCCCCAAACACTGCTTAGTATCTGAAGATGGCAAATGACCTTAGCTATGCCAGTCATTGGGTTACTTTTTGAAGAGCCACTGATGTGAGAAGAAAACATATAAAGCACCTATGGAGATTCTCAGTCATCCAGGTAAGGTTGTCCCAAAGGTGCTTTTTTCAAGTGGCTACTGGACTTTCTGGTGTTTTGCTTCTCATCCAAGAAAGCTGAAGAAGTCCAGTAGCCTCTTGAAAAAAGCACCTTTGGCACATACTGTATAAAGCACCACATTTGTGATGGGATCAGTCAGGAATTACCAGAACAGCCTCAGGGCAGCCATGCTGCAAGGACTATAACCTTGACCTTAAAGAGAAAAATTTCCAAGGGTAAAATTCCATCCAAAGCTAGGTCTATTTGCACATCTGACCTGAAGAGTTAGCAAAACACATACTTGACCTTGAGGACATAAAGAAGAAGATTCTCTGTCAGCCCCGGAGGCCATCTTTTTCTTTGGATCTTCAGGGCTGCCACACTTAGTGCTGTGGGAAAGTGGGAAGGGGGTTGCATGGAGTTGGTAGAGTCATTTAGCCATAACAACATTCTTTTCTCTGAGAGTCAAGGACGTTCAGCCTGCACCTGGAGAGGCATGACTGGGAAGCATCTCCAGTTGGGATGGTGGATTGATTGGACATGTGGGTGCAGGGGAAGGGACTTGACTTTCCTTTGGGTGGGGAAAACCCGGGAGCTTTCAGATTCGGGTTTTCCCAGATGTGCCAATATGACATCTCTAATAAAATGGATCTTTGAGGAACTGCCTGCCTCGGAGTCTTACTTGGTTGGGGGTGCTACTTGGAACCCTGACATTCCTATCCAGAATTAGTCCATTTGCAGTTCAGCGGGGCAGAGTCACGATCCTTGAGAAAGAAAATTTAAAAACTAACCAATATGCCTGATGTTTTCTGCTTACGTAGTGCTTTGGACTTTTTCAAGTTATTTATTTTTTGATATGTTTTATTTATAAATATCCAGGGGGCCGTTAAAGAAGTATGAGCTTTAGACAGTGTCTGCACTTTGCTGCCATTTTCAAAATACTAATTGGAGTTTCCTGTCCAGGAAAAAGAAATCATGTTGAAAGTAAGGTAGTAGCAAAACCATAAAACGTTGGTGATGGTCAGCCAGAGTTGCAATCTAGAACCCAGAAAATGAGCCTGAAGCAGAAAGAAGCACCTCCAGGCTGCTGGGAGGTTCTGAAGAAAATTATAGGAAGCAAGAAAACTTCTGCTAAGCAATAAAGTGCTATTGCTAACTGGAAAGTAAAATGCAGTTCCAAAACACAGTGCAAAATTAGATGCATCTCAGGGTAAACCAGAACACCCAAGGATCATAATTATGCTTGCTTTCCATCTGCTAGTCTGCACAGAAAGGTTTCATCTTACAAAGGAAGCCCAACTCCCCAAGTTAGACAAAAAAACACACAATGGATATTCTCTAACTTCTGAAACACTCTGCTCTTGCCTGTCTGCCCCTCAACCTCCTCCCCATGATGAGGCTTTGTGAGGCTAATGGGTCAAGAGTAGCCTCTTGAAAAGCTATCGAAATGAGGTTAGGCTGTCATGTTTGATAACACCTGCTCATTAGCAGCTGGTCTTTGGAAACAAGTGGGTCAAATTACAAAGGAGTTGAGGACATGAGGAGATCAGGAGGAGATTACATGAAACTGTCTAGGCGCTAGAAAGAGATGAGTCAGTGGGCCTCTGAGCTTTACTACAAGGGACAACAGTCTTCAACAGTGTTGGAGAGCAATCATCCAAGTGGGAATCTGGACTCATTAGTAAACACAAGAGGGCAAGTTCTGACCCTTGCCTCCCCACCATGCCTTTGAGCCTGGCCTAGTCTTTCCCAGGTGAAATCTGCCAGTCTGGGGAGATTCTTGTAAACTAGGCATAGAACAATAAAGTAGCTAGTTGAACTTTACATGTGCAGTCTGGTTGTTCGTGCCTGACACAATATTAGGTGTGAGATATAGTGAGGCGGGTACAACAGACAATGCAAAACTTCCATATCTTTTCTTGATTCTTCCCCTGCAATCATTTCTAGTAGTTCATTGACTGGAGCAAAAATCTGTGAAGGACCAGAGAGAAGGAAGGGAAAAAGAGATAATATCTATCATCAAAATATCTATCACCTCATACTAGGTCAGCAGAACAGACCCACCATTAAGGAGATAATTTATTCCAGAGGACTCCAGAAAGTCCTGGCAGAGCGTTCCCAGGTTCCTCCAAAAGTTGCTCAAAAGGTTGTAATCGTTAATGTTACAGAAATAAGGGAATTATTAGATACAAAGATGTACTCCTATGGACTGCCTTGATGTAATATAATTGAATTTAAATCAAATTTGGTTTTCAATTTTTCTTGCCTGGTATCTGTCTGATCTTATTATGGCTGGTTACGAAGCCCTGGGCTAAAAAACAGTGTGAAACCCAGCATTAATACTCAGATGATTAGAGGAAATTCACAGCTGCGGAACCTGTTCTACAAATACGATTAGGAAGGAAACTACAGTATATCTGTTCCACATCTGTCTCTGATGTAATTTTTCAAGAGAGAAGAAAGGCTGAGTTATGCTATTAAATAACACAAGCCAAAGCCCATTGTTTATTTTCTGGAGGCTTTCTCTGACCAGTTTGGTTTAGTGGTTAAGGCACCAGGTTAGAGACCAGGAGATGGTGAGTTCTAGTCTTGCCTTAGGCATGAAAAATGGCTGGGTGATCTTGGGTGACTCTCTCTCAGCCCAACTCACCTCACAGGGCTGTTGTTGTTGTTGTGGGGGAAATAGGAGGAGGAAGGAGTATTATGTACATTCCCTGACTTGAATTGTTTATTAAAATAATAAAGGTGGGATGCAAATAAATAAATTTCTAACCAATACTTCCTTGTCACTAGTGTGCGGTGTGAGAATATATCTATGGCAGTCTTCCCAAATTTAGCATATTCCTGAATGATGGTCTACATCAGCCACTTGACTGGGGATTCTGGGAGATGCAAAATTCCCAGTACAGGTAGCTCTTGACTTACAAAAGTACATTTAGTGACTGTTCGAGATTGCAACAGCACTGAAAACAGTGACTTATGACCGGTTTTTTCATATTTATAACTGTCGCAGCATCCCCATGGTCACATGATCAAAATTCAACTGGATTTACTCAACAACCGTGTTCCTAATCAAACAACCGCAGTGATTCACTTAACATCCGAGGCCAGAAAAATTGTAAAGTGAGGAAAACTCATTTAACAACTGTCTCACTTAGCAACAAAAAATATTGGGCTCAATGGTGGTCGTACGTTGAGGACTACCTATGCATCTTTGGGCGACCAGACAAATGTCTTCTAAAGAAAGAAAAGGAGAATTGCGAAGCCTCTTCCTTTTAGACCTTGTTCTCTCGACAATTCAAGAAAGCAAAGGTCATTTCTACTTCAAAAAACAGGTGACTCATAGAAAAAATTCGTACTCAAGACGATCATCGCTGCAAAGCCTCACTAATCTTCTCAAGCGCAATAAAACAGGAGATAATTGAGAAGCTTCTCCGAAAGTTTTCACCACATTAGCTTTTTCCAAGCGTGAGAAACAATTCAGGTACTTGAAGAAATCATTAGAGTGTGAATTCTCCTGAACCATGAATCCCAAAGGTATTTAATATACTGGAAGGGAAGTAATATAGCAAAAGATCACGAAGATGGAGGAGGAATTGTATTGGGAGTGAAGGTAGGTAAAAATACTTTGTAAAAGTCTCAGCAAGAGCAAAGAAAGTTGAGGTAGAAAAACACCATCACCAAAGTAATAGAGGTTTAATGAGAATGATTTAGTGGACAGAGAACAGCATCAGACTAGGGAGGTCTGGGTTCAAATTCCACTAAATTACATTTTAAAAAATGTAATGTAACAGTTTGCTGAAGGAGCCATACAGCAAACATATACAAGAGTATGCTCTTTTACCTATCTATCAATTAAAAATGATAAAGCTTGCTAAAATATCTTAACTAAGCCCAGCATTGACAGTTTAACTAATTGAAATAGGCGGGCCTGGATGTACAAATCATGATGAAAAAGTTAACTTTATGTAATACATGAATCCCTATAACTAGATGCAGAACAGCCATGCAGAAAAAAACCAAAATGATCTGCTTAATGATACCATTAAGACTGATGCTCAGTTTTAATGCTTGTGCTGCTGTACAATTCTACCCTTTCAATCTTAGAGGAGGGAATCCATTTTGATTTTTAATTAAAAAAAGGAAGGGGGGGAGAGAGATGCAGAATTATTCAGGCATGAATTTGTCACAATAACACAAGATGTCACAGTTTTATAATCCAGTATCTTGTTATTTACATGAAGATTTTAATGTTTTTAATTCAGCGTCACGTAATCTAAACATAGTTCCTGTTTGCAAAACAGATTACCGCAGTAACAGGAGACAGAAGCTTCAGGTTTTTAAGTATAAAACTAAAGGATACCTTGTGAAATGATGTTTTGTATAAACAAAGGCTTATGGACTTCTTAGCTGAAGGAAGCACATCAGTCTAAGGAAAAAAAATGGCACCGCTGTTATGTAGAGGAGACTCAATTTTTCATGCAACCTATATAGATCATTCGGATCATTCTATCATCTTATTTCCAGAAAAGGATCTTCAAGGTATAGGTTATCTGGGTCAGATTTTACACGTCCTCAACCCTCTTATGTGTTTCTGTTTCAGCAGCATTTCAGCATCATTTGCTAAGCTCCACACTGGCGAAGGAAATCTGTAGTAGGCGAAGGAGCGGCTGCTATAAATTCCAAGGCCCCATTGGAATAGATGGGTATGAAGATACAACTCATACTTTTGTTCTGGTACAAATCTGATTTATAGCATATGTCAAAATGGCAGTGAAGTATGCAGAAAACCATGCATGGGTAAACTATCCTAAGACAGGTCATTACAGGTAGTCCTCGACTTACGACCACAACTGAGGCCAAAATTTCCATTGTTAAGTGAGACATTTGTTAAGTGAGCTTTTGCCCATTTTACCACCTTCCCCCCCCCCCCCACCCTCAGCTGTTACGTGAATCACTGCAGTTGATAAATTAGTAACTCGATTGTTGAGCGAATCCGGTTTCTGCACTGACTTTGCTTGGCAGAAGGTCACAAGGTCACAAAAGGGGATCACATGACCTTGGGACACAACAACAATGGTCATAAATATGAACCAGTTGCCATGCATCCAAATTTTGATCACGTGATCATGGGGATGCGGCAGTGGTTGTAACTGTTGAAAAATGGTCCTAAGTCATTTTTTCCAATGCCGTTGTAACTTGGAACGGTCACTAAATGAATTGTTATAAATCTGTATTAAGCAACATTAGCATGTTAGGGAGGGGGGATGTCCTAAACCAGGGGTTTCCAACCTTGGCAAGTTTAAGATTTGTGGACTTCAACACCTAGAATTCCTCAGCCAGCAAAGCAAAGCAGGCTGAGGAATTCTGGGAGTTGAAGCCCACAAGTCTTAAACTTGCCAAGGTTGGAGACCCCTGCTCTAAATACCATCTTTTATTTCTGATCTATATTTTTCTAAGTACTGATCATCATTTGATGGAGCTGGGAAAGAGAGTAGAACCCTAAAACGTTTACTCTGCAAAAATGATAGGACACCAACTGCTGCTATTTGAGAGGCCACGTCTATTGGAGAAACTCTCTTTTATGCTCTCCACCCTCTCATGTGCCAATCCTATGAAATTTCACATCCGGGCTTTGTACCATTGTTCTCTTCAGGTCAGCACAGTAGCCCCAGAATGAAAACTTTCCAAGAAAACAAAGTAACCTCATCTTAAAATCCTGCCATGAAAAACAAGAGCCTTCCCACCACCCATCCCCACAGTTTCTGAATGGGGGCGGAGTGGGAGGGGGAGAGACCCTTTAGCCTCTACTCCCCGGTGGTCTGTTTTGTTTGAGGCCTTTGCTGTACCAACACAACTGCACAACAATTCAGAGAATATAAACAGTTTGTGGGAGGGCTGGTTGTGAGGTAGATGCTGAAATACCTCTCTTGAGGTTCTGCAGGCCTGCACATGCTTTAGGATCAAGATGAGGGCAGACAGAAGGTAGAGTTGGGGAAGGAATTGGGGACAGTCGGTGATGAATTGCCTAAGATGGCCAAGACTTAATTTCTTAATTTTTATTTATTTATTTATTTTTATATGCCGCCCTTCTCCGGAGACTCAGGGCGGCTTACAATGCGTTAAGCAATAGCCTTCATACTTTTGTATATTTTATACAAAGTCAGCTTATTGCCCCAACAAACCGGGTCCTCATTTTACCCACCTTAGAAAGGATGGAAGGCTGAGTCAACCTTGAGCCTGGTGAGAATTGAACTCGCAGTAATTGCAGGCAGCTGGATGTTAAATGCTGCCTTAGTAGGAGGCATTAGCCTCCTACACCACTCAGGCTCCTAATAACCACAATTAAAAAAAAACAAACACCGAATGTTGTCCTCTTTCTGTCCAGAATTAATTGCTTGGGATAATCAAGGATTTTAGGCAATAGTGGGATTCAAAATTTTTTACTATGGGTTCTGTGGGCATGGCTTGGTGGTTGTGGTGTGGCTTGGTAGAGGTGGCAGGGGAAGGATACTGCAAAATCCCCATCGGCTGGGACTTGGGAGGCAGAGAATAGATGGGGAGCGGGGCCAGTCAGAGGTGGTATTTACCGGATCTCCGAACTACTCAAAATTTCCACTACCGTTTCTCCAGAACTGGTCAGAACCTGCTGAATACCACCTCTGATTTTAGGTGGTGAAATGGTCAGTTTAATTCTGCTGCTCTTAGCCAGTTCCTGGACTCAAAATCCACATGTACATTCCTGAGCATAATCCAGAATGATTGTTCTGAAGGTCCTGCCAGGGAGACCAAGCAGAGCAAGGCTCCTGGAATTCTTCCAAACCTTTTAAAATCTCTGTATCACATGACTGGGAAGGAAGAGGGAGGGGGGCTTGGAACAAAAGGTCACCAACCTTCCAAACCGCTGGCTCAGTTGTCTCTTCCTAAGGAATCCACAAGGGACTTCTCTTTTTCTGGATTTCTCTGGGTTTCTCTTTTTTTCTGCATCCCTTTTTGGACCTGGCCCATTTCAAAACCAATCTCTCTTTCATTGGCTTCTCCTGCTACATCCAGTTGGACGCCATTCTGTTTTGTCTTCAGAGACTTATCCCACCAGCATACCAACAGAGAAGTCCTGAGCCCTGCTCAGCATTTCTTTATAATATTCCATCGAGTGGGAAGAAACAACCAAAGCTGATTTGTCTACCTAAGGTCCCCACAGCATTGCAAAGAACTATCCATTTGTGTTTAGGTAAGTCTATTTATTTAAAATGATATTTGGAGCAAATGAAATGCATTGGCTATTAGGCCCTAAGTCCATTCATTAACTATGTTTGTATTTAATTGCCTATATTACATAAAGCAGCAGCATCCTTATAGGGCAGGGGTGTCAAACTGAAGGCCCACGGCCCGCATCCGGCCTGCGGGGTGCTTAATCTGGCCTGCGGGGCTACCCTGGAAACAGCAAAGGACCAGCCTGTGGTGCCTCTGCCAGTGAAAATGGAGCTCGGGGGTGTGGGGGGGGCTGCATGCAGCCCCCTGAGCTGCGTTTTCACTGGCAGAGGGCTGCAGGAGGCCGTTGCAGGCTAAAATGGAGCCTGGGAGGCCTGCGGGCAGCCCCCCGAGCTCTCTTTTCACTAGCAGAGTACTAACAAAACAAACTATTAGCAAAAGTGGATCCCCCAGCCCCACCCAGGCCACCATAGGTGCCCCCAACATGAGTGACAATGAGCTGGCTATGCCCCCCTGGCCACGCCCCCCACCTCTCCCGAGGTCAAACACAACCCTGATGCGGCCCTCAATGCAATTGAGTTAGGCACCCCTGATATACGGTGTACAAAATGGCAAGATGGCTGCCACTGCTGCTACGTTATCTTGTTTTTAACCTTTCCCTCCCCTGCATATGCCAAAAAGGAGGATATTTCCATCCTTTCCATTCCCCATGGGTCTACTCAACACATTTCAACAACAGGGGATGGTCACACTTGGTTGCTAAGATTAGAACTGGGGTTGGAACAAGAAGTTCAATCAGCCAAATCTTAGACTACAACAGCTGCAATTTTAGCAACGATTTTTCACTGGTTCTATTTTAAGCTGCTGGCTGCTGTGTATGCAAAGCAGGGGGATACACTGAAATAATATCTAAAATTAAGGTAAATCAATGAACTAAAATTGCTTCCAACCTGTAGCTGCCTGCTTGTTCCCTAAGGCAGCTCTTTTGAGCCAATTCGGATGAGTCTCAGATCTCTGTAAGTTAGAGAAATCTGCAAGATATTTTTAGATGGCAATAAGAATATATTTAGCTGCTAACTATCCTTTTTCTTTGTTCAAAAGATAACCCTTTGCAATCTTTCTGTTATAAAAAGGCAAAATTTTGCATCTCCATTTGAGATCTCTTTATACTAAGTGTCGAAGGGTTGCAGAATAGACATGGCCCCAGTTCTCCCCTTCCTTTGTAGCCGGTGGAATCCCAGTATATTTGCTGCCAAATAAAAACAACTTTTCACTTGTAGGCTCAGACCTGTTGCTACAAGAACATATTCTACATTTGATGCTTCTTTTTAAGAATTCTTGAATTGGGGGTAGCAGGAATGTAGCTACGTTTCCAAATGATATTTTGTCTATTTGTCTAGCCATCCATCCATCTGAATGCAGTAGAACTGACTTGATTGTGTGATATTTAAATTCTGTTTTTCCCTTCCATTCAATCAAGTCTGATTCTTGGAGACTGCCTGAACAAGTCCCTGCAGTTTTCTTCATAATGCTTTTCAGAAGTGACTTGCCATTGCCTCCTTCCTAGGACTGAGAAAAAGTGACTGGCCTAAGGTCCCCCAGCTGGCTTTGAGTCAATGGTGGGACTAGAACTCACTGTCTCCCAGTTTCTAGCCTGATGCCTTAACCATTATACCAAACTGGCTCTTCACTTAAAATGTGTCACATTACTTCTCTATAAGCTAAAAGTTTGAATAAGACAATTCGTATCTATATACTAAATACTTATCTTTCTCTATTGCCTTTTGTAGACTGATACCATAAATTCAAATAATATTTAAATTATTCTGATTATTAGAAAAAAAAACTTTCCAAAAATGCCTCCAGTCACAGTAAGCCATCATTCATTGAGCTGTACTTTGTTGACTTAGTCATAATTTCTTGGGGTCATGTTCTACAACACAACCCATTAGTGCCTGGGTTGAAACTAGCTGTGTTTCCACATAAACAAAACTGACACAATCACACCTCCTAAAAACTAAAATAGATATTGGGTTTTTACTTGATATTTAAAAATAAACATTTTTAGTCCTTGGTAACTGTGATCATAGCACTATACAAGCAATAAGGATAGTTTTAATACACATCAGATGAAAATATGTGATAGGAAAAGAATCAGTGTGTATTATTATACAGTTTTCTTAAATTGACTGCCCATCATACCTTGTAAAAATAGATTCTCCCTGGGATCTTTTGGAAGGTACTTTGACTAATTTCATTATTTGGGGGAGGATTGCTTTTCAACAGTCTTGTATCCTGGTGATTGCCTGGCCCTGGGAGAAGTCCCTTGGCAAGTTTTCTTGGCAAGATTTTGGAAGTGGTCTGCCGTTGCCTTCTTCCTAGGGCTGAGAGGGAGTGGCTGGCCCAAGGTCACCTAGGTCAGCGGTCACCAACTGGTGGTCCATGGACCACTGGTGGTACGTGAGAAAATTTTGGTGGTCTGCAGAAAAATTATTTGCATTTTTTATATTGCACTAAATCAGGAGTCCTCAAACTGCAGCCCCTGGGCCGGATACGTGCAATGAACGTTTGTGTTACTGCAGAGAGTCTCCCCCTTCGGGGTCTTTTTTGTGCCGGTTGGAGGGGGGCAGAAAGTCTAACTTGGGGTCTGCTTTGGCCTCCTTGTGCAGGGCTTTGGGCAAAGGCTGGAGGGAAGTGCCACTGGTGGTGAACAGCCAGAGGGCCTTGTTCCAGTGGAACTGCATCATGGCCTGGAACTGGCTGACCATCTCAGCCCGCTGAGCCTTCAGGTGCCAGTACCTGGCCTTGCACTTCCACAGGTGCTCGTAGTCCTCAGTGAGCTGCTTCTGCTGGACCTCCTTCTCGGTCAGATCCAATTTGAACTGAGCCAGCTGTTTTGCCAACCCTTTCTCGTGGTGGCTGCTTAGTTCCAGCAACTACTTCCTGTTGGGGCCCCAAGGAGGCCAGGCTGGCAGGGGAGGAGTGGCTGGGAGGGGAGGGATGAGTAGAGGCCATCGAGGCACCCCTCAACATGAGTGACATTGAGTTGACCATGCCCATCCAGTCACATGACCACCTAGCCACGCCCACCCAGCCGGTCATTAGGCAGATCATATTAGTGGTCCGTGGGATTTAAAATTATGAATTTAGTGGTCCATGAGGTCTGAAAGGTTGGTGACCCCTAACCTAGCTGGCTTTCCCCCTAAGGCAGGATTAACCTCACACTCTCTGTTTCTAGCCTAGTGATTTAACAACTACACCAAAAGGACTTTCAATTTTTAGTGTGTTCTGGTCAAAAGATACAGCTAGTGGCCGCAACTGAAAGAATTGATATCAATTAACACAATCTTTAGCCAGAAAGCAATTTGCCCTGATGGGTGTCTGTTATGATGACGGCAAGCCAATTATCTGTATTATCTGGTGACTTGATCTGCACCTGTTAAAGCAGAAGGTTCAAACATACAGGCACAGTAGAAAATTACCCTTTATTAATTATTTTCCTCTTTCTCTTCCTTGTTTGTACGCACCCACTTTAAGGAAGGCCAACAGTATATTAGGGATGGTAAGAGACGGTCCTGAAAATTGAGATGCCAATATCATAATGCCCTTATGTAAATCAATGGTGCATCTGCATCTGGAATATTGTGTGCAGTTCTGGTTGCCACATCTCAAATATCGTAGGACAGGAGTGTCAAACCCGCAGGTCACAGGCCGGATGCTGGCCACAGCCACACCCAGTTTAGTGAAGGGGGGAAAAGTCATGATATGTCACGTGACAACACCCTGTTGACACAAGTTTGCCACCCCTCCCATAGGATATAATAGAACTAAAGAAGTTCAGAGAGGGACAAGGAGCTGGAGAAGCTTCCCGATTGGGAAAATTGAGATATTTGGGGCTTTTTAGTCTAGAAAGAAGGCACATTAGAGGGGACATGATTGAAGCATACAGAATTGTGGATAAAGTGAACACAGAGAAACTATTTTCCCCATCCCAACATACAAGAACCAGAGGTCACTCAATGAAATTGATTCCTGGACGAATCAGGAAAGACAAAAGGAATTGTTTTTGTACACAACACATAATTAAACTTCGGAATTCACTATCATCAGCCTGGCTGCCTTCAAAAAAGGTTGGACCAATTCATGGAAACCATGTGGATCAAGAGCTATTAGCCTGGATAGCAGAAGGATTGTCCCATCTGCTGGGAGACTAGTGGGCTTCCTTATGCAATTGGTTGGCCACTGCAATAAAGAACTATAGGTAGTCCTCAACATACGACGAGTTAGAAAAGCTGGTGTTTAAACCCTGAATCTTTATTTCTTCAGTAGATTGATTAATAGAGAACTATTACCTTGTATTCAATGACTGCTTGCAATACGTGTAAATAATTATGTTGTGAGGGAATAGAAACACTTGGCTCTTTGTAACAACCATAACATGGGGGGAAAATCTATGATTGATTATAGGGCCAGGCTACAGGCTTAACTTCTAGTCACCATATAATCAATTTCAGGGGGAGGGAGTGAAATATATCAAACTGTATTAAGGAACAATATACTGTATGTTCCAAATTCAAGAGGCAACTGGACTTTCTGGGGTTTTTTTTGAAGATGTTTCGCTTCTCATCCAAGAAGCTTCTTCAGCTCTTGGGACAACCATGACCTGGATGACTGACAATTTCTATAGACAAATATACTGTATATTTTAAAAATAAGAACATTGTCCATCTTCACCCTATCAGCTCCCTTCCTCTCTAAATACCTCTATCAAACCATCTTTATGATGTTATGATAAGAGGTATTAATAAGTATCGATAGAGGTATTGGTAGAGATAGCAATACCTCTATCATAGCATCTTTAACTGGCTTGGCCATGTAATCTGTGACCTTATTTTTTAATTATTTAAATCCAAAGCACATAGCCACATTTGTTTTATCAATGTAAAAGCATTACTGGTAGCCCTTGAGTTACAACCATGCTTGAGCCCAAAATTTCTGTTGCTAAGTGAAACATTTAAATGAATTGTGCCACATTTGACACCCTTTCTTGACAAAGCTGTTACATGAATCACTGCAGTTGTTCAGTTAGCAACTCGATCATTAAGTGAACCTGGCTTTGAGTTCGACTTTGCTTGTCAGAAAGGTTGCAAAAATTGATCACTTGAACCCCCCCCGGGACATTGCAACCATCATAAATATGAATTAGTTTGCCAGCATCTGAATTTTGATCACGTGACCACGGGGATGCTTCAACAGCTGTTAAGTGTGAAAAACGATCGTAAGTCCCTTTTTCCAGTGCCATTACAACGGTCACTAAATGAACTGTTGTTAAGTCAAAGACTACCCGTATGTGATGTCGCGCCTCCCTCGGATCAGCAGCCGTATTTCTGATCTGAATTTAATTTCTGTATGGCTAGAGCACTGCCTTTTGAGGAACATCATTCCGCTCCATTCCAGGCGCTGATCTGGCACACCACCAGCCTGCTTTCAAACTGAGGCCTGTCTGAAACACAGCCAGCAACATGATGTGCCAGACGAGGCCAGACAGAAGCCATCTGCTCACCTTGGCTCCGGGGTTGCCATGAGGAGAGAATGTGAAACATGGACTCCAATCGGAGGAGTCTACCAACTCCTTACCAATTCAAAAGGAAAAAAAAAGAAAGAGGCCATTACCGCCTTGCCATTACAGCAACATCAGTTACCTCTTTATGGAGATCAGGTCCCACTTCTGAATGGATGGGTCGTTCTCTGTAACTAGGAATTTACATACCCAGCCTGCAAGCTGCTACAAGGGTCAGTGGGCAAGGACTGTATGAATACATGAATCCCTAAAACAGAAATTAACATCCAGCGTATCTCGATTTAATCTGCAGGCTTGGGGAATGGGGTGGAAAGGTGACCCAGGAACACAAAATAGAACAGGGCCCCAAGCCTGGGCTGGGAATTCAAGCAAGGTCTCTGGGGGTGGAGTGGGGGGCTGAATGTTGTTTATTTATAGCCTCTGGATACTCACTTTCAGCAAAAGTCAGCCCAGGCAGTACACAATATATTTTAAAAAATAACCATACATCTAAACAACGAAAGACCTAAGGTGTCACTTTCAATTTAAAGTCATAATCATAATAATATCTTGAAACAACAGAAGCAAAATTAAAATCAACACCTGGTGAACTTAAATGGTGAAGTTATATTTATTAGCTGCTAGACTATATAATCTGTTTCTTGCAAATTTAGGGGACAGCTGATTGATTTCAGACCGCACTTTGTATAAGGAAATGAATTAGACTCTTTCTCTTCCTTCAAAAGCTTTGCCCCTTAAGGGTTGCCAAATGATCAGTTAGGCAACTGCCCTGCTCCTGTGCCTTTAAATATGGTTTGATCTGCAAACAACTGAGCCTTAGTCCACAGCATGCATTATTCAGGGAGTTTTACCTAATTGAGAGGCTGCCTCCAATGTCACATAACTCTTTACACATACACGCACCTTGAGCATGATCTCTGAACTGAGTAGAAGCACTCATCTAGGTCAGTGGTGAAATCCAAATTTTTTTACTACCGGTTCTGTGAGCGTGGCTTGGTGGGCGTGGCAGGGGAAGGATAATGCAAAATCTCCATTCCCACCCCTCTCTGGGGTCAGCCAGAGGTGGTATTTGCCAGTTCTCACAATTTCTGCTACCGATTCTCCAGAACCTGTCAGAACCTGCTGGATTTCACCCTTGATCTAAGTTACTAGAGTTATATGGAGCCCATAACACTAAAGGTTGTAAACTGCAACCTTATCAGCACAAGTCAGAGAACAAGGGCCTACATCAAGCTGAAGACGGAGCCAAGAAAATATGCACACATTCCCTTAATCACATATGATCTTCATCACATATATTGAATTGCAGAATAACAGAGTTTGAAGGAACTTTGGAGGTCTTCTAGGCCAACCCCTTGTTCAGGCAGGAGACCTTATACCAGGGCTGTCAGACTCCCAGCCTGCGGGCCGGATGCGTCATGCCCTGGCCACGCCCATGCCCAGTTTAACGAAGGGGAGAAAAGTTCCAATATGTCACATGATGCTGCCGTGATGATGTGAGTTTGACACCCCCTGCCTTATACAATTCCGAACGATTGGCTGTCCAAAGAGCTGCCATTAGGCGCAGAAGAGCAGCTAACCAGGCTTGGACCATGACCCTGAGAAGAGATTGTACCAGTTACTAATGGCATAAGTGCCAAAGGAATTTGCCACTGCATAGTGGTTTGCAGAACAGTCTTCTCCATGCAGTCATGTTTGTGACTAATGCAATAGGATGCCATGGTTAGGGTTAATATACAGTATGCATATAGGTGAAGGTAAAGATTCCCCTCGCACATATGTGCTAGTCGTTCCCGACTCTAGGGGGCGGTGCTCATCTCCGTTTCAAAGCTGAAGAAGACGTCTCTGTGGTCATGTGGCCGGCATGACTAAATGCCAAAGGTGCACGGAACGTTGTTACCTTCCCACCAAAGGTGGTCCCTATTTTTCTACTTGTATTTTTTACGTGCTTCCGAACTGCTAGGTTGGCAGAAGCTGGGACAAGAAACGGGAGCTCACCCCATTATGCAGCACTAGGGATTCGAACCGATGAACTGCTGACCTTTCGATCGACAAGCTCAGCGTCTTAGCCACTGAGCCACCACATCCCTTTCGCATATACAGTCATGTATAATATACAATGCTGTAACAGTCTAGGGTTAGACTTTTACAAAGTGTTCATTGCAATCTCTCCCCAGTGACATGCCTTCTCTCATTTTCCATTAACAGAATATTAGTAAAGAGAAGGAATGCTGAAGACAGACAAATGGAACCATGCAACAGATCGTCCTTAGGCATACATACACACATACATACTTGGCACTATTGTAGTATTAAATGACCCCCACCCTTACAGCATCTGTACTTCGAAACCAAGAAGATTGTAACCTGAAGTACTAATTGTCTGTGATGAGTTGGACTATCACTTTTAGGATTCACAACCAGCAGAACCAAAGATTGCCTAGGAATTCTGGAAATCATAATCCCAAACTGATCTGGAAGGTATCCCATCCCATTTGAAGATGGCTATTATAAGTCACGGTAGATGGGGTTTTCAACTCCACTGATAAATTTCTGTGACTTCCTCCCCAGCCCGCCCCCTCCCCTCCCCAGCCCAGCAAAGCAGGAGCAAATGTGAACAGCTCTGCCCGTACAAGCCCAATCATCTCAACCAAAAATGTGTCATCGACCTCCCCAAAAAAGTGGTTTGCAACTCCCCGATGGAGTTGCAGGCTACAATTTGAGAAACCTTGCTCTACCACATTCCCAAAAAACCCCCAGCATGGGTGCTTCTAAACCGAACACTGAACATTTTCGAAAGGATCAAAGGAAAAATGAGCACACTCTCAACCGTTCCCTTGGATTTTCACCTATCCTAAAAAAACACTGTGCAGACAAGACATAGTATGTCACAGAAATACTATTTATAACCATCTCTACTACTTAATCAAGGAGATACAACATGTTCTTTCCAGCCATTCTGATCCATTCCAGTGAGATTTCATTTTGACACCTAATTATTAATGTTAGAAAGCCTGAGCTCTTAGAACGGTTTTTTAATTTAAAAAAATCATAAAGCTAGTAGGGTTGTAAAAGAAAAATAGAAGTTCTCTTCATAACATCCTTTGGTCCCAGGTACAACAACTACGGACCTTCCCTCATTCACGATAAGCTTCTTCTAATATCTAACTAAAATGTAGTTCATCCATCCAAGACCCAAGAAAAGATCGTAACACTTGGGGCTAAGCCACGGGGTTTTGGGTTTGTTTGTTTTTTTACCCTACTGGCTTTCACTGAGTAACGGACTTGGCAAAGCAGCATAACAGAGCCCAGATTCACAGCAGACAATAGCTCCTGCACATTTCATCTACTATTCTAGCAAGCTGCACATGCAGGTTGCTTTTGGCAGTGAGGAAAACTTCCGGCAGCCTGGGAGCCCGGTGTGTGGTCTCTCATTTGGAGCTCTTCAAAGTTGGGAACTTGCCAGACGCGCTACAAGGCTGAGAGAGGCAGGTTCAGAAGCAGGGCCTGGCTCTGCACCCACCATAGGGCCGCTCTTCTGCAACTTTTTGCCAGAACTTCAAGCAGCAGCTTCCCAGAGGACAAAGGCCAAGAAAGGGATCCGTCGGCAGGCAACATAATTTATTTATTTATTTATTTTTAAATTTGTATACCACCCTTCTCCGAGGACTCAGGGCGGTGAACAGCCAAGTAAAAACATAAACTACAAACATTAAAATACAATTAAAAAGATATATATAAATTTGGCCCCAGGATTAAAACAAATAACAGACAATTAAAAACATTTTAAAAAGTGTTAGGCCAGCCCGGCTTGTTGGAAAAAGAAGGTTTTAAGGGCACGGTGGAAGGCACCGAGGTCTTGGATTCTCCTTATCTCTGGGGGCAGCTGATTCCAGAGGGTAGGTGCCCCCACAGAGAAGGCTCTCCCCCTGGGGGTCACCAGCCTACATTGCTTGGCTGATGGCACCCCGAGGAGGCCCTCTCTGTGGGAGCACACAGGTCGATGGGAGGCCGTCGGTAGCAGCAGGCGGTCACGAAGATAACTAGGTCCTATGCCATGGAGCACTTTAAAGGTGATAACCAACACCTTGAAGCGCACCCGGAAGACCACTGGGAGCCAGTGCAGCTCACGGAGGAGAGGTGTTGTATGGGAGCGCCATGCGGCTCCCGTGACTACCCGTGCAGCCGCATTCTGGACCAGTTGGAGCCTCCGGGTGCCCCTCAAGGGGAGCCCCATGTAGAGAGTGTTGCAGTAGTCCAGGCGAGAGGTGACAAGGGCATGAGTAACTGTGCACAGGGAATCCCGATCAAGAAAGGGCCGCTACTGGTGAATCAAGCGAACCTGACAGAACCAAACGGCTACAGCCGTCAGATGTCCCTCCAAGGACAGCTGCGTATCCAGGAGGATTCCCAGATTGTGCGCCCTTTCCGCAGGGGCCAAAGACTCGCCCCTGATAGTCAGTGATGGAGTCAACTGACTATATCAGGATGCCGGGAACCACAGCCACTCAGTCTTGGAAGGGTTGAGCTTGAGCCTGTTCCTGCCCATCCAGATCCGCACAGCCTCCAGGCACTGGGAGATCACTTCAAGGGCATCGTTGGGGTGGCCTGGGGTGGAGATGTACAGCTGGGTGTCATCAGCGTACTGATGGTACTTCACCCCAAAGCCACGGATGATCTCACCCAGCGGCTTCACATAAATGTTGAACAGAAGGGGCGAGAGGACTGACCCCTGAGGCACTCCACATATAAGAGGCCTCGAGGTCGACCTCTGACCCCTTGCAACACGAACTGCGACCAGTCTGAGAGAAAGGAGGAGAACCACCGTAACACGGTGCCCCCCATCCCCAACTCTTCCAACCGGTGCAGCATGATACCATGCTCGATGGTATCAAAAGCCGCTGAGAGGTCTAACAGGACCAGAACAGAGGAGCAACCCCTGTCCCGAGCCCTCCAGAGATCATCTACCCACGTGACCAATGCCGTTTCCGTGCTGTGCCCAGGCCTGAAACCCAACTGGAACGGATCTAGATAAGACGTTTCCTCCAGGTACTGCGGAAACTGTCGTGCGATCAGACTCTCGACAACCTTCGCCACAAAGCGAAGGTTGGAGACAGGACGATAGTTGGCTAATACTGCCAGGTCCAGGGAAGGCTTCTTGAGGAGAGATGCCTTCATCTCATAATGCCTTCAAGAGCAAGTCCAAATGCTTTTCATAGCTGGGGGCAATTTATAACCTAATCCAGATTTGTCTTTTTATCTGATATTACCTACTTGGACTCGCAGCCCCCCTCAAACTTCTTCAGCAGTGGGTTTTCCACATCTTTGTTCCAAATATCAGGGACCCAAAAGGAATGCCAGATCTCAGCCCTTGTTGTTATTTTTAATTTTTATTTATTTGAATCCCCCCTTTTATTATTTTTACAAATAAGATGGTGAACATATCCAAACACATCTTCCTCCTCTTTTCCCCACAACAACAACCTTGTGAGGTGTGTTGGGATGAGAGCAGTGGTGAAATCTAAAATTTGTTACTACCGGTTCTGTGGGCGTGGCTTGGGGGGGGTAATGTGACTGGGTGAGCGTGGCCAATTTTAAAAAAACGTTTAAAACTATTTTTTCTACAACTTCTTTGGCGAAGAGGTTGTAAAAAAATGCTTTCAAAAGGCTCTGACGATCCCAGCTGAGTTGCCTGATCGTCAGAGGCTTTTTTTCTTTTAAATGCCTCTGCCGATCCTGCAACTCAGCTTGGATCATCAGAGGCATTTAAAAGAAAAAAAAGCCTCTGACAATCCAAGCTGAGTTGCCTGATCAGCAGAGACTTGTTTTCTTTTAAATGCCTCTGACGATCCAAGCTGAGTTGCCTAATCGGCAGAGGCTTTTTTTCTTTTAAAAGCCTTTGACGATCCCAGCTGAGCCACGCGATCATCAGAGGCTTTTTTTTTACTTTTAAAAGCATTTTTTCCGCCAAAGAGGTTGTAGAAAAAATGCTTTTAAAAGTAAAAAAAAAGTCTCTGATGATTGTGCGGCTCAGCTGGGCATGGGGGGGGGGAGAGATTTTTGCTACCAGTTCTCTGAACCACCGCCTCCATCGCTACCGGATCGGGTGATCCAGTCCGAACCGGGAGCATTTCACCCCTGGATGAGAGAGAGTAACTGGCCCAAAGTCATGCAGCTGCCTTTCATGGCTAAGGCAGGACAGAACTCCCAATTTCAGCCTAGTGCCTTAATCACTAGACCAAAATCCAACCCAAGCAACCTAAAATAAAGGAGATAGGAAATGCTGAATTGCCAAGTCAGTATTTGATGAAGTATGGAAGCTGCTCTTGGACACCTGTTTCATCCTATGGGCTGAAAGTCAGGGAAAGCTTGCAGGTTGCTTTTTTGTTCCTGCTACTAGACAATGTCTTGCTACCTAGTTTTTTTAAAAAAGGTCTGGACAAATCGTAAAGAAAGCCTATGTGGCACATATTCGTAAAATAAATTGCTTGAATAATTTGGCTATTATACAGAGCAAATGTGCTGGTTTGGTCAGAAAATAATAAGATGGCTTTAGAGGGCAGTATAACATTTAGTTTTAATAGGGGTTCAATGAACATGCAGGCATTGTTACTGTTTTCTTGCTCCAGTTCTGTCAGAATAACAGAGTTGGAAGGGACCTTGGAGGTCTTCTAGTCCAACCCCCTGCTCAAACAGGAAACCCTATGCCATTTCAGACAAATGGTGTCCTATCTTTTCTTAAAAACCTGTCGTAATGGAGCACCCAGAACTTCTGAAGGTAACCCATTCCACTAGGTAATTGTTCTGTCAGGAAATTTCTCCTTAGTTCTGGGTTGCTTCTCTCCTTGATGAGTTTCCACCCATTGCTTCTTGTCCTGCCCTCAGGTGCTTTGGAAAATAGGTTGACCCCCTCTTCTTTGTGGCAGACCCTGAGATATTGGAACACTGCTGTCATGTCACTCTTAGTCCTTCTTTTCATTAAATTAGATATATACCTAATTCAGTGGTGGGATTCAGCCAGTTCTCATCACTTTGGGAGAACCGGTTGTTAACTTTCTGAGCAGTTTGGCAAACTAGTTGTTGGAAGAAATCATTAGAACAGAGAACCGGTTGTTAAATTACTTGAATCCCACCACTGACCCAATTCCTGCAACCTTTCTTCATAGGTTTTAGCCTCCAGCCCCCTAATAATCTCTGTTGCTCTTTTCTGCCCATCTTCCCAAGCGCAGCCCTTCCAACAAGAAGAGAGCTTTATGCATTCCTTTTTCCTGACTTAGCTTTGCAAAAGGCCTATATATTAATTTGGCTTACCAGCTCTATTACGCCTTCTGCTTATAAAGGGAAAGGTAGCAGCAGCAATGGCAGCCATCACAAACTAGGCCAGGGGCAAATGAATTCTCAGCAAACCTTTCAGGACTCTTTCCCGGACTCATGAATCAGCTGTCATCAAGCATCTTTCAACTGCAACTTTCTTTGGCCACAAATCATCCTAAGTCATGTTATAAATCAATGCAACTGGACCTTGGTTCAGCAGCAGGAACCATCGAGAGGTACACATGCTAGGTAGGTTAAAAAACTAGGCACCGTTTTACAGTGTTGCCATCCGAAAATAATCATAATAATAGCTGCCCAAGAGATGGCAACTGGAGTTAGCAAATCCCAGGGGAAAACAAAACCAGCCCATCAAGTCCAAATGCAAAGGTGAAAATCTACAACTTGGAACTACAGCTGAGATCATATATTACCGGAATAAGGGCTTTATGGTCATAAACCATAACTGACTGGGTACACATATTTGGGTATTCAGACGCAATACAATTAACTCAATAGAGTACAGGGGGTCCTTGACTTATGGCCACAATTGATCCCAAAATTTCTGTTGCTAAGTGAGTTTTGCAACCTGTCTTGCCAATTTTGTTAAGTGAATCACTGCAGTTGTTTAATTAGTAACAAGGTTGTTAAGTGAATCTGACTTCTCCATTGACTTGTCAAAACGTTGCAAAAGGGAATCGCATCCCCCTGGAACACTGCAACTGTCATAAGTATGAATCAGTTGCCAAGCTTCTGAACTTGGCAACATCTCAGGGTGGCGACACCTCAGGGTGCCGTCAGCTAGGCAGTGTCGGCTGGCGACCCCCAGGGGGAGGGCCTTCTCTGTGGCAGCACCTGCCCTCTGGAACGATTTGCCCCCAGAGATACGGAGGATATCAGATCTCTGGGCTTTTCGCCATGCCCTAAAAACTTTTCTCTTCCATCAAGCAGGGCTGGCGTGAACCCCCCCCCCCCGCCGTTTTTGAGATATTAGATTTTTAATTGTTTAATGGATTTTAGTCGTAAGGTTCTTAATTTTTGGCCAAAGGGTATAATTCTTTTAAATTTTTAAATTTTGTATGGGATGTTTTTTACTTGGCTGTGCACCACCCTGAGTCCACCAGGAGAAGGGCGGTATACAAATTTAAACAAACAAATAAATAAATAAATAAATAAATTTTGATCATGTGACCATGGGGAAATGCTGCAACGGTCATAAGTGTGAAAAATGGTCATGGGTCACTTTTTTTAGTGCTGTTATAACTTCAGTCACTAAATGAACTGTTGTAAATTGAGAACTACCTGGATACATTGAAATTAAATGATGTTTTGCCCTCCTTAAGGCACAGCATCCTCCCCAATTCTGGACTCCTCCTTTAAGCCCAACCTCCCAAAAAATCTGTTAAAATTTAGCATTAATACAGGAATGTAGCCACTGGGCTACCCTGGGAATGGGCCTCCCTGTTTTAAATTATTCCCTTCTCTTCCATCTGATGTTCTTTCTGCATCATGATAGTGCACTCATCAGAATAGCTACTGATGTAGAACAGGAATAGAGAAATATGCGACATCATGACACTACAATATAGAGGCACCCTTGTGTGTTACAATAGAGATCTCAATTGCGGCATGCTGTTTTAGTTGTAGCCCCCAAATGGACTCACACTGAGATTAATACCTGTAGCACCACCACTGAACACCTTCAGAAATATATTGTAAAGCCCGTCCTTCATACTCAACCTGGATTGAGGAAACAATGATCTCTGTAGGAAGAGAAACTGCATTTTCAAAGTACATGTTCGAGGTTTCAGAGAATACAATACCTTTTCATGAAGACCTTGGCTTACAAATATCAAAGTGCAGCCAACATGTTGTAGGCAAAATGCTAGGTTCCAACTTGGCAGGAAACCCACACAGGGTTGTTGTCGTAGGGAAAATAGGAGGAGGAAGGAGTATTAGGTATACTGGGTTATTAATAAAAATAGTAAAGGTGATGAAAGAATGAATGTGTCAGGGTTCCGATGGTGCCCTAATTAAATCATGAGCCTCGAGCCAAACCGCTCGAGTTGCGAACTGCTTTGCGAGTTGACAGAATGAATGAATGAATGAATGAATGAATGAATGAATGAATGAATGTGCAAAGCTGAATCCAGACTGTACTGAAGTTATAGTCATTCCCAACAGTAAGACTTGTTGGATTCAATAAAGTACAAGCCTATTTGGAGGAGACAAGATGAAGGACTCAGCTGTTAATTAGCTTACCATATATTCCTTTGAGATCAGTGGGGAAAATTAGTTGTGTCAAGCCCTATTGATTTTAACCAGAACAAATACAGTTAACTTAGTTGGGCTCCAGGCTATGGTGTTGAGCCAGCATCACTAACTAGGACTTTAATGATTCACACTTTCCAATTATGCTTCAATTAGGGATTGAAGCTTCTGTTCTCTTTTGATTTAGTTTCTTTAAGCTGTTTCATCCCTTCCTCCGAAAATTACTATTTTACAGAATTTAACCACCGAGTAATGAATTAGTGCCAATGTACAGATCTTCAGCTATATTTATTTAAAATGTTCAAAGGTCTGGCAGGAGAAAACAGCAGGAGAAAGCCCTAAATTAATGAACTATCCTACAGTATTATTAATATCACACAGATCAAGCACTCAGGAGTCTAAATAGGTCTTGAGATGGACTGAAATAAAAGTGACACAGAAGAGGACTCTCATTCCATTTTGAAAACTATCTTCTCCAATCCTTTACTCTGTGAATGTGTTAGACTATAAATTCCAGTGGCTCAGGAAGAAAGCTAGACTATGCAGGCACATTTCCTTTGCCAGATCACCAAAATAAATAAATAAGTGTGAGAAGGGGTACAAGCTCAAACCCTCTCCAAATCCTGTTTACTAGAAATTAAAAAAAAGATATGGGCCCACAAATCACAAATCATGACCCCTGTCTTAGATTGAATTAAATCCCAGGGAGAAAGAAATGGTCTGTCTTTTGCTTCTTGAAAGTATAGAATGAGTAGCAATAGCAATGACACTTAGACTTATATATCGCTTTGCAGTGCTTTACAGCCCTCTCTAAGCGGTTTACAGAGTCAGCATATTGCCCCCAACAATCTGGGTCCTCATTTTACTGTCCTCAGAAAGATGGAAAGCTGAGCCGACCTTAAGCTGGTCAGGATCGAACTGCTGACAGTCGGCAGAATTAGCCTGCTGTCCTGCATTCTAACCACTGCACCACCATGGAGTAACTTTTTCTTCCACTGAAAGCATAGAACGAATAACTTTTTCCCTCTGCTGACATTGCAGGATGCATTGGGCTAAGAGGGCCTCTGGCAGAGCGAAAAATGAATGGAAAGAATATTTCTTTCTTTTGCTTCCATTTTCCCTTCCACGCTACAGACTTCAGGTAAAGGGCAGGTGACATTGGTTAGAGGCCTGAACTAATCTCCTCCACAGAGAAAAAGCTGAAATTGCAGCTACGTGAATTAGCTCCCGGCTGCCCTCTCTAATTGACCACAGTAATACAGCAAATAAAGGCATAGATCTTAATAGAATGCGCATAGAAGGAAAAGGCAGGACAATAAATAAAACACAGGCTTTTCAGAGTCATTTCCAATCGCGGGGAAATCTTGCTAGCCCAGCATGGGGTTGTTAGGATGAAATCAGAAGATTTTTACAAATCCCAGGGCAGTTTATTGCCCCCAGAGGCAGCAGCCTTCAAAGAAAAGAAGGACCTTGTTTAAACCAGCCAGCCAGCTGGCACTGTTCCTATAGAGACTGGATTCTCCTCTGGACAATAGGGCAGCCATGAGGTATGACACAGTAAACACACGGCTGACTTGCATAACAATATTCGGCCAAAAGATGCTGAGCCTTTCCTCCCCTCCTCCAAGCTATGCTTAAGTTTTAAAATATAATCTTGCTTTAATGGAGGTGGAGGTGGCGATCTGAGCAATGCATTAGAAGCAGCCTACGCACTAACCGGGTGGGGTGGGGGGGAGAGAAATTTCTTGGCATATTTGGCTGGATTGTCAGTACACTGTCAGTACATTATGTGCTTCTGAGAAACGCACAAACCTCTATCTTTGCACGTAAGGCAACACTGGGGAATAAAGACAACACAGAAGTAATACTTGGAGTGTGGTTTATTTCAGTGCCACATCTCCTGCAATTGTTTCTGCTCTTGCCTTGCAGTCCTTCGTGCGAGATTTATTTCCCGGTGTTTCAGAGGTGGGAAGAAAAGCAGATGTATATATTTTTAATGAGAAAAGCCCTTGAAACTTTTACCAACCCCCGAGGAGTAGCAAACAGATGAATTACACAAAGCTGCTTACTTAAGGTGCCTTCCTCCAGTCAATATACCACAAACAGGCAGAAATTGGAATCGGCCAACTTGCCATGGCCAATTTACTGCAGGATAACCCACCACAGGACAATTCAAGAAATACAAAAGTTAAATTAATTTCAATGGAACCATGGGCAACAATAATAATAAAAAAGAAACTCAATCCAGAACTATAAGAGTTGCAATAATTTTGACAAAAACATGGTCACCAATAATAAAAGTAACTGAATGAAACAATTAATACAATGTTGAGTAGCAATAACACTTAGACTTATATACCACTTCACAGTGCTTTACAGCCCTCTCTAAGTGGTTTACAAAGTCAGCATATTGCCCCCCAATAAACTGGGTCCTCATTTTACCCATCTTGGAAGAATAGAAGGCTGAGTCAACCTTGAGCCCAGTGAGATTCGATCTGCCAAATTACAAGCAGCCAGCAGTCAGCAGAAGTAGCCTGCAGTACTGCACTCTAACCACTGCACCACCGTGGCTCATAGAATTGTCTCTCAGTGAGTTGTCCTGAGACAAGGTGGCCATGGCAAGTTTTCCTGCAGCAAGTTGGCCACAGTGAGTTGGCCGTGGCAAGTTCGCATTAGCAAGTTGGCCACAATGAGTTGGTCATGGCAATTTGGTGAGTTCTAAGGAGCCTTGGTGGCACAGTGGACTAAGTGCTGTTAAAGTAGTACTTAGCTGCCAGCTGCCTGCAATTCCTGCAAGTTCAAATCTCACCAGGCTCAAGGCTGACTCAGCCTTCCATCCTTTCGAGGCAGGTAAAATGAGGACCTGGATTGTGAGGGCAATAAAATGACTTTGTATAAAAAAGAACACCGCTTAGGGGGCCCCGAAAGCCCTACTAAGCAAGTATATACAAAAGTATGAAGGCTATTGCTTAATGCATTGTAAGCCGCCCTGAGTCTCCGGAAAAGGGTGGCATATAAATCGAACTAATAAATAAATAAACAAATATTGGAGTGTTGTATGAGCTCCTGTCAGGAATGCAGAACAAACCCCTCATCTTCGAAACCAAGATTAACAAAGCTGGAGTTGATCAAGGTCACTGTGGGATCCCTGCAATGGACTGGAATTCCTCTGATCTGTTTCATGCACAAGTCAGAAGACTTAACAGAGTCCAAGATGGAGACCGACTGCAGTTACAAGGGGATTGAGGAGTAGAAGTCATAACTTCTGCCATGTGCACCTAATGTAACTGTATGAGTGTGCTTCTTATCTGTGTATTAGAAAGACCCAACAGAATGAACACAAGGAGATAAACACATCAGTGTGTGTTGGGTCCTTGGTGCTCTCTGAGTTTGAGTTTGGGTCTTTTCTTGCAGACATTTCATTACCTGGCCAGTAAACAGTCAACAGTGCTAGCATTGGGCTAGGATAGGGCTAAGCTGCGAGGGTGATATATTGGCTGGGGAGAAGGGTTTTCTTGTTTTTATCTTTGTTTTATGGATTGTTGTGAGTTGTCTAGAACCAACCTGAGAGAGCAACAAAGACCACATAGTTCAACCCTGAGCCACAAATATTTTCTTCTACTGACTCAACATGAGGGAATGGAATGGCCCAGATTAATGGTTAGTGGCTATGACTGAATCAGAAGCACTAAGCAGAGGACTATTAAATGAATGTAAGTGGTTTCATTCATAAAAAAAGAAAACTGCAAAAGGACAAATAGTTCAAATTAAGCATCTACACCAGATTATGATGTTTATCTACCTACTAGTGATTGGTCGGGCAACCCAGAGAGTAGGAACTGCCAAAGCATTGTGAATGTAGATATAATTTCCATTGCTTTCCATGTGCAGAAGAAAAAGCACAATAGAAGAGACGGTCAAAAGCAGCAAAAAAGAAGTTTTAGAGCATGAGAACGATAACATTTTAGCCAACCCCATACAGGCCTGCATAGATCTACCTCAAGAAAAGTAATTCTAAGCATCCCTGTAATCCAAGATGGTGCCATGTGACAATTCTGACTTCTGCCCAAGAGACCTAATGTAGAGAGCTGCAAAGGCTCATGTCTACCAGACTACTTCGGTAAGGTAAAAATGAAACCTAAACTCACTAGGCGTTCAGAAGAAGGCTCACTGGGATGTCCCTTTCTTCTTAGCTCATTACCTTCCAGATGTACTGAAGTGCTGTTCGAATAAACTCTGGATTCTGGTTGATCATCTCTGCAGAATACCATGCTGGCGGTCGCAAGCTCATTCTGGAAATACTCTTATTACATTTAAAGTTTATGGGATGTAATAAAGATCCCCAAGGTGTGAAACAATTGGAACTATGAATCTTTTTCATTCAAACATCAGCCCAACTATTCAGATAAGCAAAACGTGCTTAGAGAGAGCATGGCAGAAATAAAATGCAGTAAGCATGATGATGTTACTACTGCATTTTCCTGGCCTACATTTGGACTATATAACTGTCAGAGTAAGCTCACCTACTGTATATTACTTCCAGAAAGTGACATTACTAGGAAGAAACAGCAAATTCAAGCCAGCTTTCTGAATCATTAAAGAGCAGGCATCATTCTGCAGACAGTGAGGAAAGAGCTTCAATAGAGCAACTAGACATCCAGCTCAAGGCCAGCATCTTCTACGTGTGAATGTCTCCTGGGAAGGATGGATTTGGAAGGGTTTAAAATATATGAAGTCGGTCTTGCAATTCCTATTCTATTTTCTTCTGGGCAAATGATTTATCTTGATAATACTTCCAGTCCTCAAAAGTGAAAACACCAAGATGGGGAAGAACCTACCATACTTTTGTGCAAGAAGCACACTAGATCAAGGTGGGAATGGGGGATTCAAAAAAAGCTTATTTTCAAGCAAGGGCAGGGGACAAAATAAAGTAATAGACAAAGAATTGGCCCAAGAGCTGAATGTAAGACAAATGTTGCATCTCAGTTTCAAAACACGGATTCACTCCTTTGAACTCCTAAGTTTTGCCTTGTGCAAAATAATTCCCTCTTCCCCATTCCTATCCCAAATATGTAGGCATGTTCCTTCCATGCTTTCCTTTCACATTTATGCACAGCTACCAACACATATACTCCCCTTCTGTGGGAGAAGGAGTGGCAGAACCTGGGGGCATCTGCATGAAAAGAGGGATCAGTCAAGAGTCCCTACGTAGCCACAGTCAACCTGAGACCAACCCTCCTTGAATGTCATTAACCCTTACCTAATTCTAAGCAGGTGCCAATTGTTAGTTGAAAAGATACATATTATGCATAGGCTATAGCCAGGATGGCAAACCTATGGCACACGTGCCACCTGTGGCACATGGAGACATATCTATGGGCATGTGAGCTGTTGCCCTAGCTCAGTTCCAGTGTGCATGCGCGCGCTGGCCAGCTGATTTTTGGCTGGCCCCATGCACGCCGCCCCTCCCCTCCCAGGAGTCTCCACACAGCCTGTTTTGGATGCCAGGTAAGTACAGGGCTCACGCGGGGGCTGTGGGAAGGCATTTTCAGCCTCCAGAGGGCTTTCAGGGGGGTGGGGTAGGCCATTTTTGCCCTCCCCAGGCTCCAAAAAAACCTCTGGAGCCTGGGGAGGGCAAAAAATGGCCTTTTGGGCCCACCGGAAGTCAGGAAATGGGCTGTTTCTGGCCTCTGGAGGGCCTCCTGGGGTGGGAGAGGCCGTTTTCACACTCCCCAGGCTCCAAGAAAGCCTCTTTTTGTCGTTGCGTGCCAAAAGCATGGGGAGCATGGGGGGGGGGTCGCACATGCCTGCGGGAGGGTGCGGGGGGGCATGGAATTATGGCTGTGGGCACATGCATGTGCAACCCCCCACGCTCCCCGTTTTTGGCACACGATGGCAAAAAGGTTAGCCATCACTGGGCTATAGCAATAAATCAGTTTAATTGAACCATCATGTATGGACCTGATCTTCCATGCCTGACACTTTCAAGCACATCCATGTCAAAATATGCATATAGGGATCCCCTCCTAACATCCTTCCTCCCACCTCTATCCTACAAATGCTTTCTATTGCTTTGTTGCATCCATGTTCCACTCTCCCTCCTTCTCTCATAAATTACAAATAATCCCTACTACTCTTCCATTCTTCATATTATTGTTAAGGCTCTGGACTTCAGAGCGACAGCCTGGCACAAGGAGGAGAAAAGCTTGATTGCCTGCCTGGTGCTATCCAAGGTCCTGCAACTCCAATCTGACCAAACGGCGACTGTAACTTCACCCTCTTCATGCATTTGTTGTATTTCAAAGATTTGTAGTTGGTGCACAATTCGAACTTTGTGTGGCATCAGGAAAGGCATCTGGTCAGTAATTGCTCAGTTCCATCCAGTCACCCTGATCCCGAATTAAGAAATTACAGGGTCATAAAAATGGAGGTAGTTGGTGTCCAGTTGAGGAGAAAACTCCACAGATCAGTCATTCAGTGCATGCTCTCCTATGTATGGAGCCAGATTTGACACTCAGCACCTCAAGTGGGAAAAAAGTACCTCATGGAAAATGGATGGGAGAAAGACCGGAGGCTGGAGATGCCAGAAGATACCATTTGTGGAAAATACTACTTTGATTCATTTGGTTAGACTGACTCACCAAGTATAGCAGATAAGTTTCTTCTGTTGAAAAGGAATAGAACATCCTTAGACAAAGGAACAATTAATCCACCTGCACCTTGCTTAGGTCCCTTGCCTGCCATGAGCAAACCAGTTTGTGGGTCTTCAAAGTTCTTTTCAAGGATTTGAAAAGCTGAACAACAACCCTACACTTTTAGACTTTCCTCAAAAAAATAACCCAAAAGAACAATTGTATTTTGCAATGCCATTACCCTTATTACCTTCCATTAAGCAGATGAAACTGAGAGGGGGAAAAAAGGAAGAATAAAAGCTGGGTCATTAAATACTATTTCCTACTGGATTAGTGTATTAGTGTGTTGGTTTTCTTGATTTATTATTAAGTTAGAAGGTTGGCTCAGATATTGTGATCAAATAACATATACTATTACTTTATAGCTTCCATGTGAGAAGTACCAGGTCCATACATGAAGGTCTAATTAAACTATTGCTAATCATGCCTATGCACAGGAATCTTCTCAACTAATGGTTAGCACCTGTTTGGAGTTAGGAGAGTCAACAGAATTCAAGGGTGAGGGGGTTGGATTTAGTCCACTTGTGGCTATGTAGGGATTCTAGGCTGATCCCACTTTTAACTCCAACCACCAGATTTTGCCATGCCTTCTCCTACAATAATAAACTTTCCATGTATTGTCAAATGTATTGTTTCATGCACATTGTACAAAACTGGAGATTTTCACCATGTTATTTTGTGACAGTGGGTGGTGGGACATTGTGGAAGTAAAAGAAGCACCCCTCAACTCTGAAATGTCTGCACAATGAGATGAGACAAGATGATGAGATGAGATGAGCTACTAGCTCCAGATGGAGTAACTTCTTCAGCAATGCTTCTCCAATTGCCAGCATACCCTTCTTAATGAAAAGGACTTCCTCCCTAAGAGCTAGGTTCTCTGCTGAACAATTGTGCTGATTGTGGTTTGTTTAAATGTTTAAATGTCCCATGGCTTATTTTCAATTATACCTCCTGGCATACCTCTACTTGACTCCAGGAACAGTGGGTTTAATTGCCTAGTTAATATTGCTTAGTTTAACATTGGGCTCAAATTTCTTTTTAGTCATGCAACTTACTAGATAATCATTAGTCACATTTTAACTAACCATTCTCACAAGGCTGTGTAAAGATAAACATTGAAATAACATATGTGGCCACACTTAATTGGCATGAAACTATACTAGTGTCATAGCAATGGAATAAATAAAGGCATATTAAAATCTGCTTGCAAACACCCCAGATGGAAGAATAGATCTTTAATTATAACAAAGAAATATTTTGTTGTGCAAATGAATCCTAGCAGCTTTCAGACTTGGTTTCTAGAATCTAGAAGGATATCTGGTATGCCCATGGCAATAAAATTTTGTACAATTTTCATGAGATGTGCTATCTTAATTATGCCCCAAAGACAGATTAAATTTTAGCATGGGCCCTGTCTTAAGGGAGTTAATTGTTTTGAGACTTCAATTGACTTTTTGCCCATTCTAGCCAAGTCTTTATAGTTCTTAAGATGAGGTTAGTGGCTCACTTGTATTAGCCTCTTCTTTGGCAACACGATATTATTCTTTCTATTTTTTTCCTTCACCCTCCTGCCCACTTTAGGTGAATAAGAACCTCAATATTTCTCAATATTTTAGGGAGGGTTAGGGGGGTTAGGGAGGGTTGGGGGGGTAATTGGGGAGAAAATGTAATTGTAAAACTTTTTCAATAAAAAAAAAAAGAACCTCAATATTTCCCAGTGTTGCCAATAGCAAAGTCCCAAAGGGCAGACAGCTGGAATGGCAGGCCTGGATTCTACCCTATCATCAAGATCAATGGAGAAAGATATTTCAATGATTGTTGAAATCATTGAATTCAGATTGTTCAGCAGCAAGCAAGATCATTTTCCAATTTCAGTATTTTAGCCAGTGACAAACAAGACAGCCACAGTAGGGTTTATGCTAGACCCGTGATGGCGAATCTATGGCACGATTGCAAGAGGTGGCATGTAGAGCCCTCTCTGCGGGCAAGTGTGCTGTCGCCCAGCTCAGAGCCCTCTCTGTGGGCACGTGCACCGTCGTCCCAGCTCAGCCAGGTGGTCATCAGGTTTCTACCACTCTGGCATGCACGCACATGCGCACATTCTAGTTTGGGCACTCTGTGCCTAAAAGGTTCGCTCGCCATCACTGTGCTAGACAATTCAGATTAATACTTCACTCTCTTTCCAACTGTAATGGCTTTGCCTTTGGCCACAAATGAAACACATGACTTCTCTTTATAATTGTGAAATACCAATGGTAGGAACAAGAAACACACAGGCATTACCTTCGAACAAAGAAAGGGATTCATTGGGTTGTTGGTCACATTTGCCTAACCAGACTATTCGTCCACTTAAAATTGATTTTTAAAGTCTCTTTCAACTCCTACTGACACATCTATGTAGTTTTCTTCCTTCTTCCAATCTAGTCTAATCTAAGATTTCCTGGGTCCAAATATTTACCAGATTCAAATCTGCTTATTTTTTTTACCCCCAAAACACCCATGTTCTACAAGGTGCTGCCATGAGCAGAAACTTTGTTCATGTGGCCACCTTGATTTATTACATCAGGCAACGGTTCTTTGGGATTTTAGATAGAGGCCATCCCCAGCCTCTATCTAGGATCAGGAGACCAGCGGTCAAATCTGGGAACTTCTACACACAAAGCAGGCATTCTTCAACAGAGCTCTTCAAACAAGGGAAGCCACAATCACCCTCCATCCTGAGAGGAACAAGGAGAAGCAAAGAATATCTTTCCCTTATGAAGCAACTGTTTATAACAGGAGTGGGGAACGATGGCTCCGTTATGACTTGTGAACTTCAACTCCCAGAATTCCTGAGCCAGCACGGCTGGCTCAGGAATTCTGGGAGTTGAAATCCACAAGTCATAACAGGGTCATCATTCCCCACATCTGGTTTCTAAGCGGGGAAAAGGTTATTTTCCTTAATGTTCCTATATAAGAATGTCCGTATCTGATAAAAATGGGAATAATTCATCCCACTATGACAGGTCAAAGGCCATTCCATAATGTGACTGCCTGATCCTTCCCTTGCCCTCAGCAGATATACAGAACACACCATGAAGAATATTGCTCAGACCAGATTTATGGGCTAAATATAGAGCTCAGCTTACCAGGTTATAAACAGACACTCATCACCACTGGCAGCAAGATTTACTTAAGGGAGGATAATAAGCCATCTCTAGGCTTAAATCAGCCAGCTTCATTAGGAGTTTCTGGGTTCAGCCATTTGCAGGAACCATATTGGTAAATTACCTCAAAAATCTATAGATGGACACTGCCTCTCAGCAAGTCCGATAAAGTAACAATAGCTCACCAGCAGAAATAAATACTGATTTGTTTAGCTACAAGTGAATCTGTGGCTAAACTTTGTGTAAGAATACGTGAATTCGTGTTTCTTCTAAATATTTTTTGAGATGCTTCTATGGGTCTTGAGAGAAACTGTACCTTAAATACTACTTTTTTCCACATGGACATCTTTACATGTCAGTATTAAAAGATTGATAAGCACCATATGCATTGTGTTAGAAGGGGGTTTCAACATGGTAAAAACATAGCATTCTGTAAGCACCACCCAATCTATAAATGCAAACAAGGGAATATACAAGCCACAGGGCAAAACCATTGGATGGTGGCCTTAAACACAGCAGAAGACCTTGTTCCATCCATTCTAAAAGCCAACTTGTAGCTTACCTGTGCACAGTGGAGATCCTGTTTGCATCAGATATTCCAGAGAAATAATAAACTATAGTGTGTTACCTTTAAAAACCCGAAGTTTCAAGATCCTCTGCTGCAGTTAATCACAAAAATACATTTAAGGGCTACTGATATATTAATAATCACCCCTACCAAATTGGTTGTGACACCCTATTGTAGAGATGTTTGTTATTATTGAAGCTAAAAGGCCCCGACCCACCTCAACCCATCCCTAAATGGTGTCCCATAAGTGAGACATTTGTTAAGTGAGTTTTGTTTCATTTTACGACCTTTCTTGCCACAGTTGTTAAATAAATCGCCACAACTGATAAGTTAGTAGCAGGGTTGTTAAGTGAATTTGGCTTTCCCATTGACTTTGCTTGTCAAAAGGTAATCACATGACCTTAGGACACAACAACGGTTATAAGTATGAGTTACTTGCCAAGCATCTGAATATTGATTGCATGATCACAGGGGTGCTACAAAGGTCATACGTGTGGAAAACAGTCATAAGTCACTTTTTTCAGTGCCGTTGTAACTTTGAACTGTCACTAAGTCAACTGTTGTAAGTTGAGGACTACCTGTATCCCTGTGGGGGTGTTTCCATTTCCGCATGTGCAGATTGACCGTAACTATACTTCAGTCCACCGCACACAATGGGATAAGACTTCAAGTATTTACATACTAGTATAAAATATTTAGGCATGAGGTACCCAAACACTTAAGCCTCTATTGAGAGAAATCAGTGATCAGGTGGCCTGCTTAGTTAAATCAGTGTAAATATCTAATATTGATCTGCTCCATATATTGCTGGAACTTCAAACATAGAAATTTTATCAGCCCTTATTCTTGGCTTCCTTTTCTAACCTTCTTAAATAATGTCAAGTTTAATTCAGTATCAGTATGCCCTGCCAAAAAAATTGACCCCTGGAGGATGAATTTAAGTTTTCCTTCTAGGAATTCTAAAAAATATGAATTCTACAGAAAGGCAAAACAAATTTGAACATATTCAACTCCTTGCTTTTAAAGGTCATCCCTCTGAAGGAAAATCTCAGTCAACAACAGGGAAACAGTAAAGGGACACACAAAAACACAACAAAGTAGAGAGTAAAGGAAGAATCCAGGACATAACTACCATGTTTCCCCGAAAATAAGACCCTGTCTTATATTTTTTTGAACCATGAAATAAGCACTTGGCCTTATTGCCATGCGTTGAAAAGCCCAATTGGGATTATTATCAGGGGATGTCTTATTTTGGGGGAAACAGGATATAGATCCAACTGGTTGGGCCAACCGCACAAAAGGTCATACATCACAGGACACTCAGGAATTCCTCCCTGATGGGAGAGGCGCATTTGAGCTCCCGCGTTTAACAAGTGTTAAAACAAACATTTCCAAGTTGTTCACCTACCTGATCAAAGAGAGCTTTCCAGTGCTGAGAAGTTAGAGGCAAGGCATGAAAGAAAGAAGAAAAAAAAAAAAGAGAAAGAGGAGGAAAATGTAAGAACAAGGAAATGCAATGCATGTCAGAACTCTGCTTCAAAGGAACAAAATACGACATAGGGAATATAGGAAAGGGACGATCTTCTTATTTTAGTCTAATCTGGAGCCGGAGGGGCGGGGGATATACAGGTAATATCCCTAGTTCTCAGAGAATTATTTCCACCCCAAACCACACACCCCCAAACTCCTTCACAGCCACATTCAGAGGCTCACTCTTTTTTTGGTAGAGTGTGGCTTTCATTTGCAGACTATTCTACAGTGTGTTAATTTCAGTACAGTTTTATTGACTTTTCAAAAAATGGTTTATTTATATATTGCAGAGAGTTTCGTTTCTTTCAGTAGGGGCACTGTGGCAAAGATCATTATTAATTTGCTTGCTTATTTATTCCTATCTATCCCCCTGCAATCTGACAATTCTCATCAGTTTAAGTGATCTACAATACAGCAACAAACAGGGCCTTCTGTTTTCGACTCCCTTCCTCCTTCAGAAGTGTGGGACAATGAACAGTTTCTTCTTAGATGTTCTACAAGTCAGATCCCATAAGAGGAGGCAGCAGCACTCAGGTGCATATTTCAGAATCTTTCAACCTCAAAGTGCAAAGACCCAGAAGTATAGATAGTCCTCACTTAATGATGGTAATTAAGACTGGCAACTCCATGTAGGTATAGGTACAGTGGTGAAATCCAAATTTTTTTACTACCGGTTCTGTGGGTGTGGCTTGGTGGGCGTGGTGTGGCTTGGTGGGCGTGGCTTGGTGGGCATGGCAGGGGAAGGATACTGCAAACTCTCCATTCCCTCTCTACTCCTGAGGGAAGGATATTGCAAAATCCCCATTCCCTCTCTACTCCTGAGGGAAGGATATTGCAAAATCTCCATTCCTACCCCACTCTGGGGCCAGCCAGAGGTGGTATTTGCCAGTTCTCCGAATTGCTCAAAATTTCCGCTATTGGTTCTCCAGAACCTGCTCGATTTCACCCCTTTATAGGTAGTATACTTATAGGTATAGGTAGTCCTCACTTAATGATTGTAATTAAGACTGGCAACTCCGTATAGGTATAGGTAATCCTCACTTAATGATGGTAATTAAGACTGGCAACTCCATGTAGGTATAGGTACAGTGGTGAAATCCAAATTTTTTTACTACCGGTTCTGTGGGTGTGGCTTGGTGGGCGTGGTGTGGCTTGGTGGGCGTGGCTTGGTGGGCATGGCAGGGGAAGGATACTGCAAACTCTCCATTCCCTCTCTACTCCTGAGGGAAGGATATTGCAAAATCCCCATTCCCTCTCTACTCCTGAGGGAAGGATATTGCAAAATCTCCATTCCTACCCCACTCTGGGGCCAGCCAGAGGTGGTATTTGCCAGTTCTCCGAATTGCTCAAAATTTCCGCTATTGGTTCTCCAGAACCTGCTCGATTTCACCCCTTTATAGGTAGTATACTTATAGGTATAGGTAGTCCTCACTTAATGATGGTAATTAAGACTGGCAACTCCATATAGGTATAGGTAATCCTTACTTAATGACGGTAATTAAGACTGGCAACTCCATATAGGTATAGGTAATCCTCACTTAATGACAGTAATTAAGACTGGCAACTCCACATAGTATAAGGTAGTCCTCACTTAATGACAGTAATTAAGACTGGCAACTCCACATAGGTATAGGTAGTCCTCACTTAATAATAGTAATTGGGGCTGGCAACTCCATCGCTAAATGACATGCTCATATAGCACGATGTGATGTGACTGTGCTGATTTCTGACAGCAGTTGAGGTAGTTCTGGTTGCTGCCATTGAGCAAATCCCGTACAGTCATTAAGCGTGCTGTCACGTGATCATTATTTGAGACTCCCTGCCAGCTTCCCCACTGCTTGTTGGAAAGTCACAAGTGGCGTTCACGGCAACTGGGGTCCCGTGACTGTCATAATTAGGATCTGATTGTCAAGCACCCGAATCATGATCATGGTTGCAAGTATGAGGACTGGCCATGAGTCTCTTGTTCAGTGCTGTTTGAATGGTTGCTGAACAAGTAGTTTAGCAAGCAAGGACTACCTGTGTTAGGGAAAATGCAAATTCCTTTCTTTTCCATTCTTTTATGTTCTTCTGTTAGTTCTGCGATATTTCCAGGGCTTTGGAGGGAATCTCACACTTCTATTTTTCAATTCTTTACTTTTTTTTTTCCCTAGCGCTAACAACTCGTCAATTTTTACATATTTGCGTGGACTCAGCAGGTGATAATTAAAGTACTACTTTTACGTTGATTGCAGGAGGAATAGCAATAAGAACTTGCATCACAAATGAGAAAGACCAGCAGAATCCACACTAAGAAGATCGTACAATGTCTGCCGGTCAAATCTGCTACACGTGGTCGGCCTGCTTCAAAAAGCGGTTGGAGAATCCAGAGTTTACACATTAACAGCGATCAAGTTCTTCCCTAAGTGAATATTCAATTACCCGTATGTAAAATTTCCACTTGTCACTGTAAATCTTCCCAGTGATTTACCGTTCACTCTCAGTTCTCTTTAATGGGATTCCAGAAGCTGCCAGACAAGGTTGCAATATTACAGCCTCTATTGAAAAACTTTCTGGTAGGGCATTACCTGCTGCCAGCATTACTGGCACCACCACTTTTGGCCATAAGGCCATATTGTCGTTGGTGAAAATGCCCAAATATAGGGTTGGTGGGAAAATGCCTACACAAAACCTTCAATGATATAGGTCCAGGATGGCAAACCTATGGCATGCGTGCCACAGGTGACACGTGGAGCCATATCTATCGGCACATGAGCATTGCCCTAGCTTAGCTCCAGTGTGCATGCGTGCGCCGGCCAGCTCATTTTTGGGCCTTCTGGGCCTAACGGAAGTTGGAAAATGGGCCGTTTCTGGCCTCTGGAGGGCCTTGGGGGGGTGGGGGAGGCCGTTTTTGCCCTCCCCAGGCTCTAAGAAAGCCTCTGGAGCCTGGGGAGGGCAAAAAATGGGCCTACCCGGCCTACCAGTAACCTTTTTGTTACTGACAAAAAGCGAGGGAAGCACGGGGGGGGAGTGTCACACACACATGCATAGGGGGCCATTAAACTATGGGTGTGGGCACGCGCTTGCGCGACCCCCCCCATGCTCCCCCCACTTTTGGCACGTGACGGCAAAAAGGTTAGCCATCACTGATATAGGTAGTCCTCGCTTAGCAACTCTTCGAAGTTATGATGGACCTTCCCAGATCTACTTATGACCTGATTACCAAGTTCCAATGGCTGCAACCCCCTCCCCCACCCCATAGTCATGTGATGATCGCATTTTGGATGGCTTGCATTTATGGCTGTATGTAGCACCCCATGGTCACATTATCGCCATTTTGGCTGGTTTCTGGCATTTACTTCCGGTTTCTGGCAAAACACATGCACTGAAGAAACAGGGTTTCATTTAATGACTGCCACAGAAAATGTTGTAAAATTGGGCACAGACATATGTTGACCTGCTTAATGACTGCCATGACTTATGACTATAAATCCAAACTTGATTACATTCATTAGGCAAGAACTACCTGTATTTCATAAGCGTTAATACAATTGGATACCACTTTGACAAACTGCATCAGTGCTTCTCTCGTTCTCTCCCCCCTCTCTCCCCCCTCCTCACACACCCCATAGCATTTTTCGGTATGTTGAGACCCAGTGTCTAAAATTCTCAACTTTGAGCTGCATTCTCTTGAAATTCTGAGGAAATTCAATCCTCACAACTTTGAAGGGTGCTTTAATGCTTTCTATATACATTACTGTCTTTACTATCCAAGAGCCATCTTTAATATCAACCTTCAACCTGAGGGCTTGTTTAATATAATTCCACTCACATGTCCATCATTCCCTTCTAGAATGAACCGATGGAAGGAAAGTCCTGCATCACTCACAGTTTTGCAGAAGCTGTATTTTGATGGGGACAGTTTGCTACAATTCCCAGTCTTCATTTGTTTTTGCTATTAAAAACTGGCTCACTGGTACAAACCTAAAAAGAGCCAAATGCAAATTACCTGCCTTTATTATTTTTGTAAATAACTCAAGGTAGCAATCATACCTAGTACTGCTTCTTCCTCCTATTTCCCCCACAACAGCCCTGTAGGATGGATTGGGCTGAGACAGTGGGACAGGTCCAGCTTGCTTTCATGCCTCAGGTAGGACTAGAACTCATAGTCTCCTGGTTTCTAGTCTGGAGACTAACACTATTTCAGGGCGTGGAAGACATGACACTGTCAACATTTAACATGCATGGAAGCAGGCCCCAAGTGCAAATGCAAGAAAGCTGCTACTTTTCAATAAAATATATGGATACTAATCCTGACTGCCATGTAGAATCTATCAACCAGGTATTAAACCGTCTGGGAAAGGCTTGTCCCCTTTTCCTCAATCTTGCAAATACCACTTCCAGGACTTACAATACATGCAGAGAGCATCAGCCTGAAAAAGGCTTCGCTGGTGTGTCTATCAAGTAAGCAGAGAGATGGGCGAGTCACACCCACACACTGACCCAAATCAGAAGCTGAAATAGGGTCACATCGAAGCCTCATGGGACTTAATTCCTGCTGAGCTGCACTGCTCACGCGAACTGTCTGAAGAGTAACAGAAGGTCAGATGTTTATCAATAATGGATAAACAATAATGGACCTCTGGCATGATCTGATTGCTGACTATAACAGAATAAATGAATTCATCATTCTTAGGCTCTGGGTAAGTCAGAACCTGAATTCGCATGAGCCGTGGTTGCAAATACAGTACAAAAGGAGCAAGTGAGAAAGGGCCCACTGCTTGACACCTCTCCTGCGCGAGCTACACTGGCTCCCAGTGGTCTTCCGGGTCCGATTCAAGATGTTGGTCACCACCTTTAAAGCGCTCCATGGCATAGGACCTGGGTACCTTCGAGACCGACTTCTGCCACAAACAGCCTCCCACTGGCCAGTTCGCTCCCACAGAGAGGGTCTCCTCAGGGTGCCATCTGCCAAGTTATGTCGGCTGGCGACACCCAGGGGGAGGGCCTTCTCTGTGGGAGCCCCTGCCCTGTGGAATGAACTGCCCCTGGAAATGCGCAAGATCTCCGACCTCCATGTATATCGCTGTGCCCTCAAGACCCTGCTGTTTTGCCAAGCCAGGCTATCAATTTAATGATTTTAAATTGGGTTTTAAATTTTTGGGGTTTTAAATTTCAGCCGAATTATGTAATAATTTTAATTATTTTTAACTGATGTTTGTCTTTGTGTTTTTAATAGGCTGTACACCGCCCTGAGTCCTTTGGGAGAAGAGCGGTATAGAAATAAAATTATTTATTTATTTTATTTATTTATTTGATGGCAGAGCACATGCTTTGCCCTTGAAAGAGCTCTGGTTTTGCTCCAATTTAACTACCGTGTTTCCCCAAAAATAAGACCCTGTCTTATATTTTGTTGAACCCTGAAATAAGTGCTTGGCCTTATTGCCGTACGCTCAAAAGCCCGATTGGGCTTATTATCAGGGGATGTCTTATTTTGGAAGAAACAGGGTATCATCCAGTGCTCCAATGCAAAAAAACCAGCCGAACTCACGAAGGGCAATCTCACTTTTATAGATGTGACAGACCAACTTTGCAAGAGTGAGTTCCAAGTGTGAAAAAGGATCCGTCACTACCTAGTAAAAAGTGCTGCCTGCTTGCACTATTCTAGTGGGTTTTTTTTTTCTTTACTACTTCACACATCCCAAGGTTGTCCTGCAGCCCAGCAAACCTCCACCCTGGAACTCTCATCTGGACACTCACGCGGCAAGGCTCATTTGCATCTAGAATACAAGTGGTCCTCGACTTACGACCACAATTGAGCCCAAAATTTACGTTGCTAAGTGAGTTTTTCCCCGTTTTACAACTTTTCTTGCCACATGTTACGTGAATCGCTGTGGTTATTAAATTAGTAATAAAGCGGCTGTTAAGTGAATCTGGCTTTGCTTGTCTGAAGGTTGCAAAAGACTATCAGGTAGCCCTGGGAATATGAACCACTTAACAATCACATGACCTTGGGGATGCTGCAATGGTCATAAGTGCGAAAAATGGTCTTGTCACTTTTTTCAGCGCCGTTGTGACTACGAACGGTCACTAAATGAACTGTTGTAAGTCGAGGACTACCTGTATATTTCCCGTAGACTGATCTTTCTAATCCTGAAAAGCATTTGATTCAGCAGTGAAATCCCTCTGATGGAAAAGGGATCCTGTCCTTTATGAGAAGACGTTAGGAAAGAGGCAGGGAGGAAAGCATGTGTAAAACCAGGCTGCAATCTCTTCTTTTTGCCAGGGAAAAAAAAAGACTGAAGCAGAATGCTAATCAAAAGATGCCGCTACAGACAGAGCATCCTCTGGGTCTCTCCCACAGAATCCGGCTGCCTTCAGGGTCAACCAGCCTTTGCGGCTGGGCCTTTGACAGCCTTTAATGGAAGGCAATCTTTAATTTGCTATAAAACCTTCACCGGATGATTTTGGCCAGCAAGAACCTGTCAAAAATTCCAAGAACTTTTTATTTTTTCCCTTAGTCATGGACCGGCTCCAGCGAGGAAGTTGTTGCAGATTTCATCCTACTATCTAACATTGCTTTTTAACGTCTCTGCAGCGGAAAAGGGACATACCCACCGAGGCTAGCCCAGTGATTGCAAGATGGAATTCAAAAACAAAAAACCAGATTGGAGACACTTTAAATGCTAGACATTCAAGGAGCTATAATTAGGGAGGGTTAAAAGCCGGTTTGCTTCTGAAAGGCTGGTTCCAGTCTCTTGTGTAATATTAAATGCAGCTTCTTCTCTCTAATTACATGTATTGTTAAACACAGCTTTCCCAGGTAATAATACCAGGCTTATGATTACTCCCTGGGAAAGAAATCCAGCAAGTCAAATGTCTTTAAATATTAAGGATGGGTACAAGAGTTAAAGAATCTGATACTTCCACTGGGACTTTGTAGAAAATCCTCCTGTAATCACCATATATTCCTGGGAAATCTGAATTCTGGGCCAACACGGATCTCAGTCTTGCAGATAAACAGGCCGGGGCGTGGGGGGGGAGGGAAGGGAATTAAACCATCACCCAAACCTCCCTTCTCTTAGCTAATGTAAGCCTAGAACAGGAGACAATCGGCTTCTTGCTCTCAAAGATGCATTGTCTGTCTTGAAAAATTTGGAAGCACGTCTAGGATCTGGGGGTCTTTCATGCCTTATTATTAAATGCTTTATGTTACTGCTCTCTAAACGACAGTCTTAGCCAAGCACAGCAATAGGGCAAGTACAACTTTCTGAACTATTGCAAGGATCTAAAGTCACTTATTTTGCTCACTCAGCTAGAGGCTTAAGCTATTACATGCAAATAATTGTCCTCTGTATCTTCTATCAGATCTTACTTAATATAATGAAAGAGAACTTGCTTACAATATTTTTTTAAAGGAGAGGATCGTTGTGCACAGTCTCCCATGGCTAGGAATGCTGCTTTCTTGCAGCTTATTTAGTTACAAGGTGGACTAATTGTGTATGAATAAATGTCTATGAAGAGTCTCTCAGCCATCCAGGTCATGGTTGTCCCAAAGGTGCTTTTCCAAAAGGCAACTGGACTTTGTTTTTCCTTGAAGATCTTTCGCTTCTCATCCAAGAAGCTTCTTCCGTTCTGACTGATAGGTGGATAAATCCTTCCATCCCCCATCATTCAAAACAAAGTCCAGTTGCCTTTTGAAAAAGCACCTAGACCATACAGCCACCTCTCTAGCAGTCAGCAGTCTTCCTGGCTTCCTAGATTTCAATTAGAACACAGGGAAGCCATCAAAAGATGATTCTTCGGGAGATGTAAGTTTCCAAGGAGGTTTCAAAAGGTGTGCAGCCCAGTGGTAGGTTTCAAATAATTTCACCACCACTTTGTCGAAAATGTGAGTGTGCACACGCCTGGCTTCCACGTATGCACACACGTGGCGAGGCTTGACCAAGCAGCCTTTCCGGGCCTGCTCTCCTCCATCTTTGCTCTCCAGGGCAGCAGCTGCTTCTCTCTGCACTGCTGGGAGAGCGTCTTGTGCAATTTAGCAGCTGTGAACCACCACTTTCCTCCAAGTCCCATCCAAACAGCGCTGTGGCACAGAGAAGCAGCAGCCATGTTGAATACTGTTTCTCTCAGCCACAGCGCTTTCCGGTTGGGACTTAGAGGAAAGCGGCGGCTCACAGCTGCTAAATTGCACAAGATGCTCTCCCAGCAAGAGCAGCAGCGGAGAGAAGCAGCTGTCAACCTGGAGAGCACATTGAGTGTCTCCACGAACGACCAAGACTCGGCAAGGGACGGAAGAAGCGGCTGCAAGTTCTCCACTGCAGCACTTTCCGGATGGGACTTCTTGCAGGTAAGAAGAACCATCCAGTCCATTCCTAAACTGCTTTGGCCCTCCTGCGCTCAGCCCCCCCCCCACACCACATGGCCCATCGGCCTAGCGCAGCAGGCCACAGGCTGAATAAATTGCTTCAGCCTGGGGGGGGTGTAGTTTGAGTCCAGAGGGGGGCAGCGGCATGCGGACGGAGGCTCCAGGGCAACGGCGCATCCCTGGGCCCCGGCCCGAGACAAAGAGTGAGCAGGTGGCATGCTTACCTTTGGTGAGCAGAGCGGGCTAGGTGTGAAGGCGAGGCACGGAGATTAGCTGGGTCATGTGGCAAAGGCAATATATATAGGGCGGGGTGGGTGGGGCCAGCCGGTGGTGAGATTTGCCGGTTCTCTGTACTACTCAAAATTTCCGCTACCAATTTGCCCGAACTGGTTCGAACCAGTTGAATACTACCTCTGGTACAGCCTCAGCAGCAGTAGACACTTGTAGCAGCTCAGTCAAAAAGGTGAGTCAGAAACATCAAGAGAAATTCAAAAGTTGTTCTCAAGCTCCCTGAGGATGGGGGGGGGGGGGGAATCCAGAAGCTGCTTTCACAGGGGAAGAAAAAATGAAAGAAATGGCAAGGCAACAAATATGACATCTCATCCATGTTTTGTGGCCCTTGTTCCTATCAGCTGAAGTTTATTCCTGTAATCTCTGAAATGATCTTTCTGAAATGTTAACCTGCAATGTGATTATGGTAATAATCCTTCCTTCCTATGGGCAACTTATGGGTTCTTTTGCCTGCACAGACTCAGCCACTTTGAGTGACGTACCTACATTAGAAGTGCAGGAAGAAATCTTTCTATAAATAAAAATAACAATCAATAAAAGTGCCAGCAAGAGCAACAGAAATCTGGGAGATTTACTCCTGCGAACTTGTATTTAAGAGTAAATCCTATCAAAAGTGCCTTCCGCCGTGCCCTTAAAACCTTCTTTTTCCAGCAAGCCGGGCTAGCCTAATTTTTTAAGTGTTTTTAATTGTTTTGTTTATTGTTTTTAATTAATGGGGCCAAATTTATATATATCTTTTAACTATATTTTAATATTTGTATTTGATGTTTTTACTTGGCTGTTCACCGCCCTGAGTCCTCAGGGAGAAGGGCGGTATACAAATTCAAAATAAAATAAAATAAATAAAAACTTCAGTAGGGCTATTTTAATCCATCCTTGAACCTAGCTTCCATGTACTCACCCCTAACTCTCAGCTTATTTAGCTGTTTATGTTTCTGGATCTAGCCACAGGAGATGCTAGATATTCAGCATCCCGTATGGAATGACAGGATTCTTGTTTAAGACTGCATTCACACAACAGTGTCAGCCACAAACTTTAGTATAGAACTCGCGCATACCCAACTCGTAATTAATGTCTGGTTCGGTGTGTTGTGCAAAGCCTGAAAACAGGGTTAGCTGAATGTATGGCAATTCATTTATTGATAGGAGAGACTATGCGTAGCTCAGAGTTGAACTGTGGGGTCTTTGATGCTTTCTGAGCTTGGTTGCAAAACCCCCCAGTTTATTTATTTCATTTTTAAAATCGCCCATCTCCCTCACAGACATTGAGCCGTGGGATATGAGTCATGCCGATACAACCATTATATAGCAATAGCACTTAGACTTACCGTATTTTTCAGAGTATAAGACGCACCTACCTTTTTTGGTGAGGAAAAGAAGAAAAAGAAATCTCCCTCTGCCTCTGAGCAATTTTGTCTTGTTGCAGCAAACAGCCTGCTTTACTTTTATTTTCGTTTTCAGCATAGTTTGATTAGCACAAGGAAAAAAATCTGCTCCAGCAATTTACCTTTTTGCAGCAAGCAGCAGAGCCCTGCACAAAACAGCTGAGAGCAAATCAGCTGAGAGTCGGGAGGCCAATCCAATCAACCTGTGCTAATTAGGCTGTGCTGAAGCTGAAAGGAGCTGTTTTTTCTTGCTGTTTGCTTGCAAGGAGGTAACTGCTGCGAGGCAGAGGCCAAAGGGTGGGAGCCAGTGGGTGGGCAGAGCTACATTCAGTGTATGTCTTATAAGTATAAGACACACCTAAATTTTCACCCCCTTTTAGGGGGAAAAAAGGTATGTCTTATACTCCGAAAAATACGGTATATATCGCTTCATAGTGCTTTACAGCACTCTCTGTGAGGTTTACAAAGTCAGTGCATTGCCCCCAACCATCTGGGTGCTTATTTTACCAACTTTGGAAGGATAGAAGACTGAGTGAACTTTGAGACAGTCAAGATCGAACTCTTGGCTGTGGGCAGAGTCAGCTTGCAACAATGCATTCTAATCACTGCACCACCACGGCTCCGTATAAGATCTTTTGCAATATTGCATTTTAATCACTGCATCACCACGGCTCCGTATAAGATCTTGGGAGCTAAGATTGAATGAGAAACAAATAGAGGGGTGGGGGTGGGGGTTTCAATGAGATTGTGCAATGCACTGTCTCTGAAAAATGCTGAACATGAGTGTAATCCAATCACCCTGGGACCACAGACGAACACACCTCGCAGGAAGTGTTCAGTAACTGCTATGCATCATTGTCACACTCACTTTGGGCCAGTACACTTACCTTCCTTTTCCCAAAATGAACCTGCCTTACATTGCAGTGTAAACAGAGCCAGGCCCAGAATATTGTACAATAGTTTCACTCAGCTTGTTATGGCTGTTTTGCCCAACCTTCCCCACGATTCTCCATGGCCTTATAATTGTGTTTTCCATTTAGTGAGTGGGAAAAAAAAACCCCATCGGGCTCTGGAGACAGGGCTTTTTCACACTAAGCATGATCTATACCTACCTTTCTGGCATGCTTCTGCCCTTTGCTTGGGTCGCCCTGTGTTCTGGTCAGGAAAGGCTGCTCTGCAGGGGACTGATGACTTGGCAACTGTGGCTGTGGACCACCGATTGGAGTAGAAGACGAACCTTGGTTCCTTCCCCCTCTAGGATTCTGTAATGCAGGAAGTAATGGGATGCATAGATAGGAAGAAGGTAAGAAACAGCCTATGGGTTTTCTATCTGCCACTTGGGCAGAGGTTAACTTAAAATACTAGCAAAGTTCATCAACTACTTTCTTCAAGGGATCAGATGCTGAATGTCTACGCAATTGTCATGACTCAAGATGTCTGTTGTAAGATCAAGCTATTCTCACCCCAGTCTATCGGATTAGAGAACTCAAGATGGAAATCTCCCAGGGGAGAGGGGCACAGTTGAGATTTGGGTGGGAGGGCTATTTCTCATATGACAGCTAAAAATACCAATCCTGAATGAACAAATTGGCAGTTCAGAGAGTCGTCATGCAGATGATTCCCATACAAACTTCACCAAAACATGTAATGGATTCCTACATTCCATGTTTTTTTTTCCCAGATAGGCTGGGAAGTGAGACTTGGGTCTAGAATTCCCAAATTCCATCAGCCAGGATTTCAAAGGGTTCAGAGATGAAGGACCTTGTTGCTTCTCCAAGATAACAAACCAAGCCCAAAAGATTCCATCTGAACATAGGAGATTATACCTGATGTAGTGCTATTTGACCCTATGCAGCAACATCCATAAATATTAATTTCTCTGTTGGTTTTTACCTGGCATCCTACGAGAATTTCTTTTGCATGTGTGCACTGCCCATTCTAAAACCATTTCTAATCTGCCATGATTCCTATCTGTGGAATCTTAGCAACTTGCGAAGTTGCTGGGGTTTATTCACAAAGAAACTCCAGCCTCCCTTTGAGGATGTCATAAATCTGAAGTTGCTTCCATGAAACAGTCCAACCAGTTATACGAGCCTAAAACACAACTGCTTAGGTTTGCCTTAAGATATTACACCACAGCCTGGTCTTCTCCCGCACACGTCTTGATGGGCTAGAATGCAACTCCCGTAACTTCTCAATCAGCATGCATGGCCCAAAATCAGAAAAGGCTTTTGGAGACTGTCTTTATGGTCTAGATATCTTTAACACGTAACAGGCCATGCTACATTTCTTGAACTGCAAAAACATCTTTCAAGCAAAACACTATAAACATTTGGATAATGTTTGGTTTAATGTGCCAAGTTGGTTTCGTACATGAACAAGGGATGGGGTTTAGTGCACAGAGACATACTCTCTTGGAGCACAGATCTGGACTTGAACCATGGTTTACAGGCCTTCTATTCCAAAAAAAAATTTTCATATTATTTTCTCAGCTGAGCTACACCCCACCCCCCACTCCCTACCTCTATGTTTCAGATAATGGCAGGGAGATTCTTAATTTAAAAGAGGCCTCTTGGTACTTCAGGATGACTCCATTCCCTAAAATAGTTTTTTTTAAACTTCCAAACATCTGGATTACGACGTCTGTTAGACCAAAGACCCATCTTACCTGTTTAGTGCACCCGAGGAGCAGACATAAACTGGGTGGGAAATCCAGCTATTGAGACAGGGGGCTTATGCAAAATGGACAGCTATATAATTTGCACAGGAGAGCTGAGATTTTCCAAAGGTTTTTCTTTCAGTTTGGAGATCTTTGGTTATTTTTTATTTTTATTTTATTTGTCAAGAATGTATTAGCTAATTAGATTGGATACATAAAATAGATACAAATAGAGGAAACATTAGGACAGGGACAGTAGGCACACTGGTGCTCCTATGCACGCCCTTTACAGACCTTACTAGTTGGTTGTTTTGTTTTTTAATTATGTCAAGCCATTTTAGCCTTAGATTATTGCTTCCATGCTACTACTGTGTGGACTTCTGGCAATTCTGTTATTATTTTTTTTTAAGACTCTAGAATCTACAGAAAACAGGTTTGGGAACTGTGGGAGCCTTCAAAGTTCACAGCCCTGTCCCATAGCCTATACCAGTGATGGCTAACCTTTTTGCCGTTGCGTGCCAAAAGCGGGAAGAGCACGGGGAGGTTGCCAACATGTCTGCCCACCCCCATAATTGCGCCCCCAGTTTTAGCACGTGATGGCATGGTGGGCCCGGTAGCCCCGTTTTTCACCCTCCCCAGGCTCCAGATCTTTCTAGGAGCCTGGGGAGGGTGAAAACAGCCTTCCCCACCCTCTGAGAGGCCCTCTGGAGGCTGGAAACAGCTCATTGCCAAATTCCAGTAGGACCGGAAGGCCCAAAAATCAGCTGGCCGGTGCATGCATGTGCGCTGGAGTTGAACTATGGCAATGCTCGCGTGCCCACAGATATGGTTCCGTGTGCCACCTGTGGCACCTGTGCCATAGGTTCGCCATCACAAGCCTATACCAAACCGGCTGCACATTGCCAGAAAAAGAAAAAAAAAGAGCAATTCCAAAGAACTGCAGTGGTGCCCCATTCAGACAGAATAAACTTCCTTGAATCTTCTGATGTAGCCCATTTCTTAAAAATTCATGAAGAATTTATTGAGGAGCTTGGAGAGTTTTGCACATCCCGCACAGAGTGAAACCAGAGGAAGGTTCACACACGGATTCCCCTATAGAGAAGCAGAATGGAATCACCAAGGGTATAAATACTTGGCTTGTTTTTCCAGTGGTCAGTTTTCAGAAATACATAGTACAGAAAAAAAAAAACGGTCTTCTTTAAGAGTCCTGCCAGAAGGAGCATCCACATAATTACTCCTCGGAATAAGGCAATTCATTGTACAGATGCTTAAATATACGTGCGGTTTATCCCTGGGACCTCTTAGCAATTCATCTTGCAGCAACAATGGGTTAAGAGCAAAGCGGGACATCTTTAAATCTTCCAGAAGACAGTTATGGAGATGAAGAAGGGGGATGCATCCACAAAGAAAGATGCCGTACTTGGTTAAATAATAAGATTCTCTGTTTAAGAATCTTTAGAGATTAAGTCTTAAAACTAAGTTAGGCTGCTTAGTAAGATTGGAAGTTCACGTTTAACGCACAATGTCACAGTTAATGAACATGCATATGGACACATTCTAAGCAGGCTCTGGGGCTTCAGATAAATGTAGTTTTGGCAAGAAGTTTTCAGAAATTCTAGAAGCCATTTCTTTTAAGCAATGTTAACATTAACTAAGGAGTAAATAAATTGGCAGAGATGAGAATAATAACCTGTAGCTCAGGCATACGTGTTGGGGGAGAGAAGTGATAAAACACACATCATGACACAAACTCCTTCATTTCTACACTGGTATCAGAACACAAGTATGAAAAAGTGAGGTTTGCATCATGATGTCACTGCACACATGTCATAGTTGTGGTTTGCACTTATGGCTTGCAGTGAAATCAATACAATAATATTGGGAATTCCCTAAAGGAGTGGTTCTCAATCTGTGGTCTGCAGACCCTTGGTGGGGTGAGGGGTGCAATGTCATCACAGGGGATCCACGAAGGCTTGAAAAAATGTAATGATTTAAATCTTGACTTAAGTTTTGGGGTTCCAGAGCCATGGTCCATGGCCACAAAATGTTGAAGAAAAGGTTGAATGCTCTAAAGAATTCAGGACTTGCTTCAGGAATCTTTTCAAATTATACTGTATTGTGTTACATATTAATGTTCTCATGTCATCAACAAGAGTAAGCGAAGGGAAGGACATTAATGCAATGTACAACAGGAGGCAGTCATTCAGCCAGAGAGGCACAGTGGCAATGCGTGATAAACCTGAAGCAATTATCCAGCACTGAAGTAGGAAGTAACAATAGTCTAGATTTAAACACTAATTTAGAAGGGTTTACACATGACATGAAAGTACGTTTGTTTTAACCCTGCTTTGTGGAATAAATCATTATGGTTGGGTTCTTCACATATCAGATCCCTCCAGAACCAAACTAGATTATGAATTTTCATGATGAAGGAAGCCAATCACCGTTCTGTTTTTCTATGAAACCTCTCTAAGTAAGCAATTTAAGGAACCTGTTTGGTCCTCAAAGCAACCCTGCAAGACAAGTAGGTGAGCCTAAGAGTTGGGATGGGCAAAGATCATCCAGTGTGTTGTGCAGCTCAGGAGTGTGAGCCCAAAATGGTCCCAGTATATGAGATATATCGACATTCTGTTCTTTTTCATTACAATTGCTCATTCAATTTTAACTCAACTGCTGAGTTATAACCACCACCCCTGGATATATATATGCAACCAGTCTATCTTTCTACGGCCCAGATGGGTATTTCCCAACCAATGAAATTTCAGCAATTCAATGCTGACAGGGGAGCTCTCTGAAAGACCCCAAATCTGGAAATTGCCTGGTTTGAGAAACACTTGGCTGTCTATTTTAGGCTGTTGTTAGTAACAAGCATTTGAGAAGAAAGATACATTCAATTAAAAAAGCGCTTCTTAAGCCTCATACCAGGAGCCCTGGTAGCACAGCAGACTAAAGCACTGTTATTAACATCAGCTGCCTGCAATTACTGCAAGTTCAAATCTCACCAGGCTCAAGGTCGACTCAGCCTTCCATCCTTTCTAAGGTAGGTAAAATGAGGACCCGGATTGTGGGGGCAATAAGCTGACTTTGTATAAAATATACAAAAGTATGAAGGCTATTGCTTAACGCATTGTAAGCCGCCCTGAGTCCTATTGTAAAGGATTTCAACTTCCATAATCCCCAGGACGGCTTTTGTGCTGTTCAAATTATTCAGAAGCCCCAGGTCAGAAAAGGCGAAATATGCTTAATAAGAGGGGAAACACCACTGGTCATTATATTTATTATTCAGCGTCCCAGAGATTAAAAGGGAGGGGAGGGGGAAAAAAATCCCCCTTCCCCACCCCGGCTAAAAAGCTCTGGTCCTGTGGGTGCACGCTTTCCCACTGGTGAATTCAGCGAGGTTACTTCCCGGCAACCTACCGCAGGAAACCCACAAAGATTCCGTTCCGATTCTCTCTTGCTATATATATATATATATATATATATATATAAAGTCAAACTTTCCTCTCTGGGATGCTAACGTTTCCTTTTCAAGAGCTGGAAGCCCACGGAGGGGCGAGCGACCCCCATCGACACTTACGTCCTCTGCAGCGCCGGGAAAGCCCTCCTCCGCGCTCTCCAAGACCTCGATCGCTTCTGCCTCGGAGCAGGCGGCCACGGCGGGGGAAGGCTTGGCAGCTCGGGCCGGCTCGGGCAAGCCGTCTCCCATCCTGAGCAGCGGCAGACGAGGCTTCTCAACCCGCCGATCCCCTCCCCACCCTTCCCGCTCGGGCGCTCCTCTGCGGGGCGCGGGCGGCCGAGAAAAGGGACAGGCGCGTCCAACTTTCAAAGCCGCCTCCGCAAAGCGCCGCTGTCCCGGCGCCCTTCCATTGCCGCTCGCAGCCCGGGCGGGGGTGTGTGTGTGTGCAGAGGCGAGGTCGCCTTCAGGAGCGGTAACCCTGCAGGGCGAGAGGCGCGGCGCGATCGGGCTCCCCCACGGGCATGATCGGGCTGGCTTGTCTCGGCTCCAAGTCCACGAGTTTGATCCGGGGGAAGGGATTCCCCAAATTTATTACGGGCGGCTCCCTTTTTTAAAAAAATAAAATAAAATAAATAGCAGGGAGACTCGGCCAAACTTTTGTCACTCGGACAGCGTCCCGTCCACTCCCAGCAGAACGACCGTTCAAAGCACCTTCTTCGGGCACGAAGTCCGCGCCGTCGCCTCCGCCGCTTTAGTCTCACGGGGAGCCGCGCCGCGCCACGCGGGAAAAGGACCCCCGCTCATCCGTGGCGTCCCCAGAGCCATCGCCGCGTTCATCCCTCCCCTTTTCTGTCTAGGAAGCGGGGGCCGGACGCCTCTCCCCACTTCCCCACCCCGGCTGGCCCACCCTAGGCTGGGATGATCCCGGGGGAAGCTCGCCCGCCTAGTTTGCCAATCCTTCTGCCGGCCAAGAGAAAGCTGCTTCTGCTGCCGCGTTTATTTACAGGCGCTGCAGAGGCGCACAACTTTCCGTCGGCTGCCCCTCGATGGCGGCGGATCTGGAGCCCTCCTGCGTTAGGATGCCGCCGCGGCCGCCGGCGGATTCCCTCTCCGGCTGCAAAGCACCGCAATCCAGGCAGCCCGAGTAAGGCGAGGGCAGGCGTTGCGAAGAGCGCCAGCCCTTTCTTCTCCGGTGACCTTGCAAAAAAAAAAAAAAAAGCTCTCGCTCCCAGCTGCTCCCCGACTCCCGGCGTTGTCAGACTGGCAATCTCGACCTCTCGATGAGCCGGTAACTCTGCGACCATCTCGGGACGGCCGCGCAAAGAACGTCGCCGGCTGTTGCCATAAGTCCGCTTGGCAGGAAGGTAAAGCAGCCGATCGCTGCGAGAACTCAACGCGATCGCTTCCAGCCCCGGCAGGGAAAAACCATCCGCTCAAAGCCGGGACAAAACGGCAGAAAAAGCAACGAGGCGAACGAGAAGCGATGCTGCGAGCCGGCTGTGGCTCTCAACAAGCAGCACGTGGGTTGCCCGGGCTGGCATCTCTCAAGCCCGGGGGGTGGGGGGGTGGAGGGGAGGCGCTTAGAGCGAGCCAGCGAAGCGCGTCCTCGCCGCCGGCAGCACCGGCTGCAGGATCGCCGTTTGCTGCATTGCTTCGCCGCCGCCGGGATTTTGCTTCAGGGCGATCCCAGGGTCTATTTGTCAAAGCGGAGGATTTGCGGCTGGCCGCAGGATCTGAAGGGATGAGACGGGACGGGACCCAACGCGCCCTTCCTGGCCGCCAGCCCAGCAGCCTCCCCGTCTCCTCTCCTCTGTACTGCGCGCTATGAAAGCCGGGCGGGGGAAGAAGAGAGAGAGAGAGAGAGAGATTTATTGGGAGGAAGTTTATTAATCGCCCGCCACGATCCACCTCCCCCCCGCACTCCTTCCCGAGGACACCCGAACTGGGAGTCCCGATTACTTTCGAGAAAGAGCGGGCTCTTGATTAGCATAGCGCCGCCCCCTTGTTTACATAGGGAGAATGACGCGTTGCGGAGCGCACGTGGTCAATGCGCCAGCGGTGGAGAGTCCGGAGCGAGCGAACCGGCGGATGGGGGGGGTTGGAGAGAGAGAGGGAGAGGCTGCCTTCCGAAATCCTCGGGCAACAGGTGGCGGAGGGGTGGGGGGAAGGCTCCACCGAGAGTAGTAATCCCTGGGGGCTTGGCTTTTTTTTCCCCCCTTCGGTAATCTCCGTAGTTCGTTTGTAAAAAATGCAAATGAGGCTTTCCGTCAGAATTGGGGAGACCTGAAGACCGGCCCGGTTTCCCTCTCTGCTTTCGTTGCCCGGCAAGGCTACTAAAGGGATGGATGGATCCATCACGGTCTTTATGAGCCAACCGATTCCCCGGGGAAACCACAGGCCCTGGATCCACCTACAGTTGTTTCTCAATAGAAGATAGCCTTTCCCTCATGTGGGTATCAGCAGATCCTATAAAGATGCTATAACAAAAAAAATAAAAAAATAAAACAGCTGGTTGACTGCAGGAAGTCTTTTAATACAGGTAGTCCTCGACTTAAGACCAGAACGGAGCCCAAAACATTGTTGCTAAATGATACGTTTGTTAAGTGAGTTTTGCCCCGTTTTACGACCTTTCCTGCCACAGTTGTTAAGGAAATTGCTGCAGTTGTTAAGTTAGTAACACGGTCGTTAAATGAATCTGCCTTCCCCATTGATTTTGCTTGTCAGAAGGTTGCAAAAAGTGATCACGTGATCCCGGGACGCTGCGACCATCATGAATAGGAGCCAATTGCCAAGTGTTTGAAATTTGGGGATGCGGCAGTGGTTGTAAGTGTGGGGAAACGGTCATAAGTCACTTTTTTCAGCACCATTGTATGTTCGCAATAGTCAAGGACTATGTGTATTCTTTTCCATACAGGTAGTTCTAGATGGAGGCGGTGGCTCAGTGGCTAAGACGCTGAGATTGTCGATCAGAAGGTCGGCAGTTCAGTGGTTCGAATACCTAGTGCCGCGTAATGGGGTGAGCTCCTGTCACTTGTCCCAGCTTCTGCCAACCTAGCAGTTCGAAAGCACATAAAAAATGCAAGTAGAAAACTAGGGACCACCTTTGATGGGAAGGTAAGAGCGTTCCGGGCGCCTTTGGTGTTTAGTAATGCCGGCCACATGACCACAGAGACACTTTGGACAGCACTGGCTTCGGCTTTGAAACGGAGATGAGCACCGCCCCCTAGAGTCAGGAACGACCAGGCACATATGTGCAAAGGGAACCTTTACCTTTACCTAGTTCTAGATTTAAAGCCACAATTGGGACCAAGTTTCTATTGTTAAGCAATGTGGTTGTTAAGCAACGCTGTTGTTAGGTGAGTTGCATCCGGTTTTACAGCCATTTTGGCGACAGTTGTTAAATGGCTGTCAAACATGACTCTGGACTCATTACTGTAACTTAAAATGTTCCTGTTTCTATTGACTATATCCTGAAATTTGGGATCAATCAAAATACGAAGGATTGTGGATCTTTCAGGAATGCATGAAAGTCAGCTGGGTGACCTGGTACCAGTCACTGGCTCTCAGTGTAACCCACTCATAAGGTTGTTGTGGAGAAAATAGGAGAAAAAAGGAGTATTAGATACGTTCATCACCTTGAGTTATTTGTAAAATTGATAAAGGTGATATAAAAATAAATAGGCAAAAACAATTATCAGCTTATTTGGAGTTCTTTTTTGGAGTACATAGAGACATACTATTACAAATTTCCTTTTGATAAAGCAAGCACAAAATAGTAAGTGTGCATGTGTATTTTTTCCTGAGGTCTCAAGGGACTCGTACTTCCATCCTTTCTATAAAATTATAGGTAATCTTTGACTTAACAACAGTTCATTTAGTGACCATTCTAAGTTAAACAGCACTGAAAAAAGTGACTTATGATTGTTTTTCACACTTCCAACCATTGCGGCATCCCCATGGTCACGTGATCCAAATTCAGACACTTGGCAACTGACTCATATTTATGACAGTTGCATAACATGCTGACTCTAAACTGCTTAGAGAGTTGAAAGCACTATGAAGCGGTATATAAATCTAAGTGCTATTGCTATTACAGTGTGATACATGTGATCCCCTTTTGTAAGCTTCTGACAAGCAGAGCCAGTCGGGAAGCCAGATTCACTTAACGACAGTGTTACTAACAGCGACAGCGATTCGCTTAACAACTGTAGCAAGAAAGTTGCTAAAATGGGGCCAAATTCACAATTGTCGTGCTTAGTGACATAAATTTTGTGCTCAATTGTGGTTGTAAATCGAGGACCACCTGTACTGCAATTTCTTGCTGTCATGTTAATGCAAAACTTACATATAGATAGTCTCCTTGGAGAAGTTGATGGTAGAAAAAATAGCAATATAATCTCTTCTTTTGTAAAGTCTCTCTCTCTCTCTCTCTCTCTCTCTCTCTCACACACACACACACACACACACACACACACACAAAACACACACACACACACTGATTTATCCCTGCTTTGCTTCACACAGGAAAACAGATGGCAAAGTGCTATTAAAGTATATGTGTATGTTTAATGTTTCCACCTTCGGGCTTATCACTTCATAGTATAATTCCAACTTTGCATTAAACATCTGCCTCTTAGTAATTTGTTTCTTTTTTTTTAATATCAATTATTACCTTGCTATTAATTTTGGTATCAACCTTTAAAGTCCATTTGACACCTGGATGATAACATTTCAGGGTAGAATTTACTTCCGCTCTATGACTCGGCATCTGCCATTTCCCAAGTGAAGCAGGGAAAGCTCACCACTGCATGTGAACCAAAAGGATGGGCTTTTTCTCCCCACTAGAAAATGTTTCCATAAGAACCCTCCAAAGGACGGTGATGTATTTTTCCCTTCATAAGAATATTTGAACAGCCCCCAAATCAGAACAGATTCCCTCTGAACAAATATTGTGTTTCCACTTTTGAAATTTGCAGGCGGCATAAAGGCAGGGACTTCAGTATCCCCATTCAGAAAGGAACTGCTTAGAGTCTTGACTAATAGTTCTTGATAATATGTTTATTTCAGAAACAACATCCTTTGTTTTATTGGTTTGTAACATGTGGTTTTATTTAGTTTACCTCTCCCCTCAAGTCAATTGCCCAATTTGTTCAGACTCCAATGTGCTGCAGAAAGACTTCTGGCCAGAACAGCCCTTTCAAAGTTGCCATAGTGTGATGTTGTGCACCTGAGGAAATGTGGAATCGTGCTTTCAAGATGTGATTGATTATGTGCCATCAAGTTGCTTCCAACACCTAGTGACCACTTAAATGTATTTTTCTTCAAGACAATTGGTCCCTAACCTGGTTTTTTTAAATCTTCTCACATCACCATTGTGATGGAATCCATCCACTTTGCTGCTGGTCATCCTGATCTTCTCTTTCCTTCTACCTTTCCCAACGTTAAAGCCTTCTAGATCTTCACATCATGTGCCTGAAGTATGATGATTTGAGCCTGGTCATTTGTGCCTCAACCCTTGACGCTGGGTTGACTTGTTTGATGATCCATTTGTTTGTTGTCTTGTTTATGCATGGTATTCTCAGGAGTCTTGACCAACACCAAAGTTGAAAACTACCAATACTCTTCTTATCCTGTTTCAACTTGCATTCACGTCTCAAGGAAACATGCTGATATCTGCACCAACCTTCTGACTACGAATCAGGGTTCTTACTCGTGGCAGCATTGACTGTTGACTTCCTCCTGTTCTTGAGCCTATGAAAAAAATATCGGGAGAAGCAGCCCTGTCCTCACAGCAAAGCTTTACTGTACCTTAGCAACTAAGAGGATGGGCATCTTGTTCTCCTTACAGGTTTAATAGGGTAAAGTTCCAGGAAATGATTGGTGGATTTTTCACCTTCTGTCTACTCCCAAAAAGTGTCATCTGCAGGAAAAACAACCACCCTGTGAGACAAGATAAGAGTTTCTGCCTCTAGTCAGATGTTTTTCCTGGTTGGGATGGGGGTGGGGGTTGTCCTAAGACTATCATCTCCTGAATGGAAAATACATGTAGTCCTTGACTTAGGAGCACAATGGAGCCCAAAATTTATGTTGCTAAGCAAGACAGATTGGAAACTGGGTTTTGCCTCTTTTTACCATCTTTTTGCCACAGTTGTTAAGTGAATCACTAGTTAGTAAAATGGCTGTTAAATGACTCTGGCTTCCCCATGGACTTGTCAGAAGATCATAAAAGGTGATCATGTGACCTTGGGACAGCACAACCATCATAAATATGAACCAATTGCCAAGTGACCATGTGACCGTGGGGATGCTGCAACAGTCATGTGAAACCCTGTCATAAGTCACTTTTGTCAATGCTGTTGTAATTAGAAATCAGAACAGAACTGTTGTGGTCCGCCAGCCACCAGACTTGGACAATGAGGAAGATTGGGAAGGAACTTGGACCAGTTCTGGAATCTGGGGAAGGCTCCAATGGATGCTTTGTGTCAGAAGTAGCGATAGTGCCAGGGCCATCTGACATTTCCCAGCCACCGGAGAGGCAGCTGCCTTTGGAGGCTGATATGAGTGAGGAGGAAGAACAGCTGGGGCCTGTTCCAGATGCATGTATGCGCAGAGCAGTTAGGAAAGATGAACAACGGAGGACAAAGTGTTGACTCAGGAAGCAAAGCATACATGGACGCTGAATGGCCCCTCCCTGGCTGGGGAATAAATAGAAGGAAAGAGGAGTGGTTCTTGTAGGAGACAACAGTTCGTATTTCTGAAGATTTTGCTCATTGTGTTAAATGCCACAAAGACTGCATGCCAGGACTTAATTTTCAGCCTTTCGTAGGCCTTGCAATTATCACAAGGAACTGATAAGGTCTGTTACTGCAGTTAACCTCTTGAAGGACTATTGCCTGGACTTTTCGGTGGGTGAATGCAATTAATTCACAAGAGGTAAATGAGGGGTTTTTCGTGACAGGGAGCCTGTTTCTTGCTTCTGCTAAGGCTGGGTCAGAACAAGAATGGGATGGGATGGGATGGGATGGGATGGGATAGAATAGAATAGAATAGAATAGAATAGAATAGAATAGAATAGAATAGAATTCTTTATTGGCCAAGTGTGATTGGACACACAAAGAATTTGTCTCCAGTTTATAAACTCTCAATGTACATACAAGCAACAAGTGATAAATCATTATCATAATCATTATAAAGAATGATCACTAAGTGAATAGTTGTAAATTGAGGACTACCTGTATTTTGTTCTATCCGTGTATATTTTAAGCACATTTCTAGCCCTTCCTGTTACAGAAAACCCACTGTAAATATGTCGGCCCAAAGCCATCTAAGAAGACATAAAAACTGACTGCATCGTTCTGACACCTTTTCAATGTCTTAAATCTGCTTTCGCATCTTCTTTTCTTCACCACTGATTCTTACAAACTTGTATGTCTCTCTTAAGATGAAGGAAAATTACCTGGTGTTAACAGGTACACCAATCTCATCTTTTTTGGGTAACCTCTGGAATCCCCATTTTTGTCATTACTTAAAAGTCCCTTAACCAAAAGAAAAGAGATGATGAGGAAAATAACTTTTTCGGTAGGGCCACCCTCTTCTCTCTTCAAAGAGGCCCATCGTTCTTTTTTGACTGACTACCTTGCTTCTATCTAGTTTGTACTGTGTGGTGTTCTGTTTTTGCATGTACATGTAATCCTCGACTTACAACAATTCATTTAGTAACTACAGCACTGAAAAAAGTGACTTATGTTATGAAAGCATCCCCAAGGTCATGTGATTTACATTCGGATGCTTGGCAACCAGTTCATATTTATGACGGTTGCAGTGTTCCAGGGTCATGTGATCCCCTTTTGAGACTTTCTGACAAGCAAAGTCAACGGGAAAGTCAGATTTGCTTAACAACCGTGTTGCTAATTTAACAACTGCCGTGATTCACTTAACAAATGCAGCAAGAAAAGTCATAAAATGGGGCAAAACTCACTTAACAAATTTCTCACTTAACAACGTAAATTCTGGCCTCAGTCATGGTTGTAAATCGAGGACTACTTTATGGATTTTATGCTATATGTTTTAATTCAATATTTATCTTTCGGTGGGTTCTGTCGTAAACCTGCCAGAGAGCTTTGGCTATTCGGCAGTTTAGATTATTTAACAAATTAATGAAATAAACACAACAGCCCTCAGTAAATGGCAAAACAGTGAAAGTGTAGCTCTGCCCTCAAGAAGGTAGACCTGGTTTCAGCCGAACCATTCGGGATTCAGAGGATAGCTTAAAGTGCACCAGTTAGGTAACCCTGTGAACTTTTTAAATATTTGAGACATTGGGGCAATATTCACTACAGTCTGATCAGAAGAATTCTTTCCTGCTATAAAATGGGCCAGACAGGTAGCAGGAATCACACCAATATCTCTCCGTGGTCCCCTGTCAATTTAAGGTTTCTGTAGGAGATGACCAGGCTGAGCCTGAGGGAGGGGTCAAATGCATCATCAGTCATGAATCCCTTCAATCTCACAAAAGATTTAAATACAGCTCACCTTGAACTCCATTATCTCATGGCATAGGACCTAGTTATCTCCGAGACCACCTTCTGGCACCGATGACCTCCCATCGACCCGTGCGCTCCCACAGAGAGGGCCTCCTCGGGGTGCCATCAGCCAAGCAATGCAGGCTGGTGACCCCCAGGGGGAGGGCCTTCTCTGTGGGGGCACCTACCCTCTGGAATCAGCTGCCCCCAGAGATAAGGAGAATCCAAGACCTCTGTGCCTTCCGCCGTTCCCTTAAAACTTTCCTTTTCCAACAAGCCGGGCTGGCCTAACAATGCCTTTTAAATGATTTTAAATTTGTATGTTTCTTAAATTTTTGGCCAAATTGAGATATTTCCTTTTAATTTGTTCTTAATGTTTATATTATGTGTTTTTATCTGGCTGTACACCGCCCTGAGTTCCCAGGAAGAAGGGCAGTATATAAATTCGAAGTAAAATAAATAAAATAAATAAAAAAATCTCTTATCTACCGCCAATTTGCTTTGACTTTTAGTAGTTCAGATTCTTATAGAGAACTTTAGTTTGCAATAAATATTTATATCCATTTGAACTGCCTGGATCTCCTGATTTCCTTGGTGTTTGACAGTTTCTTAGCATACAGGTAGTCCTCGACTTACAACCATTTGTTTAGTTAGTCTAAAGTTACAGTGGCACTTAAAAAAGCGACTTATGACCATTTTTCACACTTACAACTATTGCAGCATCCCCACAGTCACAAGATCAAAACTGGTAACCAGCATTTATTTATGACAATTGCTGTGTTCCAGGGTCTGTGATCTCCATTTATAACCTTCCCAGCTGTCTTCTGACAGGCAAAGTCAGCCAGATTCGCTTAACGACATCATGATTCACTTATAACTGTGACAAAAAGGTTGTAAAATGGGGCAAAACTCATTTAACTGCCTTGCTTAGCAGGCAGTTTTGGGTTCATATTTTGGACTCAGTTGCAGGTATAAATTGAGGACTACCTGTAGACTATAAACACGAAATGGATTAAACAAAGATTTACTGCTCAACATCTGTTTTTTTCTGTTTTCATGTTTTGTCATCTCTGTGGTGTCTTGGTGATAAATATACACTTAAAATAAATGTACAACATATATGCATTAGAAACTAAGGATTAGCATGAGAAAATGCAGCCTTATATTAAAATAAATGAAAAAAAGCTTAAAATGACAGGGATAAATGGAGAAAAGTTTCAGGACTAAGTAGGAGATTCATCAGAAAGATGTTGGGCCATTTAAGGCTTTGATGGTTTAAAACAGCATTCTATGCTCCAGACAAACTAGGAGCCAGCTCACTGTTAATTTAAGAGTATATCTATTTTTTCTAGCAATTTCTCTTTTGCTGCCTTTTTTTCCCCCCGTTAGGCATTTTAATCTAACAATAGGAATATTTTATTAATCAAAACTCTAAGTATTGGTGGCAGTAATGGTACTTTTTATTTATTTCAGGTTTGTAACGAATGGGTTTTTTAAAATTTGGTATACCATAATTCTTCAATTGTACATCTCTCATCTAATATAAACACTTCAAGCAAACTAATTAACATTCATGGCAAGTTAGCAATCTACAGTTTCTAAGTACTTGTAGGAGAGATTCCTACATGCAGTTTAACCTTGGCTGGATATTAGTAGAACATACATAAAGATAGTCCAATTATTAGTCTCCAAGCAGGGAATAGCCAGCTTGTTTTTGTTTTTTTAATCTAATAAAAGATGCTATGAATTATGTCTATCTGTACATGCATCAAGAATCCTGCATCTAAAACTGTGCTTAAGGCCACAATCCTACACAATCCTTACTACACTTTGTAACTGAAAGTGGGACTGAATTTAGTGGGACTTATTGCTGGACAAGATTGCACAGCCTAAATGGCATGATTCCCACAACAGCCTCATTTCCAGCAACTATCTCACAATAATCTCACTGTGTTCTATCTTTATGGGTAGTGTTCCTGTTAATACCAATTCAAAGGAATCGTTTGTAAAATTGTGGGCTGATAATGTAACACTTTTGATTAACACTTTTTCTCTCTCGTACACAGTCACACACTGGTAAGTTATTTCAGGAGGTGAAAATATCTCTGCAAAAAGCAGCAGTCAGATATATCTAGTTCTTCGGTTATCATTCAGCTTGATCAAAAGTATGTAATCCACAGTTCCAGTTCTAACTAAGAAATCTGAATATATCATGAGCTACCATTGTCTCCTTCAGAATTTTTTTTTTAATTAAGGAATTGTGCTGCGTTTTCACATGACCTCTTGGGATCCACTTGATTTAGACAGGTGGCTCAGTGGCTAAGATGCTGAGCTTGTTGATCGAAAGGTCAGCAGTTCAGTGGTTCAAATCCCTAGTGCCGTGTAACAGAGTGAGCTCCCGTTACTTGTCTCAGCTTCTGCCAACCTAGCAATTTGAAAGCACGTAAAAAATGCAAGTAGAAAAATAGGGACCATCTTTGGTAGGAAGGTAACAAGTGTTCCATGCGTCTTTGGTGTTTAGTCATGCCAGCCACATGACCACAGAAACATCTTTGGACAGCGCTGGCTCTTCAGCTTTAAAACGGAGATGAGCACTGCCCCCTAGAGTCGGGAATGACTAGCACATATGTGCAAGGGGAATCTTTACCTTTACCTTATTTTCTCCTTACTGAATTCCAGATGATTGAAGTTTTGTGAAATAATCATCCAAAGAGAGTTGTGTGAGAACTCTGGAAATACATAGGTCTTGGATTTCCATAAAGTTTTACGAACACAAGCAAGCCTCCTTCCCTGATATTGAAGCAGCCTGTATTATGATTTTGAGAGGATAATATGTTTAATGATCTAACGTAATAACACAGAAAGGTCAATTCATAAATATGCAATAATAAGTGAGAGTGTTAACAGGCCGAGGAAGCTTAGAGGACTAACAGAAATATTAATTTCCTTATTGAAAGAGGTTCAAGTGAGCTTTCTCTTTATCTTAAGATATGTTCCTCTTTTTTTCCCCCTGGATATCTAATTGTCTTTTTATTTTCAAATAGAAAAATACAATCTGCACAGGTAGCACTGATTTGTGTCGGTTCTACAGAGTAGGGTCAGACTAAGAAACCAATGATGTGTACGGCAGGATTACTTTTATTGTGTCAGAATCTTGCAAGTCTTCCCCTCCCTCAGTTTATCTTCCTGTGAGTTGAGGAGGGGCTTGTCAGAGACATTTCCTTAAATTCTTTTCTTGGTGGGCTCCAGCCCCTCTTACCTGGCCTGGCCTTGCCAGCAACTCTTCCTCCTGATTTCATTCCCTCTGCCTTCTACATCTTGTTAGTATTTAGAGAGGACTTGTCTAGGGCTATAGCTTAGAAAGATATGGAAACAAAAAAGTTAGCTTAGAAGAAGACAATGGCCAACCATTTCTAGACTGTGCCATGGAAATTATAGGGATTTGGCCATGAAGTCAAAAGGATCATTCAAGGGAGCAGTTTACCTCTTATTGAAGCAAAAGCTACAGTAAGTGGAAGGAACCAACAGTGACTTCTACAAAAGAAAACACACAGCACCCTCGTTGTAGAATTACTTACGGATAAAAGGGCTTTATTTCTTACTCAGCTTGCATGTTTGTATGTGTGTGTGTGCGTGTGTGCGTTTCTTTGCAAAATGTCTTTTCTTCTTTCTCACACATAACATTCATGAGGAAGAACTCAATTCTATTTGTTTAGAAAGAGGACAAGCTAACGTAGGAAAAACACAATGAAGATATACAGAATTGTGTATTGTATGCAGAAATTGTGAACAGAAAAAAGATGTTTTTTTCTTTCTTTCACAATATTAGAACTTAGCGGAGGGAGATTGGTTCATTTCTATGAAGTGCAGAAACATTCAAGATTGACAAAAAGGAATTACTTCTGTATACAACTCCTTGTTAATCTGTTAAAGCGCTTGGTACGAGATGGGGTCATAGCTACCAATTTAGGTGTTTTTAAAATGGGATCAGACAGATTCCTAGAGGATCCAGTTATACATTTACCTTACCTGTAGACCACCCTAATCACCAAAGTTAAGACTTTGGCTAATGAAATACAAAGCAAAAACTATAGAGAAAAAAACGTCAAATTAATTTTAAAAAATATCATTTGTACGCATACATAGTATCTAGGACAAACACACATAATCCTAGCAAAATGTCAATGGAAATGTACTGATAAAATAGCTTGCAAAATGCAAAGAGAGATGGAATCAGTGTAAGAGCTTGGGCATCTCCATGAAAAAGGCCAGCTATTTAACTCATAAAGGAAAAAATCACTTTGGCCAAAGAGGTGCCAGATGTATACTGCTGCTGCACAGTAGACAGCTTTATAGGCAATGCTTTGAATTAAGCCTGGAAGCCTACAGATCACCAGCCTGTCAACTTTAAAACTGGTGTTATTTGGCAGTGGTGGGATTGTCTTGCCTGCAGCATGAGGCACCACATTGTGTACCAGTTGCAGCTTCCCGAGGCAGCCCCCCCCCCCCCCCCCTTGCAGCCCCTGCTGTACATTACTATAGTCCAGCTGCCTGGTGAAACAAATGCAAATTCCCATTTGTAGGCATCGTGACCTGGATATGCTTGGAGGCTGGTGCATCAGCTGAACATGAGCAAAGGCCCTCCCACAGCTTCCACCTGCAGTTTGAGCAGAAGCCACCAGTACAGGTTGAGTTGAAAACCCTATCCAGAGCAGCAACTACAGGGACTGATTACTGGGTTATCCAGATGTTTTATTGACTGAGTTTTCCATATCTAATTCTTAAAAGCCTCAAGACACCAATTCAGGCTTTCCAGCTCAGCCTACAGTGGCATAAGGTGTATTTAAATATCAAACACTTCTTCACTCCAAGCCAACAGGCGACCTCTACCAACAGCTTCATATAGAGATTAAACAACAGGGGAGAGCCTTGAGTCCTGTATTATTTATACCAGAGTAGAGCAATTAAGGATTCAACTCCCTCTGTCCCCAGCTACTGACTGAACCCACACACTCAGATTGGAGAGAATCCTTGTGTACTGTAGCCAGGGGTGGATGGTGTGTGTGTGTTGGGGGGGGGAGGGAGGGTTATTGTTTTTATTTTTTATTTTTATTTTTTTGTATTTTGTGCTTTTACTGTTTGTAAGCCGCCTAGAGTCACTGTGAGCAAGTAGGCAGCTATATAAATTGGATGGATGGATGGACGGACGGATGGATGGATGGATGGATGGGATTTCACATAATTTTACCACTGGTTTGCTGTGCACCGAAAATGCAAGCTTTGCTTAGAAAATGTGGCTAAATAGGACGGCATAGCACTGGGGTAGGTGGGTGGGCCACGGCGGGTAGTTGGGTGGGCCCATGGTGGATGAGTGGGTGGGCCCATCCATCCGCAGTTCGCCACTACCGATCTGCCCAAACTAGTCCAAACCAGCTGAATACCACCTCTGGATATTTATTTATTTATTTATTTATTTATTTATTTTGTCAGATTTATATGCCGCCCTTCTCCCATAGGACTTGGGGTGGCTCACAACAATACAAAAACCCGACAATAAGTAAAATTTAAATAGTATTAAAACCAAATTAAAATCCCCAATACCCAAATTAAAATCCACGGCAGATCAGGGAAACTGTTGGAAGAGCCATGTCTTTAGGTCAGCGTGGAAGGTGCGGAGGTCAGGGGCCATCCGGAGCTCAGTGGGCAACCCATTCCAGAGGGTCAGTGCGGCCACAAAGAACGCCCTCATCCTGGGGACCGCCAGCCGACACTGTCTAGCTGAGGGGACCCGGAGGAGGGCAGCCCTATGTGAGCACACTGGGCGGTGGGAGGCCGGTAGGAGGTGATCCTGCAAATACCCCGGGCCCGTACCATGAAGGGCTTTATAGTGAGTACCAGCACCTAGATAGATAGATAGATAGATATAAATAAATTGTATAAACAAACAAACAAACAAATAAAGTTTACCAAATTCACCTCCCTTCTAAATTGTTTAGAAGGATATAGTTGTTGGTGATAACAATCATCACTGGGAAGTCTAGTAGAACTAAGAGGGGCATATTCATCCCATTTAAGTTGTGACAAAAGTCATCCATCCATCCATCAGAGTGATCAATGTCATTTTCACGCCGTGACGGGGTCTGAATCCTAACAGAGGAAGTCTGGAAAACAGGATCTGTTTCCTTATAGCTAATCTGCTGCAGCGGATTCCTTACCCCTTTTTTAGATACCCACCCCTTTAAAAAAATGAAAATCAGTTGAAAGTTATCCGAAATGATTAGATCAAGGGTAACTTTCTTCAGCAGAGCTATTTCCTCCACAGCAGATGGCTTTACCCCCTCCTAGGAAGCAATGACTGAGTCTCAGATCAGAGACTGATATTCAATCCCAGGAAGCAAATAGAAGGATCTATCTAGCTCTAGGGTCTCAAAGACAAAGTTCTTACAACAGAAAATCTGTTAGCTCCACTAGGTAAACCAGACCAGGAAATCGACTCCACAAAAAGACTAATATCACTTTTACTGAGATCGAGTATAGTAGCATAACTTTGCGGGTCTCACTATGCTACATCTCCTCCTCCTTTTTATACTACGGTGACTCAAGATGGCATCTATATGAATTACTTCCAGATATTATCTTGTTTCTTAGGGCTTAAAAATGTTTAAGCCCCCTTTGCCTGGATCATGGTTTTCATTATTTTTCCATCAAGCGTATCTTCTTATTATCTACTGAACCCTACCCACTTCCTTGAATTGTACAAGCTTAAGGAAATCCCAAATAGTAGCACAAGATGCCACAACAGCATTTTGCCTAACTGGCATCCAGACCTGTATAGGTTTGACTTTATCTTCTACCCACCCACTCCAAATTCATCTAATGGCATTGCATGCAAATTGTTCCACTCATCTTTCCAGAAAAGACAGGAGTCTTCAGATGCAATCAACCATATCAACGCAAAGAACGGATGCCCTCATTGTCCTTACCATCACCGTGCCAACTCAAATATGAACTCCTACCAGTTTTGGTCACCTCCTTTCTGTTTTTCCATAAATGTTGTTTTGGATGTTATTTTGGTCCCTTCATTTCTCAGTTCTTCTCCATACCTTATGTCAGATTGTTCAGGAAGACCCAATTTCAATCTTTGGGAAGAGACTTTATGAAAGATCTTCTAGATGTCAAAGACCACTGCCATTCAGAGGGAGCAGAGAGAAAAGGCTAATCTAATCCAGCCCTTGCCCTGGTCACCAATAAACATCAAGGGTAAGGAGACATATGGAAGGATTTGGGAGAATATTTGTAGAATTAATTAGAGTCAAGTGGGAAGCATTTAATTTATCAAATTTCTATGCCGCCCAACTCCCAAGGGACTCTGGGCGGCTTACAGCATTGTTCTTTTACCTAGTCAGACTCCAAAATACTGAAGATTGAAAAGATGATACCATGAGTAGGATGAGACAAATTCAGGTTACTTCTGGATCCATGCTGAGCTATATTTGCTCAGACATTCAACCTTGCAGCAATTGACTCATGAATACTCATGATAGTAAGCTCCAACGAGGAAGCACTTCCATTAGTGAATCCTAAAGGGGATAATTCCCCGTTTCCCTCTGCAGCTCCTGTTATAACTCGCCAAATTCTGCTCTAGGAATTCTCTTGATCTTGTTCTCTCTTTTTTTGGTCAAAGGTCTCTCTAGCACTCCAGTCTGGCTTGTTGAGTTTTTTTTTGCAAAGTAAGCTTTACCTTCACTTCTTGACTACAAACTTTGACCATAGGTTACCCAGCACCCTTTTTGGCTCTTTGGCCTCCCAAGGAAATAAGATGTGGGTTCTCTTCACATTCAGAACGCTAACGTTCTTCACCAGCTTTTTTAAAGACATCTCCATAGTTAAGTGTCCTCCTTTGTGGATACAGAACTGCCAAGAATCCATTCTGTCTCTGGGCTGAAAAGACCTCCGAACTGTGGGATGTTTTTCTCTACCTTTCGATCCTTCCGTTCTTCATTATTTATACAGCTCTGAAACAAACATTCTTTTCTTACTTTTGAAAATTTATCTGTTGCTGGTTTGGGACTTTTGGAGGGAGGTTTGCCGTAAACCATGCTTCTGACAAACCAAACACCATTCTCTCCCCTTGATCGGTCTTCCCGCATGCCCAGATTATGAGCATTTTCAGATTAAGAACTGTCCAAAAGGAATCGGAAAGTAGTTAGTAGTTCTAACACAGCTCAGTGCTGCCATAGCTTGTCCACCTATTCTCAAGGGACAAAGTCACTACATGAAGAACACAAGCACAAATGAAAAGGCTGCTCTTTGATTTTCAGTATCAACTATCCCTCCTAAAGGGTTTTATATTCAGATAGTCCTCGACTTACAATCATTCAGTGACCGTCTGAAGTTATAACGGCACTGAAAAAAGTGAGTGATGACCGTTTTTCACACTTAATAACTGTTGCAACTTCCCCATGGTTACTTGATCAAAATTCAGACGCTTGGCAACTGACTCGTATTTATGACTGTTGCAGTGTCCCAGGGTCATGTGATCACCTTTTATGACCTTCTGACAAGCAAAGTCAAGTGGGAGGCCAGATTTGCTTAACAACCTTGTTACCAATTTAACAATTTCAGTGATTCACTTAACAAATGTGGCAAGAAAAGTTGTAAAATGGGGCAAAATTCATTTAACAAATATCTCACTTAGCAATAGAAATGTTGGGCTCAATTGTGGTCGTAAGTCGAGGACTACCTGTACATGAATATATTTTATATACAGCCACAAAAACCTTAGCTTCATGGGAGTTAATTCAAGCAAAGATGCTGTTCTTACAATATTGTACGATCTCTTAAAATCTCCATACTGTGGTTTTGCCAAGGGGGCATTATACACTAACGTATTCCAACTACTCACTTTTACCAGGGATTTTCTGATATCTCAGATTGTATCAGCAAGGAAAGGTGATGTCACTGGCTCGTCCCAGTTGATCAGGCAGAAATAGATGCTGCCTGTCCACTGCAGTCACTCTGTGTTTTTGGGGTATATGTTCTGTGTATCCAGATTTTGCTAGTTAAGTATTATAAATGGAAATACTTGCTTTTTTAGCTGTTCTATAGCTCTTCCCTTCAGGGGCTTTTGATGAGATTTTGATGCCCTCGCTGCAAACTAGCTACACTGAATCGTCTTTAAATTAAAATTAACTTGTTGAGAGTTAATTGAATTGGGTCAGCTGAGCCCTTCCTGATATTCTAAAAACCCTCACCACTCACCATTGACCCAGCTAACTAAGCATGTTATAAGAGCAGAAGCGAGCATGGCTCTTACATAAGCCCAATTCATATGACAACCTTATACACCAGAAGATTTTGCCCTGCGGAGAACCAAGGATTAAGAAAGAGAATAGTGTTATATAGCCAAGGTAGAGAGCACCAGGAAATCTGTTCTACAGAGATGATTGGGAAATGGTCATTCAAAGGGCCTAGAACAGGGGTGAAACAGGTTCTGAAAGGTTCTGGAGAAACAGTAGCAGAAATTTTGAGCAGTTTGGAGAACTGGTAGCGGAAATTTTGAGTAGTTCAGAGAACTGGCAAATACTACCTCTGGCTGGTCCCAGAGTGGAGAGGGAATGGAGATTTTGCTGTATCCCTCCCCTGCCACACCCACGAAGCCACGCCCATCAAGCCACACCCACAGAATCGGTAGTAAAAAAATTTGGATTTCACCACTGGCCTAGAATAGACAATACTTAGGAGCTATGGATCAGGGGTTTAAGTTGCAGAATCCAAAAGGATTTTGTTCGTTTTCCACCTCTACTCCCTGAATCCGAGCCTTTGAACAAAACAGGCAGCCCAGATTCTATGCTCTCATTTTCTAACATTTCCTTCTCCTCTCCAAGAGAGGGCATAACCTGGGTGGACATGTCATTGGGGCAGCGACTTCTTTCTGCCTAACAGCAGGCACCAAGCATGAGCTTGATCCGTTCTGATTTGCAGTAGAGTTCAGGGCTCCCATATTTTGGAATCACTGCAAAAGGGAGACAGATGCAAGGAGACTCAATTGCATACTGTGACATCTTTGAGGTCGGGGAGAATGGGTAGACTTCATACCAATTCCCTGCTCTCTTGAAATGGACCTCACCACATGAACATTTAGCTGGATACGGTGTGGTTTGTTAAGATAGTTTTAAATCCTGGAATAATATACAGTACTTTAGAAAATAATATTTGCAGCTCAGGGTCGAACTGTGGAGTCCTTGGTGCTCCCTGAGCTTGGTTGTTTTCTTGCAAATGTTTCATTATCCTGTCAGGGAACATCATCCTGATGTTACCTAGTTGAGTAATGAAACTTCTGCAAGAAAACAACCAAGCTCAGGGAGTACCAAAGAGCCTCTTTAAAATGCTTTGGGAGGCAATTCCTTTAACAGTATTATGCATTTTGTCATGGATTTCCCCAGACGGGAAGCCAACTTTGATAACGTTGAATCCCGCTGAGAAGAGCCTTGACTTCTAATTGGTGCATGAAAGACAGAGTTATTCTCCTTGAAGTATTTTTTTTTTCTCCAACATGTTCGTGTGAAAGACATGGCATCAAATCTTTTTGTTCAGCGCGGCAGAGGGAAAGTACAAGACAGCATTCTCAGGAGTACTGGCTGCCCATGCCCACATAGATACACGTCTAGGCTTTCTTACGACATGCCTGAAGCAAACAACAGTACTATGTCTTAGCTTGTTTTTGGTATATATTTGATGTTCTTCTGAGAAACGTGCATCACAGTTATGAAAAACAGAGACAGGTCACCACAGCAAGCTTTCAGGAAGGTGTTCCTTTTCATATTTTGAATTCTAGGATGCATTACCTCAGTGTTTCCCAAACTTTTGACATATGTGTACCCCTTCTATAATTTTCGTAACGCTGAGTACCCCTCATAAAAAACATATGGTACCCCTGGGGGTACGCGTACCACACTTTGGGAAACACTTAGATAACACTGCAATTCTCCGGCGTTTAAACAGCTCTGTGGCTCAACGTCAACTGTTAATGTTCCCACAGTTAAAAATGGCCGAACCCGAGCTGCGCAAAGGATGCGCAGAAGTTCCCGCCATAATGAGTTGCGATACGATGTACGATGGCCCCAGTTCCCGTGTAAAAACTGCGATACACGCCTATTTCTTTCCTTGTTCTGTGGGCGCAGCTAAGCACGGTGCAGTGGATATTCCCACGTGATCCCCACCAAACTCAGGTGCAACGTGTACCCCCACCAAACTCTTCCCGTACCCCTGGGGGTACGCGTACCACACTTTGGAAAACACTGCATTACCTAATTGGACTCGTTTTACTTCCTCAGCAAAATGTGTGTCATTTATTTGTAATAACGCCTTGTTTTGCTTATGGAATAGATGGAAATACTGCTAGAGAAATGTCAGTATTCAGTTTGTGTTAATTTTGCTCGTTTCGGAGGGAATTCTAAATGTTCTTATATTTTGAGCTATGCCATCATACATCATATACATCACCTATCAGGCAGAAATGAAAGAAAGATATTTTGGTAGCTCCGATAACTCAGGGAAGATTCTGGGAGGAAAGACGGCAGAACGAGAAGACTAAATAAACAGCAAGGCAAGCAGCATCTACCTTTAAATATTATGTCCCAGGATGCATAGGCTCAAAGAGTATTATTTTAGCAGCAAGCGTCTCCGTTGTCTTCTCCCATTAGTGCAATTAGTATCATTCTTGCTTGCTCCTTTCAGATTTCCTGAGAAATTCCCAGCAACGTCAGCAGAATCACCTCTCTTTACATTTGAGGTTCTTTTTAAAAAGGTACAACTTTCAAATTGTTGAAAGTTAGATCAGAGGAGGTACAGCCTATGCATTCAATTTCCTCTTTGTAGGAATATTTTCCAATCCTTTTTTGTTCTGATTGAGAGAGAGGGCTATGAGGCAATAATCAGTAATGTTGAATCTGGTTTGCTAAGAGAACACCAGTCCTCAAATCCATCTTTCTTTCTTTCTTTTCTTTCTTTCTTTCTTTTTCTTTCTTTCTTTCTCTCTCTTTTTTCTTTCTTTCCTTGCTTGCTTTTACTTTCTTTCTTTCCTTTTCTCTTTTTTTCTCTCTTTCTTTCTCTTCCTTCCTCTCCCTCCCTCCCTTCCTTCCCGACTCCTTAATGACCCATGACCCTGAGTGGCTTACAAATAAAGAACAGCCTATAGAGATATGAATAACAAGGGACTCTGGCTGCCTGAAACAACAATACTCCCACCCATTCAGCCCACATAACAAAACACGGCCCCTCGACTACCCTATCATAAGGCCTAGGACAACAATCACATTTTTAATATTTTCCTAAGTATCACATAAATGGAAGCTGCATGAATCTTTGGGGAAATGTGATTTCAGAGGGCAGGTGGCAAAAGAGAAGGCTCATAAAACAGCACTGTTTAATCAATAGGACCCAGAGTGTACCCACTCAGCTCACCAGATGGGACAAAAATAACTGGAGAGAGGCAGTCTCACAGATAGCCAGGCCCTATGTCATGAAGAGGTTATTTAAAGGTGATAACTAGCCCTTAAATTGCTGATAACCTTTGCAGCTTGCAGAACAGTGGGGTCCCATAAGCACATGACACTGTCTGCACCGTTGGATCCTGGAACAACAATAGCTTCCAGATGGCCTTCAAGGCCAGCATCATGTAGCAAGCTTTACAGTAATCCAATAGAGCAAGGCATGAGTGGCCATCTGAACCACAGTCTGAAGCCCATTCTGAGCTCATCTACTTCATGATGCAAACATTTTATGCATCCCTTGCAATGGATGACTCGGTCCTGTGCCAGTTCAGAGGGATGCCTAACTTTGAGAGCCCTTGCTGAGGGAAACCAATGAGGGCACCTCCCATTAGCACAGAACAATTCCCATTGACATGATGTGGGTTTGGAGGCCATGCTGGTTCCTCTCTCCCCATTGGCCTCTTTAGTCATTATTTGCCTTTCTGAGGCCAGGATTTATCTCACCACCTTGGCATTTCCGGCTGCGTCATGGACATAAAGAGATTTGTCAACATGGACAGTCATCAGTTTTCATGAGGATAGTTCATGAAGCTCTCATAAAAACCTGCTATTGCCTCATCAGCTATGTGGCAGAGAGGGAAGGCTTCACATAAGGGAACACAACTTTTCCAACCAGATGTCCTCCAGGTGTATTAGGATTACAACATGGCTGGGGATGCTAAGAATTGTCAGGCCCACCAACATATCTATTAGGGTAAACTTATGTAGCATTTGTGAAGAGCAGCACCATTTCCCAATCTGTGTACATATGGCAACTTCAAACATCTACTCTGATCACAATCAACAAAGTCTAAGCTAATTACTGCATGAGGACACCTGCAGTGAAGGGATATTCTAAGGGGATTTGTTGGGATTTACGGTAGTTCTGGATCTGAGGTATTTATTTGTGTGTGAAGGTGCAATACTGATAGATACTTATTACATATGAGAAATTTTGGATATCATAGGGGTTGCCCTCATTAGCATCCTTCAGGGAATCCTGACTCCTGGTGACCACAGAGTGAAATCCAAATAGTTTTCTCAAGGGCACTTTCCAGAAGTGGCTTGCCAGGACCTTCTTAAGGCTGAGAAAGAATGATCAGCTACCTAGGTAGCATTTATGCCTAAGGCATAAATCTGCTCCTCCTGGTTTGGTAGCCTGATGTTTTTAACTCTTAGACTACACCGGCTGTTTCTTCAAGGCTTGGGTTATGTTGAATTCTGAAAGGGAATTTGGAGGAACACCCCCTACCCCGAAATCAAGAATCCTCCAGTAGAAACATAAATACCACCAAAGCATCTTCTCCCCATTTCCATTTGAGAACTGTTTGCAGCATTAAATAAACATAAACAGCCCTCACGTAATAGAGAAATTAGCCACTGTGTCTTGCTGTTTATGAGGTAGCTGGAAGTCACACACACACACACACACACAGAGGAGCCTCCAAGGCGAATCCTATAACCAAAGGAACAACTGATCTGGAATTCTTTTGCCTGCACAAAGGAATGACAAGCAGAACAATGAGCTAGCCAGGGTCAAGTATTTCAGAAGGGCTTGGAGACAAGAATGATTAACCGGATGGCCACCGAGGTCAGCAGAAGTAATGGATGTTCATGAGAGAACATGGGCAGCCAAACCAGGAGAGCAAGAAACCACGTTCATTTCTCTTTCTGTGTTTTTTCTCTGGCAAGCAATGGGAAATAATTAAGAGTGATGTGAGAAGGGCTCTGACTTGGGAGTACTTGAATACACAGCCCCGCCATCTCTGCTGAATCCTAATTTGTTTTTTACTTTTTCAAGACTAGGGAACATCTAGCATCAGCAAATGCTAACCAAGAAGTTGGCTGCAGATGGGAATTCCCTCAATTTTATTTATTCTGGAATGCCACAAATTCAGGCAACCCTCCCCCAACCCCCCAAAGCAAAACTAATCTATTGTATTTGCATAAAAGTGGCAACAGAACAAGTGCTCAGGGTAAAGGATGTTTCCCTAATAAAAACAGTCTGGGCAAATGTTTGTCATGATGGCTTACAGCACAGGAGAGCATCTCAAAAGCTGAAGGACTACGCTCGACTCACCAAACTGCAGAGCAGCAAAAACAGCAAAGAAAAAGAACTATTTCTTTGTCTCAGCTTCAGTTTCCACCTGAACTGTTGCCAATAGTTTTCATAAGAGCTTTTTCATTTTCTCATTTTTTTTCTCCCTTCCCTTCCCTTCATCCTTGAAATAGATTTGAAAGCCTAAGAGAGATGGCTTCACTATTGATGATTGTTTCTTTTCACTCCAGCACATTGGTCTAATCCAGTTTTATTCACCAAACAATCCCCCAGCCTTTATGGTTCAGGGAGGTCAGATTGCTTTGTGCAGGCCTAACTGCGATAGTAGCACCATCTGGCCTCTCTTTGCCAAGCAGTGAGCAAGCCAGCACCTTCTGCTCCACTCCAAGATTGTTGAAGAAGAAGGACTTCTTCATCGTAGAGAAAAGTTCATCTTGTAGACAGCGGCTGGGGAAAAGCAATTCCTTCATACCAAAGTTTCATTTGCTAATCTTTGCAAATCCAACTGCTGTTCAAAACAGAGGGGTAAACCTATTCTGTGAAGTCCTGAAAGCAGATTCTCCAGAAAAAAAATATTTTTCTCCTAATATTGAAAACAATTTCGAACGTTTGTTCTTATGTAGACAATTCTTACCCTCCTAGTTCATTTGGCACATTAGAATTGCTTCTGTTCCAAAACGTGCTATTTGATTAGCTCCATCTGATCTTGGTTTTGAGTTGTGATCCACCTGCAGGTTGGACATTAGGAAAAGAGGAAAAAGTATGACAAAAAGGATAGTCTGCAATAGGTTTAAGATGGCCTGCTGACTTGCTTGGTTGGAGACAGCCCACTGCAAAAAGAGAAAACAAATAATAGACTATATCAAATTACTCTGGGATGAAGGAACAAATTATGGTCTCTTAATAAAACAATAAAGACCTGTATTATTGGGGTCCCTAGAAACTGAGATGAACTAAGTCCACATGAGGCAAATAATGGAATTGTAGAAAGATACTAATAAAGCAGGAACATCAGTCTGAGATGATGCTAGCCAGCTAGCTATTTATGTATATATTGATCAAACCTGAAGCACGTTTGGACTATTCATTTATTGAATCTGTAGCAAGTTTCAGTTATTGATTGAATATGCAGATAGTCCTTGATGATTTATTTAGCAACCATTTGAAGTTACAACCGCACTGAACACTGATCGGTTACTTTAAGTATCTTGCACTTAATGACTGTTGCAGCATCCCGTGTCACAAAATCAAAACTTGGGCACTTGACACCAGCACATATTTATAATAGTTGCAGCATCCTGGAGTCATGTGATCACAATTTACGACCTTCCTAGCCAGTTTCTGGCAAGCAGTCCATGGGGCAAGCCAGATTTGCTTAATGCCCACCCTATGCACTTACCTGCATCAATTCACTTAGTAACCCTGACAAAAAAAAGTCATAAAATTTGGCATGTATTTTCGGAGCCCTCCAGTCTTGTGGAAGGACCTTTTTATTGCTTTCTGTGATGGGAAATATGCAATTTGGTTTGGGGTGGGTGGCGTTTCAAATCTTTACAATTTCTTTTTTACTTTCTGGATCAAGTGAGCTGTCTGTCAAAAAAAGAAAAAAAGATTCCTGAAAGGTAATCTGGAATTCAGCACTCCTAATAGTAAAGGGCCTTGAATCGGACAGTCCTCCTTTAGCCTCACTCTTTCATTCCAGGAAACTGACAGAAATTGCAGCTGTTTTGGGACAGAGCAATTCTCAATGCTCCAAGTATGTCCAACGGTCCCAAAGTTTTGGGGATCCTTGCTCTAACTTAAGTGAGCTGGCAAAATCCTCGATCTTCTGTTTCATCTTCAGAATGATCCATACTGAAAAACCTGGTTATTTCCACTTTTTCTTCCTTTTATTATTTGTGTCACATCATGGTGAAAAGCAAAAAAACAAAACAAAACAAAAAAACAAACAAAAAAAAAAACACCAAGAAAAAACAAAACAAAACTGTTTGATTTTAGGCTATTTTAGCAGACCCTGCCTAGTATTGCATGGGACACAGATCTTGATTGACTTTCTTTCCTTTTGTTCCTAATGAACCCGTGGAATGATTAGTTTGTCAGTCGCCTTTTCTCCTTGTGAAGGGCAACTTGTTATTAAGAACTGTCTTCCTTTGCTCACTCACTGTTTCTATTACATTTCAAAACCTATTTCCCATTATCAACCCCCTCTCCTCCTCTATAACCTCATTAATTGCAAAAGCAGCTGCAAAAATGGAGGGGGAAAAACTGATGCAGCACAACCAAAAAGAAAAAAGAAACAGCAACCAACGATCTAATGCAGCATGAGATTAATACTTTAATACTGTTCTGCCCATGGATTGGTAGGATGTGAATGAGGATGTCACAACGGATTGCTTTAGTCAAAGACCCTCCCTCCCTTCTGCAGCAATTTAAATGTAGCAGAATAAGCTGTCGATCTGAACATTAGGACCTTGGTGCCTGTTGCAGGTTTTCTGTTCCATTAGAACTGAACATTTGTTAAGAGCTAAGAAAATGCCAGTATGTAACAATCAGGGAAGAAAAAAAAAAAGCAGAATTGGTAGAGTCCCAATTTAGGACACACTGTAATGGAGATTTCAGCATTACATGATTGGATATATTCAAAAACAATCTGTAAATAGATTCACATAAATATTTAAATAGTCAGTCATGCACTTGCACTGAATTGTGCATACAGGTAACTTGGCACTCTTGCAAAAATCATATAAAAAAAAATAATCAGCAGTGCATCCATTCTCTGTGTGCTCTGAATAGACCTAACAGAAAAAAGCAAGACGGAAGAAGGCAGGAATGGCTCATGAGTGACATTTAAGTTCAAGCTGTGATGCAATCGGGCCAGTGTATTCCAAGGAGATGAACTTTGGACCGGGATGGGGAACAAATTAGAGGGTCAATGCTGCTTTGTGCAATCAAAGACTGTTCAGAAACAAGCAAATCACCATCTTCTACAATGTCTACCTTTATGCCCTTGATACAAGAGTGGCTCTTAAATTAGCAACATGAAAGGAGAAACAAGTAGGCAGAAACTGAAAGCAACAATGAGGCTTTTGAAACCAGGCTGCCCTCAACTGGCAGCTGGTTGCTACTACATTTCTTTTCTTTTCTTAAAAACTGCTGGCAACCTTCCTTTTCAAGCTGGCTGTCGTGGGCGCCTGTCAGTGGCGATCAAAGAAGTGTCGTTCTTCTAGTCAGCTATGGGCTTGAATATTCTCAACTTTGACTAGAAGCCAGGGGATGTGTATCCTCTCCTCTTGCCTGCCAAAGAAGGATTGGTTATATGTGACAGAACACATAAAAACATTTTCTCCATCTGTTTCTCTCACAGTAACCATAAATATTTAGCTAATTGCAGAGTTGGGGTAAGAGAGCGCTGGTTGGCTGGGATTTCTGTCCCCAGTATTCCCAGCTAGCACAGCCAGAAATGTATGTAAGAGTCCTAGTCCAAAGCATCTGGAGACACTCAATTGATTACCCATTTCTTTATTTTTAAAACAGAACAACTCTGGGTGGCTCACAACAAATTTGAAACTAGAAAACCATAAAAATCCATAAAACAAAAACAAAACAACCAGGGCTTCAGTTGTCCTTCTAGGATGTCTCAACAAGTATCCACAGGCTATCACTCTATGCAGTGTCTGGGCAAAGAGCCAGAATCTTGATATTCTGGGGAAGAGATGATGGAGAAGATGTGTCAATTATGCAGCAATTCCTCAGAATATAGTTATTTATATAGACATAAAGCTATGACATAGCTGTTTCTAATCCTAGCTGTGTAACATCAATCCCAAGCAGAATGTCTCATAATTCCTGTCCACAAATGTAACAAACAGTTGTTCCCTCAATGAAAGGGAGTATGGCAGCTCTCTGAATTTGGCAGACAAAATGAGAGAAAGAGAAAATTCTTCTTAACGATTAAAGGCCATGCTTATAGAGAAAGAGAGATGATGTTCTAGAACAGTTGAGGTCCACCTAATACATCAAAAGCACATCTCTTGGGCCTATAAGGTGTGTAACCAGTGCAAGTTAGGTCACTTTTTCCCATCATCATCACAACTAAAGTTACTCAATTGCTATTAAGAGAAGCTTCATGAAGGCAACAGCACAACAATCTAATCCAATTCGACAAACTGAAGCAGAAATAAGGGCTCAAAATGCTAACTGGAGTCTAGCCCACAACAATACAGTAACCAATAGGATTTGGGCACCTGGGGAAGATATATCCCTGTCTACTTTCTCAGCAAGTACAGTAACAGGACATGAATCATGGGGCACTTTCCCAACTTTATCCAGATAACTTTTTGTTGGAATGTGTGAACAAACAACTTGTATTTAGAGCTACGGGTAATTACCCAATGGGATATAGCAATCTAGTTGGGATAGAAGACAAGATATTAAAATCTTAAGTCCCTTAAGATTACAGTAAATGATACATATAAAACCAGGAATCTGTAAACATTAAATGTGGTTCTTTAGGAAAAGTGAGTTTGTCCCTCATGGTGGGAGTCAAACTCTTTGAGAGAAATTGATGGGACTGGAGATACAACAAGTTGATAGGACAAGACATGAGATATTATTTAAGATCTGTCTTTTTGTGTAGTTCAAATTCTGGTCCATCCATTTTCCATTTTGGTCCTTTAATTTTCCAGATTTTGAATGTCAAATCAATCGAGGAAGATTCTGCAGAGCTCCAGCAGATCAGACCTTTGAATATCAATGTTATCTCATAGGAGAAAATAGAAGTATCTTTATTACATTTCAACCAATGTCTTCATACTTTCCTTCTTAAGTACTGATCAGCTACTACATACCCATCTGCCAGTGCCAGATTTAGCAATCCGCCGTTTGGAAAAAGCTATTTTCATATATTACCATGGCAATATCTACATCCTTTCTTATTTCTTGCTGAGAGTGAAATCAGGTAGCATACGGGGTAGTAGAAATGTGTTAAGCAGAGAGGCAGGATGATAGCTGGTTTTTTAAAAGAAGAAATAGAAAATGCGATTGGAAAAGGGCTCACATCTCTCTATAGACCAGTGTCCTTCTCCCAGGTTTCCCAAAAAGATATTTAGCAAGGTTTCCTAAACCAAGCCTCCACTTTTGAATTGTCTCATTATTTGGGGCAATGTCCAATATTCTTCTCTTGTCTGTTTCATGGACAAACATACATATTACAGAATATTTCCATGGAAACAGTGATGTAATGCAGGAGGCAGATAGCCTCTAAGTATAGGAAGAAAGGGGACCAAGAGAGATGGTTCTAATGCCGGTTTTCCATTAACGAAACAGCTTCTGATTTTCTGAAGCTTAAATATTGAAGGGTGGGAGACGTTACGGAGCCAAGTGAAATGGAGGAAGGAAAAGAGAAAGACAACATTAAATTATGCAAGTAGAAGCCTAGTTGCACAATACTGGATTTTGTCCTTTGTAACATAGCAACTGAGGCGAATATAGAAGCATTCTGTGAAAAAAAAATCAGTAAAATCCTCAAAGAACATAATACATGTAGCAGGTTTACTAGGGAATTGAATGACCCTCGCCCAAAATTTTATTTGAGGTTGAGATGTTCAGTTGATCAATAAATAAATGCCACCCAATACTAAACACCGTCTTCAGTATCTCACATTAAAAAACACAGGTGGAAAAATGCAGATCAGACTCTGCTACCACAAAGACAACAATGATACCTGCTATCATCTGTGAAGTAGACAATAGTTGGCTAGATGTTGGAAGAAAACACTTGTTAACACAGAAACACACAGAGTAAGAAACAGAACTTTATAGATTTAACTTGTTTTATGCCCCTTTCCCCCTGCATCTTTGTATTCTTGCCTACGGGACATAGCCAGTAGAGTTTTCCTTACTCTTCTTCATTTCGGCAGGTCCTTCTTTGTATCTATGTCATGGAAGGCCACCGTAGGACCCAGAATGCTGATGACCTGATTCAACCTGATTCAACCCTACTTCTTCTTATGTTCTAAATGTCATATAATGCTAATCGCTCACACTGCTCTTATAACTCTATTTCCCAATTGACACAGTGGGACCAAAATGTCATCTTTAGTTTGTGTAGTTTCTTCAGTAGGAATTCTGTAAGTAAACTTTGTTGTTTATCCTACCTTGTCAAAGTACCTCTCCTCCTCCTCCTCCCTTTTGGGAATTTAAAAAAAAAACAAACTTCCACTTTTAAGCTGATATCCATTGAAGTATGGAAAGTGGCTAGCTAAGGCCTTTCACCGCCCTGAGTCCTTCGTGAGAAGGGCGGTATAGAAATTTAATAAAATAAAAATAAATAAATAAAATAAAGGCTCTCCTATTGACATTAATAACTGAGCAGAAATCTAAATCAAGAGGCAAAACAGTTCTAGGCTGGGAATCAAGGACAAATACAGATCAATACTACAAGAACAAGCATTGGAAACATAGCACGGTACAGTTATTTATTGAAATACCAGAAAAGGCCATTGATGGAGAAAATAGGTTGGACAGGAGGAACTTCCATTTAGTAAACCTTCTTGGTAGATTTAAAAATGCCACCTACAGGTCACTCCAGCCAAATACAAGATGCAGTACAAACCATGCAATTCATTTATGACCAAGAAGGGTAAAGTACAGGGTGTTTCTACTTCAGTTCCACCCCCGCACAGAGCTTGTCAGATAATGACTTTCCAAACTTGAGGGAATGAAACACAGACTTCTGGTGAATTATAAACAATTATAATACATTGCCCATGGGACTGGAAAAGGCTATAAAACGTCAAGTGGAAGATGAGAGATGCACAGAATGGCACATGGTGTCAGATGATGATGCGTTTCATTGATGATACTTCATTTTCATTTAACCAAGGGAATACCGTCTTTCTCTCTCTTTCCTTGAATTGAGGCACAATTAGCTGCACAAGGAATAATCAGCTCAAGCCCAATCAAATCTGCCACAGAAGAACACTCCTGTAACATATGAGCCAGTGGCTACAGGAAAAGTTGAGTTATTAAAGGGATTTTTTTTTTTTAAAAAAAAAAGGTCAGTCCTCAAATCTGGTATATCCAGCAAGAACTTTTGATACCAGTGAAATAAATAAACACATTTCTGAATTCTGATTCTGAAATTATACTGCCGAAAACAAATCCTACTTGCAATTGTTTCACGCTATTTGAAACATTTACGAATGGAATTTCTAATAACCTCTGGGGACATTAGGCCTCCCTGCCTGAATATATATATATATATATATGTATATATATACAAATTATTTTACAATAATTCCCTTTTGGCTTTTACAAGTGTACCCAAGAGTAGCCACTGTAATGCAAATCCTCTTTTCCACACCCTATGCAATACTGCAAGTTTAGAATTATTATTTAAAATAATCTTATCCATGAATTACAAATAATAAAGTACTTTGCATATATAAATATTTCTAGCAGATTTTAGAATGTACATAAAAGATTCCCCCCTCACTATGAATAAACCCCTCCCCCCAAAAAAAACATGCTTTCCTCCAGATCACCGCTGTTTTAATAATGCTCTGTACATGGCGAAGCCCAAAACAGCAAAGACTGTAGCACCAAAACTTGCTCGAAGCCAAAAGGTAGAGCTCTTCAGGTCTGCCTGTGTCACGTGCCTGAAATACAAAGAATATTTTTTTTAAAAAAAATTAAAAAAATATTGAGATATATACAAGCATCAAAATGTGTAAGCTCGCTTTCAGAGATCTACTATGTACTCTTTTAAGGCATTTGCAAACTAAATGTTTTTGATGCAATGTAGGGAAGTGAATGTTCTGCTCTGTCTATTCAGAAAAGAAGGGTTAAATTTCAATTCAGCTAACAGGTCAATTTGACCGATCTATAATTCCATTAACTTTTCACAGCAAGGTAAAGTAAATAGATCACATTTAGGCTTATCCTGCAATATTAAGCCAATTGCTTTTATGCTGTTCTGAAGACGTGGGAATTGGGCAGTGCATAGCTTGTTAACTTGTAGTTGTAAAAAGACTAACAATCTAATCAAGGAATGACTGTTCTAGAACAGGGGTCCCCAACCTCTGGTCTGTGGACCAGTACCAGTCCATGGCATGCCAGCAATCGGGCCACGCAAACAAGCGAAGCCCCATCCATGGGATGCAGGCAGCATGCAAAACCGTACCCTCTCTGGTCTGCGGAAAAACCTTTCTCCACAGAACCAGTTTCTGATGCCCAAAAAGTTGGGGACCGCTGTTCTAGAATCATCTAAATATAGATGACTTAAAAAGGAAATGCTATTATACGCTGTCTTGCTTACTAGTCAGCATTTTCAGCAAAGTTGTCCCTTCAGATTAACTACCTAAGTGATTGTATATACTAACTCCTTTGCTGTGGTGTTTCTAACCAAAGGCAGAGTGCTTAACCACAGAAAATAATCTTGAACACTAGCACACAATAAAACTGTTAGGCACACCAAATAGTTAATGAAACACAGATATTAAACAGGTGAAACCAAAATGCAACAGAACAGTATGGAGGATGAAAGGAAACTATAAATTTAAGATCAAAGTAGCAAAAATTAACCAAAAACCAATGATCCAAGCCTGCCAGCATGCCAGTTTGTGAGCATGCTCAGTTAGCTTTCATGAAAAACACAGCCGACCATAATGCAACAGATAAAAAGCTATCAGCAAGGAGTTTTTGCAATGACCTTAGTTCAAGGCACAGTGATTCTCAATTGAGTATTACAGAATTGATATAGGACTGCATTACAGAATAGAACACGAGAAAGAATTCCCTGCCCTAGGCACTTTTAAAACTAAATCAGAAATAATGGGAAACCCTACAAAAGTATACACCATTACCTTCAGAAGAGCAGATTCCAAAGTATAATTTAAAGAACTACTGTAATATATTATTACCAAAGATTGTGAAACTATCTACCGTCCACTTAAGAGGGCTGAAAATTACTGAATCAGCCATTCACAAAATGGCAGCACATATAGGAAGAACCAGAATTATTGTTTCTTTTCACTCCAGCACATTGGTCTAATCCAGTTTTATTCACCAAGCAGTCCCCCAGCCTTTATGGTTCAGGGAGGTCAGTCTGCTTGGTGCAGGCCTAACTGGGATAGTAGCACCATCTGGCCTCTCTTTGCCAAGCAGTGAGCAAGCCAGAACCTTCTGCTCCACTCCAAGATTGTTTTCCTCAAGGACTTCTTCATCATAGAGAAAAGTTCATGTTGTAGACAGCAGCTGGGGAAAAGCAATTCCTTTATACCAAAGTTTCATTTGCTAATCTTTGCAGATTATTTGCCTCTAGTTCTTAACCTATCATCTGAACTGGGTATTCAGGGGGCAACATGAATTCTTTTGGGCTTCAAACAAGACTGGGACAAAACCATAATGGGAGAAAATCTGGAACAAATGGCATAGTCCAGTTTATCAGACCAAAATGGGTGTTCCTTTTCAGACATCCAGGCAACACATTTTGCATTTTGCATATTCAACGGCCTTGCTTGTTTATTGCTAGCAATCAGCAAAGCTGGCAGGTACAAAACTATCTGCAGTTAATTTCAAAGTTTGGTTCTTAAGGGATGTGATCTGAAACAGATCATCAGGCAATAGATGCTGATAGGTTAGTTCTTTTCAATCTCTCACAGCAAGACATTTACTGGATTTCTTCTCTATAAAGAGTTACCTGTCTTCCAACAACTGTGGATCAAGGGATGACTCCATGAAGATGGAATCCTCTATTGAGCTGACGGCATGTACTTGGTGAACAATACTGCTCTCCTCGTCTGACAACAGCAAGGCACCCAACTCATCTATGTGGGCTCTCAACCTTTTTACACACATGCACACAGATGGCAAGTTCACAGCATGGCTTAGAACAGGAAGCTACATATCAACATGGCTTACAATCAGTTTCAATATCTGTTTTTAATCAGAAAGTCTTGGCCGTAAGGTTCAGGTTAATAAAGTAGCATGGAAATTAGTGACAAGTCCCAAGGAAATGTAAATCGCTCATCAAAGTTTCTCTTTTTTCTATCCCACGTGAGAGAAACCCCCTTCTTTCCAAAATTCTTCTTCTCCTACTTTGCTTTGTTTTTGAATTACACATTTGTAGACATGCAATTTTGAAGAACAGGTCTATCGCAACGCCGGATAGTGGCAAGTAGAATGTTATATTAGTAACAAATTCTTGCACAACAGCTGATTAATGCAAAAGCTTATGGGAAAGGGGTATTCTGATTGGAGTGTTTAAACATTCCTGGATCCAAAACAAGGCAATTCCTCACAAAAACCATCTGGGATCTGGCTAGGGGTTAATAAAGTTCTCGCCTCACATTACTAAAGAAGCAGAGGTATTTCTCTCCAATATCCCATGCTGGAAATAGGAGGAGAATCCTAACTACTTTTTATAGTCAAGTTCACAGAGTAAAGTAAAAAAATGGCTCTGTGTGCCCTATAAATTAACTATGTTCAGGGTTGCTATTAGCTGGGAAGTAATCATTTCAAGCTCAAAAAGATATTCGCATACTTGTGATTTAGAGACACCAAAAAGCTACCCCACTTCCAGATCCTATTGTTCTCATTTTTTTTCTCTTCCTGCAAGAGGTTGAAAGGTTGCCCTCCACTCATAATTTAACTGTAATTTACCAAACTGTCAGAACTCCAAAACTGTAGTTAAAATAAACAATGACCCATTTTGAACAAGCCCTTTTTTTTTAAAAAAAAAAAGCAAGCCACAACTTAATATTTTTTTGCTTGCAATTAAACTCAGTTTGTCAGCCTGGATGATCAATCAAAACAGAAACTGGCATTTCTAAGCTCTTCTCCTCTAACATGCAGAAGAAAGGGAACCCCAGGAGAAGACCAGTCCTTTCATATCTGCCTCAGCCAGAGCTCAGCACGATGTCCAAATTCTGTGGATCTCTTCACACTTTGGATAGTCATCTTCACATACTTATATATGAAGTACAGAAAATAAATTAAAATTCACTATGGGCCAATAAATACCCTTTCATAAATAAAATTCTTTATTTCAGAACCATTTTTCAAAATTAATGTGTGAAGAGATTGCTGGGAATGCAATTCATCTAGAGAGAACAATGGTGTGTGTGTGTGTGTGTGTGTGTGCTAAAGCATAAAACATACACCCACAATCAAGAAGAAAACCTTGTTTGAATTGGCTCCACAAGCAAAAATTGTATTTGCTGCCTCTCTTTCATCACATTAATTTTTAGCCATCTATTATTTCAACATTATAGTCACTGGGCTCAAAAGCAGAAAGTGTCAAGATATAAACCAATTCCATATTAGTTCAAAAAATTAACAGAGAAGAACTATTAAATTTGCTCCTAGAGAAAAAAAAAAGACCACGTAGGAGCAAGACAACTATTTGTTTGGTATAGTGTTGAATTCTTATTCCATTGTCACAAATTTGAAATTAGCAAACGTTGAAACTGGACTCCTGAATCCCTGCCCTGGAGAATTCTCAATATTAAGAGATCTGCCATCAAATGTCAAAATCAGTGTCACCCTCCTCCCAGTATAATAAGCTGCAGTGGAATGATAGTCCTAGATTTTATCTTTCATTCACTTAAAATGAAAATATGTTGGCATCTTATCTGATAGTACCAACCATAAAGTAATGTGTTTTAATTACTGGCTAATCAGTGCTGAAACAGTATTTAGGCAATGGTTTTTTTTTTTTTTTTAAATAATGTCTCTGCATTTGCAACCTTTACCTGTTGAATTAACAGGAACTTATACATACTGGTAGATCCTTTTTGGCCAAAACCCACCCCCTATGACGACTGGGTACATGTTGGCTTACATATGCTATTTGCAAATACAGGTAGAATAGTCTTATTGCCTCCGACTCATTTGCTTTTGGCTTCCCTTACAAACAGGAAGATACACCTAATCTGGAGCCCAGCAGAGTAAGTAGCACATAAAGGCTAATTCCATGATTAAGGGGACATCAAAGAAACATCAGGAACATGGTGGGAAAGATATGCTAAAGCACACAACAATGGCAAGGCACTTGTGGATCAAGAAGCCAAAGGACTGGAATGCCCCTGATGCTGGAGGAATTCTCTACAAAACTACACAGGACAAATGGGAAAAATCCAGTACGGATAAAGCTCTTTTCCAGCATAGTGTCTCTGTGTGTGTATCTGCGTGTGTGTAATCCCAATATTATGTAATTAGCTTTTTCTCCCTCTCAATTATTTATAGTAAGCCTCTTTCAATTATTTATCAGATTCATTTCCATGAACTCAAATTAAATCCTCTCACCAAAACTTGTATTTTGTTTACAAAAAATGTATTTTGAATAAGACAATTTCAGATGCTCAGGATACTTTCCAATGGAGATTCCCTTTTTCAAACTGATCCAACAACATAACTCACTAAGGTCTGAGTTCCTAACCTTGCAGGATGATGTTTACCCAAAGACCTCTCAGACTCTTTTCCCATGACTGTATCTTAGGTTTTAAATATTATTTTAATTTTTTTAAAATTAAATGGAAGCAAGCATACTCCAACAAGCCTCCAATTTCAGCCGCCATTTTTATTTCCAAGAGAGAAACGCTGGGTTTCATACAGGCACCAAAATAATTCATAGAAGTTAAAAATTGTGGATGGCTGTACCCACCATTTATTTACTCTTTTTGGAAGACGGTCAGACTGCCTAGAAAAAATTAATGGGTGTTGTGGACCTCATTATGCCCTCTAGGGCAGCTAGGAGACTTAATGTTGGTACAATAGTATTGGGCTGTCATTAGCAAGACCCAGATTTAAATCTACCCTCACTCATGAAAATTCATCTTGCTACTTTGGGGGACTGCTCTATTTCAATGTGGAAAAATAGGAAAAGATTATATATTGCCCCTTGACACACACCCCCCAAAGCCAAGATAACAAATAATGACTTTGTGAGCATGCCCATGACATGTTCTCAAACTCTTGACTCCAGCTGGCTCAAATATTTGGGGACTTCACCATTAACGTATATGCATTAAATGTCTAATGGGAGATTCTCAGTCATCCAGGTCATGGTTGTCCCAAAGGTGCTTTTTCAAAAGGCAACTGGACTTCCTTGGTTTTTCCTGGAAGACATTTCGCTTCTCATCCAAGAACTGAAGAAGCTTTTTGGATGAGAAGCGAAACATCTTCAAGGAAAAACAAAGAAAGTCCAGTTGCCCTTTCAAAAAAGCACCTTTGGGATATTCTCATTAAATTTTTGAAAACTCTATGAGAGGTACGACCTTTCTTCCTTTCTTTTTGTTTTTTAAGATGATGAGGCAGAGGCAGAAATAGTAAATCAGTCTTTACAATTCATGTCACATGCAAATAGAAAAAAGCAAACGCCAAGACAATGGTTTGAAAGCACACAATGAATTAGAAAATATACTTAGAAATGTAATAATTTTAAAAAGATGCACAGGAATGCAGCAAGAGGAGTGTAAGTGCCAGCCAGAGAAATGAAAACGAAGACCTAGAGGAAAAAACAAATTAAATCAAAATAATCCAGCATGGTCAAATGTTTTCTTTTCCTAAACTATATGCGGTATATATTGCTTTACATACAACCCCACTTCTTTTGAAGCCTGTAGAAGAAGAAATCCTGGGCAGTTCAAATCAACAATTTGTGTCTCTCAATGGAGTCACTTTCACAATAAATGAAATCCTAACTTTATAGTGATAGATCTCCCTGCCTCAACTGGAAGAGCTGTGGAGCTAAAGCCCTTGTTAAAAGTTCTATTTTTTATCTTTAATTTTCTCACAATGACAGGAAATTTACTAATACTCTCTTATCATTTTCTGTTTCTAGTGAATGTAACATTGGATTACATTTCTAGACTAAAGGTCAATAAATCCCTTTTTAAAATAAGGCTACAACTAGTGGAATGCATTTTCTTAATCTGAATACATTTTTGAAATATAAATGATTCTCACTCATTTAAGCTTTAATTCTATGGAATTCAAAATAAAAGCGGGCTCTCCTATTCTTATTGGGACTTCTGAGAAGAGATGTATATAACTACATTGTGTTAGTGAAATTAACACAACCCTCCAGCCTCCACCACAGCTGTGCAAAAAATGCCTAATAAGAATCATGCTACCCACTGAAATGTGGGCAATCTGGAAGGTAATGTGTCAAAAGAAATTCAGGTTGTGGCTACTTCAGTTCCTAAGAGATTGATAATATACTGTATTTTTGACTGTGTGACCTCCTCCATCCATCCATAATCCGTTCAGTTGTGTGCAAAAGTAGGATATCGCATGTGGAAAAAATAGGAGCTGCATCTTCCAAGCAGTATAAAGTTGTTCTAATGGATCAAGATTGAATATGCCCTACTGAGACGGCTAACAATTTTGTTTTTCTTAATTGCTAGTAGTTAACCTGGAAAAAAGGCATTTCTCTAAGCTTGATTAGGTAAATGTCTCAGGGAAGAGAAGAAATAATTTCTTTCTCCGTCACCATACAGGGGAACTTACAAAGCTCTCTGCTAACAACCATCTTCAAACTAAATGAGATGCAGCATTCAGCAACATTTCTGATGAAATATTATTTTTAAAATCAAAATAATCTTAAAATTATTTTTAAAAATTCTGAGAACTCAGGGTTAAGGGGAAAGAAAGAAAGAAAGAGAGAGATCAATCATATTACAGGATAACGCCAATGGATGGGGAGAAAAATGGAATAGATCTCATCCTTCCTTTGATGGAATATTACAGATCATATGTCCAAGTGCCATCATAACAGGTGAACATAAGTGTCTTCCTTCTAAATCAGAAATTCATAAGTTAGCCCGAACTTTCATTTGCTTTTAAAAGGACCAGGCAGCAAATATTTTAGAGATAGCAGAGGAAAGAAATGCTTCTGTGACCCAACAGAAATAGGCTGATGGCTAACCATGATATTATTTCACCTATAGCTGCAGACTTCTGCAAGACATTTTGGATAAAGATAATTGCTACCACTACAAGGGAACCCAAAGCTAAGAATCAGGTGGCTTTTTCCAGTCAGCCCTCAAGTCTAAGCCTCAGGTCTATTGTGAATTAATCTTTAAAAACTTCAAACAATATAGACGGATCTAATACTTCTTCAGTGTGTACCAGTTTACTGGATTTCTTATTTTTGGAAGGCAATGCTCCCCCAAAAAAGGCATCTGAAAGGCTGGTAAAGAGTAAGATCTCCCAGTGACTTCTTTTATTTGGCTGGTTGAGTGCCTTACACTATTAAATCAGCCCTTTGTATCTATTCTATTTGGTTTAGAGACAATTGGAATAGATATTTGGATATTTCACTTAATCTGATTTGACACTGAGGAGATGAAAGTGATCTCTCTTCCCCCAAATATTGTTGGCCCTAAGTTCAATTGAAAGACGAGGAGCTTAGGGCTAAACTGTCTGATTTATCTCAGAAGACTTTGTAAGAGTTTATTTAACATAAAAAAAATTACTTAAACAATTTGGACAGGTCCTATTGCAGCTTCTCAAAATTGGATCAGAAAAAGAAACTGTTTGAAGTGATTGAATGGTCAATTAAATGGCAAACACAGGGCAACTTTAAGTAAGCGAAAAGTAATGCGTATGGCAACACAACACTGATAGGCTTTAATATATTAGGAAGAAGAACTGAAGGTTATAAAGGATATTTCAAAGAAGTTGCTGACTTAATATGTTTCAGCTATGAAAAATGCAAAGTCCATGTGAGAGATCATTAAGAAAGGGAATGAAAATAAAACCATCAACACTGAGTCCTAAAATAAATCTAAGGCACGTTAACATCTGGTAAACTCTGAATGCTTCTGCTTGCCATATTTTAAAGAGGATATAAGCACGGGAGGGGGGGAAATGCAAAAGAAGGAAACCAAAATGATCAGCAAGCTACACCACCTTCTTTATGAAAAAAGAGTAAAATATTTGGAGTTCTTTCAGCTTATAAAAATGACAACCAAGTATGTGATCAAGGTGTATAAAATCATATATAGCATAAAGACAATAGACTGTACTTTTTCTCCCTCTTAGGACACCAAGATCAGAGGTCATCTGCAAAACTGACTGGAATATTTAGGAGAGACATAAAGAAGTATTCCTTCCCACAGCCCATAGTGATGAATGCTCACTAACTTGGATGGCTTTAAAAGAGAATGAATAGATTAATGGAGGATGGAATTCCTGAGGGCTAACATCAGATTATGGGGAGCATGCCTACAAACACCAGCTACAGGGGACCAACTATGGAAGATATTGTTACTCTATGATGCTTGCAAGCATTCCAGAAGTAGCTGGTTGGCTACTAAGAGATATAAATGTTTGAATAAAGTGAACTTTTGTCTGACCCAGATGCTGTAAAATAGATATTAAATTACTATTTTAGGTCACATTCAAAATAATGAGTGGGATATCATCTTCAAGGGCAGATAGTTTTTAAAACACTCTTCTTTTTAACCATAATTCTATTCCAGTGAAGATGGGTAGAAAGGGATTTTTAGCAATATGGTATAATTCCTTTCAGCCATTTTACCTATGATTATATATTTTCTTGCATTTTTCTTATTTCAGGGGTATATTAGGACTACAGGTTCTCTTTAAAAAAAGGGGGGGGGATTCAGAATAGTGGGAAAGCACCAAACAGCCTCTTCATACTTAATTAAAGCAGCTGCATCTTTCTCTAGGGCTATGCTGAAAGCTATTCCCAGCTGTGTGCATGCAGCTGCTTTGCTGGGGGGAAAATGGAAGATAAATGTTTTCCTAATAGCCACCTCTCTCTCTCAGCATGAAGGCAGAAAGTTAAAAGGAGACTGATGGGCAGCAGCTTTTCTTCAAAGTTCAGTTCAGTTTCAGTTACTTGTCTGGCTCTGGATCCATCTTTCCTGACTTTCTGTTCTTGTGGATCTTCTGAGCGCCTACCATAAAGAATGGTAGGATGGCCAAGATCTGAGGACTTCTTTCTATCACAATATAATGCTATGTCTACCCTTCTGTCAAGCACATAGGGATCAATGCGATCTCCTTATCAGTCGTCCTAATTTATAGGGGAGACTAAATGATTGGCCCTTGCCCTTAAAACAAACAAATAGAATCCCTTAATATAATTCCCAAATTGCCAGCCACTGGTGGAATGAACAAACTGCACAGTGGAAGCTTACTTGAATGCTTTTATATTCCTCCACACATTGAAATAGTGGAGCGGGCATTCATGTATTCCACCTTTATATTTCAAAATGCATAATCAAAGAACATAAAATAATAATGCTGGCATAGAAGGAACTGCAGTATCACTGAAAAGGAATCTGATTTGAACTCTCATTCATTTCCTGGGCCAATTTGCCTCAAATGCGACCCTGCATTTAATAAAGAGTCTGTTAGACCCATTTTTGTTTGTATGAAAATATTTAAATAATTTGCAATGTGGTATTAGTGAGATGCAATACTGTTTGCGACAAGGAACATTTTTTACTAGATATTTCTTTATCTTTCCAATACAGTGGAATATCTTGAGCAGAGAATCATTTGTGCATTCTTAAAATGAAAAAAAAAATATAAGTAGCATTTTGTTAAAATGGGTTGATTTAGTTGTTAAAATGCCACAGATCTTATCACACCATATCCATTTATAAGGACCAAATGTATATATTCTGAAAGCTGGAAGTAAATGTAACTAATATCCAGGATGTTTGTGCCATTGTGCGTGTGTATCTTCCCTCCAAAAAATCAACTAATCTTTTTTATTGTCTAGTTAAAGGCAAAACCATGGTTTCAGAGATAAGTGTTGACTCACTGACAAGTTGATTTTAAGGAAGGAGAAATGAGGTTTGACTCCTTTCTCAGAGTCAGTAAGAAAACTATAAGTTGATGAAGACTCTCCTGGCAATTACTTCTCAATGACTAGAAAGAGTTTTGCATTCACAAGCCAACTCAACTCAACTACTTAACTGATGCCAAGTAGTCAGACTGATGTGCTTCAAGATTTGCTACCCTGAAGAGAACAGAAAAAATATTATTTACAAAGGGAGTGTCTTCTCCCAGCCATCTCTGTCTACCCAGTAGTTTCTAGTAAGGAAGACCCCCTTGAAATCCTTGAGGGCCAGGGACCCACTTTTTCTGTTGGTGCCCATCTGCTTTGGAAGATGTTCCAACCAAGCCCAAGCCAGCACCAACGTTATTGGTGGTCAGAGAAGTGGACCTGGTTATTTTGGAAAGCCTTTAGGGCTGGATGATATAGCAGTTCTTCCCTGCAGTAGGCAACTATTAGTGCTAGGATATTTTCCTTGCTGTGTTAATAGCTACTATTACTGAGGTTTGGTTATTTTTTTTTCTTTTTTTAATTTATTTTTTTGTGCTATCCATAAGTCACACAGCATCTGTAGCAAATAAATCAATAACTGGCAGGACATTTGGCTGCTTAATGGATATGGTGTGGCAGGTCTGTTGGTTTATAAAGTTCAGCAATGGGTTTCATTCATGTAATTTCCAAGCACAGCTGGTACCTAGTAAATAAAATCAAAGACCTGTTAAGAACTGCGGTGAAGAGTTTGTTCTTTACAGATTGCAGCAAGTCTGAGTTGAGGAGGTTCTGACAGATGCAAAATGTACACCTGTTGCAGGTGCACATACAGCGTAACCGGGCATGGCTGCGAAAACACACAGAAGGACAGGAGTTGAGACCATGGGCAGAAACCATGAGAAATCTGAGCCAAAACCAAGAGAAATAGGAACTGGGAACATTTGGGGGGGGGTCAGGAACCGAGGCAAGGGTAGAGTCAAGCTGGGCAGATTTTCAGGAGGAGCGTACTGTATTTTAAGGGACTCTGCTTATACACCGGTGTCCCCTTAAGGAAAAAAACACAATCCGTTTTCCACCCACATTGGGTTTAGAAACGGGAGCCTAACAGAATATGCCTAGCAGAAAGCAGCTCCTCCTTAATCCCCAGCAAAATTGGAATTCGGTTTCCTTCTTTAACGGAAAGTCGTTAAGCAACAGCTACCCTTACCTCTGGCATCCCAACTGACACACACATGCTTAAGAGAATCAAGGGAAGAAAGTCAAATATGCTATTGCTTAGATTTCTCCAAATATTTAAATATCCCAGGTTGCCAAACAGAAATTAAGAAGAACAGAATTTCCTGAATTTAGATGTCTTCCCCCCCCCCTCCCTCCAAAACTGGATTCTCCAAGGAATAGAAGAAGCAACTTTACCTTCACTGAACAACTGAAAGCCTCCCACCCAGCAGCACTGATCCTTGCACCTTCAAGATGCTTCCCTGCAGTCTAATTGGATACAGAAAGATGGCGGTGTTTTTTTTTTTTTAAAGGAGAATTTAGGTCAATAGCTATTTATGAGAGCTACAAATAGAAAGCCAATATTCAAAGACAGTGTATTTCCAATTCCTGGCTACAAGAGCAAACTCTTGCCATGTGGATTTTTTTTTTTTGGGGGGGGGGGGGGGAGGAGGCCTGGAATAGAGGTTGCCATGCATAGACATTGCCTTTGCAGAAACGACTAGGAAGCCTATATTCCAGCAGAGCCATAGATACCGGGGATATATACACTGTGGAGCCTTAGGATGCACTTAATATCAGCTACGGCACCGTTCTTAATCTGCCATCTGAAGGACATCTAAATTGAATCCTGCAGGAAAGATTTGGCCTGTCAAATGCAGAGACTGCAGAGTGGCCTTGCTTGGCAACAGAGTGAGATGCTAAGTGAGTAATAGCAACCTTTTCAGATCATACGTCTCAAGCTTGACAATTCTCTACAATGCGCGAAACACCGACTGTTCAAAATTTTACCAGCAGCCATGTATTTTTGAGAGAGAGAAATAAGCAAGAGACTATCGTCTAGCAGTTCTTCTCTGTGTGACTAGAAAGAAAGGAGAGGTACACATTTCAAAGGAAAATGAAAGCTTTCCATTTTAGCATTGATACATGTCAGTTTGCTTTAAGATAATGGCGGCTTTGGGAAAAAAGGATCTTCCCCTCCCCTGCTTTTTTAGTAAATTATGAGATACCTTTAAATACATAGACTGTAACGTAAATGTCCTTATTTTATACAGCTTTTCGTAACTAAGTGCACTGAAAGGTATCTGTAAAGTTGATTGCTAAACATCTCTAATGAAGTAACACATAGTTTACCTATTCTACCTTGTTCTGAAGCTCAAGGCAGCAAGTCTTTTAATTAGAATATTTGTACCTTTCAACAATTTTAAAAGAATGCTAAATTCATATGCACTTTGGAGGAGTTAGGGCCTGAAGTTCAGAAAAGCAAACGGAATCATTCAAAGCGGAAGCAATCCTTGCTATAACTCCCTGAGATGAAAGAGAATGCTGATTAATTGTCTCCAGGGGAAATTAATCCATTTACAATTCAAATAAGATTTGTCCCCTGCTATTGATCATCATCCCTATTATAAAACGTAACCAGCTGATGGATAATTTTTTGGATTTTATTTTTGTTTTTTTGCTTAGAATAGCAGACCGTAATGCCACATTTCCAAAACAACAGCAAACAATGTTATATATGGAAGCGCTTTGCCACTAGGATCTGCAAAATGTTCCATCATGCAATGTTCCAACATTTAAACAAGTTCTTCCACAAGTAATCCAGATGTGGTCTATTTCCATCATGGGCCTGTTCTTAGGTCAGAACACTCTGAGATGAAACATCTTGCACATTCCCCTACTTCGACATCTGAGAAGAGAGCGACTCCTCAAACTAAAGACCTAGTGGGCATATAGAACTAATTTCATGATCCTTTGGATCCTGCATCTTATGTAAAACAGGTTTACAAGGAAATGGGCACAGATCGAATAATAAAGCATGCTGAGAAATAAGCTGATGAGAACAAAATGATCCTAATTTATACTGTACATATACCTGAAAATTCATTTCTTATCCATTTAGGAAGATAAAACATTTTAGTGCTGGTGCCTTTTTTTAAAAAAAAGACTAGACAAAACTGTATGTATATTTTGTTTCAGCATATGAGGAGCCAATCTTTTGGGGACAGACTCACAATTCTGCATTGATGGATGAGTAATGGTAACGAGCAATGCAATACATGCATATATGGAGAGAATCGAACCCCATGTTCTTTAAACTAAATCTAAGTCTTCAAAGATTCTCTGTCAAAAGATTATGTGCCAAATCTTGTGCATAAGAATTAAAAAAAAATTTAAACAGGTATTTATACTTCTCTGCCAATTTGGGGTCATTTCCCTTCATTTATATTTATTTATATCCATCACTAACATCTCCCTCTGTTGCTAAACACAATTTCACTGGGGCACAGAGTTCCATCCTTATGGCAACCACAGCATGCAACACTGTCATGATCCATGCAGTATGAATAGAAGGGTGTTTTGGATACATACGGATACATGGCCATTGTTGTCAGTTTAACAAAGATATCTTTACTTGGTGCATCCACGGTGTTACAAGTAAAGGCTTGGGGTGGAGGCATTTTGTGTTTTTTGCAGAAGTCAGCTGGAGAAGTGCTGTATTCCTGCCGAACTTCATGTAGGTCTGACTTGGCAGCTATCACCAAGCAAGGTATCCTGCTGTCCATGAAGTGTTGCTAGGCATTTAAAATAAAAAGGAAATACAAGTTAACTACCAGCTTAAATAAAATATATAGGTTTAAAATTTGCAGAGCTGTGATTAGTGAATTCAGCAGTCTGCCATAACCTTCAGAGGGCAGGGTGCAATCTAGATTTTTCAAAATGTACATGCCATCCTTCTTTCATAAAGTTCACATATACCCCATACAGTTATCATGTTTTTTTCCTACTATAGATTGACAGCCATTTTGTAAAGTAAGTAACCCAGAGTGTGAAAAAGATTTGGGTTGGTGTTAAGTTAGCTCGATATGGAATTTAACACTCTCATGGTTTAATGATGAACATTTTAAGTACCAGGATCCAATCTGGGTCGATTACTGGGGCCAGAGGTTTTGTCTTCCAAGTTTTTGGACTCGTGATAGAACCTATCCTCTGGGAACTTCTCTCTAGCAGAGTAGGTTAGAAATGGAATCCTAATAGAACATGCATAGCAGAAAGTAGCTCCTCCTTAATCCATAGCAAAATTGGAATTAAGTTTCCTTCTTTAACTGAAAGTCATTAAGCAAAAGCTAATGCAGCTAACACACTCTGCTAGAGAGAAGTTCCCTGAGGATGGGCTCCAGCACAAATCCGAAAACTTGGAAGACAAAACCTCTGGTTTCGGTGACTGATCCAGATTGGATCCTGAAACATTATCCTGGGACATGCATATTCACCTTCATTTGTTTTAAGTACCATCCCATGTGGACTAAAACTTCTTGTGAGATGGGCAGCCGGGTATATTTGATTAATAAATAAAAATAATATTAAAATTAAAATTCTGAGCAAATAGAAATAGCCATTTCCTAATAAAGTCAACTACCTTAAAGCCAAATAGAGTTAAGTAAGTTGCTGGTTTTCTCTGCAGATATATCCATTTTTTTTTCAGATGTTTAAAAGATCTACACAACTTTCACCATCAGAATTAATTTCTCAGAAAGATAAGTTGCCTTTCAAAGATCCTTGGATCTAATAAATAAATCCACTTGTCATGGATGCCTTAATGTAATTTAATGTGAATTCTCATACTGACCGGGGCGAATTCAATAGCCTATACAGCCCCCCCTGAAATCACTGATTCTATGACACAATTATTTTCTATGTGGATACAAACCTTGAATATTCTGGCACAATATTCAAATGATTTGGGATTGCTGATATCATATACTAGGCAGACTACATCACACATGATTTCAGCATCACATAAGAAATCAGATTCACAAACATTATGTAACTGAAAAGAGAAAGAAAGGCAATGTCAAACACTGTACAGTTACAAACACTGTAACAAACTTACTTTTTTGTACTCACTGCAGCCTGTTAAGTTTTTCCAATTTATTCTGTTGGACATAATAGGTGCTTTATTAAAAAATCTAAAGACCCAAACTGGTACTGAATTTTTTTTCATTGGATTATATCTGTGTCTACCATAATGCAGAATATTGCAGATACAGGCTTCTCAATGTTTTATTGCCAGTACATACACTGTTCAAGCAATGTACTGTTCATTTAATAGTCTCCAAAGACATACTATTAACTCAAACAAAAAGAGCAAGGATGTGCCAGTTCCAACCTCGAGTTACAGCAGGCAGAAATGATCTTGCAAGCACAAAAATGAGTTCAGATGGTATGTGTATAATAAGCCCCCAATCTAATATTTCAAATTATGTATCTTCTTTATTACAATACAGATCTTTTTATGAATATTTACTACCCTGCTCTACATTTTTAATATTTACATACTGTATTTCAGTGATTTTTTTTTTAAAAATTAAAGCTTAGCCTTAGACTATTATGAACCGCCCTAGGAAAATCTTGTCATGAACAGGATGTGTATTTTTACAGTAAATAATACTAGAAATCTGCTAAGCTCTTCATTAAACAAAGAAGACACCTTACTATGAGAGACAGCTGTTTGTAATTGTACAATCTCAGATTGTAACAAGGTTCACAATATTTAATTGTGCATCCCAAACATGCTTTTAAAGATTAACAACGGAAAACTGGGGAAGGGGGCCATGTATACCATTAAAATAAAATGTCAATAGTCCTCATAAAAGGAAAAAAGTCAAATTTAAATGTTATTATAAGGGTAACTTACCAATAAATATTTCTCTTGCCCATACACATAAACGGTATTAATTGCATAGTAGGATTTGTGCTCTGGATGTATATGTTTCTGCCTCTGAAAGCACAAAGGAAGAAAAATGTAAGAAAACACACAATTTTCTAATAAAGTGTATTTCATACTCTGTTTAGACTATTTCCCAGGCTATAATACTGAATTAGGCAATGCTGTGCCTCTCAAATGTTTTGGATCAAAACAATCACAATCTCTTTCCTGATTGACCATGTTGGTTGTTCAAAGTATAGTATAAGGGTTGGCAAATTATGGCCTGCAGACTAAATCCAACCTGCCACCTGTTTTTACAGTATACAGCCCACAAGCTAAGAATGAATGGGTAGATGATTTCCAGGCCTGAACTTCTACTGAGATGGGGCATCAGTGGTCTTTTAGCAAGCTCCTTGCTTACAGATTGGGGCTGTCCACTATACTGCTTGACCTGCAGACTTGCCAACTGTGCTCACAGAGGCGCACTGTACTACATTAAAAAAGAACAAATACAAATGTGCTGGTATTTTGGCATATACCAATATAATATATTGTCAGCTAGGGCTCTCAACAGTGCCAAGAGTGAGCGTTGAAGCACTGTGGGAGCTCATAACTATCCTTGGAGGTCCATAGCACCAGAGTGACTGGAGGGATCCCTAGTCAGGAGAGCCAGCAGGTTGAAGTTGGAGGGGGAATGACTTTGGGGAGCTTGGGGCAGACTAAGTCATTCAGGTAAGTGGTGGGCATTTTGATGGGAGACAGAGAGCAGGCTGCTCCCGAAAAAGATGTCCCTGGTGTTTGGTACCGCTGTTGTGTTCTGACTCCTGTGTATTCAAACCCAGGCCCAGAACAACAGACAGACAGAGGGCTGGGCTTTTGGCTGTTGTTATTTAATGCCATGTCAAGTAATAACAAAACTCCTCTAATTTGTGATCTCATCAGTGAGGAGCAGGTTGACCTGGCATGTATTACTGAGACCTGGCTAGGCCCAGAGAGGGTGGAGCGGTTTCCTTCTCTGAAATGTGCCTGGCCAGGTTTAGGGTATGGCACCAGCCAAGACCCTAGGGCAGGAGAGGGGCAATAACAGTTGTCTTCTGGAAATCCTATTGATCTTCAGGAGCGCTGCTTCACAAGTTGCTGGTTGTGAGGCCTGTTTCTGAAGATAGCCGGGCAGAATCAGGTGGTACAGACTGTGGTGGCACAAGCATACTGGGGCATCCCAGGAGGGGGTGCATATAGTACCTCTGCTATATAAGCTGCTTTGGGTATTGGTTTGCTTCCTGGTCTATTCAGAATGTTGGTTATCACCTTTAAAGCCTGTCATGGCATGAGACCGAGCCACCTGAGAAAACATCCTATCCCTATTTCATCAATCTGTCCTTCTCAATCAATCAGGGAGAGGTTGTTGTAGACCTCGTCAACTAAAGAATTTTGTGGTCTAGGAACAGGGTCTTTTCTGCTGTTGCCCTATCCCATGAAACATCTTTCCCCCAGAGGTGAGATAGGCTCTCACTATATCCCAGCCTTCTGGAAAACCATCAATGCCTGGTTTTGCCAACTGGTATGGGGGTCTAAGTGTAGCATACAACCTTGGATGTGACTGATGGCTTGAGGGCCCTCCCTCTACCTTTAAAAAATTTTTTAACCTCTGTTAACTCTTAACTTTTAAACTTTGTTTTTACCAGAGTATGTCACTTTTCAGGGTTTTCATTTGTAAACTGCCCAGAGCCACTTAGGTGAGATGAGCAGTGTAGAAATATGATAAGCAAATACTGCATTCTGGATCTGTATAGCAAAGCAGTATTGCCAGAACATTAAATGCTGATACATGACTAACTTAGCAATACATTTCCTTTGGGCCCCAAGGGACCCATAACTAATTGGTTGTGCAGCTGTCCTGCCTCAAAGTTACTGGATCACAAATAAAAATAAACAGTGGATGAAAAGAACCATTTTAAGAATACATTGTAAAAGCTGTAACCAAGTGCTGTCAACAGGCAATTCCATCCCAACTCTTAACACATCGTTTTAGAGAAAAACAGAAGAAGAGTCTTACCAGGAGATTTCTTCCAAGCAGAGCATGGAGAACTCCAGTTTTCCCACAACCGTTCAACCCAATTAGATTACACCTGAACACATTCCTCTGAGTCTGCCTTTTTTGAAGGTCAATCTTTTTGTCTCTGGTTACTTTAAAACAAAAATGGACACATAGTGAGACATGTTCCCTAAAATTATATTTTGTGTTTTTACCTTTGGCTGTTCACCGCCCTGAGTCCTTCGGGAGAAGGGTGGTATATAAATTTAAAAATAAATAAATAAATAAATAAATAAATAAATAAATAAATAAATAAATATCCTAATTCTTTACTTTAAGAAAAGTATTTTCAATTACTTTACCCTGCAAGTATCCAAATTCTTCCCAGGATAAGTTGGGAAAAGTGAAAGCCAATACCTGTAATTGCTGAGGCCTGGGATTCCTGTTCAGTCAATATTGAATATCCTAAATAGCCCAGATATTCTAGACAGCGCTGTACATCCAAGTATGTAGTTAGTCTATAAGAGAAAACAACTATGTTTCCCAAGTTCTCGGCATTTGTTATAGCTTTTAAGGCAGTGGTCCCCAACCTTTCCAGCTTGGCACACTGGGTGGGGTATGTGGGAGGGGAGGGGAGGGGAGGGGCAAGCAGCAGGCATGCACGTAAACAATTCCATTTGTACAAGCGGTAGGTGCACATGCCTGCCGCTTGCACAAATGGAGCTTTGTGCTGAGTGTACACGCCTGCAGAAATGGAGTTTCATGCATAAGCACCTCCCGCTTGTGCAAGTGGAGCTGTACACACACAGCCACTTGCCCACTGCTTCCATGGCTCAGTTCTGCACGGGCTGCAACCTGGTAGTGGGCCAAAGCCTGGGAGTTGGGGACCGCTGCCTTAAGGGCACTTTGCAGTACAAATCTATCAGTAAAATCCAGGACTATTTTATATATGTACTCATGCATTGGAATTCACATCTTCCCTTTTTGGAAACCCTGAAAAAGATTTTTAAGCTATTGAAGGCAGCAGGAAGCAAAATTAGTAATATTTGTATCAATGCTTATATACTACTTCTCACATACCACATAAATAATTAGTATGCAGTTAAACAATATTGGATTACAGCTCAAGATTTGATAACGTTAAGGTATGTTTTACATTTATCAGTTTGCATGTCATGTATTAAAAAGGCAAGATAGTGGAATGGATAGTAGAAAGAAAGACCATGTAGTCTATTTCTAGTCATAGTAATAGTTCTCTTGGGCAACCTGCTTGTGTGAAACACGTATGGCAATCTTTATTAAGCAGGTCTTAATGAAATTTCAGAGAGAGCAATTGGCTTTTAATTCAATGCAGAATTAACTTGTGAAACCTGCCTGGGTTACAATCATATGATTATTGCACTTCCTGATTAAATCATAGTATATGAGAAAGAACATTTTGGCTTCATTTCTTTTTCAAACGTGCTTGTTCTTAAGAGTGCTGGGAGTTTTCAATAATATAATAATGTATTTGCAACTAGAAATAGCCATATCCAAAGAAACAACCACATAGTACCAATCACATAAACTGTCTTTGAAAGCAGTTCATTTTTCACTTTCTACCATTAAAAGAATAGCTGTTTCTAAACAAGTTGTGGGCAATCTCTAATTTATATGCTACACTTACGTCCACTGAGAAAGAAATCCCTGATATGTTATCCAACCCCTTTCATTTGTACAAACAGTGCTGTTGACATCTGGTCCCCATGGCATGTAAGGGAAGATTTTGAACAAATCCTTGAGTTCTTCAGGAGACAAAGCACAGTCTCGGTCCTGAAAACAGATTTATATTTATTTTTAGCCAGTTAGCTTTGTTTAGTAAGTCAACTGACATAGCTTGTTTTTCTATGCTTCATTTAGTCGTGCCTCAGATGGCTTTGATTAAGAACTTCTGGGAAAGAGAACGATAAACAGAGAGCAAATCCCACTCCCTTCTAGCACTGATGATGTTAGCTAGCTAGGTAATGAAACATCTGCAAGAAAATAACCAGGCTTAGAGAGAATCAAGGACCCCACAAAACCTGTATTTTTAATGTAACAGAGTCACTTGACTGGCAAATCCTAAAATACACTACGCAACAAAACAAGTTAAATGTTTAACATATTTTAATCATTTCCAGTGCCTTCAAAGATAATGTTTGAAAAATGTATTCAGAAAGTAACTGGGGTGGGGGCTAGATGGCAAGCCTCTCCTAGTATGGCCTCCATATTTTGGAATTCACTATTCTCAGACATTGATGAAACACTGTTTCTCCAGGTGTTTCATAAAGCAGTTAAAACTATATTCTACTGGTGCTTTCAACTCTATTTCATTGTATATGGGCATTCATTTTGAGAGTGTGTTGAATAGTTGTAATATTTTATTTTTTTAGTGCTTGTTTTGTTGTATATTGCCAGGAATGTTCAGTCTGAGACTGGTTACAAAAAAACTATCCAATCACTCAATCAATCGTGTGTTCATTTTAAAACAATCCCAAAATCAGATTAAAAGCTTACCAAATCATGCTTATCAAACATGCTTTGAAGGAACAAGTATGCATGATGGTTTAACTCTGTCGTGCAGTCAGAAGGTATTTTTAACCTGATTGGAGAGAAAGTAATATCTTTGAAAAAGAAATATGCTTACCAAACATAAAAAGAACAGTGAGTCTTACAATTGGGGACGCATCATTCTGGAAGTGGTTAATGGACTAAGGTAAAAACCTCACCTCCCATTGTGCATCTTGCTTTCTTTCTCCCCTTTGTCAATTTTAAACTAATTTAATGTTACTATTTACTGCATTAATGTTTTAACATGTGGAGTATTTTTAATGACTGTAGGCCACCTGGAGTCACCTCCAGGTAATAAGGGTAGGATATGTTAAATAAATACATACATGCAGACAGACCGACAGACCGACCAGAGACTTATTAAGCCCACTATTCCCTATCTTCAATGGCTAATCAGATGACCCTACGAAGCCCGTAAGCAAGAGATGAGCACAGCTACTCTTTCTGCAGCTGTTCTCTAAAAGTTAATATTGAGAAGTCTGATATTCAAATTCTGAATGTAGTATAGGTAGTCCTGAACTTACAACCACAACTGGGAGCAGAATTTCTGCTGCTGCTAAGTAAGGCAGTGGTTAACAGAGTTGCACCCGATTTTACAATCTTTTTTTGCCAAGGTTGTTAAGTGAATCACACAGAAATTCAGTAAATCACAGTTGTTACATGAATCCAGCTTCCCGCACTGACTTTGCTTGTTGAAAGCCAGCTGGGAAGGCCTTAATTGGCAGTCACATGACCCCAGGATACTGCAACTGTTGCAAATGTATGCTGTTTGTCAACACCCAAATTTTGATCACATGCCTGTGGGAATGTTATGATAATCGTAAGTGTGAGAATCTGTTGTAACTTTTTTCAGTGCCATTGTAATCTCGAAAAGTCAGTAAACGAATGGTGATAAATTAGGAACTACCCATATGTCCCACATAATAAGCTGCACTCATCATTGGAGGCTTATTCTATAATGCTGGGTGCTGGGTATATATACGGAAGGTAGCTAGAAAAATCCAAACAGTTTGAAATCCAGTTTGCTTCAATGACAAAAATTAAGACCAAAGAGTCTCATGACTGAAAAGGCATCTAATGATCATACCTTGCAAGAATTTTGCTATCATAGTTTCTTTAAAATCCAGTGCTATGTAGGTGTTCAAATTTACTTCCAATTCTCCAGAACTACCATAATTGCCCAATAACCTTCTAATCATCACATACTGGTTTCAAAATGTTAGACGCCAACTAACTAAAGGTTTCCTCTTGATGAGCTAGATTGGAATAATTTCATGCTATGAGCAATATTCTTAAAAATAGATCCAGTTCAGCATTATATGTGTCACTATATTGGGTAGAAACAGTCCAAAACTACTTGGTTGGACACAATGGAAAACAACACGGTTACTGTTGTATTACTTGGTCAAGTCCAGTGGTGGGTTGCTACCGGTTTGCCCCAGATCGGGTGAACCAGTAGCGGTGGCAGGAAGTTCCACCCACCCACCTGGATGTCTCTGCACATACGCAGAAGCTTCTGTGCATGTGCAGAATGTTGCACACGTGCACGAGCGCACATCCACGAGCGAACCGGGATTTGAAACCTACTACTGGTCAAGTCAACAGACCTTCATGTTCTAGAAAGTAGTTGATTTTCTGCAGTGAAACACAGATTTTACATTTTATAGGTCAGTAATGCCAACACAATTTAAACCAAGTTTTAAAAATCGATCGATACATACAGGGGAAATAAATACTCTGGTGTGAGCTCTAGGTCATCATCATATCCAAAGCACCGCAATACTGTCCAAGTTGTTTCGTGCCTCCCTCGCTGGATGAATAGTGTGTGGAGAAAAAGAAAGCCTGAAAAGACAGTTGTTTAATTGGCAATCTAGAACACAGGCCAGGGAGAGAGATTAGAATTGAAAACACAACAAAGATGCTCCAGGTACGCAAATGTGTATTTTAAATAAGAGCCTACCAAATGCTATGAAAGCATCGTGCTTCCTTAAAACTGGCTGACCACTGTCAGAAGAGCTGAGCAGCCCTCTGGAAAAAAGATGATTCAAAGCATGTGGGCCCAGCTATCATTTCTGAAAACATCTCAAGAATCTGGATATGAACCCAAGAAAATGTGTTTTTAAGAGATACTAACAAGTATTACTGATGGCAGACATAAACACACTCCACATCATTTTTTTCCTTGTGAATCTGGAAAACTGCACATTCCAGATTATATTTTCAGTGCAAAAGTATCAGCATCCCTCTCTCTCATGGAAAAGGAATTACCACTACCCCTCCAGCCCGCTTCCAGATGCAGGCAAATCAACAGACCCAATTGTTTCGAGCTTAAGAAATATGCACCTAGAACTTACGTCAGGATGGATAAAAATCAATGATTTTTTTAAAAAAATCAAAAAAAATCAGATTTTTTTTATTTAAATCGGATTTTTTTTATTTTTATCGAATTTATTTTAATAAAAAACTTTTGGGGTAAAAATCTATCGTAAGATAGTTTTCTATTTAAGATACATAAATAATTTAGTTTATTCAGCATGAAATGGAGCTTAGTTATGTAGCATGAGGCTGTATATTCTGCAACACTGGGACTATCGGTGAGTCAACAGTGGGTCAAAGGAGTAGCAGAGATGACAGTTGCTCTTTAAAAATTATGATTTAAATCGAGTTGATTTAAATCAAGCCTTTTTACTAGTGATTTAAATCATGATTTAAATTGTGATTTAAATCAACTCGATTTAAATCAAATCCACCCTGACTTACATACTCCGATTTACACATAAAATGAGTTAATAAGTTGCCTAACCAATTCCATACCCAAACTACTGGTCTACACAGAAAGGCCAAAGTACAAGCATAGCACATTTAAATCCATGCAGTTGTCGGCTTCCAAATTCATAAATAGAGATCAAGTCGTGGCTTTTGCTAGTTTTCAGATTTATCAGATCCCCTTCCCATATTTCATATAATAACGAAAAAGAATGTAGTCCTCACCCTTCAATGTTAATCCATTGTCAACAACTCCATCACTTAGATTTTTCCTTACTACATTCTTTACATCTTCCAATGCTTGAGATGCCAGTGGTGTGTTAAAGCAAATTCTCTAAAGAGAGTAGAAATATTTGAAATCAATATTCATTGACAAAGGTTCAGTGTGCTGTAAACAGCTTCTATGTCTCATCTTAGACTCCCAGTTTCATACAAGTAGCAGAGTAAGCTACTAGCCCTGTGGTTAGATGTGCAGAAACAGCATGTTGCAGCTTCTTAGCCAGCCATGTGGTCAAGCATAAGCCAGTTGCATCTGTATCAGAACTTTTTTGCAAGAGAGTTCTAAATACAGAATCCACAGCACTGTTGGTAATATAGAGTGGCTATATTCTGGCATCTTATTTTTATCTCTCTGCACAAAAAATGGAGATGGTGGAGTGAATCTTTAGAGCAGTGCGCCTTTTCCCCTGCTTTTCTTTAGGAAGAACTGAAAAAAGAAGTCCAGCCATAAATGTCCCCGCCCTTTGGTATATTCTCCCACTGGAGGTGAGGTCAGCCCCCATCCTCCTGGATTTCTGGAAGAGCCTTAAAAATTGGTTCAGCTGTTTCTGCAGTGCCTCCCCCCCACTTTACCACTAAAGTTAAAGTCCTCTACAGTGAGCATAGTAACCCTTCATGGCCAAAACATTAAAATATCAGCAGTTATTTCAACTGAGGTATTTCTCTTGAGATTTAATGAACAGTTCAGGATGAAACACAACAGAAAATGAAGAAATACCTGAAAGAAGTTGAGTTCTGCATCATTCAGGGTGCCATCATTATCTTGATCAGAAATTCGGAAGATCCGAGTTAAGGCTTTTATACAGGCAGGTTTCATCTACGGATTTAGGTGAACCAAGGAATGGGGATTACTGCATTTTATTTCCCTGCCATATTTTGTTGCAATCTAAAAACTTTCCAGTTTTCACAAGACACAATCAACCAATATTCTCACACATGCTACCTTCCCATCTCTTCCAAAACACCCATAGACATTTTTGCTTACATGTTGTAGATCAGTCCTCCTAAATCTGATTATTTTTCCAAAGTGTTGACAAATGATTCCCACAAT